>JAWWLZ010000139.1:35271942-35353338 GCA_035041345.1 Poliocrania exsul
TGCTTTAGCAATAGGCCCTAAACAAAATAAAACAAAGACTTCCAGAGTAGTTCCGCCCCCCCCCCCCCCCGCCCAACCCCCATAAATAGAAATAATGGATTGTGTCTTATCTGATGGTTCTCAGGGGCTCTGAAGCTCTATTACAACCTGTTGGTTACAAAGAAATATGGTTTATAGACTATCACTAAGAAAGGCCTGCTGTTGGGAAAATGTAATTTCATGTTGGTTTATATATTATACAGTATTGGAAGTTTAGTATGTAATCGATCATATATAATTGGTGCATTATTGTGTTGTTCCTCCATGCAGTTAGGGGCAGCTAGTGTTCCTTAGACAAGCTTTGTGTGAGTAAAGTGGATGATTTTAACAAAATCTGCTGGATGAATCATTGTTAAGAGATTAGAAGCCCAAAAAATTGAAGGAAGAAACCTCTAGGAAAACAATTGCCAGTTGTTAGATAAAAGAATTATAGTAACATTGTTATCCATCAACTTAGTGTCTGGCTAATTATACATAATGTTACACTCAACGAAGAAAACGGAAGGGGAGATAAAGCAAGTTATTACAATAAATGTTGGGAATTACTGGAGGAAATGTTCTATTTCCATCTTTTCATCTTTGCTCTAGACATTCTGTGTGCTAATTGTGCTATCGCTCCACACAGTTTAGCTGTAAAAATGAGGCTTAGTTTTTTAACTGAAGAGGAATGTATAGGTCCTTCATGGATGTTTATCAAGAGTAAAATCAGATCTTAAAGTGAGAGAGCCATATCTGTTTATTGCTTTATGCCACCACAAAATAAATGGATTAATAATGTAAACAATAAAAGACTGAGTAGGAAGTCTTGTTATGGAGAAATAGTAGAAATAATAAGAAAATTCAATCTTTCTTTGACAAGGACGTCTGAAAGCAGCTTGTTGTGCCCAAGTTTTACAAGGTGCTGAGAACCTGATGTGATGTTGGATGTGCTACAATAGTCACAGCCTTAGGGCTGAGCTGAAGAATGAATGTCAGCTCAGATTACAGTTTTCTTGCTTCTGACAATTTGTACCAGATTTAACCTCTCCTGGAATCTACTGCATTTGCCTTTCAGCTTAATATGCACAAAATGGATGTAGTGAATATTTACACTTTACTTTTATGAATGTTAGTTAAATCTTCCATGTTATCACAATCATAGTCCAAACCATTTTTGTTAGAAAATGTAAATAATTGATACTGTAGGAGTAGAGAAATCTCATTTAGAACCAAATAAGCTGCCATCCCAGAGAAGGATCACATGTAACTTATTTGTGCAAAAACTTAGAATTTGATCATGGTTCTAAATTGGTCAGACTTTTTAACCTGTTATATGACCTATATATTTCTCTTTGCTAAGAGGCAGTTACTGAAGATGGTATTAAAATGCTCATGTGAATTTGACATAAGCTTTTGTTCATTTTCTCACCATTCTGCTCATGTGTTTTACAGTCAATGCTGCAGCTGCCTCTTCTCATTGAGTGCAAGTGTCTTAAATGAAAACAAAGTTCTGAGGGAATTCCCCCTTGGGAGACAGTCTGCTAAATCAGAGCCTGGAGAAATAGAAATGGAGAGTGCAATTACAAAAAAACCCACCCCAAAATGTAAGTGAAGCTGGATAATTACAGTGGACATGAGCAAGCAAGTACTTTTAGACTTAGTTACTGACTGTGTCACAAAAAGACAAAATGCAACTTAATGACCCAGTTTCCAGAAACAGAAGCTCTTTACTGAGTGCACACAGTTGCATATGCTAAACTAGTTACACAGGCAGACTTTTGCCTGCACGTAGACATTGAGATACTTACCCTAACATCTAAAAGGCATTTGTCCTTGTGGAAGAGATCTATAGGTTGATTGCAAGGAAATGAAATGGAAAAATTGCTTGATCAGAAGAGATTAGTTTTGGTTTGTTTGTTTGTTTTTTAAAGTTAACCCTGAAGCAGCAAATTATGACAATAGTATTTTTGCCTTTTTGTTGCTTATCTTAATTCTAGAAATAGCAGGTATCTGCATATATAAAATTGTATCCCAGATGTTTGAAGTTCTTTTGTATAAAAGGAAAATTGTATTGCAATAAAAATCTATTACATTATAGATTGTCTTTAGTGATGGGGTTGAGAACAAATGTGGTACACATCTGTCTTTTCATCTGAATGAACTTCTCTTGCAGTTTAAAAATTTGTAATTTTGTTTAGTCCTATTTTTGGAAACTATTGATGTAAATGGAAGATAAATGTGTTAAAACTAGTGACTTACATGACCCCAAAATCAGTGGAGTAACCAACTCTATAAAGTATTTACAGTTAATTGTGCATGTTAGTTACTTTGAAGCTTTGTACTTACTGTTTGATGTGCATCACAAGTCTGTGCCACAATTCACTTAATGATGCTAGAATCTGGTAAATGAATGTGTTATGCTACTGTGACTGTTTGGGCTAAACTACCTGCTTGCATTTGCAGTTCCTGGCAGCAGAACTGACTGAGCATGTTTCAAGCAAGTTTCTGCCCCTCCAGAGCAGCTTTACCTTAACATTAAAATTAAAGTTGTCTGTAGTCATGCCCTGGTGATGATTTTCATAAGCCAGTCTGGGGATGTGGGATTTCAGGCAGTTGGAAGTCAGTACTGTGGCAGACATGGTCCTTGGCAGGCAATGATGGGTAGCAGGCAACACCAGTAGCTTTCTCAAAGCAGCTGTATGTACTCACTGGTGGAGCCCTGGGATCTTTAGACTTTCTACCAAACCAAATCTTAACAATTTCTGAGCTGCATACTAGTTATCCAATAACAATCACACAGAAGGAAAGTTCCTCCATGGTGGAGTGATCTTGAGAAATTTTCATTTTGGCAATATTTGGGGCTTCTCTAATGTTCAGCCTGAGAGGAGGACAATCAAAGGAAGTGAAGGCTGCAGCATGAGCTTGGCTGTGTTTGAGCTGTGACTGTGAGGTTTATCGGGCAAGGTTAAGCCAGTGCTTATGGTGGAGACAAAGCCTTGGGTCTTGATATTAGAGAGGCTGAACAAAGGCTGTCAAATAATTGATGTAATGCCATTCTTTTCAAAGTAGCCTTTTTTGGAGAGAAAGTAGTAAAGGAAAACTAGGGAAGTCAAACACAGTTTATGCTCTAGAGAAAAAGGGTTTATTTTATGTCCTGCTCCATTATAACCATGTGAATTTTACTGAGTTTCTCTTAAGTCAGGTTCATAAAGCATTCACTCTAGATATTGTATGAAAAAGAGACGTGTGTTCATTCAAAAGTCTTTCCCATATCGACTGTCTCATTCTTGCTTTTGTCTGTGCTTATGATTTTGTAAGGCTCTGAACATAATGTTCTTGGTTCAGATGTGTGTGGGTTTTTGGTTTGTTTGTTTGTTTTTGGTTTGTTTTTTTTTTTTTAATCTTTTATGTTGTGGTCATGTTATCTCAGCTGGAGCCTGAGATATGGCTGTGACTGACATCATCCCTTAAGCAAGGGACAGCAAGTGAAAAAAACTGATGACCGTCACATTATTGTGTGATAATTAAAGCTGTGATCTATTTAACCTCCATTGCCATCACATGACTCTTTTGAGAAAACTATTTCTAAGTGGAGTTCCCTTGCTTAATCAAAACTGCAAGGGAGTGGATAATTCTGGACTAGAACTTGAATGGTTTTAAATATCCTTCACTGTAGCACTGCCATATGCCATCTTCTTCATTAGCTCTAGCAGTACTGTTTTTATATATGTCATCCTAAATTTAAAGTGGAATTGCATTTTCACTTTGGAAATACTAAGCCATTTAAGTCCTTGGAAATTTGCTTTGCTTAGTAATACAGGTTTTTAATGCCTAAAATGGGATGGAAGCAGGGAGATTTTAGGAAACAGTTCAAGAAACTGACTTGGAACAACTGACCTAACTAATGTGATTGTAGTGAAGATTTTCTTGCCTTACCTCTTCCATTACAGTTGACAGGACCCAAAATGATGTGATGTTTCCCTTACTGAGTCTACACTTCCTCCCTTTTTTTTTTTTCAGTGTTTTCTCAATGATTTAAAGAGGCAGAGAGAGATTCATCTTTAATGACACCTTTTATTCAGACCACAGCATGCCTTTTTCTAATTTAAGGGTCATTGCCAGAATCCTTCTTAGCTAAATTCTGAAGTGCCAGCTTTAGATTTAGTGTCAATAATCAGGATAATAACTCAGGGGAACTCAGCACAGATACTCAGCTTGGTAGAGTTCAACACTGGGGATCCCAAAGCAGGAGCAAGAGAGTTTCAGGGTATCTAGTGTTTAGTGGGCAGTGAAAGATGAAATAGAAAAAGGAGGAAAGTTATTTAAAACTTAGTTTCCTATTTTCAAGTAAGAGAAATAGCATTTTTTTGTTGTGGGAAACAAACAGGACAGCATGAAAAGCATTATGTCTTCCTGTGATTACACTGATCCGAAGCATATTCTTTTTTGTGCAGCAATGCAGTTTCAGCTAGGAAAAGGCTGTGACTTATTTTGATTTTATAAAGGAATATATAGAATTATTTAACAGAAAAAAAAATCCAGAAAACTTTCACAGAGTGCTAATGTTGTTACTTTTACTACTGTAAATTCTAAAGAGAAGTTAATTGCATTTTTGTTCTCTAAATAATATTTAAATAGAGAAGTGTATGTCATTAGCAAGATGAGAAGAACAGAAGAGTTCAGCTGTGTGTGAACTTTATAATGTGAAGTTGCTGTATAAAATGACTGTTAGTGGCACATTTTAACTCAGGAGGAGGATGATCCTACAGCTTTTTTTCAGTCCAGTAATGCCAGATGGAATCTAAAATATACTAATCATTGTGACCTGCATTGAGCAAAGCTTTTAAACACATGCTTTGTATTAATCCTAGGATTTTATTGCTATAGTGCTTTAGGGATTTCTGATAGTACAGAAAATAAAACTGCAAGCACACAGTACAGCCTGAACCTGCCCTCTGTGGAGCAGGTGGAGCTGAAGTAGCTCAGTTGACTTTGTTATGCTGCCTCCAGGTAAGCCTGGCAGCCCAGGCTGAACAGGCCTAGTGTTAACATTTTTTGCTAACAGGGTCAGCACAGCTGGATCTTTGGACTAAACCCTGCAGCAATAAATTTCTGATAGTAAAGGTGAAAAAACATAGAAAAGTAATATTTGTAGGCAAAAATCTACCTTATAAGAAATATGCAATGCCAACCATTTAAATACAATTCCAGATATTTTGGTGGTTGCACCCTGACTTGCACGAATCAAGTTCTACTCTATTCCACTAAGGAAAAGGAGTAAAATTCTTTATGAGCTAAACTGATGGAATGCAGTATCTGATGTATTTTATTTGGCCATCCCCAAGTTATTTGTAAGATGAAGCTATTTTAAACTTATGTGACAGTCTCATATATTCAGATGCTTGTGATGTGTCCTTAGTGACTTGTGGTATATGACTACTTAAAATTTAAATTAGATTTTAAAAGGAAGCATTTAATAAATGTTTATATATCTTTAGAACTAGAAGTAGTGTAGGGAACATACCACAATGGGAATTTTTAGAATATGTTAGATATCTGAAGTATTTATGCCTTTGAAATTTTTCTCTAAATAAATTTTAGTTTTTGTGGCTGTAGTATGTGATTAATCTTTCTTTGCTTCTTGCCTCTGTGGAGGAGATATACTGTAATAAAAAAAAGGAAAAGAAAAAATCAGAAAGTCTCTTAATGGATTTTTAAAATCTGGACACATGGGAGGAATGTGCTTTTTCTCTCTAAATTTTATGACTAACAAAGTTCTAAATTGTTGAGAAAACTTTTAGCATTAGATGTTCAAGTTTATATCTGTATATCTGTATTCTAGAAAATCAGTACTATGGTCTTTGTAGCAGGTTGACCCTGACTGGATGCCAGGTACCCACCAAAGCCTCTACTATTCTGCTCTGCAGCTGGAGAGAGGAGAGAAAATATAACAAAAGGTTCATGAGTTGAGATAAGGACAAGGGGAGATCCCTCACTGATTACTGTCACAGGCAAAACAGACTCTAAGTGAGGATTATAATTGAATTTATTACTAACAAATCAGGGCAGAATAATAATAAGTAAAATAAATCTTAAAAACACCTTTGCTGTACTCCTCCCTCCTTCCCAAGTTTTTTCTCCTTTCTCCAAGCAGTTCAGGGAGATGAGGAATAGGGGTTATGGTCGGTTCCTCACAAGTTTTTTCTGCTACTGCTCCAAGAGGGTAGTCCTTCCTCTAGTTCAATGTGAGGTTTCTCCTATGGGAGAGAGAGTCCATACCATGGGCAACAGTTCTTCATGAACAGCTGCAATGTGGCAACAGTTCTCCAAGAACACTTCCACAAGGTGCAGTCCTTCAGGCACAGTCGCTTCAATGTGGGTCTCCTACAGGGCCACAGGTCCTATCAGAAAACCTGCTCCAGCATGGGCTCCTCTCTCCATAGTCTGTAGGTCCCTGCCAGGACCGTCCTCCAGCATGGCTGCAGGTGGACAGCCTGTTTCACGATGGTCTTCACCATGGGCTTTCAGGGAAACCTCAGCTCCAGTGTCTGGAGCACCTCTTCCTCCTCTTTCTGCACTGACATTGTTGTCTGCAGAGCTGTTTACACGTTTTCACTTTGCTCTGCTCTGGCTGCAATTACTTCTAGAAAATAACTTTTTTTCCTTTTTAAATGTGTTATCACAGAGATGTTACTGTTGTTCTGATTGGCATGGCCAGCAGGGGTCGCAGGTCGGGGGTCGGGGAGGGGCAGCGTCTGTCCTGAAACCATCTGGCATTGGCTCTACCAGATATGGAGGAAGCTGCTGGCAGCATCTCACAGAACCCTCCCTTGAAGCCCCTCTGCTGCCAAAACCTGGCCATCCATACCCAATATATCCTGTCTTTAACAGTATTAAGAAATTTCTAAAGCACATCAGTCTGAGTCCATTCAACACCTGCGGTTTTGCTATGGGAGACAAGTAATACTGAAAGTATTTTTTCACATCTGGGAATATAATGTCTCTTTGCAAGTACTAGTGTAGTAGCAACTTACAGAAAGAACAGAACAAATCTGAATAGAGTCAGGAATGGTGTTTAAATCTTTCTGCCATGGCTCTTTCTTGCAAAACAGTGAGACCTGGCAGCAGAAGATAATTGGTAATTCATCAGCATTCTTTGCTAGGGGCAATAACATGCTCTTGTTTTCCTTATCTTATCATTTTGATTTTCATTGTGACCTTAGTGCATGTCTCTAGGAACAAAGAACAATTTGCATGGTTGTTGTTGTTATAGGTTAAATGACCAAGTTATTGAGGCCAACACTTAAAACTTAATTTTTAGTAATTTATTGCAGCAACAATAGACAAATAATTCACCGCAGCAACTATTAGACAAATAAGCAAACAGGACATCCTAGGAAATGCCCTGGGCAACTAGCTTAGGAGCCTAGTGCTCCCAGCTAGCTCCCAAAGGATACAAGTTATAGGCTTGGTTTTTAGACTATGATGTTTCCTCGTTTTAGCTTAGGTTTTTCCATTATTGATAATGTCTTAGTCTCTATTTTTAATTAGTCCCTCCCAGCCTTGGCTTGTGATGGCTCCTGATCTTCATCTCATCGGGCTCGTGATAGCTCGTGATATTCACCTCTGCATAGGTTTGGCTCTGTTGCTGGGGGCTTACTTTCCTTTGATTGGTCATAGAGTGGTCTTAGGGTGGTCTTCAGGCTCTTCTCATGCGCGGTTCACATGTATTATATGCTTATACTAAGCATTACACAATATGCTAAAAACAGTCCATTCTGCGGTTTAAGCCTTGCAAGTTCCTCAAAGCAGCGAGCACAGTCACAATGACATAACAGACTTTGCTTTATTAAAACTAATACAAAAACTTTATATCAAATTATTAACTCAATTTAACAAGGAAATTTTATATTGATCACTTATCTATTTAATTATAATTATTATAATTTATATTGATCACTAACCTAGATATTTATATCTGTCACTTATCTACAACTTATCTGTTATAGTTGTAGTGTTGCACGTGAACTGACTTCCCTACATCTGCTGTAAATGGATTTCTCTTTTAGCAGTCATATTTTCTTATTGGGAAGCTGACAATAACAAAAAATCAAATTAATGCTAATCATGCTGGAGGTTTTAATAAAGAAGTTATTTATAGTTTCACAGTAAGATTCAGCATCCTTAGTGATATAAATCTGCGTGGTACTTTTCAGCTGAGAATGTCTGTTCTCATGTGACAAAATCATTGACTTGGATCTACCCTTAAAAGAATTTTGTGCTCATGGCAGCCAAGCAGGGCAAAAGGCCTATGTTTTGATATATGCTTTGACATTGGGTTTGAAATGTTGCTCTACTCTGTTGTAAGACTATCAAAAAAAAGCTTATCTGACAAATAGTGGTTATAGGAATGATTTTTAAAACAAACCAAATAATTTTCAGTAGATATGGGACGATGATGAGTTAAAGGGGAGAAATATTTCAAAATTGAGCATCAAAAATTAGGTGCTCAATTTACCAAGAATGAAAATGTGCAGTGTGACCTGACTAGTGGAGTTACTGTGCACTCATCTGAGTGTACACATCAAGCCCAGTTGGGTGCTGGAATTTACACGCTGCCTAGCTTTAGAAATGTAGATGTCTTTACCTTCATTTGGTTGGAATAGTTGTCCCAGGTTTGCTGAAAGGTAACAGACAAGAACCATTCATTTCATACCAGTCCTGGCTCTGCTAGGCTAATAAAACTTTACTATTTGAATCTAGTAGTGGTGGCAATCCATAGTGAGATGATGGGACATTGCTGGTGATACTAATATGGTGACCTGGGATTTGATGGAGCCCAAGGAACCTCTTTTCTATATAGTGCTATATGGGTACAGTAGAAGAGAGATAAGATGACCTACTTCTCTCTTGCATATTAATATATAAGCAGGAATACCATTCAGTCACAGGAGGAAAAGTTCTGTAGGCTCTTTCAGTATCTTTGCTCAAGCTGTAGTCAGTTGCTTATGATTGTGGGCAAAGGTTATTCTCACAACAATCCTTCCGTAGAAGTTATTTATTAAGGAGAGGTCAGACAATTTGTAAAGTGTTTATCATAATTTTCTTAACAACCTAGAAGATCACAACCATTTTAGGTAAAATGGACAGTCTTACCCAAAAGGATACAATAGTATTATGGCAGAGATTGGATTTCAGATTCCTTGCCCAAGAAGTAGGCCGAAGGCTACCTTGGGAAAGCTGGGAAAGAGATCCAAGGATAGCTCTTAATGAAAAAAAAAGAAAAAAATTAAAAAAAAAATTCTTCTTTAAAAATGAGAAATCCACCATCTGAGGTAAAATGTTTCAGTGTTTAATAATTTTTCACCTTTTGTTTGGAAAGTTTACAGTTTTTGCAGTTTACCTCAGTAAACTTATGTGAGAGTCAAAATAACTACTGATCCCAGTCTGGGGGTAAAAACTGGAATGTTTATTGAACACACAACACGCAATTTAAAGGTCTTGAGGCCAGGATATGTTAATAAGGAGGATGGATTATGGTAACATATGTTATCTAAGGGATTATACAAGTTTTGGCTACATTGTACAATTAGTTAATATTTTCTACAGCAGGGATTTACATGGAGGGAAGAAAACAAAGGGTTTCAGCATGAATTGATAACATTCATCTTAAAATCTATCTTTATCTTGGAGCCAGAGACAGGTAATCAACATGGCTGAACATCAACAGGTCTTATGAGGGAACTTTGGTTTCTTAGGTGACAGGATTTCTTTTAACCTCTGTTGACCAAGGTTTGCCATTTGAGCTTGTCAGTTCCTCACTGCTGGAAGCTGAATTTCGATCCCTACAAACTTCAGCTTGCAAATACTGGCTTTTGTATCCTTGTCAGCAAATGCTAAATATACTTTCAGTAACAGATCTTTTTCACCACATAATTCTATGCCAAGTGAAAACCAGTTCACATCCTTCTCTTGGACAATGGAAAATGGACTGGCATTAAAAAACATTAGATTGGGAAGCTTTCTGCTAGGTGCTAAGAACTATGACTTATTAACCCATATTTCTGTTATCTTGGACAAACATTTATTTGCCTGTCTTGGGCTGAGCTGGCAAAATGCCACTGCCCAATACAGAGTCAACCTCTCTCCCCCTCCTGCTGAGAGAAGGGAGAAAGGAAAAAAACCCTGGAAACTCAAACTAGGTTTATATATTTATACAGAAAGGAGAAAATGAAAAGAAAACTACAATATAACACACACAAAAGTTAGATATAACAATTTTCTACCTCCCATTGAAAACAAATTTCATTACTCTAGATTCATAAAGCACTCTAAAAGACACCCAGCAAGGCAAAAGAGAGAGCATAACAGTAAAATGTTTCTACTTCCCTGAACTAAAACAAAATGAGATGTAGCGGCAGCAGCAACAGCAAGGCCCAGGACAGCAGCAGCGTGTCCTGCCTCCGCTGCAGACATGAGGAAACTGAGAGAACACTTCATACTCCTGTATTCATATCTCAGGTTCACGTCATCTGGTATGAAATATTTCTTTGCTTGCTTAAGTCAGGTGACACCTGTCTCTCCTAATCTATATCAGATTTTCAGGCGCTACTAAGGCCTAGCTAAAACTAAAGCCCAAACTACTACACTAACATTTAGCTATCCAATTTGGCAAATGCTGATGTAAAACTAGTCCTCTTTTGTGCATTTTTTATAACTTCTGCAAAAAGTTTTCACATTGAGTGTGATATGATTTTGGAGATTTTATATTTTTAAAGAGTAAACAAAATTCTCTACATCATTATTTGTATTAATGAGATTTATCAGCTAAGCTTTTAAAACATTTGCTGAAAAGATATCATGAAAGTTATTAAAGACTTTAACTCAGTGTCCTTATTGTTTCATTATTTTTCGTGATCTTGTCAGTGTGGTAGTTGTACTCTGTATACATGGACATGAGAAAACTTTGAGTGGTCTGGTTAAAAGAGCACTGAAAAGCATTTCAGTTATTTAATGAAACCACACAGAAGAGATTTCAACAATCTAGCAATTTGCTCTGTAGTGTGAGCACCTAGTTGTGAGCAACTGGTAGGAGGAGAATCTGTATTACTGCAATTGCAGCTTGCAGACTTTATTTGAAAATTAGTCAGTGTACTAAAGCGTGATATTAAAATACCATTCTCACACTTTTCGTAGCAGTCTGAAAGTTGTACTTTGATTCAGACAAACTCAGAACTAGAAGCATGCAGTTAAACTAAAATGTATTGAACTTAAAATCAGGCCATGCCAGAGATGATACCTGCTTCTGTTTTACTATGTACTGCAGCACCTTTCCTCTTCTTTCCTCCATTCTTGTGAGAAAAGAGGCAGTGACTAATATTCGCCTTCCATAAGGAACAAGATATCTGGTAGGCAGATGAATAGTCTTCCTTAAATCAGTGGGAATACTTGACAGCTGAAAAAAAAAAAGAGTTTAATTCTACACTTTTTTTATCCTATAAAATACATTGTATCTTTCTTGATAGTTCTTATGCTTAAGTCAGAGTAATTTTTCTCAGGCAAATGTCTAAGAAATCACTAGGGGGAAATTAAATAAAATTTCAAATTAAACTTTCTAAAGATGCCTTATTATACAATGTTTCAAATGTTCCTGGTGAGATATTGGAACATCATTTGCCTGAAGTTTGAAATTATTAAAGCTACTATTCCTTTAGAGGTCTAGATTTATATGCCTAGTACATCAAGTTGCTTTTTATAATGTGTTTTAACTGGTAAAAGGAACTTCAGATCATGAGTTGTGTGCAAATTTTTCTTTTTTTTCATTATACTCTTTCTAGGATCTTTCCTTGAAAGGTAAAGTGTAAGCCTTCTTGCAGTAGGAGTTTTGGTCTCCTTACTAGGTCGTATATTCAAGGCAGCATCTTCAAGACGTTCTTACAGAAGTAATTGGCAACAATGTGTACTAATAACTCCTAAGACTTGACTCGTGCTACTATGAATATAAATTCAGTGTTTTTCCTACTAATTTTTTTCTAACATTTTATTCTAATTATCAGTGCAGCAGTCAAACATAGAAATATTTTTGAGTTGTTTCTTTACCTTGACACATTATTCAGCACTTTATTTAGTATAATAGTGCTATAGAATGTAATATTGATGTGCTTGTCATCCTGATGTGCCTCTGAATGGCCATTAGTTTATAAGAGGTTAAGTGTTATCTGCTGGAGTCACTGAAAAACAGATTCAGTCCTCAAACTACCACTTAGAGAAGTAAACAGAGATTTTTTTTTTTTTTCAGAATGGCTGAAATATATGAAGTCATATTTACCTTCATAATTTTTGTTTCTGACTTGTGATTATGAGATATGCCTGTGTAACTAGACATTTATTCTCTGACTGCCTTCCTTATTCTCGAGGAAGTCAGACAAAGCTAGGATGCCTAACAAAGCAATGAAGCAGCCACAAGGGCCTAAATGAAATACAGGTGTGCTATGCAAAAGCGTAAGAGAAGGTCCTTTTGCCTGAGTTATTCAATTCAGGAAAAAAGTGCATAAGTTATCTGGCAGTATTGGCTGCCCCTTGACAAATTATCAGCAATCCCTTTTAAGCAAGGAGGAAGCCTTAAGGCATCGTGCTTGACAATAAGGTCAAGTTTCTGGGTCCAGCACCTGCTGGACAGTTTTATAGACATAACATTGAGATGTCCATGATCATTTGATTGATAAACTGGGAGAAAATTCTCTTTGTGCTCTGTTTGCTTTTACTTAAATTTGCAAAGATAATGTGAAGTGTCATAATTTGTACTAGATGGAGTACAAGGATAAATAAAGGATAATTTGCCATTTGTAGGAGGTTAAATAAGGCTTTTACTTCTATCCAGAAATCTTATAGCTGAATGTGGTAACCAGGATACCTGACACTGGTAGAAAAATTTAAGCTCACCAAAAGGCCTCCTCAGTTTGTCGTCATGAAATAAAATTTTCAGTGTCTCTCAATTGTTGAATAGTTTCAAATTTACAGATTTGGAACTCCCCTCGTGGTTGCATCTAGAATATTTCATATTGAAAGTTAACGAAACCATTGCCATAATGCAATATGTCACTGCTATTCCATTAAGATAGTAAGGAATTTGATCAACATGCAGTTAAACAGTAGGGAAGGATACTTTTCACAATTATATCTTGAAATTTTAATAAAATGTTCTTGTAAAATTATTTAGCTGAAAGTGTCTGCTGGCACAATCATATATTTAAAAATGCAGTATTCTGATTTTTTTTTTCTTTCACAAATTAGAAAGAACATCTGACTGCTTGTAATTGCAGATTTCTTATTTTACAGTTTTGACCTTGGCTATTGAACGTGTGCCTGCTTGCTTCCTTTTGGGTTTATAACATTTTCATTTTTTAATTAATCTCCAAGTTCTGTTTCTCCTGCTGCCACACTTCCATGGCACATTCATGCCAAATGGCTTAAAGAGCTATCAAAACTCTTTTGTTGGATGTCTTTCACAGCAGAATTCGTGTCTGTTTCCTGTGTGACTATGTAATTTTATAAAAACATATTAATTTCAAACTTCTACTCCTTGCACAGTGAGCTGACAGTTTGGAAGTGACAGATCTGCTAAATGGCTTTGCAAATAGAAAAGGAATTTCAAGTAACTGAATAATTGCTTCAGAGCACCTTTTGTGTCAATAAGAGTCTTATCATAGAGTACTGTAATCTTTGGATCCAGCCTATATAGCCCATTTAATGCATTTAAAATATTGTAAGGGTGTAATTAAGTCTTGCCATATTCCTGTATTCCTTGACAATATCTTCCTTTAAAGTCATAATATCCTATTATCTGAAATAGGTTCAAGTAGCAGATGATCTTGATGTGCTATTCAAAATGGTTTTTATCCTATAGGAACAGTGGGCCAATCATGTCAAACCCTTTTATTGTTACCAGTTACAGGTGCTTTCTAAAACTATTTCAGATTTAGTGATCTAAAAGATGAATATGTCATCTTAAAAAGAGTCTCCCTGTTAACTGACCTTTTCTTTCTCCCACCCCCAAAATTTGTGAGTTTATAGGAGGAGGAGTGAGTATTCAGAGGAGAAACTATTAGATGATCTTCCCTTTTTTACTTTAATTGATTTCAAATATGATGTAGTCAATGTCACTTATGCTATGGCTGTCCTGCAGTTTTAGAGGTGACAAAACCAGAGTGATACTGTTGTGAAAAAGGTAGGATAGTGTCTAGCTATACTGGATAGAAAAAGACAGGGCAGGATAGGATGGTGTGGTAGCTCACTTTGGGGATTGCCTAATTTTGATGGAAAATTGTGAGATTTTCTTTTGAGAGTTTTGTGCAGCAACAGGGAAAAAAATCTCTCTAGTATTAGAAAATGTAAGCATTTGTGGAAAGACAAGAGTTCTTTGAGCCTAATGAGGTTAGATCACCTTTTAAATAGAAATCTGGTGTTTTCTTTTTATACAACTGAGTAGGTTTTTTTACAGTATATCAAGCCACTGTTTGGAGGTTGTCCTTTATACACAAGAATTTTTCTCTGGTCCTACAGAATATTTTCTTAGGGCCAGAGGTGAATCCTCTTTCTTACCAACATAATTTAAGTAATTACTAGGTCCATGGAGTTCCTTTAAAGTTATCAAGAATGTAGCAGAAAACAAAACCCAGGATAGTCCTAGTGAGTTAATGTCAAAGTATAACAGCAAAGCTGATGTCACTGAAGAGGTTTTTAAAGGTACTACCAGTGCAAGTGGCTGTTTAGAGAACTGTAGAAAAGATGTTATAAAAAGGTTAAAATAAACATAGCATTTAAAAATACACAAGTATAAGGTTGTCAAATACTTGATATGGCTAATGATTTGGAGATGTTTCAAAGTAAGAGTGTGAGGTTTAAATTTAATAAAAACAGCAATTATTTGCAAAAATTAAAAAAAAAAAACCAAACCAAAACCAAACCAACAAACAACAAAAATCTCAGCTGCAAAAATCTCCCAGGCATCAGTTCCAAGGATCTGCTAATGAATTATTAAAATGAACTGTAGCCCTGAAAAAAGATTTTTTTTTTTTTTAAAGGGGGGGGAAATGACACCTCTTGAATGGTCTGAAATAAATGTGACAGTAATTGACTTTGAAAGTGTTGTGAGGATATTATGGAGATACTATCTGGTTCATACCTTTCTGCATCGATTACACAATTTAAAGTAAATGTAGAGGTTTCTAATTAGATCTTGGTGCAGCAGTCAGGCTACTTTTACCTTTATTTAGTGTTATGCTTTCAGTCTGTGATAGAGCACCAGTTATTATAGGTGAAGACTTAGACTGAAGGAATTAATTTGAATTGCATTGAACGACTTGAAAATAATTAGGTATGTGCTAAATGGCATTTTTCTTGGGACTAGAACTGAATGAAGGAGTCACAATGAAAATGTTTTCCGAAACGTTATTCACCACCCCTTCCCCTAAAACACTTGGGAAAGTTTTATTAATCTGAAGAATTAAGTACTAAAGTTGAATGTTGCTCTTTAGGAAACCCAGTAAGACACTTTGAGCATGCACGTATCTGAAAACCAAAGCATACACACATTCTCACACTGTGTATGCCTCTTTTACCTCTGTGAAGATTTGCACCAATAAGATACCAGTGTCTGAATTACTATTTCTGTACACAAATATGTCACTTTCCATCCTTATAACTTTGATATGATTTTATTTTCTATAACCTTGTAATAATAAAATAAAAGATAACCCAATACAAATTTTGAATGAGGGGAAAAAAACCTCAAAAAGGTAAAGTTTCTTGAGGAGACTTGGGTTGAATGATAAATGGGAACAAAATTACTGGGGTGGCTCCATAGAGAAAAGAGTGTCTTAGGCCCCTAAGGAGGTAGCTGGAGATCAAAGAGGATCCTTATCTTCACATGAAAGTGTCTGAGTGAGCACGGGCAGGCAGGCAAGCAAGTGAAGACCACTTGAGGGAGATAGAATAATTATACGGGCATCAAGTTAAGCTTCGTCTCCTTTAAAATGATGGAAGTTACTAGAGTTCATGGGGATAAAAGGGGTGAGAAAACTTTGTGAGCAGTCCTGATAATTTTGTTTAATGGGGAAATAAACCCGCTTGATTTTGGAGAGGCTTCAGTTACTGTGTCACTTGCATTGTAATCCTTACCTGAACGTGCACCTGTGGTTTTATGAACACTGATTGGAATTGCCTTGCATGTGTAATTTAATAAGAGAGATAATTGTAATTCATGGATCCTCTGCCACGAAAAACACTATATAGTTAAAAATTCGAGCACAGAATCCCAGGCTTGTCACAGATGGAAGGGCAAATACATAGCTTTCTCTGTAACTATGACCTCCTTTAAACCCAGGTAACATGATGCACACAATGAGTCTGTTCATTCTTAATCTTTTAGAGAAGCCACAGACAATATCAGTGCACCAGAATTTAGGTCTAAAATAAAAGGAAAAAAATAATTTCTGGCTAATATTTAACTAGCCTGAGTTTGATCTTCTTTCACTGCGTGTCTTAGACATGAATATTTCAACTGAAGTGAGAGCATTTAAGTTACTTGTTATTTTCTAATTTTTGACTGAAAGAATTTTTGTATATTTCAAGGGGAAAAAAGTCCACTTTCAATTAAAGAGCCTACATTTTCTTTCTAACAGGGATAAAAGCCTGCACTTAGAGAACAAAAAGGCTGGGCCCTATCCTATATTTTGCTGTTGTGTTTGTTTCCATTTACTCTCAGTAAATCTGAATTCCCTTTTTTTAATATATATATATGAGCAGCTATAGTTTATAGAGAAATATGAAATAATTTTAAATATAATTGAAAGTATTTTATTTTTAAGATTGTTGCCACAATTGTCAGACCAGCTGGTGAGCTTAAAATGCCTTTGATTCCAGTAGGCTTTCTCAAAAGCATAGCTCTTAACAGCATATTGTGCAATAAGCTGCTTGTGCTGCAAATTAATCTGTGGGATGCAGGTGTCAAACTGTGTCAAACTCTATAGGATTGAGCACTGAGGATGCTGTGTTTTATATATACTAATTCTGGCTTCTCAGCTGTCAGGGTTTCAGAGGTATCTGGTAATTAAATTAGTGTGTGGTACTCATAACATTTGCTTTATAAACCCTTGTTACTCCACAAATCTATATTATAATTCTTCAGTTTTCTATAAATAGCTGTATCCTGTCATTAAAACAGCAGATACAATACCTGAACTGGGAATTTTTGTTCTGACTAATAAAAGAAGTGAAGATGAATAACTGACTTCAGATTCCATCTAGTTGCTTATATTTGCTCTGTAAATAAAAATAATCCACTCCTTTAAAATACTCTGCTTTCTACACAAGCTTTAATTTCCTGAAAAACACCTTTCTCTATTACACCTTTTTTGTGTGTTCTTCAGTGAGTTCTCCAGATGATCCATCAGATGGAACAAGGAAACAGTGAGGGTAATTTTTCTTCTCTGATGAAAAGTAAATTAGTTATGGAGAAAGTACAGATATGTGTAGCAGAATGTGTCAAAATGTGCTGTGTGAGAAATGTCCATAATTCATCAGGAAATGTTATGACAGAAAGGATATACAGGTACTGCTTTTAGTTGCCTGATAGCTCCACAGCTTTGATTAACAGTTTCCTTGTACTGAGATAAAGCAAACAGGATTAATAGACTTCCCCATGCCTGAAATGTGCAATAGTACTGGAACCCGTTAAGAGGATAAAACCTCTTCACAGGGATTGCTCATCCTTTTTGCTTCACGTTGTTTAAATTGTACAATCTGGAGTAGGTTTTCTGAAGCTGAATGTTTGCAGTTCAGTTACAGTTGTGACAGGGGTAGATTAGAGGATTCCCCTGCAAACTTTCCAGCTTCCTTTGCTTGCTTGTCTTGCACTGTGTCTGTTCAGATTAAGAAAATATTTCACTCACTGTAGTCTCTTTTCACTGGCAGCTGGGTTTGGGTTTTTTTGAGGAAGACCAAGCAACACAGTCTAGGTGTTACTTTGTAGGCTACAGAGTACATCTGAGTACTTTGGAGAGAATGAAAGTAGCTATTCTTATGTCTGCTCCTGGCAATAGATGACAGGTGGCAGCTTCTTTTGCCCTTTCTGATGAAAGTTATTTTTGGTTATTTTTCTTTTGTTCCACCAGGAAGAGCATAGATGTGAAACTTCATCTCAGAATGCCACATATCTAAATATGCAGCTAAATTGCACTGTGGATGGATGGAAATTTTCATTAGAAATAAAATGTCCCTCTGACACAAGTACAGAATTATCTTTGAATTATGATTTTTGAGAAAAAAGCATGCTGAAGGCTGCAAGTTCAGTAATTTTGGTCTATGCATTGGAAACGTTCCTCTCAATGCTGCTGTCTTCCCCTCTTCTCAAGGCTGATAAAGGCAGAAGGAACTGGGCAGTGTCTTAATGAATCTCCAGAGGTTACTGTTGTGTACATATACATACCTATACATGCTTTTTATCTGCAAATTCTTGCATGATTTTTAAATGCCATAATATCAGACCGCATGTTATAACAGTCATGTGTGCATGTCCCTATCTCCGTGCACTTTATACCTTTGCTTTTTCTCATTGCAGCATGTAGTTAGGAGTGGAAGACAAGGGAGACCAAATTCCTGCTATGCTCTATTTTAACTTTCCTACATTTCCAGTTGCAATTCAATGTATACTATGTTTTCTTATATCAGCTGTGATACAGAAATGTCCAATGCTCCTTTTTTGAGGGAAAGGGTTGTGTTGTCAACTTTAACTGCAATAGCAAGGGACCACTAACTAAGAGCTGTTCATGGATTGCAATTACTAAAAATAAAATTAGTTGTGTGTGTTTCTCGTTTTTCACCTTGGGTTTTGATGTACCCAGGGTCATTCTTTCCTGAATAGATTGTAGAAAAAAGATGGTTAGTCTGACTTCATAATAGGATGCCCAGGAATTACATTGCCCTGGGTGTGTCCTAGGTAATATTACTCACAAAAATGTCCAATATAGCTTTAGAATAACCAGTGCTGGAAAATCAACAGTTTATTTAGGAAACCATCCCAAACCACCTCTTTGCTCTTAAATATTTGGATTTCTGGGGCTAGTGATACAACACAATGGGGGAAAAAAAGGTAAAGTCCACTGTCAAAGTTTCTTTCCACTTTTTGTGTAGTTTTTCCTTACGTAGCTTTTGAATTGTTCTCCTAATATCTGTTCCTAATGTTCTATAATGCCTGTTTTCTGGTACTGAAATTGTTCCTTGTGGATCATCTATGAACCCTTTCTTATGAGCTTTAACACTATAAGGTACATTATTCTGGCACTGATCACACTGTAAAAGTTGCCTCACCACTCTGACTTGGTTCCCTTGCTTGCACACACACGGATTCCAGCAATCTTCCCATGGTGCAAAGATGAGTCAGTCATTTTCTCATTGTCTGATGGAAGATATTGGTGTCTCCCTCATGACTGATCTGCTCGGCTATATTTTTAAGGAATTAAATATTTAGCTATAGCCACAAGATTACTAAAGTCAGTACAATCATTCGTGTGCTTAAACACATGCAGGATCTGGGCCTTAGGTTTGCTCCCCTCTCCTCTGAAGGATAAAGCTTTGTAGTATTAGAAATACTATCCTTTCCTTCTGCTCCACCTCCCCACCCCCACTTAAGTTCTGATTTACTTTCTAGCTTTATTCTCTTCCACTTTTAGTTATAAATCCCTTCTCCCAGATTCTCCTTGACCCTCAGCATTTTTCATTTAGAGGCTTTCTAGTTTCTCCTTGACTAATCATCTTGTATTTTTTAATAGCCTGAAGAACTTTAACCAAGATGCCATTTTTAATCTCATTTTCTGTTTCCAGCATGCGTTTTAGTAATCCTCTTTTCTTATACTACTTGCAATTAATGTATCCCATTAGTGTCCCAGACTATCAATGTGTCATTTGCTCAAAGGATTAATGTTGAAAAATGTATTAGCACTAATACATAGTAAATGAGAGGGATTGCTCTTATGCCTTTGACTTCAGCATGCTCCCTGGAAATAAGGATGCTGGCTTTACCTGGAGTCCTAACTAGAATGAGCATAAAATACAAACTAGGATTGCTTCTTAATAGACACATTCTCTAAGACATTAATTAAAACTCATTTCTAGTAGTAGGCAATGTTCTTCTGCAGTCTGTTAAGAATCCTCTCGTTGTTGTGTGCTTTATGCTGACAGTCTTTGCCAAATCAGTGTGCAGAAGTAAAGGTTAACTAATTATTGAAATATTGCATTGAATTAGCTTTATAGCTATATTTTTAGAGGAAAGTAAGTGGAATACAAAAATAGCTTTCTGGTGTTCTTGGACCTCTTCAGTTCTGACCAGTCCCTGACAGGATTAAAACAAGACTTAGGAAGAACTCTTTTGTGGAGAGGTCAGGTATCCAATGTGCATCCTGGTTCAGGCAGGTTTGAGTCAGTTCTGTACCTTCTTGGGATCTATATTATAAGATATGATATAAGAAACTTCTGTTTCTTGGCCTAGACTGAATATATAAATATATATATATACACACACACATATACAAACACACACTAATTCTTACCAATCTTCTGTTGATCTAGCACTTATTTTGGATGCCAATGGAAAATCATAAGTTGGCTTAGTCTGTACTTGGGTGTGTTTTACCTTTGGCTGTTACTGTTTTCCCCAGCTGCAAGGACAACATGCTATTTGTGAAATTGCTGTTTATTTGCTGGGCTAGTCAATGACTGAGGTGTACGGATTTTCACTACTCAAAGTTTTACGTTTATGTTGCAGGAAGTTCTTGAAATTGGTATGTTCTTTGTTACACTCTGGTGCTGACAGAATAAAGATCTAAAACAAGAGCAGGCCCTACTCTCAATATTGACCTGAACTTTGCCAGAGTTTAAGCAGCATTTGACTGTCAAGATTTGGACTCTTGATCAATATGCCACTGCAGTCTTAGTTTCATAATCTGTTGCGTTTGCAGTTGATTATCAATAAAATTAACTTGAACTGCATGAACTTTGCTCACAATCTGCTCAGTTTTATGCTTGTACATTTCAGAAAGATAAGATTCCTCATTACAATACAAACTTTATTTGTAAAGTGTTTGTTTCATTCCTGCATCCTATGGGAAACGAGAATCCAGGAAACCACAGGGTGCTCAGTCTTAGTCCTTGGGATGAGGATGTGTCAAGGGGGAATATTATCAAAGTGTATGAATACCTGATGGCAGTAAATAAAGAAAGGGCACCCAGGCTTCTCTTAGTTTTGTCCAGTGAAACAACAAAAGATAACTGGCACTAACTGAAATAGCAGAGTTTCATAAGAAAAAAATAATTTTTTTTCCTGTCAAGGTGATCAAACATTGGAGCAGGTTGCCCTGTTGGAGATATTCAAAACATGACTGTATGCAGTCCTGAGCAGCCTGTTGTGTGATAGCCTGGGCACAAATGTTTCCATCTTTGAGATTCAAAACTGATGTGGTGCCTCTGTTCAACCATTAATTAACCCAATAAGGCATGAAACAGGGTTATTCATTCTTTTCTTTCAGCTACCAGGGCTTGATGCTTTGCCTTTTTTATGAATATTTATGGCTAAAAATTTATATAAACTTGAAATGGGCAAGAAGTTTACTCTCTAGTGAATACCATGATGTATGACTTTTGGGAAGCAGATTTTCAACAAACTTTAGTATTTGTGCCTGTCTGGATTTCATGGAAAAGTACCACTTTCCATATGTTGAGAATTTGGACTTAGTATTCTACACACAACTTGAATGATTTCCAAGCTCTTCCATCCACAGGTCTAAAAATTTGCTTGAGCATGAAAATGTGGCATCTGGATCCTCCTCAGAACTAGGATTTGGCATACTGCAGAAACACAGAACATTCTGGATAATGTTAAATATTTTGTAGGTGGGTCCTTTGGTCTCTCAGTCTTTCAACTTGTTAAATAAAAATGTTTAGTGAGTTCATTTTTTATCTTGCAAAATAATTTGCTGTATGAATTGACCCACATTACTTAATGAGAAATAATTTTAAGCCAACCCTAATGTGCAGCTTGATACAGATCTTACAGTTACCACTAATTATCTGATGCAGAGATAGTGCTAAATTTATGGTTGTTGATGCATGCTGTTAACTGGATGTTAAGGCAATGCCATTTCATATAGTTCATTTAGTGTTTTGTTGATGTTAGGAAATAATTGAAACAATTTGGATGTTACTTTTAATGGTCAGTTATTGTCACTTGTCTTAACTGATTCCTCAAATATGATTTGACATAGTTTTCTGAAACAATAAAATATCTTATTCTTGTTATCACTGTTATTCAATTATCCTTTGATTTTTTTTTTTTTTCCTTAGAAATGTGAAATGACCCAATTTTCATTTAGGACCTCAGTTGTTTTTCTCATTTTTACTTTAATTTTTCTCTTCCTCTCTTCAACCTTCTTTTGTAAAATCTGTTTTGAATACAGACCTTTATGACTTGCATACAGCCTCAGTTCAACATAAATCCTTTGGCATTCACAAATACTCCTGTTGATTTTTGGCCTGTTGCATTCTGCCCACAAAGCCCTGAGACTGTTGCTTGTATATCACTACTATATATTTGCTTACAGGACCCTGCTATCACCTTTTAACTATTTCCAAATACCCATTTTGATTTTTTTCTTAGAGAATCCAACAGAAGCAGTTAGGACTTGGGTCTTGCAATGGAAGTTCTTCTATTTGTTCTGTGGTAATTGAAAGACAGCATGTCTTATTCCATTCACTAAATTGCAAAGCTTTTTCAAAGACCTTGCAGGACTTAAAAGTACCTGCAATCATTATTCTTCAGTGACAAATTGGAGTTCTTACTGACATCTTTTCAAATGTGTCTGGCAGTATACCCCTGGAGACACTTCAGTCAGTGGCTTCCTTTTGAACAAGGTTCACTAATGATTGATTTGAAGACATCAGAGAAAAGAGGGAGAATGGGAATAGTGTCTATTTTTTTTTCCTGAGTGCAAGTAAAGGAAAAAACGACGGATCATTTAGGAAGAAATGGTGAAACATAGGTAGCTAACTCCAAAAGTGTAATCCTGCAAACCCTAAACTCAGTTACTGACTAACCCTGGTAGCACAAAGGAGCTTCAGTGATAATTTCACTTCTCTTTTATTTGTACGAACAGACCTCTGACACAGATCTTTACCTCCTTGGAATATCTCAAAAAGGCTGGAAAAATTTAATGCAAATCAAAGCTTATATTATACACAGTCCTCATCAAGTTATGGCTGCTTGTTCTTGATTCCTTATGACTATTAGTTCCTCATCTTGTGATTGTGCTTTTAGATTTATTGTATACATGGACAGGTCTCGAGGAACCAGTAGGGGCATGGCTCTTGAATAATCCAGACACACCCTGGGGTTGTGAATGCTCCAAAAGCCTTTATTTCTTGTACAGTGGTGTTTTAAGGGGTTGGATAGGGGCAAGGTTTGGCAAGGGGGATGTAAACTTGGAAAGGATTGGGTAGGTCAGGATTAGGCTTGGGGGCAAGGATGGGACTGGGAGGAACCACACGTGGACACCTGGGGTGGGAAGGAACCATGAGGAATACGGAACAGGGGGCAGGTGGGCCTACCAGGGCTTCAGGAACAGCTCCCACCCTGTGCTGCCTTGGGAGTAGTGGAGTCTGCTGCAGCAGGGCAGGGAAGGGGTGCAGGACCATCTCAGATCCAGGGGAACAGTCAAGGTCCTCTCGTGGCATGGAAAGACCTCAGGGAAAAAACACAGAGGGGGAAGGAACATGGGAGGTGTGAGCCTTGAGGGTTGACCCCGACAGACTGGTGTAACTGTGACAATATAGCCACAAAATTAAGAAAAAGGAAAAATGAGTTAATGAAGAATGAATTAACAAGCTGTCATTCATTTGTTAAGTCATTTTGCATTTTAGCAGACAAAATACCGCTCCCATATGCTGCAGGTATATAAAGCTTATGCCGGCTTGTTCACATCAATGATTTAGTGAGAGTTCATAGTCCCAGAATAGCTCCCAACCTAGCAAGAAGGGTGTTTTGCTGGAGAAGGGTTGTCTTGGTTTTAACCAAAACAAAGTTTGCATCTCAGTATAGAAAAGGAAGGAGCTGCCCTTATTTCTAAAATGATGTCCCTTTGCTTAAGCCCTGAATGACTGAGCATTGGAGATGGAAGCAAGTATGGGAACTCTTTGAGTGGAGGGAGGAACTGGGTGGTAAGGAAGAAATAATGCACCAAAAAAAAAGACAGAATACAGATATTAGTTTGGGGGTTTTTTTCACCTTTTTTTTTATTTTCTTTTTTTCTTTTTGTTAACGCTTTTTTTTTTTTTTAACTGGCTATTGGGATAATATTTTAGGATCCCTGTTTCTGTATACTGTGTAAGAAGCTTGAGTGCCTGACTTGAGGTTATAGAGTGGTTAATGCTTCCACAGAAATGCTGCAAAAGGTCAGCTTCATGGTGCCTAAATTGGTCTCTGGACCTAGATGCAAGGGGTTGTATAGCAAAAGCAATTATATCCCTGACATGCTGCCTTTTCTTAATTGAGACCAGGAAATAAGTGCTTCCAGGAAGTGGGATGCAGCAAGCCTAAATTAAATTTGTCATTTATTTCTAGTGCTATGTTAAAAGCTTGTATTGACCTCCTCCACAAGGACTGATATTTAAAGGGAAAACTAAACAGTTAATGGCATTACTAAATTATCTGATATGGAAAGATAATGACTTGTATTATCTGCAATCTTGATTACAAGGAAAGTTCTATCATTTTGTATCTATTTACGATAAGAAGCAAACTTCATTTTTTCTCATTCATTTCTTTCTGTTAAGCGAGAGGGTTTTTTTCTGACAATTTTTGATAGTCCTTTTTCTGCCTGTCAACATTGACCAGAATTATTTTATGGTAACCCTTGTATCAGCAGTTTCAAATGAGGTCAATATCCTTTTATGTTTCTTCCTTATATATATGCAGTTGCAGAGAGAAAATACCTGAATCCTGTGAAAAATGACATACCTACTTGATAGTTGTAGCTCTGCAAAAGCACAGCCACTGGTTTGTGTAGCACAGAACCTTTTATGAATTGTGGAAGGGATGAGAATTATAAAACACATCAACTTTTGATTTCAGAGTTCAAAAGTTATAACTATTAAGAATTACTTGGTTTGGTCTTGCTTTCATAAAACAAAGACCTATGTTTTTTTGGTAGATTTGTAACAATTTATTTTCCACATGCTGTTCATTTACCATCCAAGTCTGTTCTCACACATATCTTAGATTAGTGGTCCACTATAAATAACTGATATTTTGTAAGGTAAGCATAAATAAACAAGTTTATTCATTAAGAATTTTTCTACCAAAATCATCTGTGAAAAGGACTACATTTATTACTTGTGTTATTTTAACATTGCTTATGTCAGGACAGTTACATGTCAAAGAAATTAACCAGTAACACAATAAAATTTTTATAAGATTATTTATAATTCTTAGAGTGTAATAATGTGCTAGGTATGTTCCTGTAAAACTTAAAGACTATAAACAAGTTGCTAAGTTCTTGATATCCAGGCTGCTGGTAGATATAAATTCTTTCAGTTTTTGGCAAATGTGATTTATTCTTTGTGACAAATGTGGTGTAAATAGTCATCAAGAGGGTCAAGAAGTTTTCATGTCCTGCTGCAGTCATTGTAGATAGTACCTTCTCTACCCCCAGTTACTGAACATTTTGTGAAGCTCTCCTGGACTTTTTAATACCTTTTCAAAGCCACAGTTGAAAAATCAGATTCTTCTTTCCTTCAGCTTGGTTATTAGTGATCTAAGTAAGCTGCAGGGTTATGGCATCTCTAAATATTTTCAATTCTATTTGACCAATAGTCAGACCAAAAGTTGACTGTGTATGTGCATTAGTGGTTTACCCTAAAGAGTTTAGAGTCCTGGAGGAGCAATAGCAGCCATTCTACTAGATGTAGGGAAAGTGAACAGTGAACCCACTGTAAACCTTTTCCCTTTCCATTTTATGTTGGTGGAATAGGTGTGATGTGTTGCTTCTGTTCTGAAACCTACGTGGACTTTGTGCTCATAGCTCTGGCAGACACAAGTGTAGTCTAGAGTGGTTTGATGTGAGCTAGTAGAGGGAAAGAGGAAGAAATGCTAGGAAGGTGCAAGCATTCTTCGCTTTATCATAAAAAGTGACCCAAACTGTCCTAGTATACCAAAATTGCCATGGACTCTGTTTAAAGTAGTTCCTAAAGTCCTTAGAAGTCTGAATCTTGGACATTGTTTTACATTATTGCAGATGTGGTCAGGCATTGGCGTTAATATTTCAGATGTCTGTGAACAGTAATTTGGGCAAAACAAACAAACAAATCCACCTTAACTATATGATCTGAGTACATTCTAATAAAGATAGTCTAATCTTACAGTATAGTTATATCACAAAATCTTAGTATCTGTGCAGCACTAAAAATGCTATTTTTCTGACATCAAAGTAAAGCTTGAGGCTAAAAGGACTCTGGGTTTTTTCCAATTTACATCCATACAGCTTCCTGACTCTTACAATAAGAAACACTATATTCCACCATCCCTGTGGTTCTCTTGTAATTTATTTACCTGGGGAAGATCTGCTTTTAGATGCAGCATCTGATTTTCAATGATTTCCTGCACTTAGCTAGCTGAATTGACTGAACTAGAAGGAGGTCAAGTCTGTTGCCTGAGGTCACATATTGAATGAATGCCTGAGCTTGGATTTAAAGTGAGAACTGGAGTATTCCCTCTTGTTTCTTTGCTGCTTGCAGTAAATGCTTCTTTTAAAATGTCAGGTGTATTTGGGAATAATCAGTCTGTATTATACACAAGCAGAAAATTATAATGCTTAACCTGGTATTTGCCAAGCACATATATAGTTCTTGCAAATATTATGTGTCAAAGCAGCTAGAAAGCACAAAAGGGGTAGAGTATTTTACAGTTAATAATTTAAATGTATATAAAGTGATTAAAATACTATAAACTGGTAAATGAGACACTTTTTAAACATCAGATAATTATTTGTGTTAATGGCAAATTTAGCGTGATGCTGTTTCCTTTAAAGGTACTCAACTGAGAAGAAAATGTGTTCTTTATTCTTCTTCTCAATAATAAATTATATTTTGTGCATCTTTATAGGAATCTGAATTAGAGGACCTTGAACCTCTGTATAGCATTTTCCTGATATTCTGCTTGCATATTTTTTTTGAAATTGTATATAAGGAATTGGAGAAATTCAGTCTTTATATCATTATATTGCAAAACTTTAATTGTGATTAAAGATGTGGAAAAATAGGTTTATAGTTCACAGAATAATAGAATATGCTGAGTTGGAAGGGACCCATAAGGGTCAAGTCCAGCTGCTGGCCCTGCACAGGACTATCCCCAAGAGTCACACCACATGCCTGAGAGTATCGTCCATACACTTCTCGAACTCTGTCAGGCTTGGTGCTGTGATCATTTCCCTGGGGAGTCTATTCCGGTGCCCAACCCCCCTCTGGGTGAAGGACCTCTTTCTAATATCCAACCTAAACCTCCCCTGACACCACTTCAGGCCATTCCCTCGGGTCTTATCAGTGGTCACCACAGAGAAGAGATCAGTGCCTGCCCCTGCTCTTCCCCTCATGAAGAAGGAAATAGGACCCAGCTCTTGAAATGAACCTCATAGTCAGTCAGCAATAGCAGTTATCCATAACAGGAGTTTAAACAGGAGCTCCTGGGAGTGTTAAGAAGTCCTCTCCCATCATGCAGAGGTTGCAAAAGGAAAGAAACTATGTCAGTCAGGCAAAGAGGCACAGTTGAATGAAAAATAGCAGAAAGTCTTGACAGGAATTATTTTGAGCCATGACACTTTTTTATTTCCTTTAGTTTCTGACCTTATTTCTGGAGATAATGAAAGGGACCCTTAGAAGAAATGTACAATAACTTTTATGTTCTTTTCTTGGCTGCTGAAACACTGTCATGTTAGGAATCCTATAAATCCAGAAATAGGCTGGAAGGATCTAGGAAAGACTGAATATTATTAAAATCAGGAGGGATTTTTTTGTTTTTTTTTAAGAACTCACTGTCTTGTCCATGGAGTTTGGTAAGAAAACAAGATTGTCCCTGTTTCCTCCACAAAGTGTTCCCAGGAAGGGTAAAAGTGCTCTCCTTTATTGCAGTGTGCCAGGAGCATGTGAGTTGAGAGCAAAGAGATCCTGAAAGGAATACAAGATACAGCAGATCAGGGACAGGAAAAGCAAAGGCAGGGGCCTGAAGTTGATGGCAAGGGGATTTGTGTAGCCTGTGGGACAGAATCCAACTGTTTCTCTGAGCTAGCATTTGGAATGACAAGCACTGAATTTGGAGACTATTCAGGCCATCTTTTGTTTTATCCTATGACATACACGGAGGAAAGCTGTAAGTTTTTCCTGCTGCACTTACACAGAGAACCCACAGTCAAACTGTGTTTTTACTCTGATTCTGCTGAACTACTGTAGCATGAAATAAGCTGTTGCAGTCAGTAGTTAATTCTCTTGCATGGACTTAAAATGCAAAAAAGAATGAGTTTGAAAAAGTCACAGCCAAGTTATTGATGGAATAATCAAACTAATTAGGAATAGTTCCTAAAATTCTGTATTATAGAGGGAAGAGATTTTTTTTCTTGGCCTCAGTATTATTTAGAAGATGTGGTTTTTTGACACATCAAGAATTTATAGAATGTTTTTGCATAATTTCAAGTAGGCTTCCTTATTACTACTTTACTGAAAATGCTTGAATTTATAGGAGGGCATTTAGTGAACAAAAGAGCTATTAAGTAGAAAATGTTCAGCTTGGCAGAGCTAAAGAACTATTAGGCCATTCACAAGAGAAATACAGGTTTTTCCTGTATCTTCATTTGGATGTAACTTGGAACTATTTGCATCCTCTATATATCACCATGTTTTAACTCTGCTATTCATCAAAGACAGGGGATACCTAGTTCTATCTTCTGTATGGATAAAGCTGGAAGTGAGACAGGCATAATAAAAGTAAGGAGCAGAACAAATAAATGATTTCTGTTATTTTAAAATGACAGTCAAGTTACAAAAGAAAGGCATTATTTAGATACTTGAAATATGTTTTGAAGAAGGTGTCTTAAGTATATATGAATGTTGCATTGTTTTGAGGTTACAATTATTAACCTATTGCAAGATATTTTCTGCCTATATACTGGCAGAACCAAGAAATAATCTATAAAGTGGTATTGACTTGAACAATAAGTGGACTTGGACCCCTAAAAATTAAACTTTCAGTAAATACAGTATATACATTCAAATACTTTATTTTTCCTTATGCAAAATAGTATTTATTGGCATATTTTGGTAAAGTTCCTTGGAGGGTGCATTTTACAATTGCTGCTCTTTTAAAGTTGCTACAAGTTTTAGAGTTCATACAACAAATTTTCCATAGAAAGTTAACTTAAAAAGAAGTCTTTCCTTTTGCTACTTCAAATGCACAAAACTCATGGGCTTTGTATATGCTTTGGAGGAATGCCAGGAGTGGATGGATATACTTACTTGTAATGAATGTGTACTTTCAGTGTGATGCTTACATGGGAGTACCAAGCTCTTGCTGGGCAGGGATATACTTCTCAAATTAAGTTCAGTGGAGAACAATGCAGGCTGCAGAATGTACTTGAAAAACAGAAACAGATTAATTAGCTTTCTGTTATCGTGGCTACAGTGACAGCAGGTATCAAATTTATGTTGATGAAAATACTCTGTAACTTAGACCAAAACCAAGGCCCACTGAACTCTCCAGACCTTCTCTTTTCTTAGAGGTATGATTTGTCCTGAAGCAGTCACAGCCCAGATGAAAACTTTTTATGATGCTTGTTATGAAGTGTAAGTGGTCCTAGAAATGTCTAATGCTGCTTTCCTCTGAAGAGCCAGAGGAAACCTTCTGAACCTTTCCCGGCAGTGCAATGTTGCTTTGGTAGGTTTGCATCTGTTAACAGGCACATGGCACCATCTGAAATGTGCCTTTCATCATAAAATGCACAGGTGTAAGTAAAAGGAGTAAAAATATTTCACTGTGCTGCATATATTATTAAATAGAAGGTTTATATATCTCCTTTCTATTATCTGCTTTTTGAAACTTTATTCTTATTCCTCTGTCTTCTCACTTTAGTGTGTCATTTAGCTTCTTAGGTGTAATAGTGCATGCCAGTAACTTCTTCCTTCTTTACTCTCACAGTCTGCTTTTGAGAGATGGTTTCATTAGCATTTTTTGCAGCACACTAAATATTGTAATGCTGTGCTTTGAATAGTCAAAAATTGTTTGTTTGAGCTACTACAAGGCCAAACTTGTACTCCATGCTTTCTATGTATATCTGGATTGAAGTTGCTTTATGGAATAATTTATTTCTCCATCAATTAGTAACCATTATTAATTCGTGTTATTAATTATTTATGTGGCTCCATCCACGAGGTGTATTTAGGAACTCATTGTTTGATACACATCATGCTAAAGAAAGGATAGGCTCTGTTTCATAGAACTTAATGTTTAGGATCGCCATGATATGTATCTGCAAGATGCACATTCTTATCCTAGCTACTAATTCTGTTAAATTTTGCATTTGTTTTCTCTTTTATAAGACATTGTTTTGAAAACAAGTCCCCTATACACAGGCTAGCAATATCAGAGAGATTGCCTTGTGATTTATTTTTTTTTCCTAGTTACTTGAAGCGCCTCACTTCATTTAAATTTCCATCAATTCAAAATTTCCTCTTTCCTTTGAGCATACTTCTTTCATATTTTTCATTCAAAGTACTATTAATACTTTCTGATTATTCAGCAGAAAGCTAAAAAATGTCTCTTGAGCTACTCAACCTGATTTAATTGGTTTTGGTGTACGGCAAGCTAAATTCAGATCTCCATTTATCAAACCCCAAGTCTCTTCTCCCCTCTAAAACTGAGCAGTGTTCAGGTGAAAAAGAAATCATAAGAAAGAAAGTCTGTTTGAGACTGTGCATAAAAAATTTTGTAAAATTCACAAGGTCACTGAAGTGCAGGAATTAAAAGCAAGTTGGTTTCTTGTACCTCTCCCTCTCCTCCCTCAGCTGCCCCCAATCATTCAGTGTCTCTAAGCCCCTAGGCTTTTATTCCTGACAGCTTTCCAGGTTTCTCTGAATTGGTTTGAAGTTATACTTTTACTTTGTTCTTTGTTTCTCTGTTTTTTACTTGCACTGGCACAAAGAAAAAAGGGTGGGGGAGTGCATAAGAATATAAAATATTTTTTTCTTGTATATCAAAGACAAGCAGTGTATTCAGAGGGTCAAAGTTCCTTTTTTTTCCTGAAGAATTTCAATTTCTAGGCCCCTTGAGGAAGTATCACCTTAAAAACTTTGTTTTCTGTTGAAATTCAACATGTTTTCAAACAGTTACCTTCCAACACCCCCTCTCTTCCCTTCAACCCCTCTAAATTCTACCTGCTAAGTTTTGCTTACTGCAGACTTGTTAAACTTCAGGAGAATATACGTACATACATACATACAAAGCTTGAGAGTCAGTACAACAAAACTTGAAAATATGTGTGTAGACATCTGGAATAAGTTAATTCATACCATTTCAGCTATTTACATGCCTAAATAAAAGGTCTGGCATGCATGCTTGTCCTGATCTTGGCTAAATGTCAATTGTGTAATAGTTTACAGTTTCAGGACTTGGACATTTTTATTTCAATTCTATGCTGTTACCACCCCACATGCCACTGGTCTTTTGGTTTATTTTTCTAAGACTGGATAGTAGAGGAAAAAGGCCCTCAGATCAAAGGCTAAGAGAATTGAGATTGTTCAGCCTGGAGATGAGAAGGCTTCAGAGTGACCTAATTGTTGCCTTCCAGTATCTAAGGGGGGAGCCTGTAAGAAAGATGGAGGGAGACTACTTACAAGGGCATGTACTGACAGGACAAGGGGGAATGGATTCAGACTGAGAGTAGATTTCAATTAGATATTGGGAAGAAATTCTTTATTATGAAGGTGGTGCAGCACTGGAAAATGTTGCCCAGAGAAGCTGTGGCTGCCTCATCCCTGGAAGTGCTAATGCCAGGCTGAATGGGGCTCTGAGCAATGTGGTCCAGTGAAAGGTGTCCCTGCCCACAGCATGGGGGTTGGAACTAGTTGATCTTTAAGGTTCCTTCCCATCCAGCCCATTCTGTGCTTCTGTGATCAAGTAATTCCTCTGTGGTCTTCTCAGGTGTATTACTGTGGGAGTCATCTTTAAAATGGCTCAATAGTATAGGACAGAGCTAAGGTTTGGGTAAGCCTTTTACTTATATGCAGTTATATGAAGTATAGACTTATCTGTTAAGGGTGCTGATTGCCACCATGTCTTCACCAAAAATAAACATTTTCACTGTTTGCTAAAATTATTTTTTTGGAGATTAAATTAATATTTTGAAAGTAAGCAATTTACTTTGGGGGGTGGGGCCTGTTTTTGGTTAAACTGTTACGTTGAAAGTTTGTAAGATCAAACGCTGACATGAACAATGGAGAAGTCAAATGAACTGCTAAGAAGTTGAGTCCAGAAGGAAGAAATAACTGAGAAACAATCTTTCTAGCAAAAGCTCATGAGCAGCACCTCTGGAATGGGTTGGGGAAATATTTCCAGTTTTCACTTACAATATATTTTTTGTTTATAGACTGGACTGTGGTGTGTGTTTCTACCTGAAAATTTCAGGTTTGGCTGCTCTATATGCAGTGAAGAATTTGAGGGAAGGAAGGAGGAGACACGTGAGCAGTACTCCTTCACATTTAAGCAATCTATCTTGTGAATAATGTTTAGTTATGGCAAAGATGCACTAGGATAAGAAAAAGTCCCTTCAGCACCTGTATACGAGGAAGATAGAAGATCTTTGTATGGTGGCTTCTAGAAGGGAGTAGAAACATTTAAAGTCAATTAAATGGCTGTGGATAAAGCAAGAGCGTTAACGGCTTAGCTAAGTGGCTTTAAGACTATTGAGTAAACCTGGACTGAAATGATCCCTGGTATAATTAGAAAGGCTGCACTGAAGTTGAGCAAAAGGTGAATCAAGCCCTGAGCCTGCAGATCAACACTTCAGATTTCTGGGAGATCATGGAAAATAACTGAAATGATTACTGGGGTAATATGTGGACCTGTAAAAGTAAATCTTAAGAGGTTCAATGCATTAAGCCCATTTGTAGGAAGATTCTGGTATGGAAACACTGTCTTGAACTGAGTTACACAAACCAGAGATTTGTCCCACTAACTGGTGATTCAGATGGGAACAAGAAGAGGGGGTTTGACTAAAGGTTACAAATTCTGGTTATGATCCCTGGCATGGTAAATGCAGCATTTAGGGTAACTTGAGGATGCCAAGGGAGAAATAGCTGTACCAAGGTATGCTTGGTCAGCAGCTTTGAAAATGCCAACAGAATGCTTTACCAAACACTGCCTCTTATATAGAAGGCCCTTTTATGTCATTTGAAGATCCAGCAATTTAAGCATCTGTGGCAGTACTTGCCAGGGCTGGCATTGGTGGTGGGAGTTCAGTAAATTGTGGAGTTAAGCAATTAAGCTATTAGTCATAATTCCTAAGACAGTAAAAGTTACAAGTCCTAATTCCTAAAATAGTAAAAGAACAAAAATAAGAACAATATTTAGGTCAATGAATAGACTTCTGTTCACATCAGAGTAGAAAGCTTAATTAACTGAGTGTTTTGTGTCATTTGCAAACATCATCATACAGACTGTGCTCAATTGTGCATCTGTTTTGTCAATGCCAAGGGAATACACAGCTGATCTCCATCTTTGCAGTGCTCATATGCATTACTCTTCTGTGTTAATTTTAATTAATAATAAAGACAATCATTACAGAGTTCTTTCATCTTAAATTCTTTGATTTGCAGGCTAAGACATCCTGATTGACATCTCTACCCTCTGCCTACATGCTCCCTTTCAGGGACACTGGGGAAGAGAGGCACTTGCCAATGCCTGGGTCAGAGTGGAGGAGGCTGAATTGCCAGGGTCTATTCTCTGCTCTGCGGCTGGCTCCTGCTTTTGGATACTTGGTCTCCAAAGGAGTTCCAGTCCACAACTCCATTTAGATCTATAAACAAAATAATAAAAAAACCTGATATGCTGTTAAAAAGTTCAGTTTTGTAGGGAGAGTGAGTCCTTGCTGCCTACAGGCTAGATATTAACTTTAAATACAGCCCTAAGCAATGTGAAACACTGCTCTCTCATAAATAGCCTCAGGAAGCACTGACCCCAAAACATACCTCCACAACACAATCCTTCCCCTGGTTACTTTCTACTCTGGAGACCAGTACCTCAATGTTGGCTTACACCATAAATACATTACTGCTTTCTATTGCTTTGTTCTCAGCTATTCTGCTCCTTTAACTGAACTGACATCTGTTCCATGCCCCTCACTTCTTACTTTATAAAATGAAGAAGTACATTCAATGATGTGCTGATCCTGGGCTATTTCATTACTGTTTATGCACAGAAGCTGTGACAGCTGCAGTGTTGGAGTTAGGAGCTTTTACAGCAAAATTCTTCATATAAGGACAAAGACACTAAGAGCAGAAAAAGCTGAGTTTGTTTAAAGTAGCTTGAGGAAGCTTGCCCTCTCAGTAGCAACACTGCCTTGGCTTTGTAATCTAATACTCGCTGATACTGAATTAACAATATTAATTTTCTTATTGCAGACAAGGTCATAGTGATCAAGTGACTTAAATGGGTTTATAATCCTGAGTACACTGACTCTTCATGCTTAATTTCTATTCTAGGCGATTTCTTCTAGATATCAAATACTCATGAGAAAATCAATAGTCAAACTCTTACTGTAGATGATTTGAGATTTTTAGGAATATAGATGAATCTCTTTGGTGTATTTTTAAGAAATTTGCTAAAAATATTACTGGGACATCACTCACTCCCCAGTTCACCACTCCTCACACCAACTACTAATATAGGTGTGGCTGAGGACAACATTTTACTTTCAGGAATCAGTAAAAGTTCTAAAGAGTGAAAGGACTAGTAAAAAATGTGAGATACTCACAGTGCAAAATCTTCACTGGTAATGTGAAATAAAGCTATATCTCTATTAACAGAGACTCACTGCACTTGAATGGACCTGCCATACCACACTGCTTGCTTGTTGGGCCCACTGGTTGTTGAGAATGCCTTGTAAAAGTGTCTGCAGCACAAATGGCTTGCACATATGGCTCCTTTCATGAAGTTTTCCCTTAAAGTAAGACTGATTAGAGACCCCATTCTACTTATTAAATATAAGACTTTAATATTTAATTTGCTCTTGCAGATAATCCAAACTATTCAGATATTTCATTTAATGTGTGTGTATTTGCCTATGGTTTAATTACAGGCAGAAGTTTATGTTCTGAAAAGTTAGAAAAGGATGAAGTTCTTCCTGAAAAGTCCAATTCTCTTTCATTTACTATTTTACAGAAGTTATTATGGAGGACCTGGGCACATGAACAATCTATCACAGTCTAAAATGAGGGGGATGTAAATTTGTTTCTGATACTATATGCATATAGGTGGTTTTGGTCTGTCAGTGCTGTATGGTGAAACTGCTTCCTCATTTAACTTCTTGTAGCTGGTTTGTCTGCCCAAACTTAAAGTATTTTATAGGATAAAAGTCTCTTACTTTTCTAAGTATCTGAAAAGGTTAAGATAGCTTCATAATAAACTTATATAAATAAGCTGTGAGTATATAGGTGGAAGATAAGGAAGGAAAGGCATAAGAAGCAGGGAGTGACTATCAGAAAACCTTCCCATTCATTCAAGTGGATTGATTGTCACTGCATTCCTTCCTCACCCTCTATTCATCAGCTGCAAAACCAAACCAAACCAAAGAAAGGTCAAACTGTAATGGAAAAAAAAAGGCAGGAAAGAGTTAAAACACTGCTTTTGCTGTACAGTAATTAATTTAGCTGTATCATCTTTTATGGTTATCTTGTTATCACTGCAGTAAAAACATGAAGGTGGGTTGCAAAGAAGAATCTGTTGTTTCTGCATGAAAAAGGCGTAAGAGTTGTGGGACAAGTGGCCAAGGAAATTAAATATATTGTCACAGTGGACAGTGCAACTGGAGAGAGCGAATATTCCAAATTAGTGAAAGACTTGGAAACAAGAGAACGATTTTTGAACATTATTTACCTGGAAAAGGGCAGCAATGGTTTGAACTTAAATAGACTGTAACATAAAACAGCTGGGACTGAGAAAACAGCACTGCAGAAACCGCAGTTAATTTGAACTTATAGAGATAAGTTAAAAGAGAGTCAGAGTTGTATACAGAAAGTTTTGATAGTAAAAATTCGAGTTTTAGATACATACCAAATACTCGGATGGTCATGTTATGGATGCCTGAGGGGAGTCGGTCAGAGATTCCAAAGTTGCTTGCACTCGGGTGGCAGGGAGGTCAATGAAGTTATCAGAAATGAGAGAGTGTATACAGTAGAAGGAGTCTAAGAGGAAATATAAGTGTTTCAAATAAGACCAGGCCTGATATATTGAGAGGTGCCAACAAGGTTGTGTTTGTGAGACAGTGGAAATGCAGAATAGCAGGATTAGAAAATTCTTCAAGTGGCCATCTGTAATGAATGCAGGAAGATAAGTATGAGGTACCTTAGAATGACACTTTCTGGTACTCTTTGAAGTCACAATTTCAATCTTTGAGTCTTTAATCACTGTCCAAGAGTCAAAATCTTCTCACAATTTGTAGTCACTATGATGTCATCATGGCCAAAACTAATCGCTGGACTAAAGATGCATGAGGATCAAAGACTTGCAGGTAGTGTACACTGATATTGTGTAATCCTAATAATAAAAGATACATATTATGACTCTTTTCCCCATTTATGTCACAAGCCCCCAAAACCCTCAAAACTGCTCTCAAAAGCTACAAGGCATAACATTGCTGTGGTGCTCAAAGACAGACAGGCCTTGAAGAAATTACATAATTTGTCAAGATTTTTTGTTTTGAATCTTGTTGAAATAAGTTTAATTCTAATCAGAACTAATTGTTGTGGTATGAAGTGTGATTTCTTTTTCTGAGGTTGGTGACATTTATTCCCTAGTAGTACATATTTTGCTTGTAATCGTTAAACTTCATTAGTTTGTCACAGATTTTGCCATTATACTGCAATACTCTATCTACTCATAAAATGCATGAACCATTTACTTATTTTCCCAAATAGTGGCAATTAGGGAAATTAAGTGAGGTAACAAATTCAACTCTAGTTAGGCCACTGAACTTCAAAACTCTACACAGAGAATCTTAACTAGTATCAGTTGATTGGTTGGATTAGACAAGTATTCAGGTGTTAAATTCATCAAAACTAATTATGTGAAAGCATAGAGATGTGAGGGGTTTTCTATTTTTTTTCCAGATTTTTTATGCTAGTATTATAGTCTCTAAGACACTATTAGTTCATACAACATGCTCCTGTTGTGCCTGAAACTCTAAGTCTGCAAATGGTCACTGCAGGTTGTTTCATGAAGTGTGATCCAAAGGTGTACAGTGAGTCCACACTTATTGAAATGTGATGATCCTTGAGGGGGAAAACTGGGTGCACTGTATTCTTGAGATCCTATTTCTAACCTTTTGAGTTCCTTGCAGATGATGAGAATTGTTGCAATGCTTTTCAGTACTTCTCGGTGGTCTTTTGCAACCCAATTGATTCTGTGATTCTGTAAATTAATCTGGTGTTCAGAACTAAAACACTTGTCCTGGCAAACCCCACCTTTCAAAATAGCATTTTGGAGCTGGTTTTGATAATTTTACCTGGAGTGGAAGCAGAAATGTGGGCTGATTTTGTCTGTGGTAGTTAATTTTCTTTGCATTGGCTACGTTTTGGATTTGTGTTGAACACAAGGGATGATGATATAGAGATGTTTTTGTGATTGCTGTGCAGAGCTCACATGGAACCAAGGCTTTTTCTAACTTTGGTACTGCCATACTGGTGAGGAGACTAGGGATGCATGGGAAACTGGGAGGAGACACCGCTGGAACAGCTGTCCCTCACTGACCAAAGGGATATTCCATACCACGTGACATCGTGCTCAGCATACAAAGGGGGAGACATTTGGAGCGGTGATGTCTGTTGTCTCAAGTAGGCATTATACACATACATGATGGAGCCCTGTTTTTCTGGGGATGGCTGAACACCTGCCTGCCCATGGGAGGCAGTGAATTATTTCCTTGTTTTGATTGTGTCCATGGCCTTTTCTTTCCATATTAAACTGCCTTTCTCTCAATGCATGGATTTTCTAGCTTTTACCCTTTTGATTCTCTTCCTGATCTCACTGGTGGGGGTGTGAGCAGCTGTATGGTGCTCGTTTGCTCTCTGGGGTTAAACCACAGCAGATGACAAACACTGTACACCTTGAAACCAAGTTAATTGTGGAATATCTGGCATAATGAATATAAGAACCTAGCTAAAGACAATTTCACATTTTCAGGAAAAATATTTTTTGCAAAATAAAATTTAGCAATCTTTCTAGCATGGGCAAAGCCCCCAAAAGTTAAAATCTGTAGCATAATCTTTCTCAATTCTAAATTCTCTCCATGTTCCTAAAGAGAAACACAAAACCTTGATATGTTAAAAATTGGCCTGTGTCCTAAGCAGAAACTGGGATGGAAGAGCACAATAATAAATTGAAGAAAATAATGCCTCAGGTTTTATGAAGAACAGCATGAAACTTCTGACAATAAAGCTAAGAACTGGAACAACTGTTTGAAGCAGAGGAAGATTAAGAGAGGAAACGTGAAAAAGCTGGGGAAGGCAGGTAGAAACTTTAGTTTGTGTACCACTGAAACTGATGTTTTATTTGGATGCCTATTATTTTAGTTTTTCTTGGGCAAAAATAAGGCGAGTGCAAGTCAGGAACTTGGCTTTTTTGCATGTTAAAAGTCAGAAAAAATATACCAAATGTCATTTAGGAACTTCACTTGTCTGAAACCCAATTTTTATTGTTATCCTCTTCCAAAAGGTTTCTATCAACTTTACTGTATTTTAATAATCTTTACAATATGTTGAATGATGATTTCATATGTAAATTTAGGATGAAGGAATGATTTATTGTAGTGTAATAAATCTATTTTTGTAAGTTTAAGCTACTTGCAAGTTGCTGTACAAGTACAAACCTTTGAAATATTTGTCATGCTATTTTAATTACTTCTCAGGTATTGTAGGGACAAAATAATTTTACCATCATGGATGAAAAAAAAAGCTCACAGCTCACCAGTGGTATTTAGTATTTCTGTACTTATATGAGTGCTCCAAAGTTTTTCAGAGAGATAAGTGCATGAGAAAGAAAAGAGGGAGACTCTTCATGAAAAGCACTATGTTGTCGTTGTCTGTGAAACTAACTGGTCAAGTGTGGTATCTTGAAGTAGGGAGAGAGGTGGACACCATATAAATAGGTTTTGTGCTGTGTTGTGGTGGCTTTTTTGTCTTTTTTTTTTTTTTTTTGTAAATGTTTCCTATGATTTTTAAGTTTTCTGAAAGATGTTATGTCAGTCCAAAATATCCCATAGCCAAGTAGCACTTCATGTTTGCCTTGAAGCTGGAACAGAATATTTTCTAAGCAAAACTTCTTAAGAATGAAAGAAAATATGAGGTAATTATATTCTAAAGCTTACATAGTAAACCCAAACTTTGTCTCAGACAATGTTAAGATCTCTATGTGTTAAAAAATGTTATCTTGCTTATTGCTCTTAATTGTTGCTTTCGTGTGTGAATACAGAGTGTAATTAAATATCAGTCATATAATTTTTTCATTTTTATTAAAAGGATATGTGTGAATGTGTTTGGTAATTCTGTGGTGTTTAGTATCCAGATTTCATGCTGTCCTGGGAAGAGTCATGCTTTTGCTTCATAACCAGACAGTGTATGTTTTCAATAAAAACTTATTTAGGAAAGTACAACACATTCATCCTTGATATTTAAGCAAATTCACATTGCAGAATGATTAATTGCATTCAGCCTTTTCATCCACTTCTAATTTTTCAGGGGACATAATTGGATGCAAATTGGCCAGTGTTAATCATTAGATACCACTAATTAAAAACAGAAGCTGTAGGTAATGGTATGATTATTGGTAGAAATAAATGAAGCAGATCAGGTAGCACTTTTCTTCAGGGACTCATGACTTGTGCCTGAGCCTCATTAAATTCCACATGTGAAGGTGCCCTGCTGGTAGAGGCTGCTGGAGAGCGGTATTTATAAATAACTTAAAAGTAACATAGGAGGGCAGTGTCTGAAAAAGATGTGGAACATTCATATGGCTCAAGGACTTAGCAGTTTAATAAATTAGGAACTTTAAAAAAAACTTATTTAATTAGATGGAAACTGGTTTTGCATAACAAAAAGCCAGTTGAAAGAGAAACTAAGGGCGTTTATGTTCTGAAGCATAATGAAATGCCATATTCTGAAAATTTCATGGGTATATTTTGAACCCAAACAATTAATTTCATACTTTATCTTTTCAAACTGACTACTAAGGAGGCTTGCTGAAAAAACGGTGATCTTTCATTCAAATCAATCACAGTGTCATGTGGAGACATTCAGAGGAGATAATATCCTCATAAAGAATCATCTGACTTAGTTTTTAAATTACTTTTTAAATACACTGCCAACCAATGAAACCTTTCAGTCCAGAGATTATTTTTTTCCCCATCATAATAACCAAAGTTCATCAGGAATAACTCCTTTTAGGGGATTCACACAATGATGGAAAACACCACTTACATATATCAAAAGACTGAGATGAAGTAAAAGGAAGTAATAGCAGGTACTGCACACTGCTCAATCTTTTGGACAGAAGTAGTGAATTGGGTTTTTTTAGGGGGGGCAAAAAGGTCAGGAATGAAAATATTTTAATTTTCACATTCCAATTCCCCACTGATGCAGTGTTCACCAGTGGTGGCTGCAGTGACAGAGATCCTTGTTTTCTGGATCATGCACAACTTCTGCCCACCAGTTTTGCTCTGGCACTGCTGCTCCAGAAGAGGGAAGGGACAAGCATGACCTGACTATAGTCTTTTCCATCGGACAGCTGGAGTGAAGGACCCACACAGCTGGCACAGCCCCAGCTCTTTGGAGGCAGAGACTGAGGAAGAAGCTGTAGTAACCAGAACTAGGACCTAAGCTTACTGCTCTACATACCACAATTTTACACACATGTACTAAATTCAATCTTTTTGATAATGGCTGCTACTATTTATACTTAGAATTGCAACTACTACTGTGATATCAACCTATTATCACCATTTGTCCCTAAATATTTTAAATTGGATTTTTACAGTTTTAATGACATGAAGTTGATTGTATACAGTGAGATAGATAGCTACAGAAATAACTTTCTTTTTCAAAGCCACATTCTTTTGTCTGAAAGAAGGATGCAGGATGTTCATCAGATCTGAACAAATACTGGGTTAGTGCCAGCATTACCACAAAAAATGTGCAAAAGAAGGTAAGTGTAAGTAGTCTCTAGGACTAGTATCAAACCATAAAAGCATATTTTTACATTGCATATCTGTTGGATTCACAAAATAGAGACCATCAGAAATACAACTCTCTGCGTACCACTGTGTCTGATCTCAAAACAGTGGGATTGTTTCATAAGGCAAGTCCAATTAAGCTTGTTAAAGTAATCTTGTTTTTAATACTAATGAAGTTCATAAAAAGTGAATTAAATTCTGCTGAACTGTATGGATATGTGGGTTTCTTTAATATATGAATGTGAAGCTTAGTGAATACATCATCAAGGTATTTTTAAGAGATAATACTGTCCTCTGAAATAGTCAGTAGAGCAGATAGATGGAAAATTCTACATTTGAATTCTCAATTGTAAATCCAAAGTCTAAATGTTCTTGTAAAAAAAGATGGTCTGAAAATTATGTGTTCAATGGGGCACTAACAGAATAATTGGAAAGTATGAATGAGTAGGTGTATTGAATGAGTGAGGAGATACTTGCAAGTAGATAGTTGCAAGAGGATGCTTACCTACTGCAATATTATGAATTAAGTACTCTTATTTCAAATTGCACCTCCCATCTGAACATTTCATGGTTACACGCATTTCATAGTTACAGTATTATTTATTGACAGCTATCTTGAGAGTGGTCTAGGACTTACCAGGAACTGTAAGGAAGCACAAACTAAGAGTATAATTTTGAAGGGCTGTGTGTAGGTAAGGTTTTAGATACATGGGATGATATCCTGCTTTGGCCTGAGCTCTGTGCAAGAGATGGACTAATTACGGAGATCTGAGAAAAGAGCAGTGAAAATGAGCAGAGGTTGGGAAGATATCACTGACCTGGAAAGACTTGAAAAAGAAGAAGGAACAGGTGAAGGTCTTTAAGTCTTCAGATGTTAACAGGGTTGTGACAAAGAACCAGTCAATGATATATGCAATGTGAGAAGTGGAAAACTGATAAAGTAGTGGATTTTCACTTCACAAGGATGTTTAGATGATGGAGAACTCCTTTCTGAAGTGAAGAGTTAAAATACACTGTTCTCCTGCACTGGAGATCTTTGGGAGCAGGTTGCACCTTTAAGGGATGGCATAGGCATAAGTAAGTCTCTCTTCAAGCAAGGGTCTTGTTTAGGTCAGACTGTGGCAATGTGGCTATTGATGGTTTTTATGACATCAGGAAAAAGTTCAGAAAAATGACTACAATACAGAATCTGTATAGAACATCTTAAATATGGCAATAAAAATATGACTGTATGAACTAGGAAATTTAAAAATGGGGAAAGCCGAAAGTCATCGGTATTCATAATTTAGTTCAGTATTATTTCAGTTGTAATAAAAGCAACAGTGTCTATCTGCCAATAAAAAAAAAGCCCATCCTTGGAATAGAGAACTGTTATTTCTATTGATCTTTGGAATTCTACTTAACACTTTAAAATAACTTCTCTATAAATGCATACATTTTTAATTAACATATAGAGTATATAATTTTTAAAAGTGTGTTAAAATTCCAAGCTCTGCATGGGAGATCAATGCATGCCATAGTGAAAAATATAGCCCTGCTTTACCTTTGTTAATATTTTCTGTTCATTCTTTCTATAAAAAATGTAAATAAGTGTACTGGTATTGCTGTTGCACTTGGCGATATGGTTTAGTGGTGAACATGGTGGTGCTGCATTAACAGTTAAACTTGATGATCTTGCAAATATATGAGCTACAAGAAGATGTTGATTGTTTCCCACTACTGTGATATTTATCTAATACTTCTTTATACTAAATACACTGCAATTTCAGAGCCTCGTATTGTTGAGGTATCTTGGGGATCCAGGCTACGGCTGTAGGCCTGGGGCAGCATGAGGTGTATGAATGGGGTGATCACAGCAGCGGCTTGTGTGAGATGGTGGTCTACCATATGAGAGCTGTTTCTGCTGACTGGGCTTGCCACTTGCAGGGATGTGTGAAAGATGTGTGGGAGGGAAGAGTGGCACCTTGGTGGTATGCATTCTATCTTGGGGAGAAGATGGCCAAACTATGTGGAAGGATGTCTTCCAGAGTTACCACTTTAGAAACATGGACACGCTGTGTTTAGTATGTTTTTGTCAAACTGGGGGACATCTTGGTGGCAGATACCTCTGTTTCTTATCCAGAGGTACTCTTGGCAGCTTCTGCTTTGTGTACTGCAGTTGCTGTTAAATACTGTGAGACAAAGAGCTGACAAATACTTCTTCTAGCCAGACCATGTGTGCTGTCTTGTGTCAAAAAACATCTGACTCATGCACAAGCAAATTTTCCTTTCCCTGACTCCACAAGCAGAAGGAAAATTGGTTTCAGCTTTTGCTCTGAGTCCCAGCAATCAGAAATGTGATAGTAGTCCAGAGGATGGGTGCTCTGCCTGCCTTCGTTTCTTCCAGTGGCACTGAGGGAGAGCCCATGAGGAGAAAGATGCTAGGCTCTTTCCAGGGTTGACCACTCTATTCAAAGGGTCTAGTCCCCATGTTCAACAATTCAGTGCAGCTTAACATTCAGGACAGCTATGCCAAGTGGCACTGGCAAGGCAGTATCTATTCTAAACAGGAATGGACATACCTTCCATTATTTTTCACCTTCTCTCAGTACAGAACAAGTGCTGGAGCAGATGCTGTGCAAATGGCAACTGTGATTTGGTGTTCTTCTTTGCACTAGGCTCTACCTAGCTGTCCTTCACCCATACTGCTGTGAAAATGAACTAATTAGTGGTGTAATAGCCTGCCATAGGGAATGGACATGTTACAGCAATTCAAAAGATGTGTATAACATGATCTCAGCTTGAGGCTTGCTAGTAGATTTTGCCATGGAAAGTATGCCACAGTAGCAAGGAACCATTAAGATACAAAAAAGCTGAAAACTCTATCCTCTTCATTCTTCCCAGCAAGCCTGTCAATTAATACCTGCCCATAGACAGACTTCTTTGTCTATGAAGAAAATGAGTTTTCAGTTTAATTTTCTTTTAAAGACAGTAAGTAAAAATGCACTATTGAAGTTAATACTGATCAGTTCTTCAACATGTAGACTCAATACTATCAATGCAATCAAACATTTTTGGTGTAAACAAAACAGTGTGTTTTATATCTACATGGTCAGTGTAACAGCTGTCACTTTGCAGGTGATGGCTTAAAGCTAAACAGGCTAATGATCCAGTCCATCATCAAATGGCTTCATTGGCTGTCATAGCAAATGTTCTTGACCTGTACATTCAGAAAAGCAAAATAGTGACCACTGATAACACTTCTTCAAACATGTCTGGGCTCTTCCCATTGGATAAAAGACTTATGTGGAGAATGAAAATTTCGGTTGCCTCCTCTGAAACACTTCCATTCTCCACATACCAAGCTGGGAAAGGCTTTTACCTAGAGAATTCTTAAAAAAATAAAAAAAGAAATTAGTAATTCCTTTTATTGTGAGAGCACAAAAAAGGTGGACTAAGTTATGTGTTTTGTTTTCCAAGCAGGAATGTGGGTAAATTCCATGCTGACTGTAAACCTCATAAACCTATTTTACCTGCATTTTCTCTGGATTGTATAGCTGTGCTGAACACAAGCACTATTGAGTGCTTGTGACTGTCACTGAAGACGTGTTTCAGATCTCTGTTGCTTCTGTGACATATGACTCTCTCTAACAATAAAAAGGGAAGTAATTAATCATAATTTTTGTGCTAGTAATTTTACACTGTTTTTTCTGTAACTGTGAAGAACACTATTCTGGGTTTTATGAGTGATTACTAATATTTGCTAAAGTTTATTTGCAGGTGGTTTTCTAGAATGCCAATTTCATGTCAGCTGTGCCTTTGCACTGACTAAGATAGTATTCTCATTTTCAAAGGTTATCAGCTTGTATGACCTTGTGTGCTCAACATCTCTGAGTTTTTCTGTAGAAAGCTGCAGTGTCAGTGTTGCTGGCTTGAAACATTTAACACCACTTGGGTGTGATGCATGCCTTTACAAGTGGCATTATCATAAAGAGTTTACCTTGTCTTACTGTGACGTAAAACTTGATGCATGTTGTTCCATTGCAGGTATGATTGAATTCTTCATGCACTTAGCAGAGGCTTTATTTTCGTTTTGGGAATTGTTAAAAGAAGAATTCAGTTTTTTGAACTCCTGTCTTTAGTGCTTCAATCACAGAATTTCAGACTTGTTCATACACAAGAGGGGAGAGAAAGATGGTGCCAGTGTCTTATGCCAAACACAATTTTTCGTTCTTCTTCCTCCTTTCACTTGCATCAGTACTCGTCTTTATCAAAAACTGAAATGAAAGACTTTTTTCTGACATTGCAATGGCTCAGGTCAAAACAAAGTGCAGGAGCAAAAGAGCTGTGGAAAAGCATTAAAATCCTGAAATGACCAGAAGCTGAAATCCTGGTATGTGAATCCTGCAGGTCTTGCTTTCAGCTGGCTGTCTGTATTATTCCTCTCTCCACCTAATCCAAGGAGAAGGAGCAAGAAGTGAGTAGGGTTCTTTCCCCCCAAATTCTTGTTATTAAAATATTTGTAGTTGTATAATGTGACTGGTGAATGTAAGTGTTGATGGACTTAAGCTGAAAGCATGTATTAAAAGACAAAAAAAAGTGGGGCAACAGAATACAAGTGTCAAAATACATCTTCAAGTAAATGCACCTAGAATTTCTATGTTACTAGTCCACCATGTAATTTGAACTAACTCAGAATGAGAGATTACTGTTGATTAGGTTAAAATTATATTAAATTTAGAAGCTTGGATCTTTTGATACTTCAAATGATAATCTCAGTGTCTCACAATCTATAGCCCTTCCAATTTTGTGAAAATTTCATGCTTTTGAAGTGCAAATAGTGGTGATTCCTTTGTTTTATCTACAGTAATTAAAACAGGGCTTCTTTGCCCTTCTTTATGTATATCCTCTGTTTAATCTTTCAGCCAATCTGTTTTACTGCAATAGCCTTGTAATTGGGAATTTGTGCTTATCTACCCCATGCTCTTTTTCTTCTTTTTTGAAGATTCTAGTTTTTAATGTTTGAGGTTGTTCTAGTACATTGAAGTTTGTATCTTTGAACAAATATGAGCCTGAATTTTCCTGATTAAAAACCCCCAGCTTTTTGAACTATACTAAACATTCATAACATTAAATTTACATCATTATTAAATACTCAATATATGGGTCTTAATCAGCCGAAAGTGGATACCCCAGGTGTCCTGTTCTGATTTCCAGTAAATTGCTGTTTAAGCTCCTGTAGATTTCATACTTTAGACAGATATGATACAGAGTGAAATATTTAATGAGATAAAATGAATTTCTTTTTCTTTTTCTTTTTTTTTTTTTTTCCAAACAAAACTCCCTTTCTTTTAGATGTCAGCAAAATTAAGTTAGCTGATTCTAATTTGAGACATGAACCAGCATGGCCTATTTTCCATACAAATTTAATCCAGTGTAGTGTATATTATCCATGACTCAGAACAGCATAACAAAAAAAGCCATCAAAGATTTCCATTATGAGTAAAATAGCTGCCAGATAAGATAAATATTCAAGATAAATCGTAGCGGAAATTAAAATTTTATAATTTGCCTTCTACAATTAAGTTCTAAATTGACAAAGAGTTTCTTCTCATTCCATCTACTCTTCATAGACAGTATTTATTACATCTTTGTGTAACTTGCAGTAGGGAAAATTCATTAAAGGTACTGTTTTTTTAAAAGGATTATTATGATGCAAATTGTCTCTTGTAGCGTGCTGCTAAGAAAGAAGTTAATTAGAGGAAGAATGGCTAGTGCAGTGGACTACAAATGGGAGAAGAAGCCTTTTACTTGAAAGGAAGGCTAGTTATAACCTGGCTATTTGTTGGTGATCTCATTTATTTTCAAGTAAAGACAAAAATCACCATCTCTGATAAAAACATCACTGTTCATGACAGTAACCTCTTTTCCTGAATCCTTTCTTGTAGGGAGCACAGATTAATTAGTAATACCAATAAACATTACATGACATGTCCTGTGTAGTTAGAAAGTGCCTTTGCTCTTTGAACGTTTAAAAAGGAAACAAAGAGGAAACAAAAGCTTCCAAGCTCAGCTCATGTTCAAAGAGGAATGCTAGTGTTTACAGGAATCCTAAAGAGATGGTGCTATGTTTTGTTCAGCTAGCTGTTCCTAGTGAATTTTTTAAGGGCTCAAACTCTTTCCTTCTTAGGTCTTATACCTGCATAGAGGAGAAATAATGGTTTCTAATGACATTTTCTAGTTTTCTGCTTTTCAGTGACAATTTTAGGGATGGAATCATGGGCATGAAACAATCCTTGGGGGAAATATGAGTGGAAAAATAATTGGTATCAATAGCGGTATGTTGAGACACACTTCTGACCCTTGGAATGGAGGCAGCCTTTAGAGAAAGGGGGACATGTTGAAAAGGAGGGATGCACACTGGAAAGGAATACAAGGAATTGAGGCTGGGGCAAACATACTAGGAAAAAGTGAAATTTCACTGTACTTATCTACTAGAAAACAGTATTGGAAGACTAGGTTACTAGGTAACTCTGCACTGTGGCAAGAAATGCAAAAATACCTCATCCAGTGCCAGAGTCCCTCTTGCTTTTTGATTTTCTAGAAATTCAGATTTTCAGTTTTGCATAAAAGCTTTTCTATCTCCATCTCATCCATTACCTTCATCTCTCTCAGATGAGGAAATATGGAATATGTATCAGAAAGCATCAGTGATAGAAAAAAAATTACAGCTGTTGTTTAATGGAATGAAATAAGATAGTAAATACTGAATAAATAAATAAAAAAGCTGGCAGTGAGACATACCAAACAAATTGTCTGAATTGTGGTGCTCTCTTTGCATACTGTTTTGGCTATGGTTTCCTGAGAATGTAGGTGCTTTAATGCAAAGGTAAATAAAAACAGAGATTCTTAAGTTCTAACAGGCAAAGAGAGCTTGTAATGTAACTTACAGTGATAACTTTTCTCTCAGGAGTAACTATTGCATAATTTATTGTTCCTTTTGTTATTTTCAAAAAGAAAAAAAGCATATTCCTATTACGTTAGATGTACATGCTTACAGAAAAATCTGTACATCAATACTAATTAGTCATTTTTACTCACAGGCTAAATGACAAGACATTACATTTCATTTCCATCATGTTGTCATTAAGGCAAGGTCTCTTAATGAAATGTGAACACCCCAGAATGCTGGTCTAGAGTGTCTCTGAGCAATAGCTCAGAGCACCACTATGATGTCCCCAGAGATAGTAAGCAGCGAGGGATACACTCTGCAGCTGGGGATACTGTGAGCCCTGCTGTCACCCTCCTGGCTCCTGTGGGCCTCCTTCTGCTGCCATGTGTGGGTCTATACTATAAATATCACATGGTCCTACTATACATGTGGTTCACTAGAAGGCCTTTTGCAAGGAAAGAGACTAGCAAAATGTACAATTTTGCTGTGTTGATTTTACAGTCCTTATGCCTGGTCTGGATTTTAATGTGCACAGGATACATATTCTTGGGATAATTTTTAAGCTAGTACAAATACAGAACTAGCTGAGAAGCAGAGATCTTTTCTTCTTTTACAAATTATATTATATGAAAATACCAGTGTTTTTTGTTGTTGTTTGTTTTTAAATGTAGCAAAGTGTACTTTCCTGCTTTAATAACCCTTATGAAAAATTGTATGTTGAAAGCATGATGAAAATTCATGCATTTACAGGTATTTGAAGTATACAGGTTTCAGAATTCATTAAAATAAAATAAAAAGGTTTCAGGCCTTTTATCAGTCAGATCTCTTAAAGACAGCTGGAGAGGTTTATTGACATGTAGAGAAAGGAATCCTCAGTTCTAGAAACATGGAAGTTGTCTGTTCCATGATGACTGATCTGCAAACCTGCTAAAGATATTGAAAAGCAGTTTATTTGGAAACCACTTTGTGCTGGAAAATACAGCAGTGCAATTTTCAGTATGTAGAGGCATCTATGATTAACAATTTCCATTGTTTTGATATTTATGCTACTCTGTCTTTTTGTTTCCGGCACACTTTTACTGGTAGTGACAAGAAAGAAGATAAAGATCTCAAGAAAAATAGCTGCTTTAGACATTGCCATACTCTGAAAAAATAAGTGATGACAACGAGAATGTAAGTTATTAATTAATTTTTTTTTCTTTTCTCATTGCAAAGTTGACTTGAAAGGGTAATAAAATACAAGAGCTAACTTGTACTTTGTCTGGAGTACAATCATCTAGGCTTATTGTCGAAAACTGAGACGTACTGAGATGGGGGATGCCTTGGCTGGAATAATCTGCAAATCCATGCTTGAGTGAATGCAGGAACCCAAAGGAATTACAATAGTGAACCAGGTGCATTAATAATGACAGGCCATTAAAGAGCAACACATTATTACGTGTCAGTTTAGGGCTATCAAAATAAGATGCTGAAAGTTAAGGCTACACTGAGGTTTAGGCTCATGTTGTGAATACCTAAGTCATAAATAAGTCTCTCCTGGCAGTGGGAGAGACTGGGATGTTACAAAAGTGAATGAACAAAGCAGGGAACTTGCAGAGCTACATGAGGCCTTGCCTGTTCAGCTGTGCAGCACTACACTAGTAATTCGCCTGGTAGGGATGAATAGTCTGTAGATACCATAGCTCACTGCTTTGGTGTTCTTTGTCCATTGGAAGGAAGAGGAGTGGAAATGTATAAATTGTATAAAATGTATAAATATATTTCATCTAATCTATTACAAAATGTGAACTGACTTAGGATGATAGGAAGTGATATTAACAGACAGTGTCCAAAACATGGCTAAAATCATTATTTTGCATTACTTCTGTAAAGTGACAACAGTTCATCTCTGCTCATTTCTAAAACTAGTAAGTAAAAATTACTCTGCCTTCTTCCTCTCTGAATTATGACTGAGTTTGAGCCATCAATTTTAGGATTCTAAGTCAGTAGTCAGAAACTTCTAAGTGGGTCTGAATCACTCAATAGTATTTTGTGTATAACTTAGAGATGACCTTCATAATGCAAGTGTGAATGTGAGAACTGTAGGATACTGTTATTTTAGCTAATTACTCCTTTCTTCTTCCCCAAAAAACCTTTCATAATTGGATCAGTCCCTGGTTAGTATATTGACAGAACACTTTTATATGCTTAAAGCTTAGAACAACTAATATGTATAACAACATTCATTTAATGATTTAACTAAATAATTATATTCCCAAGAAACAGCCTGATGGGATGACATGCCAAAGAAGATAGAAAGAACTTAAAAAATCTGCAGTGATTTAATTAAATAAACACATTTAATATTTGCATGTAGAGATTATGTTATTTATAATTAACTTTCCAAATAATTTGTTTTGCAGCCTTTCAATTTCCTTCGTATCATTCTGCCTCATTGATAAATCCAGTCATATTTGACAGCCCCAATCTGGCATTTAAATGTGACTAAAGTAGACAGAGCAATCATTCTTTAAAGAACCTATCCTGACTGACATCTTAAAAAAGTCTTAAAATCTGTGCCAAGAGCCGCTTTTGCCTATAGCAATCCTAAATCAGGCCATTTTGAGGCCAAACACAGTTTATTATTATGTATATAGAGCTTACTGTATTTTGATTAATTTTATCCACAGTTTAAGGAGTATTAAACTCTCTGGGCACCTTCTTATAGCAAGTAGTAGGCAGGAAATGCTACAGAAAACAGAACAATGTTCTTTTTAATGGTAACAGTCAGTGAAGGATTGAATTATTTTAAAATTACTTTAAAGACCATATACAATCTTCTTTTTTTTTTATCATCCACCTGTCTCACTACCCAAATTCTTCTCTACCTTCAACTCAGTTGATAATATTTTCTTCTGATTTTCCTAAGAAATACAAAGGTTTTTTACCTTTGACTCTTCTACTTTTGGCATCTATGTTCACTCAGCCTCTCCTCAAGCATGGAAAGTGATATGGGCTTTTTCTTCATGATTAGATTTCAGTTAAAACCCCTGTAAAAGTTGCTCAGAAGGTTATGTTACAGTGAGAATCTAATCACTCCTTATCAAATTGTCTTTGTCCTCCTTCATGCAGGTATGTCCATCACAATCATTCCTACTATTTGACTTCACGATTTGACCTAGTTCGCTGTTGTCAATCCACTTGCAATAAGCAAAGATGGAGGAAAGAGAATTGCAAGTGAAAAGAGAAAGGAAAGGGGCATACAGTGAAGTGGAAGGTGCTCTTGAGTCGGTGTTTCTCCCTTTCACCCTCATTGCTAACAATCTTGCTACCAAAATTATTAAAGTTAGCTAGTACAATTTTTCTTGTTAGATTTATGTTTCTCTTCACCTGAATGGCCTTATGGCCATGTAAGTTTCATACTCAATGTTCATAAAATGTTGATGTTAAGTGCTGGGAATGCAGAATGCAGAGGAGAACTAGTTAAACATTGCCTTTAATATCTGGACTTAAACTACATGCTCTACACCGCAAGTCAAGTCATGATTTCAACCAGACATACATTCCCATTACTTAATCAAAGAATAAGCAAGTATGTGCTAGTATTGATGCCTGGATATTTAGCTTTTGACAGCAACTGTTCTCTGAAGAACTCTTACTCTTTTCATAAACTCTCCAGTTAATTAGAATATAGGATCCTGGTTGGCTGTTGTGAGTGGTCTCTCCCTATTATCTGAGTTTTCTATTTTTGCTTAGTTATGTAGGTTTTAGGCACAGCACTACTGTTGTCATCTTGGTTACCGTTTTCATGCAGGACTGAACCACAGAGTGGCTGGCATAAATTATAATGATAAAGATAACACTTACACAGTTCCATTTACTTAGAAATCTAACACTTTTTTTCTGAACTGAAACTACTTTTGATTTGATATAGTAGTATTTTTCTATTCTGCATCTCTACCCAAACATATAGTTATTTTCTCTAGATGGTATCTGATAGCAATACTACCCAAACATTGCTGGGTGTGACAGAATGCATTTTTAAATGTGGATCCACTGATTCTGCAGACATTAAAAAGAAGGAGAAAAAGATAGGCTGTTAGCACTGCTTAATGAAAAAAATATTGGCATCATGGCTGCAGAAAAGCCTTCTGTTAACAAACAAACAAATATATAGCTTAACTGAATTTGGAAAAATAGTCACGATTTAAAAGTTCTTCAGCTTTACTGAAGTACCATAAGTCTTTTGGAAGTGATGGAGCAATCTTGTGAGACCTAAATCTAATCTGTGATGGCTTCTGTTCAGATATTTAGGGTGTGAAGCACTCATCTTGGCAGAATCCTGATGGATGCTATGATTTTTATGCAGAATGTTGCTGTAAGGAGCTTTATTTTCTGATTGTCAGGTAAAAATGTGGTATATATGCAAACTGACTTTGTAAAGCAACATCTGCTGTTTGCTTTTAAGGTCCTTATTCTGGTAAAAGTCTCTGAAAAGCTATAAAAAGAGGTTAATTTAGGATAAAGCTCATCCCTTTTAATACAGCCTAAAGGCAATAATTAAGTTTTTAAAATGGAAAGAAATTAATTCAGAAAAGTTACGGTCAATGTAGCATCCTGAAGTCAATGAACAAGTTGGATGTGGCAAAATAGACTTGCTCAGGTTAAGCTTGTACTGGTACAAACCTTTACATCAAATCATGATCCAAGCTTTCTTATACTGTTTTTAGAAAATGGATTCATATTCTTCTCTGTGTCTTGAAATTTCTTCTCCTTCTAAGCAAAAACACTGGAGATGGATGTGCTTAGTGGACTACTGTTTGGGACTTTCATGTTTGTCAAGAGTCTTGCAAACTTGCACAAGTTCCTTGCTATTTCCATATTCTGTTGATGCCTGCAGATACACTGAACAACAAAATCAGTTTTCAATTGCTGTAATTCCCATTACTCTGTCAGACTATGAAGAAAATATTGTGTATTTAAATGTATTCAAAGAATGAAGGGTATGATCCACACTCCAGTGAAGTCATTGGTATGTTTTTATTTGGGGAGGCTATTTTCAATTAACTCAGCCCATGCATGAAAAACAGATGTAAAACTTAAATGGGAATTGGTACTTTCAGGTGTTGATATCTTGCTCTCACTGAAACCAGTGACAATGAACTCTTTAGCACAGTTCTCAAGTACTTACATGATTAACAATTTTGCCATTGTTTATCACTCTGGTGTTACTATTTCCCACATTTTCCATATGACAATGAGATAATGAAAAATAATTCCTCATGTAGGCCATATGTGAATAACTGTAGCATAAAGTCATACTAAAATAGTCCTGTTAACTTAAATCAAAATTACACTTACATTACCATTCATCAGCTATTATGCCTTTGTAGCAAATGGGAAACCATCTCTATTATGGAATATACTCTACTTTTTTTGATGGTAGTAGTAAACTGCATTCAGAACTATATGAACTGCTGACTTCAGGCCTCTAGGCATGTGATTGGTATACTGACCTGATACTTTCTGGAAATTAAGAGTATGGTAAATCTCTGAAGCATTTGACCTCCATGATTTCCTTTGACAGTCTTTTACAGGAGTTCACTTACTAATTGTCAGGCTGAGTATGCTTGAACTTAAGTCATTAATTTTTTCTGAAAAGTTATCATTCCAGAGTTCTTTTTCTTGCAAGGTGATATTGCCTGCATTATTAAATACTTTCTCTAGTGCCTGTCATCCATAAACCCTCTGCTCCCTAGGCAGAGATCTCTTCTATTTACCTGCAGTCCATGGATAGAGACAATAAACTAAGATGAGATTTTGTACTTCAGGTGCCCTTGAATGAAATAGTTTGTTTTTTTCTGAATCTAAAATATAAGTAAACATGAAATTTTGCTAATTTGAAGCTTTTTATTGTGTAGGAAGTAAAATTGCTCATATTTAACTTTTTGTTCACAAATTTTTGCATAATTTAACCACAGTTCCCCATTTCCCCAGAAGGAACTCCCAGGCCTGTTAACTGTGGCCTGAAAATGATAAAGTGAGTAGGAAGAATGGAGTGATAATTAAGGGGAAGGGAGTTAGACTGTAATTCTTTTTGCTATAAAAAGTCATGCCATGATAGACACTTTTGGCAAATAGCTTATTTTCATTTTAATTTGAAGTATAACATGAAACTTTCGTTCTATTGGCATACACATCTACCTTAATTTATCTGGTGGGATTTTACACAAACATAATGAATTGCTGCAGTTTTTATTTATGACCATTTAGTCAAATGAATATAAATTCTTAGCATCAATAGAAGAAATAGCGATCCTGAGCCTTATTCATTTAGGGAGTGTTCCCTGTACACTTGTTTGCCCGAAAGGATCCATATTATTTACTGGACAATGTAAACCAGTATAGGATATAGTCTTGGCCTGTTTAACACTTTCTAAGTGTAGCACATGTGATTTTAACACCCAGTTATGAACATCAGTATGATCACACAAAGCTTACACCATTATAAATTTATAATAAAAATTATGACTAGTTTGCATACAGACAATTTCTTCTGAGCTGTCATTGAAATTCATTGAGAACTAAGCACTCAATCACTAAATCTTCAAAGAAATCCTCTGAAACCTAATTTAGCAAAGAATTTAGAATTCACTCAATTTTGAGCATGACAGTATTTATATTCTTATTCCAAAGAAGCAGTTGTATCTATGCTTTCAATCCATCCAGGGAAAGAAAAGAAGAGGATGCTATAACTATATACATTTCAAGCTTGGTGTGTTTTCTTAATTTGTGTTCTACAAACACAAGTAAATATGCTGAATAATTATTTTTTTTCTGATAATTCATACTGGGGGTTGACTCTAATAGCTTGCACCTAAATGAAGGAAGGGAGGGTGGGGTGGCAAGTGTGTGAAGCAAAGTGATGGGAGTAAGAGAGTCCTCAGGAAGGGTGAGGCATACCTCAAGGCTCCTCTCAAGTGCTTCTAGATCAAAGTACACTTGCCTGGGAACAATGAGGAGGAATTAGAGCTTCCTGTGCAGACACTGAAGTGTGGCACTCTTGGGGTAACTGAGATATAGTGGGATGACTTGGACGAGTGGCTTTCTGGGATGCATGGAGACAAGCCCTTTAGGAAAGATGGACTGCAAAGAGAGAAGAGGCATCCTTGTACATGAAGCAGCAGCTTGAAAGTATGGAGCTTCTCTATGGAATAAAAAATAGGACCCTGTGGAGCAAGATCCAGGAGAGGCAATTAAGTGTGACGTATTCATGGGTGTTTTTTACAGAGTATCCAATTAACATGAGGAATTGAGTGTAGGCACCTTGGAGCTCTTGGATCTGCTATTCACTGACAAACTAAAATTGGTCAAGGAGGTGATCATCGGTAGCAGCCTTGTCTGTAGGAGTGTTCAAGATCCAGGGGGAAGTGAGGAAGTCAAGTAGAAGAATTTAGTTTCTGAAAACAAAGTGGGCTTTTGTTTGCAAGATAGGATACTTTTCAGAGGTAAATGTGTTTTAATAACTAAACACGTTCATGGAGCATGTAGATCTGAATAAAAAACTCTTCAGTTTTCTCTGGGGAAAACTTCCTCTCAGTCAGAAGGACTTCTCTGTAAATCAGGCACCAAAGAATTGGATGCCTGTGAGATAACCCTACTCCATTACAGTTTCAAAGTATTTTGTACAGTTTTTACATTACTGTCAGTAAGACTTGAAAAATATTACTTATTTTACCTTCTTTAAGGTAGGCGTGGATTGCCCAGATTTGATTGAAAGTGCAAATGGGCCAACAAAACCAAGTATGGCTGAGAATACAGGAATCCACCTTGGCTTTTAAATGCTAGATTATTTTTAGTAGATTATTCCCCTCCACTACTTTTTTAAGTGCATAAATTGCAGACACTGAAAAGTGGTGCTACTGGCAGAACAAGGAACATAAAATTTCTTGACAACAACTGTGGACTATTGTGGACTTTATTTAGAGCAGAAGTAGAGCTTGAAAACATCCTAAACTGGTACCACAAATGTAATAATCCTTTAAATGTGATGAATAATTAAAACTAACCAGTAGCATTTTCATCTGGACTACCTGAGAAACACTGAGGAACATTTCATAAACATTGTGGTTCTTATAAGAAATAAGGGACATCACATGAAGACAGCAGAAGATGCAAAATAAGAGGAGAGGGCTGAGAGGTCGATTAGTTTAGAGCCAAGTAACAGAGCTCTTGCCAAAGGTAAGGAGAAGCAAAGAGCCACATGAACCAACTTAACTTTTGAGATTGCTAAATACAAATTAACTGTATCTGTCTCAGTAAGTCTGTGAACTAAAATTATCAGAATCTGTGAAGTTGCTTTGCAGATACTTATCTGGTTCTGCTACTGCTCAAACATTCACTTTTGACCACTGTTGAACTGGATACTGGGCTAAATGGGCTCCTAGTGTGAGCCTGTGGCTCATGTGTGCTTAAGTGACTCAGGTGATTCAGAGAGGACAAAAAGAAGCTAAATTTTACCAGTTAGTCATAGTGAAAATTATAACAAGATTAATATATTTTTAATTATATCTTTTGTAGAAAGATTTTTTTTCCTTAGAAAAAGGCTAGCAAGACAGAACACTATAGATTAACAAGGTGTTTGGTGCATTGTGTTCTCCAACACGTACATATTATATGACCTCAAAACTACATAGAATATTTTTCAACCCATAGTCTTAGTATTTTGCAGAATATGGTTGAAAAACTTCAGTTGAATTTGAGATAGTTGTGACACTATTGCCAAGTGTTAAAACCCATGGAGCACATGTTCAACTTTTGATACTTGTATTATATATTTTTAAAATATTTTTATTATTTTAATATTGTTTTATAAAAGAAATAAAGATCAGACCAGAAAAGAAGGGATGCTACTGTGGAAAGTTCATTACATGGGTAATTGGAAAACATAGCTGGCAGTGGCAGAGCATTCTTTAAAATCTTGCCAGTTTTCCATTTGCGACACGTGTTGATTTACAAGCATAGGCACAAAAAGTACGGTGATTAAGGAATTTATTCTCATTCATTGTACCCTGCAGACAAATGTCTTCAATATTTAACCAAGAGATCAATGAAAGCAAATTGTTCACTGACAACCAGCTAGTTACTTTCCTTCAGGTGATGTACTGCTCTAAGTATTCTACTATTATGAGGACAGTTCTCTCTCTTTATATTCCATTACTTCCTGCTTTCATTTTCCTCCCTATTTTTATTACCCCTCCTCCAAGAGTCTCCTTACGATAAAACGGGAATTACTTAGAAATGAAAAGCAGCTACTTGCTACTGTGTCGTTTATCAGTAAAGCTCCAGGAAGGAGCTGCATGTTTCAATTTCATGTATGTTGATCATTGTAATTTCCAAATGGAGAATAGACCCCAGAATATCCAAGAGTATTTCAGAGGGATTTGCATGCAGTGTCCCCAGCTGGGCAGAGCTGTTTCACTTGTGACACTATTTTGTCCTTCGCTGGGCAAAGAATTTACGAAGCATCATTACTAGCCTGTACTGGAGGGTGCACAGCCCCTGTAAAAATGACACCAGTGTTTCCAAGGAGGCAATAATTCTTTTTTAGTGCCATAAGATCATCTGATATTCTGTACTATTTTTTTTTTCATAGAATGTGGGTAGCAATAAGAGAGACTCCTATCTTGTCATATCCTCTCCTTGCAATGGGAAATTTGACAGGAGTTGTGAAATTCTTCTAATAGCTACTAAGCTGGGATGCAGCACCTTTCAGAAGTTGCTTTGTACCTTAGAAACTGGCCATCTTTTGTGCCCTAGTGGCTAGGAAAGTGGCAACACATTGTCAGCTTACAGGATTCTACATGTGAATTATTTGGGCAGTTATTTTTTCTGAGGGTCATAGAGCTTTTGATCATTCTTAACCAAATTTATTAAATCCTAAATTTCACACTTGTAAACCTGAAGAAGCTGATCCATATGGTAGACAATCAGCTTTCAGCATCACAACAGCATTTAGAACAGCCAGAATCTTTTATCTCTAGCATCCCACATGTTGCTTTTGTCAGTTCTGTCAAGAGATGGCCTCGTTTGTGCAGCTCTCTATTTGATTTGCTGATACTAGATCTTAACAAATCATTCTTCTAAAGTAGTAAACTGGTATTTTCCACCTATCTTCCACAGTTACTTCTCTAGGTACAAAAAAGGAAACAACAGGAAATAATTTCAAATTAAGAAAAAAATCTAAATGTAATGCATATTCAGCCATGTCCTAGAAGCTTGTATCCATTTTCTAGGCTCCTATTATGTTTTGTTCTCTACAAATACAAAACCAAAAGATATTTCCAATAACAAGCTCTTCATTATCATATGCCTTTGTATGCTCTGAAAATCACTTTACAAAAGACTTTTCAAAAAATCTATAATTATTATTTGTCTGAGTATGCTCCTTGCTTAGTTAAGAGAAATATAAATATTTGCTTGAAAGTTGAGTTCTCAAAATACAGAATGTATTGGGGAAATACTTTTTTTCCTGACAATTTTCTTGCTTTTAAAAAATACTATTTCAGAAAAAAATTTAACAGAACTGGTAGTAGTAATTCAAAAGCAAGAAGTAGTAGTGAAAATCAACAATATTGTGCAGCTAAGAGAACTTACTAAATGGGCTCTTAAGACATGCTTATAAATATAAGAAGATACTAGAAAAGTATTGTTTTAATTAAAAATATGTTTTCAAACTTTACTATGCATTGTAAATATTTTTAAACCTAAAATTAAAGGTTACACTTCCATTGATTTTCATGTCTGTAGTCCACCCCGTTCATTATTTATCAAATGCTGTCATAATACCATAGTAAAATAGACCTGGTCAAACAGATCTGTAAGACAAGATATAAATCAACATGGCAATTTGGACAGCAAGAAAATTGCAGCAGTTCAGATACACTGAAGTTTTGTCCCTGTGTCCTGCGCACGTTGGTTGATTCTCGGGATGTGTTTGATGCAATTTTGTAATCAGTGACACTGTCTGGAATGGCTATGCTTACTAATAACAATGTAAGAAGGGTGGTCTTGGGTCAGGTCAGATGTTCATCTAGTCTGGCATGCTATATTTGCAGCAAATGCTTAGGGAAAGAGGGCAACCACAGTGATACTCACTTACTCATCCAATTTCTGGATTCTGTAGCCTAAGTACTTGGAATCATAGAATGGCTTGGGTTGGAAGGTATGTGAGAGACTGGAAAAAATATTACTGGTTCAAAAAAACTGAAGTAGGGGGGGAGAGGGGGTGGGCAGGGGAGCAGATCAAGTTCTGCCAGAGGGGGATGGTGCGCTGCTCAAACCTCCAGACTGCTAGAGCCTCTAGGACAGCTCTGGAGTGACTGTCAGTCACTGGCACACCAGAAGCAATGTTCCTCATCCCACTCCTGGAGCCTCTAACCCAGTTCCAGAATGACTAGCAGAATAGAAGCCTTGCCTGGGAGAGGCTACAAGATACCAGATAAAAGCAGTAACACAAGGCATGCACATGTCATGTCCCTATTGTCTTGGATCTAGACCAGGTAAGACCACACTGGAACCAAAGTGGTAGCTGTATCTTTCTTCTCCCTCTCTCTCTCTCTTATTCCTTGTGTGCCTGCCTCAGGGTATTAAAAACTCCTAGGTCACTTTAAGAAAGTCTGTCCAGCAAGCTCTAGGGCTTTACTAGGGACCTTAAAGCTCACCTAGTTCCAGGCCTCATGCCATGGGAAGGGATGCCACCCACTTGATCAGATTGCTCAAAGCCCCATCCAAACTGGCCTTGAACACTTCCAGGGATGGGGCACGGACAATTTTTCTGTGCAACCTATCCCCGTGCCTCACTATCCTCTGAGTAAAGAATTTCTTCCTAACATCTGATCTGAATATCTCTTCTTTTAGTTTAAGACCACATCCTATGACTATCTGCTTGTGTAAAAAGTCATTCTCCCTCTGCTTTATAAGTCCCTTCTAGATCCCATAAGGCTGCTCTAAGGTCTTCTGGATCCTTTTCTTCTCTAGTCTGAGCAACCCCAGTTCTCTCAGCCTGTCTTCACAGGAGAGGTGCTCCAGCCCTCTGACTATGGTCCTTCTCTGGACCCACTGTAACAGGTCCACATTTTTTTTTTTTTTTTGGCTGAGAACTCAGACCTGGACACAGTAGTCCAGGTAAGGTCTCTGAAGGGCAGAGTGAAGGGGTAGAATTACTTCCCTGGATCTGCTTGCCAATTCTCTTTTGATACATCCTGAACTAAAGTTTATTTTAGTATTCTGGATACACTCTACTGCTGTCTATATTCTCACTGGATATTTACCCACAGTTTTATAATTTCTCATATAAACCAGGAACATAATATAAAAAAGAATAGATATGTATCATATGCTACTCCTCATAAACCCCTACTTCTGTATGATTTCTCTTAGAATCCTCTTTTTAATCATTCTGCTTGTGAGTCCAAGAGAATACAGGTGTACAATTTGCAGTTCCAATGATGTCCAAAATTATCTCTGCACATGCAAACAGAAAAAGTTGAATGCTTAAACAACTTTAAATAAAGACTTTTTTAGGAAACTTATTATCAGAAATAGTTACTGGCATGGCATCAAGGTATTTTTATTCCTATGATTGTGTCACTGAACTCCATCAACTATTCACAATTCCAGAAAGCTGATTTTCCTGCTTCAAGTAGCTGCAACTCTACAACATTGTTTCCTATATCTATCTGCTATAAATGGGTAGGTTAAACATTACTCACCTTCTAGATTATCTGGTCTCGATTAGAATATAATTTGTTACATAAGAACAAAAAGTTGCTGAGACCATCTATGCATACCTTTTACTTTAGGTTTTCCCATTTGCCCTCGTTTTCCTCTTATTGCTATAGGTGTTGTATTGTCATGACATAATTCCAGTCAATTATTTGCGGGCTCTTAGTCTGAACACTAGACAGACAATATATATTTGACAGCAACCAACTGGGTTGGTAATCCATAATTTGTTGATAGCAATAGGCACAGGGCATTAGGGGATTGTAAATGAAGTGCTGATGTAGCAGTAATTACAGTCAAACTCAGCAGCATTGCCAGAGCTAAGGACACAAGTTTGCTTTAAAGTCTGTTTCAGTAGTTTATGCAGTTCAGCTGGGGTAATTTGCAGTTGAATGAAACCTGACATGGAAATTGTCAGCTTAAATGCAGATTTCCTTCTGAAACGGGTTCAGACAAGAATCTAGAACACAGAAACATTAGAGAGGAAGTTCATTCTCCAAATATGTTTATGTAATCCAGCGTAAGCATTTGCAGCTTCCAACAGTTTATTTTTGAATGATTTGCATTTTTGTTTTTAAGATACATTATCAATGAAATTGCAGTTCTTGTTAGTATTTTATGAATCTAACTCTCAAACAACAGTCACTCCACATAACCCAATGAAATGTGGTGCTGTAGTGAAGCAGAAATGGAATGTGGTACAGTGATGCAGAATGGTGTGAGACCACAACCAGACCAACACTTTAACTTTGAAATTAGTTTTGGTCCTCATTTGAGTAGCTCTAAGTAACTACTCTTAATAATATTTTTCAGTCTTTCAAGTGACACTGAAGCTTGGTCTCCTAAAGGGTCACAGTAGGTGAAAGCAAAAACAAGAAATAGGAAGATCTATAAAAATTCAAATGGATATTAAATGAAGTTTTCAACAGTGTTGTGGCTGCATTTCTTCAAATATCAGATTACTTTATGGGCCTTCACTTGCTTCATTTGGAGCTTTCTCTATACTGCAAATTCAGAAGTTGAAGAGGTCACTGGCCAATCAACACAGGAAATGAATTGTAATTACTCCAGTCCCTAAAGGTAATAACATTTTCTCTCAAGTGACAGGCCTGAATAGCCTTGTGGTAACCAGGGTCACCTGAAAAACTTCAGTACTATTGAAATATTTCACCATGAGAAAGGAAATCCTGCTCTAGGGAGATTTTTCTTGATTGAAACCTCTGAGTTTCAATATTAAGTCCTGCTCAGTTCATATTTACCTTCCCATACTCTATGCCTGTGCTTACTATTATTTATTCGTTTTATCATAAAATAAGTAAAGAACAGGTTAAGTGTTTGATACTGAATGTTAATGTTACTTTTATGATATGTTATGCAGTGTCATCTTCTGGATTATGCTTTTTCTTTTCAAGATCTCTTGGCTGCTATTTGTGTAATTAATTTTATAGATGTGCTATTAAATTTCTAGGAACATATAGAATCGTAGAATGGCTTGGCTTGGAAGGGACCTGACAGATTAGCTCATTCAAAACCCCTGCTGTTGACAGGGACACCCCTCACTAGACACGGTTTCTCAGAACTCCATCTAATCTGGCCTTGAACACTTCGAGGGCTGGGGCAGCCACAACTTCCCTGGACATATAATATTCTAATTTAATATTTAAATTGTTAATTAATTAATTATTTACTTATCAATTACTTCTAAAGTCAAATAGAATGAACTTCCAATAATTTGTTTGGGCTCAGAGCCTGTTGGTTGCAATCTCAGGGTTCCTGTGTTGTTGGTGTTCACCGTGATGAGATTTGGTTCTCAGAGGTTGTAACATGAAATAGAAAGTGTTGTAGGCAATATTATTATTATAATTTGCTGACCTGAGCAGCAAAATATTCAAGCTTGTTTCAGTTATAAGTAGAAATTGAATATGTTTCATTGATGTCACTTTATTTATAGAATCTGTTTTCCTGAATATGGGATGAATTAAATAGAGGCACCTTGTGCTCATAATATCAAGATTTTTTCCACTAGCTCCAGATAGAGAAATTCCTTACTATTGGTTCTGAAGTTCCACTGATGGTATTAAGCACTTTATGGGAGCTTCAGATGTGTTGGCCTTGAAATGCTGAGCCTCAGTTTATTGCTGCATGAAAGTTTTATTTAGACAGACAAACTGGAATTCTGTGAATGAAACAAGTACCTTTGTGGTACGTTTCATTAATAACTTTTCTTGGTTAGCTATACAAGCTGAGTACTCAAGTATGAACTTGATTCTCTCTATGAACTGGTATTGACAAAGTCCCATTAACCTCTATTTTCTTTTGGCTGGGCTAGAGCTCATTTTCTTCTCAGTACCTGGTACAGCATTTTATTTTGGATTCAGTATGAGAATACAGTTGATAACACAGATGCTTTGGTTGTTGATTAGTAGTGCTTGTCCCGAGTCAAGGTCTTTTCAGTGTTTCATGTTCTGCCAATGAGGAGGGGAACAAGAGGCTGGGAGGGATGATAGCCAAAGGTATATTCCATACCATAAAATATCATGCCCACTTTATAAACTGGGAGAGTTACTTGGAATGGGGCTGATTGCAGCTAGGGGATGGGCTAAGCATCTGTCAGCAGGTGGTGAGCAATTGTATTGTGCATCACTTTTCTTCTTGGGTTTTATCTCTCTCCCTCTTCTTTTTATTAAAATTGTTATTTTTTAATTAATATTGTTGTATTTTACTTGTTTCAATTATTAAACTGTTCTGATATCAACCTATAAATTTTACTCTTTTTTTATCTGATTATTCTTGCCATCCAAACGGGAGGCAGGGAGGAATTAGCAAAGGGTCACATGGTAGCTGGTTGCTGGCTTTCATGCTGAAAGTCTACAAAAATAACAGAACATGTTTGACACTCCTTTCCCTGCTTTTTTCCCCCCACTCTCTCCTTCTCCTCTAGTCTGCATTGCTGTATGCTTTTCTCTGCTTCACTTAAGTGTGTTCTGTCTTAAATGGAAAATGTTGTATAGTGCTGAGGGTAGTTTGGATTCTTGATGGAAATTGGATAAAATGTTTGGTATTTTTTCCCTGAAGAAAATGAGGAGATTGCTGATGAAAAATTGCTATTTATACTCAGTATTCTTTTCTTTAAATTAAATGAAGAATAGGTGGGATAGATATTACTGCTGCTAGTTTTAGGTGGGCTATTCAAACTAAAGTAATAATCTCCATCAGAATGCATAGGGGAGAAAAATAGGAATGGGAATTCCCAAGCATTCTCAAGGTTGCTGTTTTTCAGAACCTGTTTCAGAATCTGAAACTTCATGAGATCTTTTTTGTGGGTTAACTCTATGGGTTAACCACTGTTCATGAGACCTGCACTCTGGTGGCTTTGGTTCTCTTCTGGACCAGAATTGTAGAATAGGAAACCTTGGAAAAATCAGTTCAGGAACATGGGTTCCTTGGTATCACGGAATTCTATTGGGATTTTCTATTTAACACAGTAGTGCAAGAATTCTATATTCTGAGCATTGTTCAACATGTGGGTCCCTGCTTTACTATGACTACCCTTGAGAAGACTGCATAAAATCTTTTAAAAAGTATATTCACAATGCATCTAAAGGAATTAGTCAGTCTTCTTTTCCAGAGCATATAAATAAACTACAACCAATCAGACTGTAAAAGTAACTCTAAGAGATGTATAACTCACATACCTTCTTGATTTATCTTATTGATAAATGGCATGAAACATTTTCTTGTCATATTTTTCACATAAAAAAATGAATCAGCAGTTTCTCAAGTTAAATGCAAATCCTTGAATTTAGTCTTTTTTTTTTCTCAAGTTCCCACTTAGCTTTTAAAGATCATCCTTGATGCTGTTGTTTAACAGATTTCTCCTGGCTATGTAGCTGTGAGAATTCCTTCTCATTATTATTCCCTACGTGTTGCATGAAGTACTTTGTAAATCACAATTTATGTTCTTCCCAATATGTAGACAGCTTCTAAACTTTGTCTTCTGACACAGAGTTGTGCTGAAACAATAAAGTGTAAGCAAATGTGGAATTATCAGAAAATCTTTGTCAACTTACTGTTTTCACTTGGGATAATGACTTCTTAAACTACCTGAACTAGATTTAGACAGCAAAGGAACTTATGCTTAAAAGCTTCTGGACTGTTTTTGTGTGTTATTGATTTTGAGGGGACAAGAAGAGGAAACAACTCCCCAAATGGTCCAAAGCTTGAGAAATGCTATAATCTCTCAGTTCTTTGTCCGTATGGCATCAGTCTTTGTTGGTGATACAAGCTTTTCAGGTTCCTGCACTTAATTTCATGACTGTTTAATCCAAGTCGGGGTTTAAACATGCCCTGTCAAATAATAGGATTTAGCTACAAATGGGAATTCCTGCAAAAGTGAAAAGTAAGCTGTATATTAATCTATGTAGTTTGTTCTAAGTGCTGTCTCTATGCTAACTTGTTTCATAGACAATTTTAGAGCATGTGTTTGCACAGAACTGCCTGTGCTAACTTCAGAAATTGAAGCAGTACTGCTGTGTCACAGCTGCACTGCAATGAGGTTGATGTAGCTAAACCCCTTTTAGTTTCAGCTGATACATAACTCTTTGTAATGTCATGTGGATGTGCCAGCTTTGTTCGAGATGGCTGCAGGCTGTCTGTGCTGTATGTTGCTAAAGTGTGTCGATATGCTCTTTCCATGTTTTTCAATAAGGGAGTATGTAATCTTGCTTAGAGTAAATTAGGATTGTTTGCAGCAGGGAATCCTCACAAAGTATCCAGGGCAGTGTACATTTCACACAGGTTAGTGTGCAGTACAGTTCCTCTCTCTGGGCAAATTAGCAGTCTTTGAGATAGAGACTGTATATCCCTCATTGCCTACCCAGATTACCCAAATTAAGAAGGCACTTCTGGGACCAGGTGCTAGGAAAATGTTAGATTTCAAATTCACAGCAGCTCTAACTAAAAATGCTGTAACTGTTGAATAGTTAAGAAATATTTGTGCAGTGGCAGAAGAGTTATTATTTCTCTGTTTGTTTAGAATCCATGCAAAGAACAATTTCTTGTGGTTTTTATATTTTAATGACACTGCACAAACTATATTTTATGATGCACTTGAGTCCAATAACTTAGCTGGATGGTTGAATACAATTTAAATATGCAAAAAGAATGGACTAATGGTGCATCCTCAAGGACCAGTTAATACCTTTATTTATAATTTTGTCACACTCTCTAAATTTGGAAGATTTATGTTTGTTGCAAGCATTGTGTTGCTGAAATGTAGCACTTTAGATTTAAGTATACATGGACCTCAGTATTTTTTCTGTGGGAATATGTTACTGATATTTGTGAGTTTTGTTTTTTTGTTTTCTTTGTTTGATTGGGGTTTTTTGTTTGTGTTTTTGTGGGGGTTTTTTGTTTGTTTGTTTTTTCTTTTAATCTGTAACCTACCACCAATTCAAACTCCTCCTGAGAGTGGGTTCTGAGAGTGCTTTTAGTAGCTACTGTTTTTCCACTTAGAAGACCCCTACTGATAAAATAAAAATTCAAACGTAAGTACATTTAGAGAGGAAAGGAACAATGGAGAAAAAAAATAACAATATTTTGTATCCAGTGTGGTGGAAAGGGCTTAGCCTGGTAACTTGAAGTAGCCTGTGAATTTGGTCTGAGCTCAAGGGGTAACTGTCAAGCAAAACCTGCTTCATGTCACCTTTCCTGCTCCCCGTCTGCCAAACTTCACCTGTCAGGAGTGCAGAGTGCTGGGACATGGTCTGTTGGCAGGTCTTGTGAAAAAGTAGGAGTAGGCTTTCTTCTGGGGCTCCATCCCCTTATTCTGCTAGTCTGCAGGTTCAGGTAATTCCTTCAGGTTTGCTATTGCCTATAGTTTGCACATTTTCAACGACATCTAACTTCTGCCATTTTTCCTTTTGAAATTCTCCCTACAGGACCTCAGTTTGTGAGTTCTGAGCCTTGTCTGTTGATGCAAGGCTTAATCTGAGTAACTGTATTCAGAAACAGAGAACCAGCACTGCATAGAAATGTTAAAAAAAGTGTTGGCCTCTGTATGGTGGACACTCCTTTCTCTTCTGAGGAGCTTAATTGGCCAGTTTGCTGTTTTAATGATTTTGGGACTCATAAATAGTAATCCAAATAATTCACACATCTTTCTAAACTGCAAAGGATATTTACCTACAACACCAGCTGGACGAAAGCACCAGGGACTCTGGAAAGCTCCTTATAACCTAAAGATTAAATGCCATGTTGTACGCAAACTTGTCCATCTTTTGCTGGAAAAATATATGTCCCGGATCATCTAGAACATGCACTTCCATAAAAGAGCAATGAACCAATTGGGAATGTTGTGGCCCCAAGGCATGACTGGTGACCCAAAGGAATTTTCTAATTTTCTTCCCCCTCTCCACCCCCCCACCCCCCCCAACATTATTTAAATGTTGTTTATTTTGAACTCTCCCTAGTTACTTTCACAGACATTCTTATTCATATGTAATGGAAAATACTAATTTTTCTGATATTCTCAATCACTTCAATCAATATGATTGTCAGTTGCTAGTTAAAAAATGGACTTGGACATAATTATATTTTTTATGTCTGTGATCTGCTGGATTTGTTTCTATGGTTCTTCTATCTGATTTTATTCATTACAGGAAATTTAAATACTATATTTAGTCCAAGTATGAGGTTCATTTCCTTTATATTTATAAAAGCAGTCATCTTAAAGAAGTCATTAGGTTTCACATTAAACTTTAATAAGATACATATGACGAACTACTCTGATACATCTGAAGTTTGTATATGACATTTCTTGGTTGTTGAACCTGTCCCTGATCAGTGATGTAGAGGTCCATTTACAGTTTCAGGACAACTCCACTTTTTGAGGTTTTATGGATTGTTCTTATAGTTTTGGTCTTGCAATGCTTTATTCATTGTTCTAGATTCTTTTTCAACTAATATCAAATATGACAAGACTCCAGCTTGGACTTCAAGTCCCACTGCTTACTAATAGTGCTAAACTTAAGTTTTGAGACTGTAATACTTTTTTCCCCCTTTGCTCCTTGAAGAGTTGGAAGCATTAGACATTTATCACATACTTTGCAGTACCTTATCCTTTCAGCCCCCACTGGCACTCTGGAATATGAGTCAGCGTAATGAACTGCAGCAAGAGCATCTGTGACTCAACAGACGATCTGTTTAATAAATGTTTATTGATTTAAATTACAGATTATACGCATGCATGAGATAGTGAAATAAATTAAATTAGGTTATGCATCTGTCTACACTTGACTATATATCTAAAATAATTATGGCAATATTTGAAGCAAGGCAAAGGGGTTGATTGGTTGAGGGAGCAGCTGGTGGATTGCTGGGTTTCTTTCTGAAGGTTCTAATCAGCTGCAGCACCTTTAGGAGGAGGTTTCTATATATGCCCCTGAAGGCTGAAGATGGTTTTTCTAGGGTTTACTTTCTGTACATTTCAGGGACCTTTACCTTGTGGTAAATTGCTACAAACTACAGCTGGTACAAGTAGAAGGCATTTCCTGTAGGACCCAGGAGTAAGTTTAGCTTTATGTGTCTCCTTTGTGACATATTTCTGTGGCCATATTGTATAAGAAATGAATTTATCTCTTCCTCAATGTGCTGTTAACTCTAATCAACGATTAGAGGTACAGTGCATGTAGCTATCCTAACAACTTTCTTATACATTTTGTGTATAATTACAGTTTTTCACATTATTGTTCATTACCTTTACCTTTTTTTCCCTCTCCAAGCCTCCAGTTTAGAGGTTTCACCTATAGAGGATGTTCTATTCATAACAAGAGCACATTTGAAAGGTCCACTTTTTAAATCACTGCCTTTAAGTGACAATTTCTGGGCAATAACTGCATTGTTGTGTGACTGCTTTAATTACTTGAAATAATACAGAAATAACTCAGGTACAAATTACCTGTGTGATTTACAGTCTCAGATCATCTGTTTCAGAAGTTCAGTTCGTAAACTATGCTGTATTTATTGTAGAGTGTGCATAGGCAGCAGTATTACCAATATTCTGTATTACCTTTATGAAGTAGCCAAAGTGATCTGATTTGGTAGTCGTCATGGTCTACAGTATAACTCAGTGGATCATGCCTATGGCTGTGCTAACAAATAGAAACAAGTTTGTACTTTTGTCTCTGAGACACTTTAACACCGACTTAACTCTGGAGTTCACTTAAGCAAACTTTAGGATCCAATTTTTATATAATGGTTAGATTTTCCAGGCTGTAGTTGCCTGCTTTTTTGGCTTCAAGAGCCCTATACAGATCTTGTACATTTAAAGTCTTAAGCTATTGTTTCTGCCTGAAAAGTTTCTCTCAGTTTTTCTCCCATGTGTGAATTCATCCTGTGATTCTCTAGCCTAAAGGTACTTTCTAAGTGGAAAGAAGGGATTTTAGGATGCTCAGTGATGACTGAAGTGATGTACATTACAAAAGAATTTCTTACTTCTTTACCCTTAGTACCTGTGTTTAGATGAACTCGGCTTGATTCTCTTTGAGGGGTTCAGAGATTTGATCTACATGTAAAGAACCCAATTCTCACAGCAAATTGTAAGATGAACAGTCATCAGTATTTTCTCTTAATTGGCTTCAGAGTTAATGCAGGCAGGTGAATCAGAGCAGTGTAGCTGTATCCAGTCATACACTTGCTTATACCCCAGTCAGGGCTGGGGGTGTTGCTATTAACCACCTCAAAGTGACCTGGATGCACTTCAGGGTGTTTGCCGAAGGATGATGATGATGTGGCCAATCCAGAGCTCTTTGTGCTGTTAGAACTGCACAAATGGGAGTGATTGTGGTTCTAGTTTTTCTCAGTGAATATAACCTAAAGCCAGCATGCTTCAGCGGTGGGAGGTGGGGGACAGGTGAGAGGGCACAGTGAAATACTTGATGTGGTTGTGTCTGATCATGTTTCTCATTTCTGCGTATGTGTTGCCCAGGTGAGAGTACTGGCAAGCTTGAAGAGTACACTGGACAAAAGAGCTGGTCCAAGCAAAAAGCAACCATGTCATCTCCCATCCCCATTCTCTTATGTCTGGATTATGTGAAATCTTGTTTTCCTAAAAACTAAAGCTGGATCAGTTTCACTGTCTGATTTGCCAGGAATTGACATAGGCTGATAATGGGGAAGGTGGAATGGGTGGGAAAATAGAATGCAGGTGAGGAAAGGAGAAAGGGCAATGACTGACTTAAGCTGCTTGTTAGATGGTATTCTTAGTGTCATAATGGAGTTACTTAGTTGTCCTGATGCTCCATCATATTTACCTTTTTACACATGCAAGAATCTCATTAACTCTTCAAAGTATATTATATTTGGGTTTATTTAAGTTTGTGTTGTCATGTAGTATTGAACTGACTGAAGTTGAAAGAGGTTTCATAAATCCTTTGCTCTCTCAGTATTTTTAATCTGAATCTTTTCCTTGTGGCTATATTGACTTAATGGTTTTATTTCATTTAGCATATCAAGGTGATTATTATGTTAGCAAGAAGGGACGTTTAATGATCCCTGTTTAGATAGAGAGCTGTATAATCTTTTAGTGATTATGCTGACTGCTGAGTTTAGGAAATGTCAGCTGCCTTCCATGAGTCTTCCATTCTTTATAGTAAATACTAATAACACTTACTTCAGAAGGGTGTTGTATGGCTAAATTAATATTTGTAAATTATTCTGAAACCCTAAGATGCCAAATAGTCTGATGCAACAATTAATGTTGCTAGTGTTAAGTATCTTCCCATTTCTGTATTACCTATTCATTTCCTTCAGTACGGGAAAGGAAGCAGAATGTAATGCTCATGGATGTTTTCAAGTCCTTCATTGGAGATAATGTCTTATTAATAGACTGGAAAAGCTTCTTTGCAAATATGCGGTTTAGTTCTTTTTCCTGCTGCTGTTGAAGTCTAAAGACTTCTTCATAAACAGTTTCTGGGGTAAATTTGTAGATTTACTCATGTCTTATCTTGGGGTAGTCCCAGAAATACTATTTCATAAATATGTAGATCATGTTTGCTATCATCTTTTTTATGTTATAGAGTCATAGCAAATTTCTAGTTTATTCAGAAAGTGGCTTTTCTCTGCTATATACTCTCAATACAACATGTGCTTGTTTCTTTGGCAACTCTGACTTCGTTATTGATATAAATGAATCTGCAGTGCAGTATTACTATGCTTTGAAAGCATTAAAGGGTGTTTTCAGCTCTTCTATTCTATTACAATAAATACTGGATTTAAAAAAAAAATCTGACACCACATTTCACTCTATAATTTGCAATTTTTCTTGCCACGCAAGCTAAGCTCCCTCCTTCCTTCTTTACAAATACCTATGCTAGGTACTTTTTACCCAGAGATCTTTAGAACTATGAACAGTTTTGACAATTTTCCATATTTTTTACACTATTGCTTCTCTTCATTTCTCATGGTCACATTATACTATTCTATATTGCAGTTTCCTTCTCACTATTATTTTCCCACTGAAGATACTCTAATGAAGTTGGAAATGGAGTATCATGAAAAGGCATTTTCAGTTTGAAATTATCTGTATTCTAGGAAAAGAATGAGACAATATTGCAGCTGATATAAAGCAGGTAGTAGTTTGAATGGAAGAGATGTCTACTTAAAACAGCAAACACTTTAAAGTAAGCTTAACTGAGTTTAGTGGGCAGGTGTGTCATTAATAAACTTGGAAGGGAAAATGAACAGACATTTGAACAGAGTTCAAAGCATTTAAAATGTAAATTATGTACAGTAGTTTTTGAGGAAAATACCAGTGGTCTTGAAAATAAAATTGATGTCTGAAGTTGTATTCAATAGGTTGCTGTAAAGCAGACCAAATATATTACAGAATGATAAAAAAACACCCTGGACATTATGCAAATTGGATTTTAAATAATAGAAATTATCACATAGTTTTGACATGAGAAAAACATAGTGATAGAAGAATCTGGAATTCTGCTACAATGGGTATTTCCTTCTATGCTTCTTTGGCACAGTTAGTGCGAGGTGGATTCCTAAAAATTAATTCCATGAACAGTGCTTAAAATAACCCCAAACAACAAACCCACTTGAGATACTGAGAAAGTACCAAAATCAATTGTGGCCCATGAGAAAATTAAAGATGGTACTGTTTACAAAGGCATCAAGAAGAGAGCAGTTCCTAATCCTAAATGTATTAAATACAAATATCTTCTAACATCATTAGAGTACAACATAACATGATTTCTAATACAAAAGGCTGGAAGCTGTTACATATTTTTGTAACAGATACTGCTTCATAAAAGAGACTACCTGGGATAACAATCTTCCGGACACAGAGTGGAATGAAAATTTCTACTGATGCTATGCTTTAAAAACCGGATGAAGACTAGCACAGAAGTGGAAAAAGAAATATTAACTTGTTAGCAGTAAAAAAAACCCAACCCAAAAGTATTGATCCTACTGATCTTGATTGCAGAATTTCAATGTCTGATACCATGTTGGAAGCATTAATAAGACTCAGATTGTGGGCAGCTAGGCTCCACTTCCCTTCCGTGTGAAAGTATATTTCTACTCGGTGATTTCTTGTGGTTTTACTGCATTTTTGGATGTGATTATGGGGGGATGTTTGAGAGTAAATCTTTCTTGCCAGCCATGAATCTCAAGCTCTGCCTTCTCAGTGTAAAAAGGAAAAGTTGAGATCATTACCTCCCACAGTGAAGTGGACTTCCACATTGCAAACTGAATAATTTTTGAATGGCCCAGTGGCTCCAGAAATGAAATTTCTGGTTTCCATAATCTGCTTGCCTGCCTTTTCAGCAGTCTGCTGGGATAAGTACAAAGGACTTCTGTACAAAGGAGGTTTATGTTGGATCTAGTACTCCTCTGTCACAGCTAAATTCATCATTTAATTTCTTTCATTGATTTCATTTTATCTTTTCTGTTGCTGTTCTACTGTCTCACCTTTTATAAACTTGTTACTTCAAGAATGAGAATGCCCAAGCTGTCTGTTCACTTGGATGTCACAGTAAGAGAAGTTGTTCAGGATGCAGCTTGTGTGCACTGTGTGCTGTTCAGAACCTAGAGGGGAAGTTTGGCTCAAGCACTTCTGCACTGGAACCTCATGATAGAATCAGTCAGGAAGTCTAAACTGCTCTAAATAATAGATATGCTCAACATGGCTACATTTTCTTTTACAAAGATTCATTCCTTCATTTTGAGACACATTTTTCATTTCATCGTTAAGGCCTTTCTACTGTATTTCATTTCTCATTTTCTCATTTTCTATTATTTATTAATAGCCTTTATATTTCTATGATTAGCACAGGCTACAACATTGTCTTTCTTTTTAACTTGCTCATTTTTACTACAACAGTGAAATCCACTGATTAGAATGGAGCCAATTTCTCATTCTGTAGCAGCTTGAATAGCCCTTAATGCAGACATTACTGTTTTGCAATTCACCTATTCAGTCTTTTCCTGTATTGCACAAATAGATGCAGATAATGTAGATCCTGTGTGTCCATTTAAGTTATACACTTCTGAAAACAGATGAACTTTTCAAATAATTCAAGCTCTTTATGGTAGGATGAGGATCTTTCCCCAATCCCTATCCCCTTTTCTATTAAAATAAGTTAATTTCTTTCAGTTCTTATTATCCTCGCAGTTTTGTCTTCAGTTTCATGTTTTCTTATCTATTACCTGTTAGTAGAATTAATGAGTTTGTCTGAACAAAATTGTATTTACCACTTTCTCTTTCACATTCATCACCATTCATTTTGTAGAGAAAAACTGACTCAAAACTCAAGTGTGAGTATTTGTTATATCAAAAGCAAACCCACTGGCTGGCATTAAAACTCCAAGGCAGCTTCTGTGAAATGATAGGGTAAAATATAAACCCCCCCATACAAGAAGTACTGTGCATAGGAATGCCACAGTGAAAAATCTGAGGAGCCTTATAACATCAAGTAAGATGAAAGTGGTGAGAATTATTAAAGTGAAGATAAAGAACATTAGGACTAGTAAAAAAGATTTAGTTACTTTAAAACGAATATGCTTGCTAGGGTGACCACCAAGAATACCAACTGGTTCAAACCTTTCCTGGAGCAGACATTGCTTATCTCCAGGTCTGATCAACTCTGGTGAGGATATCTGGCTCCTCAGAAGGTCAAATTGTGTACTTAGATTCATGTCCACAATAAAGTTTATGAATGTGTGTCCATACGTAGTTTTCTCCAGAGTTCACAAGTGTTTTGCAAATATTCTCCTCCCATCTCCACACAGTCAGGAAAGAGAAATCTAGATTTGTCATTTTTTCCAAGACAGACCTGCACTATTTGTAGGAACTTTTCATGTTGTTGTTCTTGGAACTTGATATCAAGGCAGTATGTAAAAATTATCTAATTTCCCTACACACATTCCACCCATTTAGAACAGACTCGTCCTTAGGAAAGTAAGAGTATTTAAAGATGGCTTTAAATGTCAGCAATAAACTACTGATGGGCTCCTGCCTTGCTTAATCATTCTTTTGTATTGCTAAATCTTTGTCATCTGCCCCAAACTGAGCTGGGGGAGATGGAAGTGCCATAGAGCAGCTGAACCTCTCCTTCAGTGAGAAAAGAATGATTTACATATAGGTAACTTTTCTTTGAGTGGAGGGAATTTACTTGCAATTGATTTATCCCCAAATTTCCAAGGGCAAAACTTACAGAAAGACCTGAGATTGGAATACTGGATAGTGATGTTGACCAGGCAGAATGTCAGAACTATTTAATTGAAAGCATTTCTAAAACTCATTTATTTACTCATTTAGGACATGGTATTGTTTCAGGATGATTAGTATACTTGAAAACCATGATATTAATTTACTTTTCTTTCAGTGTGAAATGACCAAGACCGTTGTTGTGTCAGGTGCTGGTTCCTGAATGGTATCAAAATTCTAAATACCATATATGAGTGTCAGTGGTTTCTCTCAAGAAAAAAATGCACTTCTTTCTGTGATGAAACCTTTGGAATTTATTCTGATTTTCTGTTTCTCTTGCATGTTACTAACCTCTGTGTCCATCTTGTACTGTTTTATGGAGAGCAGTGTTAAGAAATGCACACATATGGTCCAGATGCTTCTAGTGTGGTTTTCACAGGATGCCGTCTGAGATTATTAATTTGCTGAAAAATGATTTTTAAAGAAGGGAAATGAGGCTGTAAGTACAGAATTAGATTAGAGAGAAACTGGAGCTTTATGAAGTGTGCTGATGAGTGCTTTACTGGAGGAGGAGGTTTTCCAGGTAATTGCCAGGTATGTGAATCATTTTTCACTGTAGAAAAAGGATTTTTAAATTTTAGTGTTAAATGAAACTAGAAAGTAAGTAGTTGCTTCTTCAAATACCAGCATACTTACTGTTTCCTTGCACAGCAGTTTACCATAACATAACAGTCTTTCAGCTAAATGAAAAACATTTTCTGAAATTACAAAGATAAGTATTTCAAGAAATTAATTCTTATAAATCTGGTAAGATATTTCTGTGATCTATTGATCTAACTATCTTCAGGAACTCATCAAACCCAGAAATTTGATATTCCTATATATACTGATAATGAATTTACCGAAAGAGAAATTTTTTTTTTGTCAATTAGCCAAACTATCTTATATTTGTTTAAAGAAAAGTCTCAAAGCAATTTTATACAAAAGTGTTCTAGAAATAAATCACCTAGGCTCACATTCATCATCATACTGATTTTTATGGTCCAATGAGAATGATGATGAGTGACGTTATAGCCTGCTAGAAATCATATTAATCTGAGAGATGTAGGTCCTGGGCTTTGGTTTAATGAATACTGAAGTGTTTTGCACAAAATGGAGCAGCTTTGATGGCACAGACTAAAAAGAAGCTCTAAAGCTTTTAAATAGTGTTCCATTCATTCTTCTCTTTCTAAAGTATATACTCGCCCATGAATTAGAAGGGGAAAAAAAAGGTCTTTTTGATATTCTTGGTACTACTGTATCAGTTAGCAATGCTAGTATTGAGTGAGGTATCTACTGTGTTAAGTTCTGAATGAAAAGGTAACTCCTGCCTTAGGAACTAATCTATGGTAGTTTAAAAAAAATCAGTTTTATGAAATGGAACAATACAATATTCTGGGGAGTATTACTCTGTATTGCAAATAGCTAGAGAGTGTTAAAAAAGATGAGAGAACAGACAATAAATATATATTTATAACAGTTTGACTTCAGCTTGAAGTACTCTGTTGTGTGCCTGTGATTGTTGCAATTAGCATTGAACATTTTGAATTTCTCTCAAGTTTTCTAAGAAAGATTTGATAAATTAATTCATTCATCCTAATTGTACTGGCTCAGTTCTTAGCACTTACTCCTTGTTCCAATCTTCTACTTCTCTGCCTATTGATACCTCTTATCATAATGCTTTTTACAACGATACTACAACCTTTCAAAAGTCATAGCTGTTCTATTCTTTTTTTGTTTTCTCCATGTTTGATTAAACCTCAGAATCATTGCTATGAAGATTTTGTCAAGATATTGCTTCTTATTTTTAGTATTAAAAATATCCAATGTAAGTTCTCAAATATCAACTTTTATCCTTGGCTTTTTCTATGGAATATTTGAGGTTGTTTTGGAACCTGCCCTCATAGTTAAATGACATCTAAGTAGTTCCTAGACTTTGACCTCCAGTGAGTAGTCTTCTGAATAACTGAGAAAAAACATGAGTAGATGAAAAGATAAATGTGGTCCAATTTTCCTGCTTTGGGCATAGTCTTCAGAGGATAGTATCTGGTATTGACAGCTAGAGTAAATCAGTAATGTGACAATTTTATTTCCTGGCAAATATATATGACTCTGCGAGGATTACACCTACCTAAATCAGAGGAGCAGATTCTCTAGTAAAATGTGGAACTTTCCAGTTTGATAGAATTTCCTTTACAGGAAAATGAGAAAAAGAACTTACTTTCTCTTTTTACTGTTCCTGAGTACTAAATGATGGACATCATATCTAGATTTTTGACCAGGTGTTTTTCAGATATCAGTTCCTTGTTGCTGAAATACTGTGAATTTTTTCTGCTAACAGAAGTAGTCTCTAAGAAGACTTTCATTGATATGTTGAGGTCCCATCCACATAAACAGGTAATCCAAATTTGGCTTTAGATGTGTATAATATTCCTGTCATTCTGTGCCATTTAACTTTCAAAATGTAAACAAGATCTAGATATATGACTAGGTCAATAGAGAACTTTACAGGACATGTCAAGTTATGAAAATAATTTCATCTGTTAAAAATGAGGTGAATTTTAAATGCTTATCAAAGCTCCCAGTATCACAGAATCACAGACTATTCTGAGTTGGAAAGGGATCCACAAGAATCATGGAGTCCAACTCCTAAGTCAATGGCTCACATAGGGGATTGAACCCATGACCTGGGCATTACTACTACCAAGTTTTTAACCAACTGAGCTAATCTCAGGGTATATGTATGAGTCAGTCATTCTAAATAATTTAAAACCAAACAAGCTGAAAATGTGTCTCAGTTTTTTCATAATGATTTGCAGCACATTGTTAGCACTTGAGTTATTTTCATTCTTCTATATTGATGAGTTTTTAACCATTTAACTTGAGGAAGGGAATTTAATCATGTATCTGCATGCTGTGTGACAGCTATTAATGATTGCTTGGCCTCTAGAGCTGCTACAGGTGGAGATTTTGCTGCAGGTCTTGGCAGGTGTCTGCCAGAAATTTTACCTGTAGGAGTGCATCATTGTCAGGCCCAAACCAACGCAATAAATGAGGCACTATCTCCCTCCTTCTTTCTAGTGCCCAGAAACAAAAACCCCTCCAAAATAAGAGAAATATGTACCACAGGCGCGGTATGAAAAAGCATCAAGAAGTTACAAGCAGGTCCAAAGACCAAACTACCATGTAATAAATAAGCCATCTCTAAAATATACTGTAAACTGGTGCTTTTTATTACATTAAGGTATTTATATTGCTCTTGTGATCAAAATCATGTGGTTATTAGAGTCTTGCAATTCACAAAAATATTTCCAGTAATGTATCACCTCTTACATTATACAAAGTTTGTTAATTCTTGCTTAATAGTGGTAGCATTTGCATTGTCATTGTATGTAGTTTAAAAAAAAACTTTGTTACAAGTGTATTTACAGATGAAAAAGCACGATCTTTTTTTGAACTGGCAACTTAACATGTACCTGATGCATAGTACTCTTTTACAATGATAGTGTAATAAAATTCCACTTTTTTGGTCATATACTAACTTTACACTTCTCCCTAAAAACACTCATATTTTTGACTGGTGCATGGCAATTAAAGAATAAAAGTAATTCAGAAGGTTTATAAGACCTGTTAAAGCACTAGGTATGAAATGGCTGTTACACTTCACTTTCTCAACTTCAGACATAATTATTGCTGCTTAATGGTTGACAGGCTAGAGTCAATTTCTACAGTCCAAATGTTAAAGTGGATGATTGCAGCAACCAATACCTGTCAGCAACAGCTTTCAAGTAATAAAAAGAAAAATCCACTCTTATCTCATTAGAATGATAAAAGCACATGAAAGTGCACAAATTAACTGACTTTAAAAGAATTTGTCAGGCTAGAACTGCTGGACTTCACAATTTATTTATCTTTTTTGAATAGTATTAGTACCTACAAATTAGCAACTATTTTTACAGAAAATCAAATCAGAGATGAGGAGGAGAGAAAGTTTGTTTTATATCTGCATTGTACTAGGCTACCTGTATTTCTAAACAGTGTGTGCAAGATGTGTTAGGAAAGTATCCAATCTTGTGCTGATGAGGCAAGAAAAAGTGTTGCGCATTGGCCAGAAGCCTAGCTCTAGTCATCAGCAAATATATTTTGGGTACTAACATTCTAATGTATTTAAACTTACATGCTATTGCTTTAGATTATATTTCTTTAACTTGTATTGTCTTTCAGCTTTGGTACTAGAGATACAAAAGACATGTGGCATCTGACTTCTTGATTAATGCTTAGGTAAGGCACAATAATGCCTTCTAAGTCCCTAAACAGACTCTAAGTCTGACAGCTGCTTTGTTTACTTTGCCATTTGGCTTTAGTTCATGGTAAACAGGTGGGAGGGATTCGGTGCCATTACCAGAGGTGAGAGTCAACCTGCTGTCTGACAGGATGTTTCAGGCATCATCTTGATAATGTTCTGATCATTTGATGGTTTGATCTAGACTTTTGATGCAGTATGATGTGGCCAAAGTAAAAGCCAATGACTGCTCCTTCCTTCACATTTTCGTCTGCTCTTTCTTGCTCATGGTTTGCACTCTGGCAAGCCCTCCATGGCCACTGTTGACTTCTGGTGTGCCAGCCTCCTATGCCAACCTTTGGCTGGGCTGCTGTCATGCCTCTGCCAGGACCCATGAAGTCAAAGCTCAGCCTCACTCAAACATACCAGCTACTTGGAGGAGCCTCAGTTCCTGTTTCCTTTGCCACTTTTTAAAGGATTATTTTTCAAGGATTTAATTTACCAGTATTGCTTTAAAGTTAACCCTCTTCTACAGGAGTGGTAGGACCCTATAAGCCCTGATGTGGTTTTCCACTACTCCTGTCTCCTACTCCTCCACAAAAAAGAACTATAAATAGAGATATCACTCCCAAGAAAAAAACCCCACAAGCAGTAGAAAGTTTAACAAGGCCTCTATCAGGGCTCTCCTACATGTTACCTGCTCAGCATTTGGCTTGTATAAACCACCAGTTACTTCTTCTTACTAGAAGGGAATAAAAACCTTTCACCTCTCTGCTTGCAACAATTCTCTTGTATTAAAAGCCCCTTCAATTTTAGGCAACAGGTTTAATTTCTATTAGGCCATACAAGGTAGCTATGCCATATTATTTTTCCCAACTCAGTGCTACCATTCTTTTTGGTTACTCTTTTGGATCCTCAAAGAATGCAATCTTATTTGTATCTTGTAACCAAAACAACTTTGCACTCATAACCAAAGAGCTGCTGAGAGCCCAGTCACTGAGAAGTCAGACACAGCATTGCATCTGTTCAGCACAGTGGACTGTACATCTCCCACATCCAGAGGCCTGGCAGTTTTGAATTTACTCCATGCCTCAAATGCATGCTAAGCTGTTTCAAACCTGTCTTTTAAAAGTCAAACAGCTTTTCTTTCAGCTAGATTTTTTTTCCCTGACAAACATTTCCAAACTCGTTTCAATAACATTCTCTTCCCTTCAAAAGAAACTGCTTGCCCCTGTTTTCAAAGTAGCTGTATTCTTCATGAGCTGGGCACACATGGGTTGTGCCACTATACATTGGTTCTGAGCTTCTTTCCACAGATTTCAGAAAAGATCCTCTTCCACACTTTGTACACTGCAAGAATCAAGCCTGGGCATCTTTGGAAAATTGCTCTGAAAAGCCATGTTCCTCATATTAGAGATCAAGGCCTTGTAGACAAAGGGGCAAGGAGTGCAAATCACATGTTGTAAATATTCATCTGCCCAGTGCACATCAGCTGTTCCTTCACAGAGGCATGCACACACACAAAGACTTTAACTGCTGCTAATCCAAGTGGAAATGGTTTCTGCTGCTACATATTCCATGCATGTTGCTTTCCAATCTTTAATCAGATTTACAAATTACTGTTCATTTGCTTTCTTCTTCTGGTACTGTTCTTTGTACTGTTTATGCATTTGATTTATATAATATATATTGCTTTTTGTATTGTTTACACTGTGCTCTATACTGGTTGTTACAGAGCTCTTAGACTATGTGCACTGCCTCACAGCTCAGCAGACTGTAGATACAGCAGTAAAAAGACTGCAAAGGTATTTTAGATTCATGTTAGAGTTGAAAAGACTGATTATTGGATGAGTTGTGTTTGAGTTAAACACAGTCTCACATCCCCTATAATAAGAACCATATTAAAAACCTTCCCCCAAGAGCATTCATATCAATCCCTTTTTAAAGTAAACAAACTTTCTCGGAGAGAACGGACTCCACAGTATGAATCTATGAGATTCAAAGCGAAGCCATTTATTTCACAAAGTACACAGCTTATATAGGGTTAGAGGTACATCTTATT
>JAWWLZ010000139.1:35353712-35385888 GCA_035041345.1 Poliocrania exsul
AATATCTATATAATTCTCATGGAACTGAAGCAGCTTGGATTGCTCAGAGATTGACTTCAGCAATCAATCCTGCAACACCTTTTAGGTATGAATTTATCTAAAAGAAACCCCCAACATTGTCCCATCCAAACTGTACTGTCTTAAACTGGTCTTGATAAAGCCCCAAATATTTAGGGTTCTGTTCCTGACTGAGGGTGGGTTTTTTTGACACCTGATCTGTACTCCAATCATGTCTTTTTCAGTCATGACTTGGGAGTGGAAGGCACCAAAGGTTAAGCAGCACTCCCACAGCAATGTTCCAGTGGTGCATCTTCCCACACAGTTCAGGTTCCCCTAGGGATCACGGTCTGCTCATCTACACCCTCCCCACCTCACATAAAAACCTGCTCCTTTTCTAAAGATTGCCATCCTCAATGACTTGAGGACAGCCTGAGTGCTTTCTTGGGCTGCCAATCTGGAGTGATTCTCCTATCAGGGATACTCAAAAGCAATGCACAGAGAAAATCACTGTAGCAATAAGGGCATAGAAATTTAAGAGAAAATAAACGCCTTTGCATTCCTGATGGTACTCAGAGATCAGAGGGGCTGGGAGCTCTCAAAAAAATAATCTTTTTTTTCCTGTTAATCAAGAAAATTTTGTTTAAACATGGAAAGTATCTTTGGAACAGCAACTCCATGTTTTTGGACTTAATGTGTCAAATAGCAAAAACATGAAGCAATCAGAGAAACAAAACATCAATATGCACATCAATATTTGATTTGAGCAATGGTAGCAACATCACAGAAAACAAACAGGGAAGCTGGACAGTGGAGGGGATGTAAAGGCACTGGTTCCTCCTGTGTAATGAATTTCCAATGTGGAAAACCAGATGTGTTTCTGTGCCAAAAAAAGGATTCAATTTGCAAGTTACCCACAAGTTTTACTGCTTTCCACTTGAGTAAATGAATTCTCAGTCTCAAAATCTATGCACTGATGTTCAGGTTGAGAGAAGATTTGTGCCCACATGTTGCTCACTTTCTTGCGGGGTGAGAGAGCTCAGGGCTTCTGCATAGATTAACCAAAGTGAAAGCTTTACACTTAGACCCTTAAGATCTGAGGAAGAAACTGAAAAGCAGGTACTGCTTACCTAGGTGTTTCAGTCAACTGATACTGTGCTTAAGATACCATGAAGGGAAGAAGTGAGGTTGAAATCTCAATTTGGTTAATGTTCTAACAAATAAAATATCATATATAAGTAGATCGTACATTTTCCTTCTTAAATTGTGACACTGTTTACTTCAGTTTTCCTGTAAGTTTGCAGACAACACCAAGCTGGGTGGGCGTGTTGATCTGCTGAAGAGTAGGAAGGCTCTACAGGGAGATCTGGACAGACTGAATTGGTAGGCTGAGGGCAACTGCATAAGGTTCAACAAAGCCAAGCATCAGGTCCTGCCCTTGAGTCACAACAACTCCTATGCAGTGCTATAGACTTGGGGAAGAGTGGATGGAAAGCTGCCTAGTGGAAAAGAATCTGGGTGTGCTGGTCAACAGCCAGTCAAACACAAGCCACAGTGCACTCAGGTGGCCAAGGGTATCCTGGCTTGTATCAGGAATAATGTGAAGAGTAGGACTAGGAAAGGGATTGTTCTGCTGTACTCTGCAATGGTGAGGCTGCACCTCATATCCTGTGTTTAGTTTTGGGTCTCTCACTTCAAAAAGGACATTGAGGTGCTGGAGTGTGTCCAAAGAAGGATGGTGGAGCTGGTTAAAGGGTCTTGAAAACATGTCCTATGAGGAGCAGCTGAGGGAACTGGAGATGTGTAATCTGGAGAAGAGGAGACTCAGGGGGGACGCCATTGCTCTCTACAACTACCTGAAAGGAGGTTGTAGTGGGGTGGGATTCAGTCTCTTCTGTCATGTCTCAGGTGAAAGGACAAGAGGAAATGGCCTTAAGTTGCACCTGGGGAAGTTCATATTAAATTTATGAAAGAGTGTTCAGGCATCGGAATAAGTTGCCCAGGGAGATGATGAAGTCACCATCTCTGGAAGTGTTCAAAAGTCATCTGGATGTGGCACTTGAGGATATAGCTTTGGAGGTGATTATGGTGGTGCTTGGCTGAGGGTTGGAGTAGATGATCTTGAAGGTGTCTTGCAGCCTTGATTATTCTGTGAAAAGAATTTTGATAGTTATCCTAGAAAAATGCAGATATTCTGTGTTTATAAATTACAATGGTTTATCTCAAAATATTTTCAAAATGGATCACATTAAACCAAAGGTAACACTGTTGTCATGGACCAAGGGTATCCCAGATAAATTATTTAGGGACTCCTATTGAGAAGCTTACATGTAGAAAGGTTTTTCTGGTGATATTCTCCACAATTCACTCATCACTCATATTTTGTGTAGTAGCAATCTGGAAGCAGAGGTGAAAAGAACCACAAATCTCATTTGATGTGCCATGTGGGTTGTTTTTCCTGCAAGCAGTGTAGATATTCCTTTATAGCCATTAAAAGTTTATTAAAATGCATGAGAGACATACATTACAAACCAGAAAAAAGTCCATTAATATTACATATCAAATAAGATTTATATCTACACATTTCATCCCCAAACCCCCCAAACACCAAGAAAAGTGTATTTAAATGTAGAAATTTAGAAATGGCTGGAGAATATTTTAATACTGTGCTGAGTAATTGATTAAACTATTAAAAAGTGGATCAATAATGAGAACTTCTGCCTAGAAGTTCAAGTTCCAAACAATGCTGGCACAACTCCAGGACACTATGATGCGGCTGACATTTCCTGACCTTGTCTACTTTGAAGGAAAATTGTATGGCCTTCCCAAATAGTTCTGGGAAGAATGAAAATAAGCCATAAATATTTGCAGGGTAGAGAAAAAAAAGAAGAAAAATCTTCTAGAATAAACACAGCGGTTCAAATGAAGTTAACAGGATGATATTAAGGAAAAGGTGAAATGTAGGTGTACTATCACAGGAAAATTCTTGCTCATAAGTGTAATAGTTCTATATAGTTGGATACAAAATAATTTTGCAAGAGAAATGGGGATATGACACTCTTACTGGGATCTTTTCATGCTCATCTATACACAGATGTATTTGCATGCAGCAGTTATATACTAATGACTGAGTAGATTTTTTGTCACATTTACCCCTGACGTCTTCTCTTTTCAGTTACATACTGTGAAACTGATGTAGAGTGAGTTTCAGAGGTGTATCAAATATGAAGAAATGAACAAGCATAAACTGGTGTCATAAAACAATATGAGTTCCTGACTGCAGCTTTAAAGATATTACTGTTTTCTTTGTAGTCAGCTCTAGCTGTGTTTTAGCTTTTTAGCCTCCTAGGAGACTTTTTACTGCAGCATCTTCTCAAAATTAGGTACCTCTTTTCCAAGGTATGTGCAATGTTAGTACATCTGTATGATTCTTGCAGTGCAGCTCAGCAGGCTTTTGCCAAGTAGTGGCTTTCAAGATAATTCCCTGTAGGTCTCCTGGAAGCCATTGATTAGTAGCTTGGCTTTAAGCAAAATATTTCTCAAAAATATTTTCTCCTTAAATAGGATTTTCATAGCTTGTAACCATTTGCATTCTCCTGTAAATTATAGAACATATATCTTTGGAGGAAAATCTTTCTCATTTCATACTAGGAAGTTAATATGTGCTGATCTCAGTCAGCAGAGTCAAAAGTGTCTATGAAACATGCCAGGTGGATAAGCTGCATTCCAATTAAAGATGAGCCGTCACTTGTTTGTATTTATTCCCTCATGTCTTAAAATTGGAATCCTAAAAGATTAAGAAAAAATAAATTAGTTTTTTAAAAATATTCTTCTTTATGATAACTTCTAAAATTTTACTGCAGAACTTAATCCTTCCTTGCAGAAGGAAGCTCAGTTTTCACAGCACTCTCAGTATTGCAACACATTATTTTATGTGATCTTCTCTAGATAGAGGATACGAGTGCCATTTTCAGTATAGATATGAGTCTGCTTCTATAGAGTTTATTAGATCAAGAAAGTTTGCTAGGTCAGGAAATTTAAACAACTTAGTCCATTGAAAAAGAAAAAACCTTTAACACAGTAACATGAACCATAGTATTAATCATGAAAACTCTCTTTTATCTTAAAAAATGCTCTGGTTTCTTCTATACATGATATTAGACAAGTGGACATAAGCAAACATGCAGAATAACTTGATATTACATTTACAGTGTGCAGTTGAAAATGTCTGGGATACATCAAATAAGCTTTGATTACAAATTAGGTCCCAATCACTGTTTTTTCCCCATTTTTTAAAAATATGTTTACATATATATCAGCCAGAAGGAAAAGAAGTAATAGCTGATGCACAAAATTCCTGACATTTTTTCTTGTTACTGTTACATATGTGAATGGTATCCTATTGCAGTAACCAATTTATTGAACAGTGTGTTTTGATTTTGAATCAAGAAGAAAAAATTCACATTGCTCATGAAGAACTGTATAGTTCCTGTATTCAAGTTTCCAAAATGTACTGAATATGCTGTAGCAGATTTAACATATCCAACTGTTTCCATGGCATAGCATTGCAGAGAGGGAAAAGAACCAAATATGATAGTCTTCTGTGAAAACTGTGGAACGTTTAGATGCAAACTATTTTATTATGGTTGTAATGCCTGTACCAGTTAAACTGAGAGTTAAACATCTATGTGATAAAGATGGAGTCCTTCAGCTGGAACTTAAAATCACACAGTTTCAACCTATCATAGTTTAGATGGCAAGGGAACACATGTGTTGGGTCATATAGCTAGGGAATAGTCACCAAAATTGCCTGCTCTGGAAATCTAGCACATGTATGTTACACCCCTGTCCACATTTTTTGCAGTCCAGGATTTGACACATAAGTCAAAAGAGCCTGCAAATGGACTTCACAGAATGTTTCAATTCACATAGGCTGGAGACACTTGTGAATCGAAATATGCTTAGCATTGATGTGTGTCTGAGCTGTTGAATTAAACAAGCAGATTATACTCAGACTGACATCCTGGAACTAGTTCTGTCTAGATTAATACAAAAATTATAATGTTATCTCACTTTTCTGTGAGCTTCAGTAGAGATTAGTGAAAACTGGTCATCTACTCTAAATGTATATGCTTTTAATCAAAACATCTCTGTACTGGTAAGTACAAAGAAACTTTGTTAACCCTGCCCTTAGTACATTTCTGTAGATACTGCCAAAATAAGTCTAGTGAAAATACATGCTTATCTGCAGACAGTTTTGGAAATTTCTGTGGTATTTTTTTGAGTTTTAGGCTTGTTTGTATACGAATGAATTTTAACTTGTTCTGCCCTATGGCTTTTAAATTATCTGTAAAAACATGTATTAATAAATCCTTGTTTTTTTCCCCTCTAGATATGTAAAACTGATTTTTATATATCAGTTTATTCTAAAAGCCCAGAGTATTTCTAATTAAATTTTAAATCCTGTATTGCATATATTATTATAGCTACATCACACTTTTGAATTCAACTCTCAGGCACCATTTATCCTTACCAAATTGAAAAAAAAAATAGGACTATGTATGTTAAAGAGCATTAAATATTGGTTAAATTGTAGCCAAAAGTAAATTGCTGTGACTGTGAATGTATAATAGAGTTAGTCTAATAATGAGTAGTTTTGAAAATCTATGCTATGTATCTACTTTTTAATAATTTTCAATAGGATTCAGTTTCTTTTGCTCTGCAGATATAAAATCATTTAGAGATCATACCTGAATCTGTATTGGAGTATCATTGGTTCACAAGGATATTACAGTGAACTTGAGAAATTTGCAAATTACTTATTGAGAGTCTGTGGTATGGACTTAATATTTAGATAGCATAGGCATCTAAGTTTTAAGACTTGGACATTACTAGATAGAAATGATCACTAAGATACAGTACAATTCAGGGTAACCTGGAGACTGATAACTTGCAATACTTTCCCCTTTTGACTGTTTTTACATCATGCTTTTACTAGCCCTGAAGTCTGACTAGATAACAGAATAGACCTTATCATACTTCCAAAATGTGAATTAAAATTTTTTAAAGAAACATGATTTGATGAGAATTAATTTTTTTCATTGTGTCGTTGATTGCATTACAACTTCTACCAATTCTGGCTAAGAAATAACACTGTTAGTAAAAAAACAAAACAAAACAAAACCAACTGCCTGAGAATTATTATGGGACCATGTGAAGGAAAAACGAGTACAGTGTAACACATGTATGTAGGCTGAAGAAATGCTTTACAATGATATATCAAAAAACATTGAGAATATATTAGAAATGTCATGATTCAAAGAAAATTTGGGTTAATCATTGTGTTAATATTGCTAATCAATGAAATATTTTTGTGTAAAATTTTTCAAATAACTGTGGAAGTGTAAGACACTTCTTTTGGTCAAAAAGTCAAATACTTTCTTAGTCAAAAGTGCTGTGAAAAAAAGAATAAGTTTCCAAACCAGGAAATATTTGTCTATCTCTTACTTATTGATGAAGCGGAAAAATGAAATAATCAGGAATGCCTCTGAAATACGAGCATTCTGGGAAGAGCCAGAATTTCCTCCAGGGATTGTGGCAGCAAACACAACTTAGTCATATTGTCAATTATGTATTGAGAAGAGCTTGTTCCTGGGTTTACTCTGGAGTGAGGAAGTAAAAGCAAAGTCTTCTGCAGGTCTTTTCTGACACACTCATCCAATGTTGTGTTAGTGATGGGCCAAGGATTTTTCCCTCTTTGGGGAGGAAGAGCTGTAAAGGAACAGTGATAGTGAGATATTTTAGAGAAAGGGGGCCGATTTTAATTTGTGTTTTTAGCTTGTGAAAAAACTATTGCACCATCAGAAGCTGTTCACCAGCTAGATAAGGGTAGTTCATTAGCTGGGATCATTCTTATAATACAGATAAGATAGTAGTAGTAGTGTAGGTAACAAATATTTGCTTTTTTTTTGTATTTTTTGAGTAGTATGGCTTTCAAAATGTATATAACGTCATACTGTGAAACTAATTTCCAGTGAAACCATTAGTTTCTTTTAGCTTGTTCTGGCTTTATTTGTCCTGACTCATTAGTATGCAGCTTTTTATAATGAAATTTTCATCAGGAGTACAGGTTTATTCTTTAATACTCCTTCAGGAGTGAAACAAAGCTGCTTAGATTAGATTTTTGATGCCAAAAGGAGTCAGTATTTCCTCTGATAAAAAGAAGCTGGATCAAAAATCTTATTATTACTCCCTTGTGTGGATGTTCTTTTCTAATATTATTTACTCTGTTTCATTTTAGTAGCTACAATTATGTCTTGGTCTACCTGGACAGAACAGTACATTTTGATGAAGTAGCAACAGCAGACACAAAGTCTATTGAAATCTTATCCTAAATCTTGCAGAATTATGAAAACAGAATTTGTAGGTCAAACACCTCAGCATTCCTCCTCAGTCATAATCAGAAAATTATTCCATACTGGAAGCATTATGAAATACATTCCATATTTATTAAAATAGTTTCTAACCCAAAAAGAAGGAAGTTAGAGAGAAAACTTGCTGTATGAATTCTTTGACATGTCTCAAGGTCCACCAGGCCTGTGCTATGATACCAACAAACAGAAACATCATGACAGAGACTGTCTCTGACCAATGTGCAATAAGACATAGCTCCATTTCTACTTCATACATGTCAAGTAACACTTCTAAGCTATTGAGAACATGAAACAATTTTAATTGTATTTGTGATGTGTAAGGCAGTGCCTAGTTTCTTATTTCACCTTCAGTCAGTAATGAAGCATATATTAAAGAAGAAACAAGCAATTTATATACCATTTAAAGTGAAGCTTCATGTCTCATGTTTCAGCAGGATTTGACAAGATACATGAATTAATCACAGAATCAGAATAGTTTGGGTTTGGAAGGGATCTTGAAGATCATCTTGTTCCAACTCCACTGCTATGGGTAGACACACCTTTCACTAGACCAGGTTACTCAGAGCCCCATCCAGCCTGGCCTTGAACAATTCTAAGGATGGGACATCCACAGCACCTCTGGGCAACCTGTTCCTGATTAACCTCAAACTAAAGAGTTTCTTCTAACATCAAATCGAAACCTACTCTCTTACAGGTGAAAGCCATTCCCTCTTGTCCTGTCACTAAATGACTTTGTAAATAGTTCCTCTCCATCTTTCTTGTAGACTCCTTCAGGTCTTTCATATCTGGGGCAAATGTAAAAAGAATCAACGTTTTTGAAGAGGAAACAATATAGACCACTGAGCTAAAAGTCTGACAAACTAGATAACAAACTTGCCTCATATTTAAATACTAGGTTTCAGTTTGGAAATTTTAAGGCTGCAATTAGGCCTCTCTGAAATCTCTTCCCCAGCCTGAAAAATCCCAGTTCTCTCAGCCTTTCTTCAAAGGAGAGGTGCTCCATCTCTCTAATCATCTGGCTGGCTCTCCTCATCAACACATCATGGCAATGTCCTTCTTGTGTTGGGGGACCCAGAGCCGAATGCAGCGCTGGTGGGGTCTCACCAGAGAGGGGTAGAATCACCTGCCTCAACATGCTGGCCATGCTGTTTCTGATGCAGCTCATAGTCATTGATATAGACTGGATCCACTAGGAAGCATATCACAAAACCTAGTTTTCTGGCCACTTTGTGACCTAAATACTATTGAAATAGTCTCACTAAATGAACAGCAATTTGGGAGTTTCCCTCTTCATCTCAAACATTGCTCCATGTACAAAACTCCAACTATGCAATAGTGATCTTAGAGTTGTAAATGAAATATTTCACTGAAAATCAGGCAAGAAATTCAAAAAAGGAACACTAGACTTGAAAGGAAAACAATGAAGGGGAATCATGATGCAGAAGAATTATTTGTAGATGTATTAGCCTGTGCTTAAAATATTTTTGCCAATTGTGATTCAGATTAATGCATTTTCACTTACTTCTCATGCATGTCCTCCTTTAAAATTTGACATAATTTTGCAGTTCATGTTTTTCGATTGAGAAAGGAGAAAATGTAGTAGATGTACTATTGATAACTTCCCCAAACTATTTGCAGGGCTTATGGGTCCTCCTAAACATCTGCTTTTCTGATGATGCTCTTCCTCTTCCCTGTAACTTCACAAAAGCCCCTTCGTGTTGAGACTCTTCATGTTCCCATCTGAACATATGTTGCTGCATGGCTGATCTGACAGCTCACTGGGCATGGATTTTGGTGGTATAGTCATGCATATGGCTTAAAGAACAGGGGGCTGAATCTAGCACAAAAGATAAATATCACATTTCTCCCCTTAGAAGAACCATGTGTCTCTGTAATCATCTCATCATATCTCCCATAGAGTTTGGGTGCTAAATTAATTGTACACTGGTTTATTTCTTTAAGTTGAAATATATTTATAGAGCTGTCTTAGTATATTTTACTTTTATGTCTAATAAACTGTTTTTCTGAAATAAATGCCTATGATTGAGTTACCTGGTATGTAAACATAACATAGCAAAAATGAGGATGTAGTCTTATACTGCAGAAGTACATCATAAGAATGTGATTATCCTCTGAGTTAGCCAATGATGTAGTAAGATCAGTTTTAATATTGAGACCTGAGATATTTAACCTCTGCTACTAACAAGAGGATCAAGAATGTTACTACAACTGCTAAAGGTCTGAGCTAGTATTTCTTATAAATAAAGTAGCCAGTCTCTGGCAACCCCTGAAAGTGAAAGATGCTGAATTCCAATTTTTGTAACATATTTTATCTCAGGAGAACTGTGATATTTTCTCACACTGTTGTCTAAGCAAAACTAGTGTTTTCACATTTTGCCCCAGATTTAGAAGAAAAATTAGCAGCTGAGTAAAGGCATCAAAAACTAAAGAAGGGGAAAAGAATGGGGATGGGAGTTAATACCTTTGCTCAGTTGCTAGTTTTTCTTCTGTATCTGTGGCAAAATATAAAAACAATCAATGTATTTGAGGAGGAAACAACATATATATGTCACTGAGCTACTGGTTTAACAGACTTGCATAATTCTTCAAATAAGTTTCAGTTTGGAAATTTTGAACTTGGAAATTCTGCCCAAGTTTATGAAAAAAAAATACTCTCCTGTGTTCTGATATTAGTTTTTCATGAAATTAAAATTGACTGTTGTGGTCAGTGAGCTATCTGGAACACATTCCAGGTGCCAGAAAGAAAAATTGCATTGTATTCTGTCTTTAGATGCTGACAGTGAGATACTGTTGTCTGTCCCCTACTGAGTGTGTGTGTGTGTAGGTAGAAAGATGGAGGAAAGTTTGGCCAGGTTTGTTTTTTGTTTTTTTTGTTTTTTTTTTTTAATTTACTTTCTCTGCTTTTATAATAGGCTTATTAATGTCTGTGTTCCCAACTGTGCTTTCAGCATCCCCATAGGCAGCTGCCTGCTACTACCCATTTCTGTAGTAGGGCTCCTTTGTCTTGCTTGCTGCCTGTTTCTGAACCTGCACGCCTCCAGAGCAATGCCATACCTACTGTTAATTAAAACTTCCTGAATAAGTGCTTTGTTACATCAGCACAGTTAGAAGTCTAACCTCAGCTATTAATGGCAGCTCACTTATCAAAAGTGTTACTTGAAACAAATGTGGTAGTAACATTAAAGAAATGCTTGACTGAAATAAATTTTTGTAATTCTTTCACTCTCTATCAAATAATGTATTTACTTGTTTTTAATATTTTTATCATGTAAAGGATTTGATAGCTTAAATCTTTAAATACATCCAAATATATTCTATATGTAGTCAATGTATATTAATAAGTACATATACTTCATGTAAAACTTTGTTTAAAACTAGTAAAGGACAAACATATTGACATTAGTTTTATTGAAAATTAATTTTAATTTTTATAGCATGAAACCAATACCATTAATAGAGTAATAGATATTTGACATAGGAACCATTTGCTTACTCAGTAGTTATGTTTAATACTTTGAAAGTGTTCTTGGATTTCATTTTCACCTTTCGGCTTGAAAACAATTTTCATCACAGTGTATAATTGCCAGTTTCCTGGTTTTGCTCCACAACTGTTGTGTGAGCCATAAGCAACAAACAAGCAGGGGTTTTTCCAATGGTCTCTGCAGACGATTGGTCTTGCCAGTTCTGAGTGCTCAGAATTATGATGAATTTTACCACTTCCAGTGGATTAATGGCTTTATTGTTCATGCTGATAGGATAATGCAGGAAACTTTAAGCAAATACGATTGTATGACTGAGTATTGGAAAATTTCAGAATAGAAGACCTGTAAAGATAATAATAATTTAGTTAAATAAAGGAAACACTTCCTTCTGTAATAGTGTGAGAATGTAGCAGCCAGATATCCCCTCAGCTCAAGGATATTCAGGACTAAGATTTGTCTTCTCATGGACTTTGCATAGATAAGAATTTGTTGTCAAATAAATCACTGAAGTGGTTGCTTTGTCAGTTTTGTCTGAAGTAGCCAGAGCAATAAAGCAAAGCACTTTGGGGATGTGCAGAATGTGAATAAAGATTAAAAAAATCTTTAGGGAAGGAAAGAAAGCTGAAGTAAGAAAAGCCTGGCTATTTATTATTATTTATTATATGCTACCTTTACTGGTACTTCACTAGAATGTGACAAAACCAGATGATTTCTCAACTGAACTGATTTTTTAAAGTGCAAATTTACAGTAAAAGGAATTAAATTAATCTAGAGAGGAACTAAATATCCACTGTGTTATACTGAATGAACTATTCAAACTAAAGCTGAATATTGTGAAGCACTTTTATTTGCTAAATGGTGGTATACTCACATGCAATGCCATCCTATGCTTGGAACGTTATGGTAACTCTTTTCCTTACTGTTAAATGCTATGAACCAGGCATCCCTGGTTTTCATTGTCATTTTATTGTCCTTTAGCCAAGATCTCAGGTCCTTGAAATTATATTTGAAAAGGATCTTAGGACATATATTTTGACTAGCTATAACTTTAATTGAGGTAACTGAAATAGTAACTCAGCCAAAATTCCTGTTGATTTCACTAGGAAGAAGGAAGGATCCAACCTTTAAAATCAAAGGATTCAATAAAAAATACTTAAGCAAGCACAGAATAAGCAATGTTCATAGCGATGATGAATTATACTGAATGAAATTATTTGATGCACATTAGGTATTTTATTTACAGTACCATTCTCATAAATAAATACTTTCATTTCAGAAAGCAGAGTAGATTTTCATTGGTTTCCATTGGGGTTAGACTTGCAGCTACTAAAGACAATGAGAAGTTTGCTATTACTTTTGGTGACAAGTGAGTCAATGTGAATAGAATTTGGAAATCCTTCTAATTTCAAGCTGAAAATCAGTTATACCTAAGTGAATGAATTTTGTCAGATGAGGATAAAATTGTTTAAACTACTAAGCTCCATTTCCCTGTTCTGTAATTCTGCCCAATTCTATGAACACTGAGTTTCTAATTAGACTGTCAAAGCACTGAATCTTTTTAAGAGAGACTTTTAAAAAAATCCATTCCATTTTATGGCAAACTGGAGATAGATTTAAGGGGGTTGGGGGTGTTGAAATACTTGTTATTGTCTTTTTGCAGAGATTTATTTAGTAACAAAAATATTAGTATTTGTCTTTTCAAGCATCACAAACAATGAAAATCTGAATATTTATCAGGTCTCTTTTTCAACAATTTTCTTTTTATCTGGACCTACCTTGTGGCTCCCTGTTGTCTTGAAGCAATGTTTTTCAGGGTAGTAGCTTGTGTCAGTCAGTCCAATGCCTCTGTGTCTGGGCATGCTGATATGTAACAGTGGGCGGCTGATATGGAAATGAGCAAAGCAAAAAGGAGGTCTGAGCTGCATTTTTAAATATTATTAAAACCAAAAGAAATAAATTAATAGTAATTAAAAATATTGTCAAGGAACTATTAAGATTCTCTTAAAAGCAAGACTCATTTTTAGCTAGACCCTTTCTCTACTTATCCCTGTGCCACATAAATAGTAAACATTAGAAAAATGTAGCAAGTGAACATTATGGCTGTCAAAATAAGATGCATTTAGATGAAGAATCTTTAGAGGAGTAGATGGTATTACTTTATGTATTGAAATTGATGACACAGTCTTGTCAGATTACCATGAAGGGTTTGTTTACATTTGGCTTATTTCCTAGGCAGCATTGCTGCTTTTAGTACAGATAAAGCTTATTGAAACTTTGTCATGTTTTTTTCTTGTTGTAGAATTGCACAATTGGAAACAATGTTAATTATATTTTAAGCAACCTATTGTTCATTTGACATTAGGAAAAAAAAGAAACAGCAGCAAAACAAAACTCAATATGATATAAATCCTATTAGAGTTTCAGGGAAAGAAGCTCCTATTTATTTCTTTACACAAACATGTGTTTCAGGAAGGGACTTCAATTGTGCTCTCTACTTTTCCGGGCAGAGTGCAAGGGAAAAATGAGTAAACTCATATTATGATCTGGCTGTTAAATTACTAGAAATGCCTCTGCATGAATCAAGGTGCAAACAAAACCATATGCCAAAGCTCATAGTATGGATTTTATTTAACACTGAATGTAGGCAGAATGAGAGAGAGAGAAAGAGATAAAAAGATACAAGTAGAAGGAGGGTTGGGGAAGAAAGAGTAACAGAGAAGTTAAATAGAAAATATATCATCTCTCTGTGGAAGCTGGTGGCATCCCATAGGTCCTCTTTTTCTAGTCTTGATGGTTAGGGTCCTGCAAAAGGGACAGAGTCCAATGGATTAATATACTTTTAGGAGATGCCAGGGACCTCCCCTGGGCTGGTGGGGGAAAGTTTGCAGTCTCTTGCGACAGGTTTTTGGTTTGATGCCTCACTTCAATCGCGTGTAGTCTCTGGTGGTGAAAGCCCTCAGGAATGAGGCTGGGGGCTGCTTTGGGGGTCTTTGATAGGTTATGGCCCTTCGCAGCTCCCTCTCATTTGAATGTCCTGTGTTTACATGGTTTTCCCCATGGGGGGCAGGGTTTACTACTGTTTTGTGGGGGGAGATTTTGCCATCACACCTCAAACCCTTCTCCTCTGCCACCTGCCAAACCCTGCCAGGGCTGATGCTTCACACAAGTACGGAGTTTGACTTTGTGGATTCAGTCTTCTTCACTGAGCCTTCTTTGCTTCTTATGGCTGAGACAATATTGGACAATTGTCCTAAGTTCCCACCACAGTCCAAATTCCAGTCAGAAGGCATACTGGGAAGGGAGGAAGGAGGCTGTGCTTTGGTGGTTGCAGATGGGTAGTCGCTTCTTTGCAGTTTGATGATTTTGACAATGCTTGAGCCATTAACAATGTTTCAGTGTCTTACAACGCACCAAAATTACCCAAGTATTTTTAGAAGAAAGAAACACTTGTGTCCTTCTTTCCTAATTCTTCTTTATCCTAATCGTGATCTGTTCTCTCATACATTTAGACTTTTTTTTTTTTTTAAATCAGAGAAATTTTTTTGTGTGTTTATGGCAAAAATGGATGTTCAGTACTGGCTTGATTACAACATAGCTTGGAAAAACAACTTATTTCATTAGCTGCATATTCCTAGTGATCTTGACTTACTGGCTATTTTCTTGCATGAAGAAACTTGTGTGATGTCAGGGTTTTTATTAGAGGATTGCCCTATGAATAATAGAATCAAGTAGCAATGAAAAGGCATACAGGCAATAAGAAGAGAGATAATATGGATTTTATTGGCCATAAGCAATGTGCTTTTGTGCCTTTACCTTGGTTAGTGTGTGAAAGAGTGGAGGTGTTACAAAAAAACCCTTGATCTCATGAGAATCAAGGAAAAAACAGAGTAAATTTATAAAACTGGATCATCAGTGTACATTGGTTTGGAGACCTTTCATTAAGTAAATTAAACAGTGGTGAAAATACAATGCATTCAGTATTCTGCATGAGAATAACTGGTTGAAGCACAGGAAAACAGTTTAGTCTGTGATAGTAGGACTTTTCCTGCTAGATTATTTTTACAGTGTAATCTTTATCTCATTTTACAGTCCACAGTCTGGAAAATTCTTACAGATCAAATTTGAGGAACTTGCAAGAGCAGATAGCTTTTGCTTATTTGCTAATTTGAAAAGGAAGAAGGAAAATCTTGAGGCAAAACAAGCATATTAAGTTATTACAAATCTTCTACTTTAATTTGCAGCCAAGTGAAACAAAATTTTACATTTATTGTTATGCAAACACTATGTTTAACAAATACCAGTGAGATTCTAGATCATGGTAGGTATTTATGCTATGAATGATGACTAGGCAGTAAATCACACACACAGTAAATTGTGCTCTTAAATGGTTTTATTTGATCCATTTGATCAATAGGAAGTGATTTGTGTAAATATATGAATGCATGTGAATTGCTTATGCTATGTTCACTTCTAATAAAAAAAGTCTTATTAAGAGGACGAGTAATTTCCTGTAAAAAAGGAGATTCTTATTTGCTACATTATTTAATGAAGCTGTGGACTGTGGAACACTTGGCAGTAACTAGTGCTGTTTTCTTCACTGCTGCCAGGATCCCATTTTCTCCTTAAGGAAGTGTTTTTCAGACTCCAGCAATTTTTTCCTAGGTTTAAATGGGAGTCAGGTATTTAACCATGTCTCTTAATAAATTATATAAATCTGAAGTTATTTTAAAAAAGGAAGTGGAAGAAAATTGCATATTAAAATTTGTGTCCCATTGTTAGTGGTAATATATATCTCTTTACTGTAATGAGAGAGGCAAAAAAGTATTGAAATAAATACTTCAGTGAGATCTTTTTAGGAGCTTAAATATATTTTCCAAGACAGAATTGCACTCTCGAAGAAAGGAAAGGTTTTTTAGAAGCTAATGTGTGGTGGATTGACCCCAGCCAGCATCCATACACCTTCTTGCTCACCTACCCCAGCTGGGCAGGGGAAGGACTAGAACAAGCAAAACTCATGAAACTGATAAGTTGAGATAAACAACAGTTTAAGAAGTGAAGGATAGAGTGGAAAACAACCCCAATAAGTGATGCAAAGGTGAATATTTACCACTGCCCACAAGCAGAGTGATACCCAGCCAGTCTCTGTGAGATGGCCACTTTTTGAAAGCTAACCTGCCTTTCCCTTCTTCTTCCACTACTCCAGTTCTACTGCTGAGCATGACAATATGTCATGTGGAATATCCCTTTCACCAGTCTGGGTCAACTAGCCTGGCTCTGTCCCCTTGTAACCTTTTGCTTGCTTAGAGCCTTCTTTCTACTGGAGCAATGACTTGAAAACTTCTACTGGTTCTAGTATAATAAATGTCTTCATGTTTTTCTCCATCTAATTCTGCGAGTTTGGGGGCCAGCTGATTCTATGTCTGAAAACTTATACAGACAAGCAAGCCAGAGAATGCGCCAGTTATTTTTCTCTCTGGACTTTTCCATATCACTATCCACAAAGCCAAATGAAACACAAATCTTGGGCAGAGTTGCTTTCATTTCCCACCCCTGTCAAGATAGAGCTCCTCCTTCCTGCTGAAAGGGTCTTTTTCCCATCATGTTCCTCTCACTTTTCTTATGTGACGTGGCAAAGTAAGTGTCACTGCATAGTTTTCAAACAAGTTTGTTTCATTTTACAGCCTTTCTTCTCCAGTAATGTGCTCTTTGATATCACAATAGAACATTATCTGGCTAAGGCTTTGAGTAAGGGAGAGATGGACTCTCTGAAACCTTTGACTCTTTCACATTTGGAGCCACTGCATTTCCAAATGTGCCAGAAATTAATGCATTCCATTTCTGGAGTCCCAGCTGGTTTCTTAAAGACTTACCATGTATTTCCACAGTCAAAATGCCTTCAGGCTTGCAAATGAAGAGAGGTTGAATATCCAGTTGATGAGCAGGCTGATGGCAGATGGGAGATACCCATTTGTAGAGAGTCTTTGAAATTCCATCAGTTTCACCCTGAGAAGTTTGACTTTGTCAGAAGATTTAGGGTTATGCTGTGGACTGGAAGGTAGAGTTTGTGCACTGGAAGGTTTATTGTATCTTACCATTCTGCTTAACAAGATCCTGACTTCTGCTTTACCTGTTTAAAAACCTGATTGAATGGAAACTATTAAAATATATTTTATTACTAATTAAAGGTAATAATTGCACCACTTTTAAAAACCCAAAACTCTGGAAACTTGACAGCATTCAAAAAAAAACATGGAAAGCTTTGGGAAATACTCTGTTCATTTTTATTGGATATACAAAGAGCATTATCCTAGGATGATGTAAATTGATAAAGCCTCACTTAGTTATGCCTCTCTTGCACTGGTTACAAATTTCTTTTGAAGTTATCTTTCATACAGTCTAGATATTCTACTCCCTTTCCTAACACTCAGCTTCAACAATCCCATTATCCGTCTCTAACTCACAGAGGTAAAAAATCAGCCCACTGGAAAAGATCTGCCTTCTTAAGGATGGCTCTGGGCAAGCTTGCCACATGGAAAGTACTGGATGTCTGTCCCTGAAGTGAAGGACGGGGCCGGGTTTTGGGATGTTCCTTCCATAGAAGGGCTGGGACCAGACTTCCCTGCTGCTGTTTCCCTCCCAGAGGAAGTATGTGGAAGGAAAAGTTTCTGCTCCTGTGAGGAACAATGTTGCTCAGCTTCCCCATGCTGGACAACCAAGAAATGTCAGCAAAAGACAGCCATTCACATTTCCAGACATTTCTGTCATTTGAGGCATCTGTTTTACCCTGCCTACTGCTTGAAACAGGACAGCTGTCACATATGGTGCTGATGAACAGATATCAGTTTTCAGAAGGGATATAATGTAAAATATTTATCAGATTCCTCCCTCAGGTACTTGGTTCTAGCACCTGAATTTAAATAGTAGAAGACAGTTGGTCAGAATATCTAGAATAATAATATATTTCAGTAAGAAAAATGTTTTCCAATTCTATCTATGTGAAAGAGCAACTTCTGTTTGACTAGTTTGAAAATTCAGGGCCATATTGTGAGTTTTCCCCCTGTTTTTGAGAATTCAGGCTAGAGACTGTTATGATTCTGTCCCTCCCGGATGAACTTAAAGATTGATTGTCTTCCTTTCTTTTATTTATAAAACCTGAACATCTTTATCAGTTCATCTCTACTCAGGAAAACACTTAGGTACCTGGCAGAAATTGCTCTTCAGAACAACACTGTCATCTACAGAAAAAAAAAAATTAATAAATGTATATGTTTTGAAAACATCCTTGTGAAATAGTACAGAATGGACATAACTGGGGGTGTTACATTTTTTTTTTGTTAGAATCTTGAATTCACAGAGTTCAAACCTCCCAAAGTAATTAATATTCTTAATTTAATCTTTTTGCAATCTGATGACAAGCAGGAGAAAATGATGCTAGTGATTCCTTCATATTTAGAAGTAAAGTGACTGCAAATTTGTTTTTCCTTTCTAAAGATGAAAGAAAGTACAGAAGTAATTGCTCTTCATTATATTGTATTCTTCTGTTTGGTCCTAATTCTGATTGTATTTCATTAATTCACAGAGATCAGACATACACTGTGGATGTATAACACACTTCACATCTTTGTAAACCAAGACCTACACAATACACCAAAATATTTGCAATTTGGAAACTTAGTTTTATATTGATGAGAAGCGAAACTTTTTTAGAAGATATTAATTCTGAAACTTGTGCTTGCTCTTGTAGATACGTTAGTGCCAATTGATTATATATTATGGTTCATAATTAATGCTGCCAAAGATGATCATATAATTTAAAATATATTAATTATGAATGGCATCTGTTCTTTAGAGAACTAATTTTTTCCCCTATGCATATTGAGATAGGTTTTACCTGTAACCCAAGTCCATAATTCCCCAGTACTTTTTGTGTATATTAGACTCGCCTCAGAAAATCTGCAGCAATTTAAGCAACTGCACAGAAAGAATTTTGCAGTGCTTTAATTGTGAATTTGTTTGCATATGTTTGAGGTGCTGGGAACACAAATGTTTACAGTGGTGGTGAGATTGGGCCAATGTGAATTTTAAGCCCAAATGTTATTTTCTCTCAGGGTGTTAATCCAGATATTTTAGCATATGAAAACGGCTTGGAAGTGGCAGCTCTACCAGTGTTGAATGCAGATAGTTGGTAAATACTGGGTATTTCTGAGTGGCCAGTTTTACATCCATTGCTCACAATGTACATTACTTAGGTATGTGAATGGTTGTCTTGGTTAGGCAAATCATCTGCTTTTAGCTCTCTGAGTAAAGGAATGTGTACATTTGTGTATACGGAGAGGAAGAATGCATAGTTTCTGAATCCATATGCTATGTAAAATTCAGGGAGATTATGAAGAAGCTTGTATGAGTCTGCCTTATTCCTTTTCAGCAAGTTCATTTCAGAACACTTTCTTCTGGAAAAGTTGTGTGCCCAGAGTTGGCTTATTCAAGTGGTATAGATTAGATAAAAGTCAAAGCACCAAAAAGACAGAGAAATTGTTTAGTACCAGATTATTTAGTACTTCTTATGAGTTATAACTGTAATAAATTGGTTCACAAAAAGAGCTTCAAACTGTGGCGCGTGGGAGAAGGCCATATCAGACTTCTGCTCTACCCCTACAGACCACAAAAAATATGTTGAATCTGAACTGCCCGGGTACTTCAGACTGTCCTTCCTCATCTATCAGCTGAAAAATAGGGAAGGGCTAGACACCTCAGCTTTGACAGATGAGTGTGTAGGAGTCCCTGGACAATTTTTGACAGATTTTCATCTGTCAAGATTCTGCTTTTCAAGAGATAGTGTGAAATTCATATCAGTGGAATTACCCAGCTGAGCATACACATCACTGCCCCCATTGCAGAACCTCAGGTCCTGCCAGGAAAAGTCCTGAAATCTGGAGGCCAGTACCTGTGGTGAAAACTTTCAACTGGTAAGGCTGAAAGCAAGGAGGACAGGAAGCTTGATGTTAGCCTGACTACTGTGATAGGTTTGAATAGATGCCTTCAGCAGGCAGTGGGTTAGAGGGGCAACACCTTTTGACAGCCAGCTGGGGAGTGATTGGCATCATCTTTGAGATAAGTGTACAGGGATGGAAGATATGTTGGATAATAACTATTTCTGTGATGTGGTGATGCATTTCTCCACACTAGTCTGAGCGAAATAGCCAGAATCTAGGAGTGAGACACCAGATTATTATATTAATTGTTGGCTATGACCAAATCAAGTGTGTGTGTGGGGGGAGGGACATGTCAAATTCCATGAAAGTGAGTGATCTCTGTCCCAATCCAGCCCCTTGATTCCTCCTGGGGCAGCCCTGGAGCAGCTGTCAGTCACCGGAACCTCGAAACACTGCCCCACATCACACTCCCTGGAGCCCCTTCTCCTTTGCATTCTTGAGGTATTAAAAGAACTGAAAGCCCTTTTAAAAATTTTGGTGGGTGAATTTTTTGAGCCTTGTGTGTTTTTAAATTAAAACCCCATCAACGAACTCATAGCTCAGAGGCCGAGGTCTTACACTAAGGAGTGGAGGATGTCCTCTTGTTAGCTAAAATAGGATTTTAAACATTATGTGCCGTGTTGCATACTTCACAGATGATGCTTCACAGAAGACAGGAAGATAATTCTCATTTCTCTCTTGTCTCCTGTCTCATGTACTAAAGGAAACACATCCCCTTTGCTGGAGTGCACACAGTGCCTTCCTATGCCAGGAAGTTAGAGAGACTTTTGCTGCACTTGGCCTCCACAGAGAGAGAGAAATTGATTTGAGGTCTTCTCTAAAGATGGGCTTCTGATCACTTATTATCAGACCAGTAGGTGCTACAAAGGTCATGCAAACAAATTTAGCACAAACATTATAATGATGAGATGGAGCTCCCTCTAAGAGAATGTATTTGGAGGATCTTAACAGGGCACACGACTTCGTCAAGGAGTGCAGTTCCCGGTGGGTGACACATTAAAGGTACTGTCCTCTACAGTGTGTTGTAATGTCTTGAGCCTGGGGGCAAAGGCAGCTTGCAGAATGGATGATGATGATGCAGAGCACTCATTTTGATAAATTTAAGCTTGAATTTAGGCAATATAGACATTCCTGCTGAAGCTGATTAGAAAACTTCCATTCAGTACCATGCAGGCCACCCTTTGAGTTTGATTGCAATGGTGTGATTATTTTCTAATATGAAAATCCTATTTCTTCTTACCTATTTATATGTCAGACTTCTGTTCACATAATTTTTGCAGGTGAAAGTTTCTATACATGGATTTTATATGGAATGAGCACAATGACTGGAGGAGATTGCATATTTCATAATAATTGCTTCAGTGTGGATATAAAGGCTTCTGGCAGTATGTTGTGTATGAAAATGCCTTCAGGACATAACAGACTTATGGTACTGCAACCATAACTCATTTCTTTTTCTTTTCCTCATTCTAAGGATCTCTTTTTTTTTCTTTTTTTTTTTTTTAAGAAAATTAAGTTTGTAGCCCTTTTTCTCTGATTCATTTTGACAACTCTAATTTCTTTTGTTATTTTTAATGTGAAAATGAAGTACAGAATTTACACAGCTGAAAAGTGCAGAGCATTTGTTTATTGGTAAGCACACTGTGGATAGCAAGGACGAGTGAGCTGGTAGGTAAGGATTAATATTACCACACTGAGCATTGTATACTCACTAATCTGATGAGATATATGACAAGCACTTTTTTTTTCAGGTGAGGAGAGGTCAACAATCTTTACTCCTTAGACTGAGCTGATCCTTGATCTTGCTGAGTTGCCATCTTCTGCTTCTCTATATTTTTTCAGATTTTTAAACCTTTTAATGTCAGTATTTTTCCTCAAGTCCTCACGCTGCTAACTATCCCCATATCCACACTTATATATTTTTGTTTCGTGTTTTTAGACTTTTTAACTTAAATAGTTTTTGTTTCCCTTCCTTTTGGTCATCTCAGCAATTTTCTCAGCAGACTGCCCAAAGGTCACATAGCTTTACTGCCCCCAAATGCTCTTTGCTTGATAGACTTTGTCTGAGGGCTGCCTGTCAATGATGTCCCCATATACTTTCATTTTATGACTTGTTTTTATCTGAGTTTTTTTTTAGAAAATATTAATATTTGCACTCATGGATTTAGCTACATCCTGCTATATACAGTTAGTATATTGAAAGAGCCAAGAATAAATTTAATGTCTTTACAGAATGCAGAATGATAAAGTAAAATGTCATGATAAAAGACTAAGAATAAGGCTTAGGGTTTTCATTGTGTTTTGCTGTTCAAGAATGTATACAAATGTTAAATAACTAAAATAACACCAAATCAAATATATTTAGAATAAAATATGAAATATATCCTACTTTTCAGAAACCAAAGAATATTGTGCTACGGAATACAAATTATATAATGAAAATTACTTGAGAGAGATCTTCACAGAAAATCACATACTTTTACTTTCATTATTTGCCATTTCCTGGTGCACAGAAGATCCTATGATGAACTATAATTCCATCCTTTTGCGCACTATATGAGCAAAACCACATAACGGTCTCTTGTCATACAATCTACAGTCTAAGCATAAAATGAGGGATGATAGGCAACAAATATTGAGGATTTGGTGGGATGTGTTTGATTGTAGTGTAAACAGTGTCCTGTTACATGATCTGCCGAACTTCAGCCTGGCTATTTTAGACATTAAACAAAAGATGTTATAAAGATGGTGTGTGTGTGTGTGTATATATATATATATATATATATATGTATATGAAGTTATGGAGTGAGTGTTGCAGCTGTCTTTTTTATAAGATTTATGAATCTTAATCAGAAATCTCACAGGAAGCCTGTGTTCTGTGTAATGATAAAACCCAAGTGGCTGAGACTTTTGCCTTTACTGCAGGACTAACATTCTTCTTTCCATGCTAGAAGAAATGTCAAGTTAATCATAATCAAAATAAATTAAATTTTCCTGATATTTAGATGCATTTTTGGAATTTAAAACTCTGATCCTGCCAGCATTTAAACAGGTGTATACCTTGGCTCATGTGAGCTGCTATCATGTGACATGAGGAAGTGAGTTACAAACATGTTGGCAGCTTTCCACTCTGAAATACACAGGACTCTACAGACTCTGAATCTACCACTATTAGGTCTTCAGGAGCATTTTGAAATAGTCTTCAAAGGTGTCTTGTCTGTTTTACACTGTGCTCTTTCTCTTTAAGACTGAAACTTCAGAAGAAACAAAAATCCTCCCTAGATGATTGCTATTCAGATGTCTCAGAATTCCTCTGGAAGCCTCCTTGGTTGTTTTCTGGCTGCTTTTAAAGTACCAGAGAAAGTTGGTGGGGTGTCTTCTACTCTCTTGAGTTCCTCACCTGTTAAAATGAGCATTTACATACTGGTGTATAAAAGGTTAATTATCTAAGATTTACAATAGGTTTAAGCGTTGAACTTTATTTGGTTTTGGTGAATCCAAAGACTCACAGAAAAAAAAATCTTGTTGTTACTGAGAGATTTTATAGTTTCACATCTGTCTTTGATCTTTCAGCTTTCTTTATACTCCTATGTACAGATTGCAGCCTGTGTACTGCACAGCACATACATACTTCATCTGAGAGTCGAGTGGAACCATAGGGACAGACAATATCCTTGTCTTCTCTGCTGAAAAAGTATGGGATTAATGATCTCTGGCCTGCAAAGCCAAAATGTGTTATGTGCCAGAATGTAGGACTTTTTCCTCTGAGAAATCTTGATTATGGAGATGATAATTATGAGAAAGAGTTAAAAACCATGAAACATTAGAAAAAGAAATAATTTAAGTGTCTTTTATTTCATCTTGGGATGCAGAAATGGACTGTGCAATCTCTCAGAATTTCTTTCATCTCTACTTTTATTATTCTATTTCTCTAGACGAAGAAATGTAGGATGCTAGGATTAGTACCTGTCTGCATGCAATGCTGTTTCTAAATAACATATAACATCAAAATAACATCTTGTGCACAGCCAGTGTCTTCCTCTGTGCAGTTCTTTATCTGACTTGAAATTAATATTAAGGCTAGAAAGGGAACTGATGACCAGCTAGCTCTTCAGTAAAGGAAAACCAAACAGTCAAAAGGTAACTGAGAAATGTAAAAAGGCATCTAGGAACACTGCAGACATTGAGCATATTTATAAATAATGCAATGTATTACCAAAGCTAGGCTACCATGTAGTTCTGCTTGCTTACTGGTGGTTTTCGTGTCCCTGAGGACACCAACAGCCCTGCCCATCCCTGTCCCCAGGGAGGTACCTGATCCCGAGGGAAGGGGCAGCCCCACCCCTGTCCTGCTCTTGGCTGGGGTGGTGGAGTGGGATCTGGCTGTGGCTGCCAGGTTCTGACTTGATACCCATGGGGAGCCCTTTCAACCCCCTGGGAGGGGAGTAGATCCAAGTCCGGAGCTTGTTGCTGCAGGTGTTATATGGAACAAACCTACCTTGCACAAAACAGAATTTGCACATCCCTTTCTTGAACCCCTTCACCACCCACAGCCTCAAACAAAAGCCACGATGAGTTTTGTAAGAAAGTTTTATGAAAATTATGTATGTTCTGCATGATTATATTTAATAACAAAAAAACAAGGCTGGAAGATACCTAAAGAAGTTGTGGAATCAGTATTACTTTGGTAAAAATCCTGTGTTCAGCACGTTTTCCCATCTGTAAATACTACAGCTGTAGGTGTGTTACTTGTCAGTGCATAATTCAGCTTCTTAATCATGGAGGTTTGGAATGTATGGCTGAGTTTCATTTACTGCTTTAAGAGCAGTGGGCAATAAATGAGTAGAAATAACTTTGAGAGGAAAAATTCCTTGAGTTTGTAGAAGGAGTTGACTCATGTTTAATTTAGAAATACAATTTTCAAAACACATTGGAAGCTGATGTTAGGTGGATGTTACAGTTCTTTACTTTTTTAAACATCCTACAATTTTTTTAAAATAAATGTTTCTTTCTCACAAGCCATTTGTACCATTATAGAAATCCAACAGCGGTGTTTGCATTCAAGTCTGTGTACTGTCATTTCCTTTGTTGATTTCTAAACATGTCCAGGATGACTCAGAAAGTTTGGTGTATTTAATCAAATTTGTCCTGAGGCATTTATGGATCAGATTGAGGTAGAAACTGAAGTTGTCTGAACTGAAAAGTCTGTTACTTTGGAACAGGCAGAGGGCATTTAGAGAGAGATGAAAACAGAGATAATTAACAGAAAGCAAGATAGTTCTGCCCACAAACAATAAAAGCCAAGCTACAGTGAGGTATGATGCTTCAGTCTTGCACAAATAACCTCACTGTAGCTTTTACTTTCAAAAACAGTTTCTTTTGCCACTTGATTACTCTGCAGTTGCCTGACATTTCCATTGTATTTCTTTTCCTTTCACTCACTTCCCAAAACACTGCTTGATCCTGTCCAAACATAATTTCTTTATCACGGTATCTGCAGAACAGGCTAAATACATGAAGAGAAGAAAAATTTTGCAAAAACTTGGTCACTTGAAGACACTGAAAAGTGTTTGGTTTGTTCCTCTCCATGCCCTGCTCTATCCCCAGTGAACTAGCCTAACATTTTTAAATTTTTTTTGTAGGAAAATCTAGATTTTTGTAAGTTAGACTAATCAAAATATATCTTCTTTAAAAAGATTGAACTGTTGTATATTAAAATTTTAAACTTTTTATTACACCATTGTACAAACAGGAACAAACAATTGAATATGAAAAGATGAAACTTTTTTTTTTCCTGCTGGCATCTTCTGAGAGCTGCATTTTCTATTCTAAATTACAAAATAACCCAGTTTTCTTAAATGCTCTGATTCCAGCTAAGGATCCTATTTTTCAGAATTTCTCTACCATTTCTACTTCCATTAGCTAATGTTCAACAAACACAAAGAGAACAAATTCCTTGGTAGGAGAGGAAATAATGTTGTTAAGCAAATGCTTTTGCTGAACACCCACCACTGAATGCACAAAATTAATTTGCATAGTCTTTTATATTAAAAAACCCCTGTGATTCAGTGTAGTTCCCGCAAGAATAATTGCACAATAACTCCTACAAAGAATTCCAAACAAAATAGAAAACTTGGGGAAGATAACAGGCATGTAAGATAAGCACTGCTAACCCAGTAAACTGCTTAAATGTATATCATCAATTTTGCTATCTAGATAGTAAAAAATTTCATATTTTGTCCAAAAATTGCAACATACCTCTCAGTAGTATTGCACTTTTTATAGGATTTTGAAAAAAAAATGTGGTTTGTAGTCCTAGCACTGTCAGGAGAGTCAGATTCTGAGTGGAAAAGTCTTAGGATTTTAGTGCCAGTTTAGTTGTTAGTTGCTGATGGGCCTAATATGGTAGACGAGATGTTTGACATTACGTCACATATAGTTTGATATCAAATGTTCTATCATGGTTTGGGTGGATTTTAATTTTACCTCCTGTCACTATCAGTGCTTTGGGACAGGGTGAGAGATTTATAAGTGTTTGAGTTTCACATGAGTTAAGGTGATAAATTACTTTTAGCGCTGTCTGAAAGATTAAATACTTTAATCCCTTCCTCAAATCCCTTTTATACCTTTTGTTTTCACAAGTAAAGTGAAGGGTACAGACTAAGAAACTCAGTAAAATCATGCAATTGAATTAAAAAGTAAAATACTGATGGCAATGCCCAACTCTACAGCTGAAAATAATAAAGGTTGGGAACATGATGTAACACACAATCTATTATAAGACCTGTTAAAAATTAGAAAGGTGAATTGTAAATAGTCATGAACTGGATGTGGTTTTAATCCAGTACTCAAAAGTGTGTTGCAAGTTAAGAGAAATGTTTAATATACAGAATTAGGGAGGCCCTGGGTAAAATTATTAATACTGCAGAAATCTTGCATTTGTAATGTGCTTAGTGTGTGAATGCACTCAGTTTAAAGTCCCTAAATAGCTTTGAATAACAGAGTAATTTGAAGTGTATGTTGCTGCCTGCATTCAGTTTCACTGAAACTCACACAAAGACAACCTCCCCCTTTTATTTATTAAAATAAATCACAGTCACAGAGCATACATTTACTCATAAGCCTTATTGCCTTCAAAAGATTTTTCAACAAACGATTAAGAGCTTGGAAATATACTTTTCCATAAGAAAAAATAATAAATTTGCTATTTTTATGCTGTTAGAATTGGAAGTAATAAGATTTTGTGTGGAACTAGGTAAAAAAAAATTAATAACTCTATGAGTTACTAAGAAACTGGATTTTTTTTGTCATTCAGGGATTAGCTTGTGCTAAAGGAGCTCCCATGATACTTCATGGTATCACGGAGAATGCCCCATTGTTTCCTAATGGTAATATTTCTTGCAGAATTGCTTCCACATTTCACTATGGTCTCCCCTTTGGTACCTGTGGGATACATCAGAAGAACCAGCACAGCAAAAGTTTGTCCTGTAGAAGAAACTCCTGTGATCCAACAGCATTATACAGATACTATAGAATTTTGTGGAAATGTAGGAGTGTGTCATATAAATGTTGAAGCAAAGCAAAGTGAAAACATTGTATTACTCTGATTCAGTACTTCTCCTGGCTTTCAGAAGAAGGTAAAAATTCAATAACAGATTACCCCATAACAGTTATTCTGAGTCTGACCAGTTGTAGTGCTTATGTAAGGTATTTCTTCATTGTTGCACAGTGACTAACACAATAAGAACCTTGTTTATGATTGCAGTCTCTGTATCTCACCAAAACAGAGATGATAATGGTGATAAGCTATAATCATATGGCAAGTATCTGGGAGGAAGAGAAAAAAGAGAGATGGTGCTTGATCTGCATATAACAAATTAAATGTAAAAGTGTACAGACTACCAAAACAGAGCCAATAGCTCAAAGTAAAAATTTCCAATATCATGGAAATCAGATTTCTATATTAACTAAATTAAAATATTCAGCATACTGCAAGTAACCTTAAGAAGATTGAAAGGTACTATGTCTATTTTATAATTTTTAAAATTATCAGAAATATATAGAATTGAAAAGGAGTTTCTTAGCATTCTCAGCTACTTGTAGTTTTTTGCATCATTCAGAGCAGCACAGAAGTGGTGAGCTAGGAAGCAGGTATCCAAAGGCACTTTGGAGTGTCACTCACTTTTATTCTTAATATTCTTTGATCACTTTAAATTCAGCAAAGGTTTTGGAAATTGCTGGAGAAATACTTTTTTTGTTTTCACTAACATTCCATAAAAGGGAATATCGATATTTTTCTTTGTTGTTATTTTGTCACCTTTTTTGCAATCAGTGCATTGATAAATCATGAAATTGCTCTGTTGTGATGTCCAATAATCCTAATGATCCCATTCATATTTTTTACAGCAGTTTGTAGACTACAAAGCAAATCATAAAGCTTTCCAATGTAAGGGGATCAAAAATTGATGTAAAATTTTGTATAAGAATCAGAGTAATTTGCCAGTAGAAATGATCTCTGTATAATGCTTCGTAGCTTTAAAGACGATTTTAGTGTTAATAGTAGTTACAAATAATGAAGTTTTTCTTTTTGTTATTAATAAGACAGAAATAATTAAATAATCAGTATTAGCAGAACCAGTACATTCAATAGAATAAGATCTATTAAGTTTTCCTAGAATGATTATGAGGATGAACTTACATGGGATAGTTGGCAAAAGTTTCAGTGTGCTCTGCATAAATGAATGACTTCTCTATGTAGACAATGTTGTTGTACTGTCTGTTTAAAACACATAAATCATGCCTGGACGACATAAGACTTCGGAAAATCAAAGTTCTTCATATTTGCCTTTTGTTTTTTGAAGTTCTTGCCTAAGTTTGATTGATTCTTTCAGACTTTTGCTTCTGTGGAAAAGTTGTATGTATTTTTACTTCAAGGATTTTAGTAGGCCATGCCAAGCCTAGTGCTGCAAAAACTAGAATGCTGCTTGCCAATCACAAAACATAAAGCAATCTTAAAATGCTCATCTCAGTAATACTGAATGCAAAAATCACCAAGATGTATGAACATATATCTGTGAAACTCTCTGAAAGTCTAATGGCATATAACCTCAACCGGAATGAAGCCCCACAGTGCTGCTTGCTCACACCCAGAGCGTGATGGGTGAGAGAAATAGAAGCTTTAAAGTGAGAAAACTCATGGGTTGAGCTAAAGACAGTTTAATATGTAAAACAAAAGCAACATATGCAAGAAATGCAAACAAGGAATTCATTCACCACTTCCCATGATCGGGCAGGTTTCTAAGGAAAGCCAAGCTCCATCATATGTAATGGTGACTTGGGAGGACAAATGCCATCACTCTGAACATTTCCTCTTCCCCCAGTTGTATATGCTGAGCCTGATGCCATATATAGTATGGAATATCACTCTGGCCAGTGGGGGTCAGCTCTCCTGGCTGTGTCCCCTCTCAGCTCCTCATGTACCTTCAACCTCCTCACTGGAAGGGCAGTAGGAGAAGCAGAAAAGGCCTTGACTCTGTGTAACACTGCTCAGCAATAACAAAAAGATCATGGTGTTACCAACACTGCTTTCCAGCATAAATCCAAAACACAGCTACTAGTAAGAAAATTAACTCTGCCTCAGCCAAAATCAGCACAATGTCATTGTCATTGATTTTTTTTTCCTGATTTTCTGTATGGATAACTTATTATGTAGCCAAAAGGTTGGCTGACGATGACCTGAACTCAGAAAGATAGGAGTGGGGTGGAGGCCAAAAGAAGACTATAACTAACAGGCAATTAATGTGGTAGAACTGAAGTAATTTAATAAAAAGGATCTCAACCAGCTACACAGAAAGGTTCTGCTTTTGTCAATAGGATCCCCAGTATTTATGCCCGCCTTCAGGGCATTTTAAAATGAAATTGGTTATATTCTTCTCAGAGATGTCTTAGAAGAAGAAAAATTGTGGCTGGAAGAAAATAACTGGAGATTAAGATGTTAATGAATTTCACATTTGGCATTGTTAATGCATTTATTGAAACATAGTTATTGTTTTAATTATACAAAGAAAACAAATTACATTAAAATGCAGTTTAACTCAGTTTTGAACCTTGGAAATAGAAATAGAAATAGGTTTTTCACCTTCAGAAAAGAAGAATATCCTATTTCAAAGACAGGAAATCAGTAGGACTGTGTCTAGAAATTTGTTATGGATGCTTTCAAATTGCTTTTGGCATTGAAGTTGCTGTGTGTTATTATTCTTCAATGTAATTTTAATTGGCTTGATTGCATAATCTTACATATCTTAGTAAAAAGGTTTGCAGAAGTAGATATGGTCTAACTGAAGTCCAGACAGACCTAAGATTTCTGATAACAGTTAAAAACCTACAGTAAATTGTAAAGGAAGTACATTTGCAGTTCTGCTGCATAGTTGGAATCACAATTTGATGTGTGCATAGAATGAGAAGATTCAAGGTACATACTTAGGGAATTGAAGGACTGAGTATTATGTATTGTGAATAGACAGCAGACACCACAGTTATGAATGAATTATTTTCAAAAATTTTTCTTCCTAGAGTTTTGGAGACAGACAGCTTCCTAATAATGATTTCTCTTTGTACAAAAGAGCTAACCTGCAGCCATTACATTTGTGTATATTTTGGGTACTTAGGCTCATAATTGGACGTTGAGGGAGCAAAATTTCACTCCTGAACTAAGGGCTAGTCCAGAATCATGTTTTCCAGGTATCCAGCTTCTGTTGCTGGCAGGAAATAAATAAGTGGGTCTTCATTACTCTGTGTCAGTGTGCTGACAGACAAACTGACTGCGTCCCTTTGCCACACAGCAGAATATGCTGCCTCTGAGCTTCTCAGAAGTCAAGGTTGTAGAGCTCCATGTGGCCATGGAGCCACATGCTGTGGAGAATTGTAGGAATCTAACCTTAAGTGCTTTTCTTCAAATGTGGCTGAAATTTGCTGGTAGATCCAAAACATACTGTGCAGGAGGGATAAACAAACAAACTCACAGCCCCACAGTAAAAGTTGCTCTCTTAGGAAGCTGAATTAGAAATGGTTTATGAAAATACTACAAATTAGAACTTTTCAAAACCCAGTAATACGAAGACAAAAATGCTTTAGAAATATGTTATTTTTTTAATTGTTGTTCATTATTTCTTCTTCATCCATGAATTTCTTTTCCCTTTACCAATTTTTTTCTGAATGAAGTTACTCTTTTTATTTGAAGAAGTGGAGTAAGTGATGAAGAACAAGAAAAGGACAAAAAGGACAAGCAAATAGAGTGGTGGTGGGGTGGGGGGAAGATGAAATAAAAGTGAAACATGTATCCCTATGTAAGGGTTTTAAAATGTCTTATTTTGACCTCAAAGTGAAAAATGTGAATTATTGTATAGAAAATAAGACATTTAAAGGAAAGACGCTAACAAACATAAAGTACATTTTTAGCAGTAAAATGTCAAACTTTAAGTACCCTTTGGTAATAGGCTGATTATAAACAAAAAACCTTCTTATTTCAGCAAAACTACAGAAGTGCAAAAGCAGGCTCTGACAGCAGATAGTTTTGAACAATATTTTTCCACTGTCATTGGCTACTTTATTTTCTCCATACTGGCCTGTATAACAGTGTTATCTATGCTTTTATTCAATATATACTCTGAGCATTTTGTTAATACCATTCTGGTTTTGGTGGTAACTATCGTTCTTTCTCTTAGTTTCATATTATATTTTCTTGCCCAGCATAATCTTTGACAATATGTCTATATGTTCCAAGTCAACCATCTTTGCTTCCTCTTGGATTTCCCTTTTACTAGACAATAATTTGTTTCACTGTTCCCATTGATGTGACTTTGTGCTTTTTTGATAGTATATTGTGCAGAATCATAGTTTATGTTGGAAGGAGCTTCTGAAGGTCACCTGGTTCAACACAGCTCTCATCAGATCATTCTTCTCAGGGCCCCATTGTCTAGTTTTGAGTATCTCCAAAGATGGAGATTCCATAACCTCTCTGGGAAACTGAATGTATGTTTCAACCTGTGATGATTTCCCCTTGTCCTAGCACCATGCTTTCAAGAGGGATCTCTCTCCAGCTCCTCTATATCCTTGTAAATGCTTAACAGAGGGGAAGAACAACCTGCCTTGACTGGTGGGCTACACTTGTTAGGTAGACTACTAATGCTCCGAGTTCTTGTACATCTTTTTGAGAACTTCTGCTATTACTAGAGGCACATAAAGGTAGAAT
>JAWWLZ010000139.1:35385988-35423650 GCA_035041345.1 Poliocrania exsul
TAGACTACTAATGCTCCGAGTTCTTGTACATCTTTTTGAGAACTTCTGCTATTACTAGAGGCACATAAAGGTAGAATTAAATCTTTGGTCAGATTTTGTCTTTGGTCTGTTCTGCTTTCCTCATTTGTGGCTTATAGAGAAATCAGCAGCTGCTACTGCTAGTACCACACTGAAACTGCAGTTATTGATGTAACAGAAGCAGGTGCTCAAGCATTACCCAGCCCCAGTTTTGTCCCCTCAAAGAAAGAACTATTTAAACAAAACCCCTTGCATGGCTTATCATGATATACAAACCTGAGGAATATTGTGCTGTTGCATTTCACATAATAGATCAGTAAAGAGAAAAAAACCCACAACCAAATGTACAGTAATCCACAAAGTTCATTTCAGACTCTAATTTTATTTTTTTTTAATACTTCCAAAATCATTCTAACTGCAGCTCTGGTTGCATGAGATAAGGAGTAGTGCTGAGACAATCCTGTTTCTTCCTTTCAAGCTACACATCTATACCTGTGAGCAAGGGCTTTGCCTGGCAAGATGAAACTTAATATATTTTGCTTATATTGCATATTTCCTTGAACAGTTTAATGGAATCAGCAAGGAAGGAATGGATTTAAGGACAGTATATAGATGTTTACCACTATATGCAATACAGTCTGTAAAATGAAATTATGTCTCTAAGGAAACAAATTCCAAATGTTGAAAATTACAAGTAAAAATCTTTCTTATATAATTTTCTTTTAGTGTTTTGATGTCTGCATTCACAGCACTTTTGGTTAATGTAATTTAGTGGAACCATTAATACTCCATTTTTTCAAAGAGTTTAATGGAAGTGAAACTTGCTATTTCAAAATTGTTAGAGGCAGACCTTTGACCACAAAATATTCAAATACTGAAAATGGCAATGGAAACATCAACAACAGTGGGCTTCTTCCCTGTTTGTTGTGCAAGAACTACTTCTCTTGAATTCTTTTATCACATTCCTGAGCTTTCTAGTGCCTGCTGTTGAGGACAGCCCAGGTGATAGAGAGATTTTCTTCAGTCAGGCCTCTGATAAACTGAATGTGTGGTTTGTTTGCCCATTGTTTTCACTAGTGAGTGTCATCCATTTGGGCAGCAGAGCTTTTCAGAACTGTCCCTACTTTAAAGGAAAGGGGGATTATTTAATTGTTTCAATAGTCTAGTTACACATTAGGCTCCATAGATACTCTGTCATTGTCCTTGGTACTATTTTCATAGATGATCAGAGATCATATAGCCAGCAGTTAGCACTGCAAAGGCTGAGGCAAAATATTTCATCTGTAGTCTGCATGCATAACCTTACCAGCATATATTCTTAGGTGCTTGTATTTTGTTTAGCAATTGAAAACATATGGAATTTACAGAAGTTGATTTAGTAGCCTGTTTAAGTATTCTGTGTCTATAAGCTGTAATGTATATTCCTGACTAAGCTTTCACCTTGTTTGCTTCCCCTGCTCCAGAGAGTTTGTGTTCTCCATCAGCATTTAAAAACTGTATTTGACTATATGATTTTTTTTCTAGTAAAGTGTACTGAACGCTGACTACAATTTTTCTTTCACATACTTCCCCTGTTGCTCTGTTTTGTGCTGAATTATGATTCTGTTGTTGTTTCTTGTGTCTGTAACCTGCTATTGCAGAGAAATAATACTACAATCAAATAATCCAGTTGACTTTCAAGGATATTCAGTTACAAATTTGCTAAGTGTCCCACAAAGACATTCTGACTAAATGGGTACCTAGTGTGAGAGTTTGACATGTTTTACTCAGTCTCTCTATAGTTCTTAGCTTCTGGAAAAAGATGTGGCTGATTCCTCCAAGAGCAGGGCAGTATAAAGGCCACAACAAAACACTTCTAAGTCAGAATGTGACATAGAGTATTGATAGCTGCATATTATGGGGGATTACATCTGCAGTGATTTAGCAATTACAACATCCATAGCTTTGTTTTAAATGTACTCATCAATTCTTATGACTATTCCTTGAGCATAAGCTGCTAAGGAAATAATTCTGAACTATTTCTGAGAATGACTTCTCCCTTGAGAGACCAGCAGAATGAAGTAAGGATTATACTTTTGTGATGTATATCTCACTGAGAAGTGCTGCTCAATTCAAATAAACATTGACCATTTCTGCAATGGTCTTATTTACAGCATAATAAACTGAGATGGTTATAAATCTAGAGCTGTGACAATGACTTCCCCATCTAGTACATTCCTTTATGTTATTAAAAAAATAAAAACGCTGCTCTAAAAAGCCTTACACACTCAAACGAACAAAATGTTTGTTTCCACAGTTCATTCACTCACTATATAACTCTCTCTCTCCAGCCAACACCCTTCCCTGACAGGCATGGGGCTTCTAATTTAGTATTTAAGTGTAAACACATAACCTCAACCCTGGTATAAAATGGCACTGCGTGATGTTCCAACATAATAGCAGATCTGAGCTGTGGATAAGTTGTGTATCTCTTCAAAATGTGGTTAGGAATACAAGTGGGTAGAAGTTGTTTGTGTATCTTAAGAAAACAAGCTGAGAGCTCTTGTAAATTGCATTTTCAGGTATGATATTGTGACATGCAAGTAGTTCTATCATAAATATTCAATGTTTTAAGATTGCTGTTTCACAGTAATACTATTCTAGCTGAGGATAGTTTATTGATTAACCCTAAAAGGAAAGAAGATGCTTGAGAAAGTGGAACATTGGCTACCTGAGCTAGCGGATGTTTGTTATGCCTATACCCCTTGGAAACCTTTATCTTGTTTTGGTTTTGCTCTAATATTTAAGGGTAAAAACAATTGAGAGGTTAACAAAAAATTGTCATTCAAGCCAGCTGAGTACTATTCAATGAGAAAATTTAGGTTCTGAAAGGGATTAACCTAAAGGGACTTGATCTGACCATTTTTATAGTTAGAAAAGAGAAAGCATTGGACTTCTAATGCAAGTGCGGTCGCTAATCCCAGAGAAAATAATTCCAAGAGCTTTCATTGGGATATAATATATAAGTCAGACTTTGTATCTGAGTCTGATATTTTGGATAGTCTTGCATGGTGTTTTTCTTAATATGTGAGGCCTGTGTGTAATGAATTTTAGACTCTTTATAGTATCCCCTAAATAAAATACTTGAAATGCAAATGCTTGAGATTTTGGTGTTCTCACCCTTCTCTTCCTTTCTTGCCCCTCACCCTTCCCACCTTAGCTGAGGGCACTGTTTTAGAATAATTCTGTGTTTATTAGTATCTAATGTGTCATTACTTTTAGGGTACCTTATTTAGCTGAATAATACAGGTCAAAACTCTCTTTTGTGTCACTTGTCAGCTTTTCTGAGGAAAATTGTCTATTCTATAGAAAGAATTTGTTGATACTAGATTCTGTGTTTTAGCAAACAAAACAGAAAATAATTTAAAGTAGGCTGTGAAACCAGAAGTACTCTTTTTAAATTACAATTTCTAAGCCACAAACCTCATTTACTAACTAGACTTTTTGTCAGAACAGTAGCTTCATTAAAATAATAAAAACAATATCTGGCAAGCTCTGTGTTACATATCAGCATCTGATTCAACAATGCTTAAAACTTAACTTTGCTTTCAGGCTCTTTTAGAGATGTTGATGTCAAAAGTACTTTCTCTGCTACAATTTAGGGCTGCAAATTCAACTCCTACTTTGTTATCTGTCAGATGCTAATTGGCTAAAAATACAAGCCTCTCTTTCTGTCCATGCTAATTCTCATTAACAACAATATAGAGGTATAAAATGTGTGGCTAAAAATCCCACTGTTTTTTAGTATATAGGCAACACTTTTAAAAAGTATTAAGAATTATTATTTATTCTTTCATATTTCAAAGAAGAGAAGGAATTTTCCACTGAACTTCTTGAGCTCTCTTCATGAGTCTGAACTTGCATGAAAAAAATGCAAGACAAACAGAATTTTCTGAAGAATGATGAAAGTATTGGATGCCAATTTTTCTTGGTTTAGTGGGTAAGTTTTTAAAGCATTAGGAAAGGTGAGTAGTCAGATCAACAGGATACCTACTGTACAGGAGAGAAGTGCCGGTAAACCAGCTTCAGTGGACATGTGAAGTGATGGCATGTGAGTGAAGGGAGGGTATTGTGGTTTCAAGGTGTTATACAGGATAGCAAGGGCCTATGTCTTGCTTTTGAAAAGGAAGTGGTGATATAAACTACTGAATACCAAATGTCAGAGCTCTGAATATTAATGTGTTGTTAAGGCAGTTTTTCAGAAGATACTTGGAGGAAAAGCCTGTTTCACAAGTCTGCTTATCAGTGTTCTAAAATGGGAAAGGGAAGGAAGAAAAGGAGTGTATACTGATTCAAACTAATATTTATTTTGGTTGTTGGAACTTGTTTTCATTTTTATTAGTATACATTATAATCCCTGAAGGATATATGCTTTAGGGCACAAGGAAACAATTTCCCCTTTCAAATATGAATGATAAACCCCAAACCCTGTAGGATAAATTAAATAGGAAATAGCAATTAAGTCTTGTAAACATATTGGAATGTACTTATTCTGTGTTACATTTAGTGTTCTTTGTTGTATTAAATAAAAATTGTTTATGAAATATTAGTTGGGCTTAAAATCATCTAATATGTACCTGAATGTCACAATGGTATACATTGAAGAGAATAATGTTTTATTATATTCCTATTTCAAGCAGCACTATTTAAGCATCTTGCATAAATAGATGAGATTAAGATCATGCTGTTCATAAGACAGCATGTTTTAAGTTTTTAGAATATTTTTGCCGCAAATATTCTTACTACAAATGACATTTCAATATAAAGTGTATTTTCTTATAATTTTTATTGTAACTGTTATTTTAGTGCTAACTTGCACATTTACTTTCCTTGTGTGTAAATATATTATGGTAGACAGAAGATTTCCATTTCAGTCTTCAGTTTCATAAAGGAAACAAATGGTAATGTGATGTTTTTATGCCAATACTAATCAAATAAAACATGTTACTGTCATCTTTCCTGCTTGTACCATTCCTGGCAGGTACACAAAACCTCTATAACATTAATTTATGCATGCTGGACATGTCAGTGCTTTAGAGTATTTCCTACTACTACCATGCTTGTGTACAAATACACCCACCTGCATAAACACAGAAATGCCCTTTGTTGTACTTTGGGGGTTTTAAGTTTTTAATTTTGGGGAAAAACTTCACCGACATTTCTTAGTGCTGGATTGTAGCATCATTGGACCAATCTTTTTTTATTTATTTAGTTTCTAAATTTTTCCTAATAAGCCACTAGCACCTAACAATTATTTACATGGATGCAGAGCTCACTAACGGGATATGATTAAAAATGTTTATCATGGCTTTAATGGAGATCTCATATTTATACAGTGCCGGAATAAGCATGTGAAAAAGTAAACCAGAGGACTACTATGTCTGCTGTTTTAGAGAAGCAGCATATTTTTAACTGAATTTAGCAGTCTGTGTAAAGGGTTGTGATAATGCACACTAACAGCAAGTTTTAGAACACTCTTGGGTATTCCTGGTTTATGGACCTCATTGCAGCTCTTAGCTGCTCTTTGCTGAAACAACTTTGCACACAGTATTTTGTGAAGTGATTGAGCCATGTTCACACAGCTAAGGAAAAGGTTTTCTTTTCTGCCCAGCATCAGTGACATGCACAGTCAGTAATTTCTTGTAGAGCTGAGGTGGCAGATGAGTTCTGTTACCATAGCTTGGGGCTCTCTTGGCTTATCCTGTGGCAGGCAAGTGTCAGGGAGCACTTTAATGAATAAGAATGTAGTAGTTTTTATGTAAGAGTGGCAGCTTTATGTAGCTCATACCCTTTATGGTGTTTAATGTTGTAGTCCATGTGTATTGCTCCTCTAATTAGAGGATAGTCACTTCAGAAATTGGTCTAGCTACCTTATATAGACATTAAACCCATCATAATATCCAGTATCGCTCTGCCTGTGCCATGTGGCAGTGAGCATAGATCCCAGGAAGCATTGCAAACAGCCTGCACACAAAGATGAAACTAAAAATAAAAATTAATACCTAACTGTGTTTTCATGAAATATTAAGACATTAATTCTCCTGCATGTGCTTGATGTTACTAGATGAGTTGCTGTAACTGAATGAGTAAATTAAAGAAGTTACAATTGATGCAGTGCAGGAAAACACTTAAACAGCGTAAGTGCAAATTAGAGCAAAGGGTAATTTATACCTTTTTGAGGCCTCTTCTTGGTATGTATCCTGAACAATTGATGTGTAATTTACCATACATTGGTTGCATTCATGGATGGAAAATGGAAACATGGATGTGCAAACTTAAGTAAATCTTGGATTAGTCATGCTGTGGCAAATAACATCGAGGGAATAACAATATGTCACATGCATGAACTTTCTAACATGATCTAGACTTCCTCATCATTTTGGGATGCCTAATGATCTTTTGCATCTGTTAATGTATATGAAACTAGAGTTGATTAAAAAGACTTCATTTCACTTTTTAAACTGTAGAGGGGAACAATCACAAAGCAAAAGAAGGTATTTCTAGCTTTTTTATTCTTTTAGAAGATGTGCAAACTGTTTTGATTTTTCTTGCTTAAATCGGTTTTCAAAAAAGGTATTAAAATGCCTGTTAGCATCTCAGACAAAATCCTTTACTATGTAGCAATTCCTCAATTTCTCACAGATTTATGTTTGATTCATTAGCAATTATACTGTAGCATTCACCCTATATCTGGAGTGTAGACTAGTTTCTCCTGTACTATTACTTTCCTCTTTGGCCACACACTGGAAAGCATTCTGGAAACAATCTGCACTGTATCCCCTACTTTCTCAGATTGGAAATCAATGTTTTTCTATGATCTTATTGATACTAGCAGTGACTCCAAAATTTTGATCCTTGTTTTATTCACAGAATGTTCTATTCATAGTCATAGTGGTAGTTCTTGCATGGGAAATTAGGTGTCATACATGTCATATTGTTCATGTAAAGATTAGGTCCATAAATAACAAAACTGTTCTTTCTTTTTCTTCCAATATCTGTACTACAGAAAGTGACATGTTCCTTATTAAAAATAAAAATAAATCTAGGAAATGGTGATGCAATGAAAGCATCATTATGACCAGGGAACAGAAGGATATTAGACTTCTAGCACATATACTTCTGATATTAAATACTTCATAATTTATGAATGCTTGTTACAATCTTAATTGCATGTAGTAGTATTGAAAATTCATACAGAGAACAAGGAAAACTGTATTGAATTAGAATGCAGCCTTAACATTTCTTTGAAACCTTTTTGTATGTTTAAGGTGAGCTGATTAGCTTTTTGGTTTAAAAATTAGAGTTATGAATTTCATTTTTTATTATACTTATTTGTTATATTTATTTTAGAGTACATATTTATCAACATGTTGTTCCATCATGTTAAGTACTGATTGAGTTCATGAAAACTTCTACTTGATCTCTCTTATAGCAATGCTGAAAAGTCTTTACCCTGTAGAGGGAACATGTGGATTTTGTTTACCTGCTATGGTGCATCATTTGGGAGGTTCTTTACGGATCTTTGCAAAGACAGTACAGATTTAGACTGATAAAATAGATTGGAAGTTTTAGAAAATGAATAGTGAGGACTCTAATTGTTGCTAGTCCTAAAGCAGATATGAGGTTTATTTGGGACTAAGTTCTGAACAGAATATGAGGTGGCAAGAATCTCCCTAATAGTGTGTGTAAATCTCTTAATGCTTTTGTAGAGGAAAATGATTGGTCAGTAACTTGAGAATAGAGAACACAAAGAGAAGAGGGTAAAGGTCTTGGGGGTTATGCTGGCTGATGCTACCAACCTATGGTAAAGATGCTGAAATTCACAGGTGCTACAAGAGAAACCTGATTTGTAAACATCTATATTCACGCATTAAATCCTCAAAGATATGAAGCCTTCCTTCTCTCAAAGGAAAAAAAAAAGGACATGACAGAGGAGGAGGAGAAAAAGCTTTTTGAAGTTTTTTGTTTGTTTGACTCGAATGCAACACAGGATGTGAGGGACTGAAAACAATTCAGATAGGCTGGCGATATGCTGGGTCTTACATGAATTTATACCTTCACAAATGGTTAAAACTCTTCATTTTCAGACGTTCAGCTTAAACTTAAGTAGTCTAATGGGAAGAGGTATTACTGTCAGACTTAAGGTACTTATTGGGGGCAGACAGGTGCAATTGCATGGTAACTCTGAGGGGAAAACAGGGGTTTGCCTTCCTCCCTACAGTAGCTAAAGATTTTACCTCTCAAGGTGTCTGGAATTAACAGGGAAATGGCCTTGAACTGAAATAAGAAATTCAATGTAAAGGCTGGGAGCCAGATATGGAAAGGGAGATTAGACGTTTTTCAGAAAAATGTGTAGTGGAAAAGCTGAGAGTCATATTCTTAATGCCATGAGATTATACATTAGCACAGCTTTATGAACCTAGTTGATAACTGAATACAGTACCAAGACTCTATACCTGAAGGTTAGAAATATATATGAAATAAAAGGTTCATTATTATTCTCCTTTATGCTGCATGTTTTTCCAAGAGCTGTTCCAAACAAAGACGTTATTAGGGCCTTTTTGAGAAATTATGTATCTACGAGTATTTCAGTTCCCAATTGTGGGATAGAGACTTCCACCACATTAAGAAAGGGAATTCTGACTATGGTTACTTAATTTTAAAATGAGCTTCGCTTCATTCTGTGAATCTTATTTCCTTAGCTCAATTTTTTTTTTAATAAAATTTTTATTGGCACTCTGATTTAAAAGATTCTGGAAGACAAACAAGCCCCATTTATTACTGTCAGATTTATTATTGGAGAGAAAACATGGGAGATATATTTTTGAAGCTCATTGGAAGGTTAAAGGTTGACAAACCAAGCAGTTTTTGTTACAAAACTGGTGAGACAGGGCTACTAACATTTTCCTTTCTGAAATGGTCAGCATTAGAAGCAGAAAACCATCCATTTTAGTGAAGTAAATTCCTGAAGTATTCAGTTCATTGAACTCATGACATTTCAGATCACCAGCTGGCCTTTCTGTTAGTGTCTTGAGGAAACTTTCAGGGACTACGAGAGCAGGCTATTCTGCTTTACACTTAGAAGGTTGTTTTGTGGTAATCTGTCAACTTACAGCCTGGAAAGCCAAAAGGCTGGACTGACTCAAAATGGGAGATGTGCTTATCTCTCTGGCCTGCTGTGCAGGGCTGTTGAATACCTGTGTCTTGTTTGCATAGGCAACACCTTCAACAGAAGAACCAAGAAGTGTTTGAGTCCAGGTTCCCCTTTAATCCAACGTTTAGAGCAGTCTTCTAAAAAAATAATTTTTGGTTTAAATCCAGAAGAGTAGAAGTTTGTGGTATCCCACTTATTCAGAAAAAAATCTGTACGTGGATATACAGAATAACAGTATCAGTAGGATAGGATATGTCACGGTTCCTCCACCTTTTTCCAAAAATACTGTTATTTACTTGATGTAGACACAGGACAAAGTTCCTGGATGTCAGTCTTGAGAAGAGATGCATCTGTAGAGGAAAGTTACCCTACAAATGTATGTTTGGGTTTTTTTGTTTGGTTATTTTAAGGGCTATGCATTTCAGAGGTACTGATAATCACTTAAGCAGCAAGTCATTCATCATTATATTTTGTGACTTAACAGTACCTAAACTTTTCTATGCAGTGAGAAAATCATGTACTTTACTTGGACTTGTGAATATCAATGAATAGGGGAGAATCTGGCCTGAGCCAATAGCTAAGTTGGTCTCTAAGTGCTTTTGTCTTGGAAATGGTGACTGGATCATCCAGGGAAGCAGAACATAAGAAAGCATATGAAGGAGAAGGTGCTGCTCAATTGACTGTAGGAGATGTCCACAAAGATGATCAGAGAGCTGGAGCATATTCTGTATGAGGACAGGTTGAAATAGTTGGGGTTGTTCAGCCTGGAGAAGAGAAGGCTCCAGAAAGACCTTATGGTAGTTTTCCAGTACTTAAAGGGGGCCTACAGGAGAGTCAGAGATGGGTGTTTTACAAGGGCATGTAGTGCCAGGACAAGGGGGAATGGCTTTAAACTGAAATAGGGTAGATTTAGACTAGATATTAAGAAAAAATTCTTTACTGTGAGGGTAGTGAGACACTGGAAGATGTTGCTCAGAGAAGTTGTGGATGCCCCATCCTTAGAAGTGTTCATGTTCATGTTGGATATGGCTTCGAGCAAAGGGATCTAATGGAAGGTGTCTGTGCCAATGGCAGCGGGGCTGGAACTCTAGGTGATCTTTAAGGCCCCTTCCACTGCAATCCATTCTATCATACTGAAACTAGAAAGTAAAATCATTAATTGGTATGCCTTGAATGTGCCTTTTTTGCACTTATGCAGTCAAAGACCCTGCAATTAAGGTTGTGGAGAAGACAAGGTAAAACATCAACAGCTCCACGTGGCATGTCATAGAAGAGTAGAATGTCTAATCTTGAGATCAGGCTCAACATAATACTGAGAGTTATAATAAAACATTTGCCTGGTTTTTTTTCTTAGTTCCCCTCTCCTCTTTTTCCCACACCCTTCCTCCCAAAGCAAATGTAAACTTGCAGCTAATAAGGATGCCATTACTTTTTTCCACACTTGAAATACTATCTTTTGGATCATAGCATGTTGTATTACTAGTAAGAATGCACTGCTTGTTAAGTACATGATTCTTGAACAATTTGTTCTCACCACACTTGTCTGTTGCTTTTGCACATCATTTGAACATATATCTGTCTTTGAATTTCTATTAATGTTGTTTAATTGTGCTTGGGAGGCTCATAAAGTCAAGCAATAATTAAGAAATTTTATTCATTAGAAGAAGGTTCAGAATTACAAAAAAGTGGAAGGAACAAAAATATAAGTGGAAGACAACTCATTTCACAGTCAGCGTTCTATTAAACTTTGCAGTGTAAGCAGAAGTGTTCCCAAGATAATAACTCCATTCATGTCATTGCACACTATGTCTTCTACACATACCATCTTAAGATCACTTTGATATTTGCCCAAGAAGTCTTCCATTTTCTCTTCAGTGATATCTGAATAATTTAGGGCTTCAATTTTTTTTTCTTTTAGAGAGCGGTAACTTAAAATTGTGTTGGCAGTGTGACCCTAACCATTAACATATAAATAATGTAAGATGCTCTATACTTTGAGAGAGATGATTGGCTCTGTAAAGATATTTGGACAAATGTGTTTGCTATTTAATCCTCATCCACACAAAAACTAATAATATTGGAAACAAGCTATGAAAGATAAACTAATAAATCTTTGCAAGGACTATTGACACCTAAAATATTTGTTTAGAAAAAGTAGTGAATAAAGGATATGGATTAGTGAACAAAATACTGATTGATAAACATGTCATTTCTAAGGGCTGAAAAAGTACAGCTCTTAGACTTATTGATGCAGAGATGATGGCCATTTTTATTTTAGTAACAAATAATAATATGACAAATGCAAAGGCATTAGGTGATAAATCATGGGACAGAAGAATCCAGTTAGCAACTCTGAAAAAATACTTTGTTTACAGAGCAAAATGTAATTTGTTTTAAATAGAAAAAGTACATATGAAGGTAGGTACTTTTGTCTGAACGGTGTTGCCATTCTAAATTATTAGGGGAAAGAACATCAGGGTCTTAAGCCACAGCATTTTTCAGTGGCCTATTTGTGAGGAAAGAGTAGGGCACTTTTATTGTGACATTTCTGCTCGGTGAAAATGGATTTTATGTTCTCGTTCCTGCAGCTAATGATTCAAAATGCTGTAAAAAACTGTTGGTTTTTCTGGTCATTGACTTAGAGGTGGCATGACCTAGATATGTAAAAGCCAGGCCACTGGGTTCCATTTGCAGATTCCCAAAAATCTGATTTTTGACCTTGTCTTGCCTTAGCCTGGTTTTTGATTTGACCTTCTTTCTGCTTTATGTAGGGATTACTCTCCAGTGCAGATGCTGTCCTCTGTTTTCACTAATAGTTTCTGTCTACACTGTTCTTTAAAGGCAGCTCAATCCTCTACTCAGGTGAAACATTTCTCTATGTTAAAATCATCTGAAAGCCATTTCAGGTTTGGTTGGAAGATCCATTCTCATATATTCTTTAGGTTAGTACTTTTCCAGATCTTCCAGGATAGGTGCATTGGCAGTCTCTAGGTTGTACCTGAGAAATCGACTTGTGTGTGCTCACACAGAAGACAAGGAAACTTAGAACTAAGTTAGCAAAAACTCAGGGGCATGGTCACTTTGAAAGTCGGTATTGCGAAATGATGCACACCTAACTGTGGTGCTTACCACAGTAGGATCTTGTGGGACCAATATAGTACAAATAATGAAAATGTGTATTGAGGCATTTCAAGTGTAAGGGGCTTTGATATGTACACTGAATGTATCCATTTAGCATCTGTGCTCCTGCCTCGTATAGTCAATAAAAATAAATTTTTATAATTAATTAGGCTTATAGTCCTCCTTGGACATTCATACACAACTGATACTTTTGGGATGCTCAATGTAATCCTTCCTGAGATATCATGATCCTTCTACCCTCCAGTAAGAAGAGAGAACTTTAATTCAAAGAATTGAATGTCTGTGTTAAACAGATGTAACATGAAGTTCATGTATGCTCTCATCTATCTTGTATTATCTCAGTCAGAACTAGAATTTAATGTGGAGATCAAAGCTCTTTGCATGTGACAGTCTTAATATGCAGTCTTAAGCTTCTTTACTCTGTATTTCACAAACAGCCAATGAAGACAATAGATCTCTTGTCACAGAAGAGGAAGAACAGTCCACTGTGTGTGTTTGCTATTTGTTGGGGTTTTTCTTAGAAAAGAAATTATGAAGAACTCTTTGACACTTTTATATGAAGCCTGGTTTAAGGTGATATCTGAAGTACTGGAGAAGCTGGAACTAGTAGATAGAACTGTGGTGTTTGTCTGAACTGTTGACCATTTAGGACAAAGATCAGCAAAGATCTGGAGTCCTGAGCACTAATGCTCATCCTAAGATTGCTGATACAACATCTGCTAGCTTGTTCAGATAGTTTGTGACTCATATGCTTGCTGTGAAAAGAGAAAGCTGAAGAGACCACCCTGTGATCCTCTGTCTCTGCTATGAGATTCACTTTCCCTCAGTGTATGTTTCCACATCACTAGAAAACCTGGCTGTCACAGTTGTAAAAAACAGCCCTGACAGCAATTGAGTACAGTCTCACCCTTATTGTATGAATATGAATTCAAAATCTAAGAAGAAATTGTGTGAATCACTATACTTGCTTATCCTCTGAGACCTGGTCTTGGTCAGAGGAACTGAGAATCCCCTCAAATGTGCCAGGCAATATGCTGGCAGCATTTATGTCCAATGTATTAGTGGAACAGGAGGCACTGTGCTTCTTGAAAGCAGTATGACATGATGTTTTCTTGCTAGCACAAGGGGTGTTTTGTGTCATCTGAGATACTCTATGACAATTAGATGTAGCTGGCAGATATAATGTAGGAACTGTAGGAGAGATGTTAGCTCCAGAAGTTGACAGAGCAGGTTGCCTAAGGTATCTGGATGCAATTGAGATGACATTCCATGCCTATGTATGGCAAATGATTTGAGGCTTAATTGTCTCATGTTTCACACAGTTTCTGAGGTTTATGTAGGAAAAGACCTGTTGTGGCCAGATATAATGTCAAATAAGTATCTAAAAGCACAACAATCTTGCAAAGAATGTATCTTGTATTCATAGGAATGCTTTAATTAATTAAATTAATATTCTCTGTACAGAACAGAATTCGAGCATATTCACCTAATTAGTCATGTATTTTTCCTTAGTCTGTATTGGTTGTGAAAAAAAGATAGCATACATCAAGAATCTCAATCTGTGATGTTGGCCCCTAACCTGGGTTTCTGTTGTTCAGATAAAATCAGTCTTATATTGAATTTTACGTTTATTTTGTGTCCATAGTCACTGATTTTTTTAATAGCAAAATTTTCTCTTAGTTATAGCCATATCTGTCCCAATATCCTTACTTTTAGTTTCCAAGCCAATTGTTTTTGATTTAGATATTGGATGCTTCTTAGTGTTCTAGATGGATTTAGCAAGATAATAAACTGAATATGTTTTTCATTGTAGTTTTCTGTGTTTGAAATTTGCAAACAGGTAAAGATTTCCAATCTGAATAAGTAAGCCAATGATTCTTTTTTTCCTTAAGTAGAATTATTGTTTTCTCTAATTCTCTGCTGTATACTCATTTATACACAGAGAAGTAACATAGCTTTTAAATTTTATTACTTATAGGAACAGTGACCCACCATAGGCTAGTAAAGTATATTTTGCACTTCAATCACTTATTGATAATGTAAAAAAAGGTTGCAATTTTTCAGAACTCTATTCATGGTTCATAAATATGAACTGATACAAAGAAGTTTAATGTGTTTTTGTCATTTTTTGGTGTGTTTTGTGTTTGTTCTTATTTTGGGGGTTTTTTTAGGTGGAAAAATAGAGAGCAGCATTACTGTATATTTGACAACTAACTGGGCAAAATTATTTAGGACTTCATTTTTTCTTTTTGGTTCACTCATTATCATCACTTGATAATTTCAAAAACTTAACCATTCCCAAAATTTAATACTTTTTGGCCTTTGAGTCACAGTATTGGGTATATAACTAGTTGAGTCATGTAGAAGAAACATATTTCTTATAAATAAAATAGAATGAATATAGTGTTTCATTTATTTGAATAAATGAATTATGTTTTCTGAGATGAACATTTAACTAGCATTTCATGTGTGTAAATTAGAGCTTGCACAAGAGAATTAATAATAAATTTTCAGAAAATATTTTTGTTAAGACTGCAGCATATTAAGACTGAGCTGTAGCTGAATAGCACTGATTTAGCATTCAAATATTAGAAAATTATTTTTATTAATGTAATAGCAAATGCTATGTATGTTGCTTCCCAAATTTCAGCAAAGATTGGCATTTAAAATAATTACAAATGTATGCAAAAAGGGCATGTGAAACTAAGATGCTAAGAACAAACACAGCATGAAAACTAAGACATATTTGAACTTAATGTTGTGAAAGGGTTACTAAGAAAAGATATTAAGAATCTTAAAAGTAAGAGTCGTGGTAGATAATTCTTAAATGCAGAGTTAGCATGGCTATTTTTGTTACTACCTTTCAGGAATTTCCCCTTAAGTGGGAATATTAGATAGTCTTCAACAAGCTTCAGGGAGAAACTGTTGTTTTCTCCCATTTCTCTCATAAGGTATTCCTCTCACTTGTTGGAGGGCTGTAGGGCAGAATCAGCAAGACTTGTCTCTTCCTGCAGTTCCTGGAAGGCAATTCCTAATTGTGTTAGTCTTCTTGGCTGTCAGTAATCAGGACAGGAAGGAGAAAAGGGGAGGTTGATACTCGATTGTACTAAGAGCACAAAGAGATATACGAGCTATGGGTGCACATTCATGGCATCTACATAGAGACTTGTGCTCTTTGTGTAATTTAAAGGAAAGGAAGGTTAAAGCCCCTTAAGAATGGTGCTATTCTCAAGGAGTTTATGTAAAAGAGAACATTACTCACTTGCTTCTACTTAATGAGAAATTTTTGAAGCGTTAGGTATGATCTTTAAGAAGTTATTGGCCTCTCCCCCTGCAAGTGACATACAAAACCATTTCTCTGCTCATTTGTATATAAGCTGAAGATACTATTTTTATATTTTGCTTTTTTAAATAAGCTTGTTAAAGTGGCTGTTTTAAAATTTCCTCACATTAGGGTTAACGAATTAAATGTTTTGCCAGTTCACAAAAATTCTTTCTGTGCTGCAGTTTTGAAGAGGAAATATACATATCTAAGACATAAAGAAACTTAATGTTTGCTCAAAGTACAGAATAAACTAAGAAAATACAGAGCCAGGATAAGCCTTTTTGTAACGAAAACAATGCAATTTTTTTTTTTTTTACAGTGGAAGCAGTACTCTTGCTGTGATAAAGCTTCATAACATCCATGTGATCCTAGAATAATTAAAAGTACATTCAATAACTTAAATATGAGATTAAATTTCTACTTCATATTCAGGATATAGGCAGGTAAGATTCCACTGGAGATCAAGGTACTCAAACAATGCATTTTGAAATTGAGATGCATTTACAAAGTAGGCATAATGTTTTAGTTTTTCTTTGGCTTTGCTCATATATTTTTATATTTTAGTTCCACGTAATCAATTAAATAAAGTTAAATCTTAACAAAAGATGAGAAGGTGGAACAGACAATAATTTTTTCCTCTTGCACACAAAAAAAGTCTTTGAGAAGTTAGACTAAAACCCGGAGGTTCCTGAAAACTTTTAAATTTCTTTTATTAAATCATCCATCCTTTGAATTCAGTGACTGGTTTTTGCAATGATCTACGTGAAGTGTGAATGTTCAGATGTTGAACTCCTGAATGCTTTAAGTCCATTGTGATGCATGCTAATGATTCTTTATCAGCCTGAAAAGCCATGCTGAATTGACTGTTGGTACAGAGGGTTTATAATACAGCTGATGAGTGCTGTATCTAGCCAGATTTTCTTTTTAAATGTATGTAGATATTACACAAAATTGTTTTCTTCCTTGGACTGGGAACAAGTTGATTCCTTTATAGTAATATGAGTTTTCTGGCCAGATTAAGTTTTAAATCCAGAGTGGGAAAAGCATAAGAGTGGATTTCCATAGCCTGTAGCTGCTGATGCTGCTGCCCAGCACAGAGGTGGGTAGCTGATGCTGAATAAACGTCCCCTGCAGCAGCAAGCAAAAGCTGTGAGGGGGTCTGTGGTCAACCTTACAGACATGCCACTATCTTGCAGCATCTTCTTCTCAAGGAGTCATTCCCTTTTTGCACTCTACAGAAAAAGGCAATGGCCTGGATTTAAGTGTCCCTTGGGCTGGACAGGTTTATAGACTGCTACCAAAGATCATCCTGTGCACATCTGTATGCAGAAGCCACTGTGACAGGAGGGAGAAGTACAACTGCTGGGCTGCAGTGGTGCTTCAGTCACAGCCACTGCCCTGTGACTATAGATTTGTTCCTGTATAAAATTATTTCTCTATTAAATTGTTTAAATCGGACTATTGAGTTTTCTGAGGCATCAGCAACCCTGCATTAAATGTCCTTGGAAGGCCAAAAATTGGATTTCAGCCTTTTTTTTTTTTACAGATATTTTCCTTTCAATACAGATATTGTCTGTATATGAAGGTCTACAGTCTTTCATACTATGTTTCAATACATCGAGTCTGATTTAATTTAATAATTCTAAGGTTTATTTTAGGAGCAATGTGTTGATGAAATTAATTGGCAAATGACTGAGAAATACCACTGAAGTTATTCTGGCCACTGCTCTTTCCAGTACTATTTTTTGTCTGAGAATCCTTGTCTAATCCACACACTAAGGAATGGATTTCAGTATCACATATGACATGTTAGCATTCAGAGTGCTGACTCTAGCCACATATTTTAGGTGTCTACCTTAGCAATAAATGGATGAGGATAGTAAATTATTCTATTAATTTATTATTCCTGATGAATAGTCAATTCTTTTAACACTGTTTACTGTCCTATTCATGTGTTACTTGAAAGTGATTGGAAGTGAATTGCTGTCAAAAGGACTTTGCAGCTGCAAAAAATTGCATTTCTACTTTTATTGTATTCCCTTTACCCTCAAATAGAATGTGCTATTTCTGTCCTTTCATGCAATACAGCCATCTGTCACTCACATGTCTGCTGACAATTATGAGGCATTCACATCATATCCCAGCTGCCTGTGATGGACTTATTTTTTAGTGTAGTGCATACAGGATAATCTCTGAATATCCACTTCCCACTGGAAACTGTTCTTTGATTGGTAACGCCCTTTTTCAGATGAAAGATCTATGATGTTCTGATCAAGTTCTCAACATCTAAGAAGAGTTTTGTATGATCTCTGTAACTTGGGGGTATATAAAGTGAACATCTCACTATTCCAATTATTTTGTTTTAAAAGTGAATTAGTTTGGTTGACTTTGTAGAACTTCTAATATCTCACATCAATAATGTATTTTGTGATGAACATATGTCAGTTATGTAATTACAGATTGTAGAGGACCAGACCTTAGCATGTTTTGTCCCAGATATTCTGACTGTTATGGCAGGAAAGGTGAGATCAGAGAACAGGGTCCTGCAGAGGTGGGGCATTGTTGTTCTGAGCTAATGTCCTGCTGCACCTTGAGAGTTGTGCTCAGTCCCTGCTCCTTGACTCTCTTCCTGGGGAAGGGCTAGATGTACATGTGTGAATAAAACAGTGAAAAAAACCTAGTTTATATAAGCAGTGTGCACAAGCTGTCATTTTTAGAGCTAAGTGTGGGGTGATGGGCTGATTAAACCTTGATTAATTGAGGGAAACACCTCAGCCCCCTGGAGGTGTGCTCCCATCAGAGGACAAAGGCTTTCAAACTGATATAATTAACAAAGGACGGAGTGTTAAAAATGACACGGCCTCCCTTTGCGATATCTTCTATAACCACTCAAGGAGCCACCACCCTCAGGCATCTGCATCCCCCCCCTCAAAAGATTGATTTTAGGCACACAACCACCTGGAATAATAATAATAAAAAAAAGGTATAAAAAGAGATGCAGTTTTAAACTGCAACAGAGAGGGGGAAATGCCATGTCTCTGCTGGGGTGACTTCTAGCTGCTTGTCTGGCTCCTCATACCTCCTGGAACAGTGTAGGGGTAAGGAGACCATGAGCTTTCTGTTTTTCTATACTTTCTTTACTTTCTTCTACCTGAATACTAATAACAGTAACTCGCTTTCTTCTATCTTATATCTTATACTAACAGCTACTTTGATTCTTACTTTATAAGCATCTGCTTTACTGTGTTTTGCAATGTGCAGTTTCTTTTTCAACATGTGTTGATAAGAAGCAGCTCTGTTCTTTTTTATTGTTTTGTGTTACAGAGAGAGTGATGTGCAAGATATTTTTTGTCCTATGTTATTGAAAGAGTGTCTAGATAAGTGTTTTAGGTGACTGGGTTTTTAGTTAGTAGTTCTTTGTTGCCAGTTTCTGTCTATTGTGAAAATGGGACACACTGCTGTATTGTAACTTGAGTTTAGTGTGCTTGTCTCTGTAGAATGTGTTTTGTACTCGTTTCTTTTGGGGTCTTTTATTATCAATTAAATACAATCTTGCAGCTAAATATTATCACCAGCAAAGCGGAACCCACAATAACTGTCACATACTTGTATTAATAAATGTTATTTCGGGAGCTGTTGTGGGGAAAGTTCTTTTCTAGCTATTAAGTGTGGCTTCAAAGCAGAGGTTAGAAATCCTTCCAGCCTGTGTGCTATCCCTGTCAGTAGGCAGTGCTGGGTTCATAAGGCTCTAATTTTCTGGAAGCACTTATTTAGCTGATAAGTTCTCCCTGGCTTAAGTGTTGGCTTCATATCAGAGGTCAGAAACCCTTCCAACCTCTGTGCTGTCCGCTAGTCGATAGGCAGTGTTGGGAACATAAGGATCTGATTGTCTGGAAGCACTTATAGCTAATAATTTCTTATTAATACAGTTAAGTCTAGAAATCTTTGCATTTCTGTCTCCCTCCTCCCTTTCATGTGGCAGCTAAGTATGAAAAAAATCCTTAAAAGAATCTGCAGAAATAAAAAAAAAGAACTATTGTCTGGAGACAACAAAAGTCAACTGTTTTATTGTGCAACCCAGACTGAGTTGAATCGTATAAAATTTTGTGCTTTTTCTGATGTCTCCCCTTTCTCCTCTTAATGGTCAGGTAGAAAATAGAGCAATCATATTCTTATTAATCATGGATTCATTTACTCTGTAAAGCTACAAAAAAGATGACTCTTGGCAGGGGAGGTGAGTAGAAAGGAAAGTTCTTAAAGAAAACCAGGTATCCAAAGGATTATTGGTGATTTTACTGTTTATTTCAGACCTAGTAGATTATTACACATTGAATTAATTTGAATGTGAATCAGAACACTGAATTAAGTATTCCTTTTCAATAATGTCATCCAAAGTCTTCATCATTAATGATGATCAGAGGATGAGCAACATGCAGTACATGGTTTGCCATGTCTGTGCAAGCAAATTCTGAGGTTTTACTTCATACCAAGGACAGAGAAAGTGAAAATGGATTGTCAACCACAGTGCTAATCCACAGAGAAGTTAGCATACCTTTAACCATGACTTATTTTTGTGGTGTGATTTTTGACATTTAGCTTTGTGCTGGAGAGAGATTCCCTTTTCAAGACAATTAATAAACTGTCTAACAGGATAATGGACATCTTCCCTTGTCTGTTATTATTTCTCCTTCATGTTTTAAGCTTGCTTTAAGTAATCCTTTTCACACATAATGGTCCTTTTCCGTTTAAAACCTTATACAGCACTATAGCATTCTCAAAATAATTCTAAACACTTTGGTAATACTTTGTTGATAATATCTCCCCTTATCCATGGCCCTGAAGTAAATTACTAATTACTTTAAATTTTGTATTGTGTTTCTGTGTGTATATATATATGTACCTTCTTTTTATCATTAAATATTGTAGTATGGGATAGAGCAGTTTTTCAACTACGCCCCTGTCGCCAATATGGTTATCAAATTATCAGTCTTTTAGTTCCCCTATGAGCGTTTGGATTAAACTGATGCCTTCAGAAGGCTTGAGTTTGCATGCACTTCATTACTGCAAAATGGTGTGTCCAGTTTGTCAAAAAGAGCATTAACATCGGGAGTGATTTTTATTTTTGATAGCAGTGGGATTTACTAAATATTATATGATCCTTATTTGTGTTGACAGTGAATTATGGCTTTGAAAATACGGAAGGTATTAGTATATGTTGTACACTATTTTCTCCCCTCCAGTTCTTAATTTAGAACAATTCTGCTTCTTTGATCATTTTACTTTCTAAGGGATAGTTCTTAACACCTTTGATTCAACTTCAGACTATGAACTTCAGTGAAGTCAGTAAATAATGTCTTTTGAATCACTTGCTCTTAAATCATATGGTCTTTATTGTCAGGAAACACATAAGGGAATTAGAAGGGGTGACATCCAATTAACACAGACTTCTGCAGGTTTAATGAGCAATGATAGATTTAAATCTTTTCTTTTGCACTTTCAAAGTACATGAAGTTACAAGTAGAAGGACTAGAGAGATTGTTGCTCCATTGATTCATAATAAATTATTTTAAATTTATTTTTACTGGGGTAGAAGGCATCTTCTTTGGAAAGCTAACCATAGGTTATTTGAATGGACATCTCATCCTAAAATCCAATAAAAGATTAATTCCTACAGCATGTGGCGTTACATGGAAAGATGAGTCATTACTGTTTCATTGCTTGGTTTTACGGGAATTAAACAGTGAGTATAGCCTATACCACTGATACATTTGGCTTTTCTTGATTTCCAGTTGACATTACCTACTAATAGCACTGAAAAAGGTGTTGGTAGTTTTGTAGCAGGACGCTAGACCCTGCAAAGGAAATAATTATGGTTTTAATTTGCAAGTAGTGCCTCTCATAACACTTTTTTTTCTCTTACTAAAGGTCAGTAAGAAACTTTGTGGGTTGTTTATTTATTTATTTAAGGTAGCAAAGTTTTATAGCTATTCAGAAATAATTGCAGTTATGGCACATAGTGCATTTGATTATTTTGCTTCTAGTTTGTATAGACAAACTGACTGCTGTTTGAGAAGATGGTTTGTAATTTCCCTGAACTTTTCTAGCCAACAGCAGCAGATCTACTTTTTATTGTCCTGTAAATTGTCTTTTACCAGAAAGCATTTCTGCTATATGCTCCTTGTGTTTTCCTTAGGTCCTTCTATAAATCCAGTCATTTCTCACATCAAGATCCACCAAATCTCATTATGACAGATAAGAGAAAATATTTACCTGCAGGTCAAATTCAATCTTCTCATATTTTCAGTGAATTTTGTGGAGCCTAGTTGTCCTTTTCCAAAGTGATTTCATTAGTTCTAGGTGTTACGTTTGTGACTTGCATTGATATAAGTAATATCAGAGTTAAAGTCATCAGAGTTTCTACGACTACCTTTGGGATGCTGAGTTGAGGAAATTTTCACTCATTGAGTGTCTTCCATCAGAGAAACTGATTCCTTGATTAGAAAAAAACAAACATAAAAACAAATTCAAAACGAAAACATGAGATCATTGTAAACTGTCAGTCCTGATTATATCCCATTATCTTCTGAAATATGAAGAAGGAGGATTAATTTAAATGGTAGTTATCACTTTCTAGTAATCTTCTTGATACAGAAATTAAAATCTAAAATTGAAGTCAGTCAGAGTTTTGAAATTATAAGGGCTGGAAACCCAAATAAAACCCATAATTTAATGAATTTTCATAAGAGTAATTAATCTAATTTTATGTGGTAACAAATGAGAAATTAATAAACTAGTTTAAAGGTATCCTGCTGTGGGTATTAGAAGACACTTCAGCATAGTGAAGATATTAAGGTATAGAGGCATTTTCATCACAAAACACATAATAAGTAGTTATCAAGAGATAGAAGATAGGATCAAAAGATCTTTTTCCTTAGAAATGCATACATTTTTCAGATAATGAAAAAAAAATAGACTTTTTTTTTTGTAAGGTGCTCATGCTTCCTAACAATTTCAGCTCAAATGGGAATACACAGTAACCTGAAATAGGCTATTATTTATCTTTAGGAATATAAACTTGCATAATGTAATCAAAATTATCAAGGTTCTCCCTACTAATTATTATATTTAATTGAATATTTTCTTTGTATGAATAACTCTTCCGGTTGTTTGCTTCACTTTCTCTTCTTCCTGCTTAATAGCTCCTCTAACCTTAAACTTTCAGTACATCCCAGAATTCTCTCATCTCTTCAACTCAGTATCCACTCAATATCTTTTGCTTTGTTTATCAAAGACTCTGCTTTGTGGACACTGGGGTATCTTTCCCTGTGTCCTTCCAGCATAGATTTTTTTTCACCTTAAATAGTGTTTCAGTTCACTGTGTCTTCTTTTGAAACAATAGTTCATATATTATATGCATATGTTGATTATATTTTTGGTTTTGATCTTCCTTACAATGACACCTCATAATTCTTCATGTATTCCTCATGTATCTAAGGGAATGGTGTGAAATGCAGCTGGTTAAAGCTTGACAAACACCGAGTTTTTGTTTGAGTGGTGGAGGTATGGAAAATATAATGAAGATTCACATAGTGGTCATGTCTATACTTGAATACTAATAGCTTTAACCAAATACACTCAAAAGAAGAACACTTTTATCTTGGAGAAAGAACATGCAAAGGAATGATGGTTTTAATCACTATAAAAGCCCATAGAAGCCCTCTGAGAACTCTTCATGAAAGACGTGTTTTCCACCTCTAGGAGAAACTTGTGAGAACTTAATGGAATGCTAAAGGTCTACACTTCGAAGATAGGCTATAAATGATGGCCTTTTTTTTTTTCAAGGGGAATGCAAAGAAAGCATTCATGAGAATATGTGGGGGCAAATTATTATTCTTTCACTCTGTATAACTGTGATCTTTATGCTCTTACTAGTTATTTCCACTCTAGTCTATACTGCTGATGTTTCTAGAGAGATACAGAACAGTCACCTAGAGAATGCAAATTAGGATCCTTTCCATCAAAGAGCATTAAGGGGCTTCTTTTAGTTGTCTCCTTGTAGGTGGAGTTCTTGACATTAGTAGGCCCTCCCAAAGGCTGGGAATTTTCATAGTTAAGGATTTTGAATTTGAATTTTTTGTGTGAAACTGTTTCATGCCTTTGTAGGGACTGCCTATAAACCATTTAGCATGGCCCCAGGGATTCATACACTTCAAGGATCAGGGTCTGAGACCTACTGTTTTTCCCGTTATTTTAATGGGAAACATTCATTGCACACACTAGCAACTCAGTTATTTATTCTCTTAGTTATCTCATTTATACAGCCGAAATAGAGTTGAAAGAAAATAGGTGAGAATGAATTAATTCATTTTATGGCAATCATATTTGAGAAAATGAATTTAATATCTTTTTTCCCCCCTGAAATAACTTTAGTCTTCCTATGAAATGTTTCAACAAAGAACTGATAGTCTTTTCTATTAAGCTGTGTGAGACTAGACTTTGTTTAGTTTCCTCATAAATATTTCTTTCATTGACACCTTGCTAAACTATGGAAGTGCTTGAACATCTTTAAATAAAGATTATTTTTGTCATTATAATATTAAAAAAATACATAAAAGCCTTTGTTTTCATCTACACTAACCCAAAAAAATAGTAATTTTCTTCTTCAAAATAATTTGGGTTTCTTTTGTTCTCTTCCTCTTTTAAATATATTTCTCAAAAATGTTATGTTTACAGGGTTTTTTTCTGTGAATTTTGGCATTCTGTTAGTCTTCCTGTGCTAATGCAAACCTGACAGTTTACACAAATCCTTTAATTATTATAGTGCTATGCTTCTGCCACAAGTGTTTCTCCTATGATATGATTTAGCTAGATTTCCTTAAGAAGTACCATAATGGTTCATATCCTCTTAAGAGAGAAGACCACTTTACAGTTGTTGCTATTCATATTTATGCCTAATCCTAAATTTCAAACTTAAAGTCATATTGTATCATTAATCACAAGGCTAAAACCATAATTGAAATCACTGTCACTGAGTAGCTAAAAGCCTGATCCATGGTTCAATTGGAGAATTAAGACTTTGAATTGAGGATAGAAAAGCACTGAGAATCCATGGAAAGACTGGCACTTAGAGAATATGTTTGTGGGATTTTGGGTCAATGAGGCAGAAGACAGCTGGATGAGATGTAGTTGGAGGATTCAGACCTTTATTTTCACAACCTGTCCTTAAATAAAGTGATTTATGGCAATGCTGTCTGAATAGGATGGTTGTATGGTTCATTGTGGTCATCTTAGTGGGATAGCATGCATGAAAGACATGGGGGATCTGCTGCAACAGATTTGCTTTGTCAATACTTGAAAGGATAAGTCTGCTTTGGCTCACCAATTGGTTTGAACACAATAGATATGTAGTGAATGAAGACAGGGAGAGTGCAAACTGATAAGGATGATGCTCAGTTATCAGGGGGTTTCTCTTCTTCCATTTGCACACTATCACCTCATTTTTTTTCACCTGCTTTGGTCAGGGCTGAGGGTGCTTCATCTAGCAATAAAGTGTTTTTCACGTTGATTTACTTAGTTGGGAAAGTGGGCCATGGTAGTGTGTAGCTTGAAAGTCCAGCTGCATATAGTACAACTAGACTGTATGTGGGAATTTTCCTATTGTTTCTTACCTTAGAGTGAATTTCTCTTACCTGAGAAAAGGAAGTATTTCCAGGCCTGTTTTATACTATGCACTATTTAATAATTCAGCTGTATATCTAAGTAAAACAATTCCTTAAAATACTTGGGGATGAAAGTTTTAAACTGTGGAGCTGCTTTTACATCTGCATTGTAACCATTCTGGCAGAAATATGACAACATTCAGTTTCACAACAGTGATATTTAATACAACTGTGTCTTCACAATTGCCAGAGGAATTATAAATTGATCAAAAACTGCAAACATCTTCCTTTTTTTTTCCTGCAATAGTAATTTCATGACCAGATTGGATAGCCCCACCTCTCCACTTGTTCACCTTTAAATGGCAGAGGCTGGACAGTCCTCTGTTCCCTGCCCAAGGACAATTTTCATCACATAAGGCTTCAGTGCTCTTGAGCTTTATGAAAGGTAGTGCTTCAGTCTATAATCCTTTTATCTGATGAGCTGTGGGAGGTTACTAGATTTTCTGCTTCATGGGGGCCTGTTACTTAGATAATAAACTTTGGCCTGCAAGTAACCAACGCAATTATAGACCAATAATAGCTTAAAACTTCCAGCCAGACAAATAACAGACATTTATTTACTGAAGATTAAAGACTAACTGTAACCCAAGAATTCAGATTAGAAGATGGGTTTGTAATAGGTGTTGATAGCTGAGCAGCAGCTCTATATGCTACACATGATAACCTTTTTTCCTTCTCATTTCTATTTAGTCCTTGTTAGCTGAAGCATGTCTTTGTAAGAAACCCGTTCCTATGGCATTTTTTTAATGCAAGTATGATCAGAGGTAGCAAAACTGGAAGTTTGGAACTTTTGTATGAAGATGTTGCTCTGAAAAAAAAAGCTGGATGTAAGACATTTCTGTGCAAATAAAAAAATATATGTATTGATTTATGGAGGGTTAATTTGAAATATTTGTTTAAAAGAAGTCATTACTGAATATAAACATGACAGCTGCTAAAATCTTTGGGCCATACATCTATTGTAATCATGGTTTAAAAATACCAAACCACCAAACCTAAAAAACTCACCACACCTTTTTTAAAACCTTGTGCAACTTGATGCCTTTTTCTATAAATATTCCTGTGGCCTTTTTTCCCCCCATATGTAATTTTCCAAGGTTATTCAGTATGCTTCAAAAGCAGTAGGATTTTTACATAATGAGGACATATTTGTAGAGTATGAACACTTTCCAGGCTATTTGCTTTTCTGATTACTGAAAAATTAAGCTGTGAAGTACGAACGTATAAGTATTTAAGTCAGAAAAACATATATAAAAAGGTATGGATATTCTAGATGCATAGATATTGGAGTATATTGGAGCATATAAATTGCATCCTTGGTACTTCTATTAACTATGACTGCTTAAACTCCTGACAAAATTACAAAATTGGGCTCTGGTTTTATGATGTAAATTATAAGCACCAGATTGTTTGAATTTAACCTTCCTTGTTGTCTTTCATCTTATTTTGAACAGTGGAAAATTTAACTAAAGCTAAATGCTTGGAGATCATAATATTTTTAGATCCCCATCATCTTGCCAAGTAAAAGAGTTTTGAATGACCTTCTGAAGAACATATGAGAAAATTGCCTGCTGTAGATAACAGTAACTGTAACCAAGGACAGAAAGGACATATAATTCTTTATAGTGAACTTTTTACTGGCTAGTGGCAATCTATTACTGGCAGTTTGAGGCTAAAATGAATATCAGACAGTCTCAGCAAAAACTCCATCTTTCACATCTGAGGAAGTCATGCACCTTTTGATTAGTACTGCATCAGGCTGTTCACCAGAGATTCAAACACTTGCAAACAAGTCTCTTTACATAAGGATGAGTGAACTGGCCCTTTTGACGGTTCAGTTCAGCATGCAGTTCAAGTAATTAATTTTATTTTGGGGAAGAAACAGTTTCCTGGAGCCTTTTAATGGAAGAGACTATCCCATCTATACTCTTTTCTTTTACTTTTTATATTTTTTCATCTCAGCAAACTCAAACTCTTTGGACTAAAAAGCTTATTTCTCTGTGTGAAGGCACTCTGTGTTTACTGGGCAACTTGTTATAATATTTCTACTAACATTTATTAAAATATGTAGCACTAAAAAGAGAAAAGGTAATGCTGGGGACATGACCAAGGTGAATCTAAACAGCTCTACATCACTATGCCTGGTCAATATGGCCAATTCCATGTTTTTCACAACAGATTCCTACATCCTATTTTTAACTTCTCTACAGGATGGTCCCTTAAGAAGAAATTTAGTGAAAGAACTTTACATTTCATTCTTACACAACTTTACATTTACATTCTGGCTGATGTTCCTGTCAGTAACTTATGTTAGACTTGGTAGGAAACAAAGTATTTTGGTAGGAATTTTCAGAAATCCACTAAAAGGTAGCTCAATTCCCCTTGACAAACCTTGAATCAGAGATTAGCTTTGCGAAGCCTGTACAACCTGAAGTGTTTGGAAGGAAAGGTTGTGAGATATTTCATAGCATAATCCAGGATGTAGAAATGCAGTTATTAAGATGCACTGTAATCAAGTCATATATTAAAATGATCAATACTTATGTGTTGGATAAAATTCAAATGAGAAAAGTTAGAAAATCTATCTCTTCAAGGTCCAGAGTTTTATTATTATAGCTATTTATCTCAGTTCATATGTTAGAAAACAATGTTTTGATTCCTTAAAAATATCCTTTTTTGTAGGAGTAAGATTAGTTTATGAAGCTTACTGTAATTGATAGAATTTGATCATTTTTATCTACTATGGCTACTCCTGTGGGGTAGTAAGGAGAGAAATATAAATCTCTCTCTAATCGTAGTCTTTCTCTCTGAAATTCAGTATCCTAGCATGAGCAAATGTGGCAAATGGCATCCTAGCAATGTTAAGTCTATATTTATTTTCACTGCATGTTATTTTCACTCATGGAAACAGGAAAACATGTGTTTTAATCTAAAGACAACATTGACTAGGACGAAGTTTGGATGTTCTCTCTTCTGATTTGTCAGCAAACCTCTTAAAAAGTGGCAAGTTTTCACAGGTAACTTCCCTAGAAAAGGGCTTAAGCAAAAATAAGTTCTTATTTGCTGTTAAAATATGATTTACCAAAGAACACCTTGTAATTGTTTATAGGTTACAGAAACCTACAGATAGAGTGGTGTGCCAGTAATCTTTGTGTCTCGTTATTTTTCCATAGTGTTACATACTGTTAGCAAAAGTTTTGGGGGTGACAGGGAGTACATGCCTTGAGGAAAGCAGTTTAGAGTTCTCCCTTAAAGCAAGGAGAGCAACCTGGAGTGTGTGTGTGGTTCCTTGACCAATGAGATGCTTTTATGAATGTGAGGTGAATGGGCTGGCCAATAATGTCATGACATGTTGTATGTGAGAGAGTATAAGAAGTCTGGATGCTACTGAGATTTTAGCTACTTCTATGACGACTACTACTACTACTACTACTATGATCTATCTGTGAAACTATCTGGAGTAAACTCTTGTAAGCCTTCTGATGATTGCTGTGCCCGAATTCTTCCGGCTGTCAGTCCAACACCACAGCTTGGTGTAGGGGGCTCCCCCTATAAAAAGTGATTTAAAAACTTTTGTAATATAGGTTCCATCTCAGTAGAAAGATCTCAGGTACCAGCTGACATCACTCCTTATGCAAACAAAAATTACCCTGTGGACAACAGAAATGTGTGGATTATTCTGCTCTGTTTTGTTCTTGCTATAGTGTACTTGGTTTAATGTACATCCTGTAGTACATTCATCCTTCCAGTAAATGCATAAAACACAGCAAAAAGATCATGTATTTCTTTTCACAATCTATGGTGTAAGTTGTTGCAGTCTGTTTGTTAATGTCCACTTTTATTTGACGAATTCTTTTTTAGAGTGTATTTATGTCTTGGGTGATCATTCAGGGAGATCCACTAGTACTTTTCAGACCATCAGCTTTGGCAAATGGTGCCATCCTATTTTCATTCTTTTGTCGAATACAAAAATCAACTTAGCACATTGTTGTTGTCATGGTTGGGTAAGTAATTCTTATTTCTGCTGTCTGAATATTTTTTTCCTATCCAAGATGCAACAGAAGGAGTATCTCACATTTGGAAAGGCTGACTTTCCTGCTGAACTTCTAAGCGTACCAGATTAACACTACCAGTTTATCAGTCACAGTATTTTGCTTTTCAAATAGAATCTTTTTTCAGTATTTAATTTGTGTATGGATAAAGTTGGTATCTGTTCAAGAAATTAAAACTCAAGTTTTTATTGCTTTGACATAATTCAAATTAATCAAACTAACTCATTTTCTGCTATCAGAACAGACATTAAGACAAGTTAACAGCAGGGTGAATCTGCAAAGGATATAATTTGATTGCGTAATTTGTATATCTAGCAAATTAGGACACACTATAAAGATCTCATCCAAAAGGGGTATGACTCCTGATTTGTTCAAATCTAAGTCTTTCATGGTCTCTGTAGGAATGCAACTCAATTGATGAAATTTTTTTGTAGTGTTCAGATTCCTCAGGTTTTTTGGCCATTTTTATATTGTGATGCTCCCCCTTCCCTTTTTTCTCTTTCCTCTGGTAGATTTAGTTTCTCTGTCTAATGTGCTTTCTTCCCTTCTTTAACTGCATATTTCTCCACTCTTTATTCTTCTGCACTGCAGGTGAGCTATCCACCTCCCACATTTCCAATAATCTCCTTTTCTGTTCTTTAGCTCTGATGCAAGAGCTGTGGAATTTCACACACATTGCACACCTTTGCCACCACTGTCACAGATCACCACAGCTGCTGTATTCAGCTGGGTTGCTGTAGTTCCTTTCTCTGTTGACAGCCAGACAAGTTTCCTCCATCTTTCTTGCTGATGCACTGCCAGAACATGGTAGAAAAAGGAATTTGCAACTTTAACTATGCTTATACTTCAAATGCTCAAGAAAGAAAGAAGAAACTCTAAGAAACATTTTATGAAGCCAGCCTAAAACCTTATGTGCTTGGGAATACAATGAAACACTACTAAAAATAAGGAAGCCTTGAGGGAAATCCTTTAAAAGGTAATGGAAAATAATAACAGTTTGAGAAACCTGGGACTCTTGTGATGCTCTGTCTTTTCCACTCCTTTACAGTAGGAAATTGTTTAGTGTCTGAAATTTGATGCAGGATTTTCTTGTGAGTGAGAAACAGTCTGTGGACCCTTAGGGGCATTACTTCGATTGTGTGGGCTTGATGATCCATTCTCTGTTTTTCAGTTTCTGAGTCACTCTGTGTACTTTGATAGTAGTTATATTTTGGAACTCTTTAGTGAGTTGCTTATTGTTTCTTATAGATTTCAAAGGAAGACTATAAAATCTCCTAGAGCTCATCTCTGCATTTCATGGGAGCTGTCCATAAGAGAGTCTAAAAATGTACTGGATGTATCCCACATCGCTAACCTTTTTCATACCCTATTCACATCTTTGTTTATGTATCTGTGTGTGCATGTGAGAGAAATAGAGAGAATTAATGGTGGGAATAAAGTAAAGACTCATTTTGAAATAACAAAGTATAAATATTTTGTTATGTTGAATAAAGAACAAAAGCTAGATTGATGGAAAGATGATAATGAAAAAAAATGACCATAAAATCAGAAAGTCTAATAAACAGTTCTACAGGAGAAATAATATAGTAAAATAAGGTATTTTGTTTATTTTTTGGCAAAAAGTTACATTTAGTAGATAGGGTAAAATGCAAATACAGGATTATCAGATCTTTATAATTAATCAGTCTTACTTACAGAGGGTGTAGTTTATAGGTGTGACTGGCACTATTGATGTGACTGGCACTATTGTCATGACTGTCTGTGCCTGATGGTGTAGAGTTCCTATGATTCTTTGCCTATTGTGATATCCCATTCCTGGCCTGAGCTAGGAATGCACCTTACCTGCATTTTTGGTCATGGAGTCTTAACTACTTTAAACTAAAGCATCAGTGTTGGTTTATATTTAAAGCTAGTTAAGAGCAAGAAAGATGTGATAATTTCTGAATTAGAAAATGGGTGGAATATAAGCATTCACTGCAAACTGGGACATGGAAGAAACGTAGGAAATTCATTAGGCGTGGAAGACTGAAAAATATGTATCTATATTCTGGCTGATCTAAATGAAAAGTATTTTGAAGAATGTCAGCTCAAATTTTACGAGCTCAATGAGATCTTATCAAAAGAAAAATAGGCAGAAAGTTTTACACTTCTGTTTTAAATCTTGCTTTTAGCATTAGACTCCTGAGAAATCCATTTGTTTTATATAATAGTTTTAAAATGCCTTGGACATTGAGTGGTGCAAGTATTAATCAAATCAAAACATCTGACTGTAACCTTCATTCATCGTATCTTATCCTATTCATCCTATCTTATCTATCCATATCAATTCTTCCAAATAAGAAAACAAGTCCATGAAATAAAGTATACAGTGAAAAATCTGAGAATCTAATAGTAGTATCAAATACATGTTCTTCATTAAAAATACTGAAAGCTTGAATTCAAGTTCTAAGGTGAGAGTGGATTATGTCTACTGAGAATTGTATTTCACCCCTCATGTCTGTGATTCTTGGTGTCTCTACTGTCTTCACTAATCCTTTGACTCATAAAGAGAAATTTCCTCTAGGGTTCAAGTGGCATGTGATTGACTAGTATATTCTGCATTTTGCCCAGTAAGTTATGCTGTAGAACAAGGTAGTCCAGAGGACTATAATTGCTTGTTTTACAAGAGAAGAAGCTTTTCTCTTCCTTTAAAAGAGCAATAGTATAATCAGGGAGGAAAATGTTGTTGTTGGAGTTCAAACATTTAGTGACATGTTTAGCTCTTGCAACTTTCAAAACCATATTTTATTATTGTCAAGACAGTTCTTTATATAGTGCTATCACTGTATAAACATTGATTTAATAAAAATCAAGAAGGGCATGTACACATTCTACTGTCCATTTTGCCAAAATTCAAGCACTTTGGATGTTATTTCTGTGATGCTAGGTATTCAAACTTTGTACTTTGCTTTTATCTTTCAATGTATTCATGATTAAATACCATTCTCTACAATCTACTCTGTTTTTCTCCCCAGCTACCTTCAGTCTCTCTCATGTCTGGGACTAATTTTTTTATTATTTGTTTCCTTAAGATAATTGAATGAAATAAAATACATTATTCATGACCGCAGAATAGGAGATTTTTTCTCCAGGACCCTGATGTATGTAAATGAGTTTCCTACTGAAAATGTCACCTAGGTCTTTTTTCAGTACTTGCATTTCCAGCAAAACCCTGGGTGTGCAAATATGTAACTCCAGCTACAGTGAAAGAAGTAACTCATCTGCAAATCAAAAGACACTGCCACACAGTTAGAATCAGAGGAATGTTACTGTAACTCATTTTGAAGATATCAGTTTGATTCCATAGGTGAGATTCTGATCATGTTTTCAGCTAATTTTTTTTTCTGACCTTTTGGCCTTTCTTTTAAGGTGTCTGTTCTTAAATTCTTCCTTCAATTATTCTCTTGCTCTGCCACATCATAGTCAGGGTTAGTAACTATGAGCTTTAAGTACAAGTCTATCAGACAAGGAGCCAAACAGCCATGTCTGGCAGGCTGAGGGCAAGTAGCATTAGAGAAACCGACCAAGGACATTCTGGGAGAACAGTCAGTGAATTGTCCCAGAGCACTGGCAGTGTTGTTTAGTTCCTGGAAAGTGTTTACTTGGTCTAACTATTATTTACTGAAACTTCTCTACTTCTGAAAAACGCTACAGCAGATATGACAGCAGCATGAATGGTACTAACCCAAGGAATATCTTTGTTTAGAAATTGTAGACAATCAGTCACATGAAGGAAAATAAATACCTCGTGCCTATGGGTCTCCTAATTTCTAAATCAAAGGGGAATTTCAAATATTGAATAATAATTGAAAATTTTAAAATTGCTTGTTTATTGCATTTCAAATATGGTATTTTTTTTTTAGGGAATTTTATGAATTCATCATTATTCATTGTTATAAATGTTCACCCAAATAACCAATCATTTTGGTATAAAGGGTAGTTTAATTTAATAAATAGTGAAAGCTATAGAGTAAACAGCGCTGGGTACACTGTCAGTCTCCGCTCCATCAGTGACACACATTTGAGTTCGCAGGTTCCTTTTTTATACAGTCAAAGCAGGTTTATTTTTAACCAGTTCCAATAAATGATTTTCTTCTTTCTCCATCTTGAGATCCTTTCATCTGATTCTTCCTGTTGCTTCTCCGTGGTCGTGGGGGCTGGCATCTTCTTTGGTGTGATTCTTAACTTAAAATTTAACTAGAGACAATCTTGTTAGTTAAGCCTTATCTGTTGTTTTGAGGTGTTTCTTCCTTATCTTGATTGGGTTTACTTCTCCATTGTATTTAGGTATTCTTGGATTATCTTTGGTCTGCACTGTATTTATTTTACTTCAAAAGGCTGCTTGGTTATTAACTGGCTTTCTTCTTTTACTCCCTTTTTGTATGTTAAACTAAGTTCATGTCTGGCTTATAGTTGTTCTGTTGCTAAATCTTTACAGCATATTCTGCAACACCCAGATTCAGTGCTTCCAGAATCCCACTGAATGATTTGGCAAGTCATACAGTATACTTTACTATATTTTTGACACGAATTAGGCCTACATTTCTCACATTCATTAGTTTGCCAGCTGCATTCTGGGGCTCACGTTCTCAGAAAAAATTTCTATTTCACTCCATCAAGTACAGTACTTCCGCTTTTCCAGATTTGCAGTCTTCACCTAAAAAGTACTAAAGGGCAGGAAAGTTTTACAGGTTTCTTTTCCAGTGTGTGTGACAGCATCAATAGATTCGTCACTCAGCAGTATTTTCTTCCTGAAACATTTTGGGAGAATTGGAAAGCATTAAAATTATTTTTACATCAACACTAAAACAGTCTAGCAACAACTTGGTATTTATCCACTGTAATCAAAGTATCCGTGAAAGCACCAACAGTAACTTTCCAGGTCTCTTGTGCATTGTGGGTTTGAAAGACAGCACTGGGGTTCTGGGAACACACTGGAGGCTGTCAGCACCCCAGGAAAGCTGAGACCCTTGTGCCCAACCAGTCTGTCAGTGTCCTGTTTTGGGGATCTGTCACTGAACAGTCCTGTTGGATTAGAGGGCGATTTGACTGTCCTTTTCAGGGAGCTAAGCCAGCAGCATAAAGGAGACCCCTCGTGGGTCTTCCCACTTTATTCAAGTGTGTTACTTGCTTCTAGCAACTGCAAGTGCCAGAGAAGAACCAACCCTAACAGTTCATGGGATATTGTCACAATTTTATATTAATAAGGTTCAAAGATTGCCAGTAATATCTTCTGACTGCAAAAATGTCTTCAAAGCAATGCACAGACAAGCTCTTATGCCCAATAAAATATTCAGTTTGTGTAGAGTACGGCTCTTATCAATAGGCATACCTATAGGGGGAGAAGATGGGTTCAGCCCATCAGCTGATCCCAGCAGTTACCATCGAGTTCCCCTCCCTGGAAGGGTTTCCACAGAGCTTGGCCGTGGTGCCTCCACTCCACCCCACCCCATCCTTTGTTCCATCCCTCTTAGCAGATGCTTAGTCTTGTATGGGGGATCATCATGGAGCTGCCAATCACATTCCAGCGAGGGACTAGCAGTTGCATTTTACCCTATAATTTCTGTGCTGTTATAACTTCTGTTAGGATGTGAATATAACTTCTCATCTTCCTCTAATTTTTATTGCTAGCCATCTTCCCGTATTGAAAAACCTGGTTATATGAAAGCATAATTGTGAAAGATAAAAGAAACCTTTCCTCAGTAAGACAGTGACCGTGGTCTTTTCTATGCAGCAAGAGAATAGAAAGAAGTTAAGATAAAAGATACTGACTAAATTTTTATCAGATGCTCTGAGTATAGACATGGGTGGATTACTCTGACATTGAGACACTCTTGTAAATCATGGCATATGAACATGAAAAAGAAGATGCATATTGAGCTGGAATCAGCAGGGCACAGGTAAATTACTTTAGAGGCTCTGATCAGTGCTACTTTGAAGAACTGTGACAATCTAACATCCATGGGTTCTTGCAACTGCTGAACTCCCCATTACCTCGTACATAGATGATTTAAACTCTAAACATCTGTAAGGGAAAGATATTTAAATTACGTTTCTTGAGCAGTTCTTGTGTAGACTTAATTTTTAACAATAAATTGCACCAGCTGCAACAAAGAGAACAATTTATTGTTAGCATGTTCCTAGCTTTGCACATAATATCTGTTTTCAGAAAGTTTTTGCTGTATGAGCCCATGAGGTTAAATACAGAACTGATTTAGGATTCCTGCTTTATTTTCAATTAATTCATCAGATTTAAAAAGGAAGAACATATTTTCAACTGAATAAATTACTGAATGGATATGCTAGGATTATTTTTAAGAAACAAAGTACAGGTACAAAAAGTTTGAAAACTAGGTAAATAAGAATGGAAAATATTGAAGAACTGTTTACTTCTTAGAAGAAAGAGTCAGAGAAAATGACAGTTTCAGGAAATATTTCTGTGGTTGAAAGAAATATTGTGAAATCAAACTTCAAAAATCAAATAAATAATGAAGGTTTGATATGATATAATAAAATTAAACTGAAAGGAAAGTAATTTATTTAGGCTTATTGCATATAATTTTTGTTGTAGAGCATTAAAAGAGTGAAAAATAAGCTACCATGTGAACACAGATTTGTGTCAATGTGAGTAAAGTTCAAGATAAAGTACTGCTTTTAAAGTTCTGTGGAGCTAGAAACCCCAGAAACACAGTTAATTGAAATGTACTCTATTTTTTCTGTTTTCATTGTTGTAAACATCAAGCTAAAACTTAAAATACCCTAATCCCTTATGCTCAATCTGTTATTTGTTTTTTCTCATTCAAGCCAGGTTACAATGTTTTATTGCCATATTCTCTTATTTGTTTATTATATCTTGGCTTTCAGAAATATTAAGTGACACAAAGCAAATTGGAAAGATGGTGAATGTTTGCAGTTTTCCACTAAGTCAATATGTATTGCAAATTAGCAGCTGTGCTTTTCATGACATGGCCCTGTAAGTAGGCAAATTGTTATATGCATTCCCTTATGGAAGAAAACAACAGACATAATTTCTTGCCTGGTAATTGTTTTTTACTGTTGGGTGTTTTTTTGTTTGTTTTATTTTTTTTCTTTTCTAAAGAAAATTATCGGGTTTTGTGTAGTTTGCACTGTCACCCTTCTTCTGGGTAAAACATTGGAGGAAAAGGAAGCTGGATCATATAGCAGACTGGGTACCAGAAGCAGCATAGCTATCCTAGCCCACTAGTTAAGCCTGCACTGTGTCACGATCTCCAGTCTTCCACAACCATCTTACTTTAGATGAATGGCACTTTATTGCTGAAGGCACTTTGGTTTGTGGCTACCCTTGTCCCTGACTGGCCGCACCAATTCCTCTAACTGATATCATACTAATGCCTTTAGATTTTACATATGTGTGGTTTTTAATATTATCTGTATAGTTTGTCATACTGAAGGTCACAATTAACTGTTTCTAAACCCCTTTCTCATAGTTTGGGCCACATTCTTGAAATTCTGTTTAACGATCTTTTCAAGGAAAAGTATTTTAGCAAGGACATATTGTTTGGGAGACATGCACCTCAAAGGGAATTATATATCATAGTCAAAACAAGATAGAGGACCCAGAACTCTTAGAAAGGCTACAGTGGGACAGTTCTGAGGGGTGGTACCAGGGGCAAATGGTTTTTGGGTTGTATGTACTCACTAGATATGGTAATTAGTTAAAGCTATAAAACTGTGAGAATTCTATGCAGGTGTGTGCACTTATGTTTTGTGTAGCACCTGAAAGTCCTTTCATTAAAGACCAGCTCTCTATTGTCTCTATATTAATATTGCATTGAAAGTTCTTTTCTCCTGTTTTAGGCAACAATACAATGCGTCCAGAAACTTGAGGCAGGGACTGATAGTACACTATCAAAGAGCAATGCTTTTTCACTCACATGCAATGAAAGAGTTATTCTGACCCTATGTGTTTTCTAAAATATCTGAACATTCTACTATGGTGATGGAATTCATTGAATATTTTTTCAAATAGCCATTGAAAGATGAAAGGACAGCTTATTTCCCACCTTTCTTCTTCCCCATTGGTCTGAACAGTACTCTAGCAAGTGGCCTGACCATTCTGCTCCTTAGGCTTACAGGATTTTTTGGAAAAGGCAACTACTGTTCACCTTCATCTCCCAACTCTGTTCATGCCAC
>JAWWLZ010000139.1:35433659-35461521 GCA_035041345.1 Poliocrania exsul
GTAAGTCATGTATGCTTCCTACTGTCATGACTGGCATCCTTATTTTTATCATGTCATGTATTGTAACTGAGGTGATTCAGAAACAAGATCTGGCACTCAAAAAAATCCAAAGCCCATTGTATTGTTAGTGCATCAGATCAATTCAGCAGTTGCAAAATATTATAATTTCTGTTAACTGGAGATTTTTAGTCATGCCACATGATGCACAGACCACTACAGGGAAAAATTACTCGAGCTGCGTCAAAGTGAGAGGTCTTCTTCCGTGTCCTGGCCGGCCCATCCCACACAGTACCCTGGGTTCAGCACCAGATACTTGGATGATTCTCACAGAGATAAGGTCCAGGCTCCAAAGTTAAAAGCAAGAACATAAGAACCCTTTATTAAGGGGGTACACAACTTATATAGGGTTTTGGAGGAACACGTGAACTGGGATTAGCCTAGGGATAGGTCAAAGCTCTGTGCAGGGGCCAAGGGTCTTTTTCCTATTGGCTGAAGGCCAGCTATTCACAAACTGGCCAGCCCCTTCCTTTGGGTTTTCCTTCCATCTGCCCCTAGATCAGCCTGACCTTGCTTGCCGAACGTGGGGAGTGCAGGGGCTAAAGCCAAGCCACTCCTACAGACCACAGAGGTTACAATAGTGACTTCTGCCTTGACAAAGCTCAACAGCAAAGGAACAAAAACCCTCATTCCACCCCTGAAACTGAAATTTCTGGTAAGCTAATTAATCATTAAATTCTGTTTATTGCTATATAAAGTAAATATTTTTAGGGAAAAGGGAACTAATTTTATTATATCTTGCTTTCTAAACAGCAATCATTAATATACAGGAGAGTATAGGTTTGTGTGTATGTGTCAATGAATGGCTGGCTGGTTGGCTGGCTGGATAAAAGGATGGATGGACTCCAGCATGGATTACTGCTTCAAAGGCAGACTTGGACCTTAGTGTAGGCCCAGCTTTTTCTTTTATCATAAGGAAACCAGAAATATATAAATAATAATTGTCATGTCAGAAAGCAGGTGGCAGGGGGCAGATAAAATAAACCTACTGCTTGAGAGGCAGATCATATTGAAAATATTTGAGTTTATATTCAATTTACTTGCAGGGGACAAAACAATGACACACTGCTATTATTAATGTTTTATTTCAGATTAGGTTGATAAAAAATTTCAAAATACTCCAACTAAAGAAAGACTATAGTATGCATTTGTCAATATTGTTGCTACACAAAGTATATTGAGTCAGGTTCACATGAGAAAAGATTTCATAATGAGATTATCGCTGATGGCATATATTACTACACAGAAAGGAAGTTTTGGGGTGTGATAAAAGCAAAAGGATAAAAGGAAGGGAAAACTCTGTTCAGAGGTCAGTGTCTGGAGACAGTCTCTAGTACAGAATGTGGAAAAGGTGAAGTTAGAAAGTGATGAAGATGATGATTTTTAAACCATGCTTTCTCCCTAGTGCAATATGCTTTACACTGGGACTTGCTCAAACTCCCTACAGCTTGATTCTTGCTTATGAGGCTGTCCTCACTGATTGGAGTATGCTAATCATGTGCCAGTACAGTATCCCATTTTCTTGTTAAGTTCCTGTATGCATGTATTATTGGATAATATTTACAAAGTGTTCCAGTGGTTGTTTCACATTATGTTTCTCTTTCCCTCATATGAACAAAACCCGGAAAACAGGAGATAAAGGAAAACAAATCTGGAGTCACTGTCCCTGGAGATGTTTAAGAGGCTGGATGTGGCACTCAGTGCCATGGTCTAGTTGTCAATGTGGTGTTGGATCAAAGGTTGGACTTGATGACCTCAGAGGTCTTTTCCAGCCTAGCTGATTTTGTGATTCTGTGAGCAAAGGACAACCTCCCACCCACAGTATTTGCTTTCCATGAGAAGAGCGACAACAAGAACACCAGGGGTTTGCGAGTGCAAGATCATGAGACCTACATCACAAGAACAACATCATGGAAACAGAAACCCCAAGGGATCCACAGCCACAGAGGCACTGAGAAGAGACTGCCGCAAAGGTGAGGAGAGAGGCCCGGTTGCAAACAGTGGGGCTTTAGCATTACTAAGGCAATAACACTAAACACCCAAGGTACAGTGCAGCAGCACCAGTCTCCATATCCTGAGATTTTAATTTGAAGTATCTTAGAAAAAAGTTTTTGTTTTCTTCTCCTTTGCTCTGAAAAAGTGATACTCCAGGGAATGGCAAGATATGAATAGATGGTATGGGAGGATATATCCATTTGCTTAGGAAAAAGGCAAGATAGACATTGTCTTAGATTATATCCTGAAGTTAAAACTCTAAAATAGTTTTTAAAGTAATTTGATGCTTTTTTGATTTTAGCATTTTTTACTTTGTTTTAGAATATTTTTAAAACCATCTTTTTTACTTTTTGCTTTGTCTGAAAGGTTAATGCTAATTATACTGATTTCTTCAACTTGAGAAAAATTCAAACAATGAGTGAGAAAATTTGTTTGGTCAATTTAAAGTACAGAGCTTTACAGTCAGCGCTGCTGTGCAGTTTGGTGGCAGTTTGGTTGTCTGCTTGCATAGAGCAAAGCAAAGTGAAGCTCTAAATATAGAAATTTAGTCTTTCCCTGCTAACTAATAATTTTTTAAATGCAATTTTGTTTTTCTGACAAATGCTCTTACCATTGACATTGTAGCATATTGGAATGAAAACTTCCACGTAATTCATGGTTTAAAGTATAAACAGATTAGTAGTAAATGAAACACAAATAGATGCATTTACTCTGAGAAGCTCCCAGATTAATGGACAGACAAAATTGCCTAGAAAGATGCAGAAAATGTCAGTGACATTCTATGTGCATGGGTGAAAGTCAATGGCAAGTTACTCAGAAATGTATTACACTCCAGGAGAATAGCTATTTGGAACAATTTTATTTTTTTCCCCTCAAAAAAAGAATGCTAGGAGTCTGTTCAATGGGGAGCAGGAGCTTATGCTGCTCTAGGAGCTGGAGAGAGGACCAGAATGAAAGCTGGATATGAGGGATGAAACACAATGTGATGAAAGACACCAGGACAAGAAACAGATAGATCTTTGCTTTACTTGGAGGCTGAGGTGGGAATTTAGAGGTCTGTTGTTAGGTGCTGACTGAGTGTTGTTTCTTTTTCCCTCACACTGTTGGGGTTTTTTTCCCCCCAGGAATCAGATTCCAAAGAATTTATAGGCAACATGCAGCTAGTGGCAAGAAGTTTAAGGGGATATGTTGGGGGATGGAAAAAAGCAGAAACAGAGACTAAGTAGAACTTTTATTCCCCATAAAATAACTGGAAACATTTCAGTCAGTGTCAAACCAGAAGCAGGCTTCATTCTTTTTGTGCAGTTATCACAGGAAGAAAACAGTATTTAGCTGGGGAATGACACATTTTTCCATCAGTATGTTTTTCTATGGTGCTCTTAAGTGGAAGCTTGCCAGTTAACCTAAAGTAAGGTTGAGTATCCTTTTTTTGACAAATGTAAGGATCTGTATATAAAAGAAGTTTGCTCCACACTGTCTTTTGGACTCATCACTGGGACTTGACATTGCAGCTGTACACAGATATTAGACCGTGCCTTCCTTCCTGCTTATATGCTTTACTACACAGGGCCTTCTCAATATTCCAGTGGCATCCTGGCTTGTGTCAGAAATAGTGTGGAGAGCAGGACTAGGGGTGTGATTCTCCCCATGTATGGAATCACAGAATCAGCTAGGTTGGAAAAGACCTCTCAGGTCATCAAGTCCAACCTTTTACCAAACACCACCTTGTCAACTAGACCATTGTACTAAATGCCACATCCAGCTTTTCCTTAAATACCTCCAGAGATGGGGAATCCACCACCTCCCTGGGCAGCCCATTCCAATTCCCAATCACACTCTCTGTAAAGAATTTCTTCCTAATGTCTAACCTGAACCTTCCCTGGCACAGCTTAAAACTGTGCCCTCTTGTCCTACTGCTGGTTGCCTGGGAAAAGAGGTCAGTCCCCACCTGGCTACAACCTCCTTTCAGGTAGTTTTAAAGAGTGATAAGGTCACCCTTGAGCCTCCTCTTCTCCAGGCTAAATAATCCCAGCTCCCTCAGCCACTTCTCATATGACTTGTGCTCCATCCCCTTCACCAGCCTTGTTGCCCACTCCAGCATCTTAGCATCCTTCCTAAATTGAGGGGGCCAGAACTGGACACAGCACCTCGAGGAGTGGCCTCCCCACTGCCGAGTACAGGGGAAAAATCAATTCCTTGGTCCTGCTGGCCACACCATTCCTGATACAGGCCAAGATGCCACTGGCCTTCTTGGCCACCTGGGCACACTGCTGGCTGATGTTCAGTTTCCTGTTGATTAGAACCCCCAGGTCCCTTTCTGCCTGGCTGCTCTCCAGCCACTCTGTCCCCAGCCTGTAGAGCTGCAGGGGATTGTTGTGGCCAAAGTACAGGACCTGGCACTTGGTCCTGTTAAACATGATACCATTGGATTCAGCCCACCCATCCAGCCTGTCCAGGTCCCTCTGCAGAGCCCTCCTACCTTACAGCAGATTGACACTCTTCCTTAACATGGTATCACCTGCAAATTTGTTCATGGTGGACTTTATCCTCTCATTCAGATCATCAGTAAATATATTAAACAGGACTGGGCCCAACACTGATCGCTGGGGGACACCACTAATTACTGGCTGCCAGCTGGATGCAGCACTGCTCACCAGCGCTCTCTGGGCCTTGCCATCCAGCCAGCTCTTAACCCAGCACAGAGTGCCCCTGTCCAAGCTGCGGCTGCCAGCCTTTCCAGCAGTATGCTGTGCAAGACAGTGTCAAAGGCTTTGCTGAAGTCCAAGGAGACAATATCCACAGCCTTCGCATCATCCACCAGGTGGGTTACCTGGTCATAAAAGGAGATCAGGTTGGTCAGGCAGGACCTGTCCCTGCTAAATCTGTGCTGGCTGGCTCTGATCCCCTGTCTATCCTCTAGGTGCTGTGAGATTGTGCTCAGGATGATCTGCTCCATAACCTTCCCAGGCACTGAGGTCAGGCTGACAAGCCTGCAGTTTCTCAGGTCTTTCTTCTGGACCTTCTTGTGGATGGGCATCCCATTTGCCCACTTCACGTCATCCAGGACCTCCCAGGTGAGCCAGAACTGTTGATAAATGATGGAGAATAGCTTGGTGAGCTCTTCTGCAGCTACCTCATCATCCTAGGATGGATCCCATCTGGTCTCTACTTACTTTCTTCATGAGCTAACTACATTTCTAAGCACTTCATGATTTGCCTGTCCTTTTTCCCAAAGGCAATAAACTCTCTTTTTTGCTCTACGTTCCTGCAAAATCTCCCTGTTCAGCCAGGCCCATCATCTTCTCTGCTGGCTTGCTTTTTGGCACACAGGGATAACTGTTCCTGTGCCTTAAAGGTTTCTTTCTTGGAATATGTCCATTCTTCATGGAACCCTTTGTTTTTACAGGCTGTTTCCCAAGATAATCTCTGAACCAACTTCCTGAATAGGCCAAAAGTCCAGGGTAGAGGTTTTGTTGATACCCTTCCTTACTTTACTGATTATTGAAAACTCTGTCATTTTGTGGCCACTGTGGCACTGAGACATTTCCCAGCAGTCACATTCTGAATCATTTGGCAGCAATGAATAACTTATTGTTATACAAACTGTACCATTAAATTTCCTGTGATGTGTCTTTTCTACCACCTTACTTTGGGTCTTAATGAAATTTGAACTTGGATTGCTTCCATCTGACTCTGGATCATTAATCCTGTTTTTGTGATGGCTTATGCTCCAGCTCATCTTTTTGTCTCATGTTGTTTCTTTTGCCAAGAAAATATAGGTTTGGGGTGGAGCTTGACTTGTATTTGGACTCAGTCCCAAAACTCTATTACAACTGGATGTGAATGCTCTTCCATAATTGTGCCAGCATATTTTGTGCCTTATTTTATCCTTTTTGATATATTCAAATAGTATTTTATCATTTTTTGCTCTTTTCCTTCTTTTCATAATCTCATGAGAAGGAAAAAAATACCCAACTAAACAAAAAAAACCAAACCTAAACTAAAAAAAAAAAAAAGAATAAAATAGAAGGAAAAAAGAAAAATAACTGCAAGATATTTATAATCCACTGCAGGATGAATAAATTGACTGTCAAGGATCAATATGAAAACATCTTCTGCGGTATCAGTCTTGCAGACCAGTATAAAATACTGGGATTAAGTTTAAAAAAAAAAAAGTGGAATAGCTTTGCAGCAAAGTGAAACCAGCTCTACAGTACAGTGCTCTATATTTCCTTATACTGAAGAAGTTTTACTCACTTCTATAATGCTATAGATGTTAAAAATGACATTTAGAAAAGAATAGAGAAAATATTTATTATGAAATTAAAGTATAATTTAATAGTAACATGAATTTGGTAGGCTATTTCCTATGTTTCCTCGTCACCCAGACCTCCACGAAAATTGGAAAACTGTATTTTTAAACGATAATAGTTTCATTCTGGTAGTCAAATCAAAGTGATTTGCAAATTGTTTTATGAGCATCTCAATGCTTAACAAAGCCTGTTAAGACTTAGTCATTACTAGATACTTATACATAGTCCAGTAGTTTACCCTTTCAGTTAAGAGTGGTTTGTTAACATACCTTTACCTAAAAATATTAGCCATGAGTATTTATATCACTGTCCAAGACAGTAATCCTTTGGTTATGTAATAATATATTGTTTTGTTACTGGTAAGTATAAGAGATTTTAAATTTAGCATTGCTTTCCATCAGATGTCATCTGAATGCAGTATACATTCCCTGTTCCCTCCCCCCCCATATTGGTTATAAGTCAAAAGTTCTGCTGATTCAAATAAATAACAATACCTTTTATTTTTATCTCCTGCTGTAGGTATTCTATATTAAAATGTCAGGGAACTGAAAGGACAGAAGTTAAAAGATCTATGACGAGGATGCCAGGGAAAAAGCAACAACACAACCCTGCCTCACAATACTTAGTGGACAGTTTCATTTTTCCTTTCAGTGTATAGTTCCATTCTCATTTCCATGTTAATAATTCTAGGTGGCAACCTGGAACTATTAACTTTCATCAGTCTTTCTGATGGAACAGTATTCATCAATAACAAAAGAGAGATAATGAATTGTGCAAGCATACACATGAACACTTTTGTTATTGAGATCTGTTCCAACATATTTAGGTAAAAAGAAGAAAGACAGACCTTCTAGATCTAACAGATTATCTGAAATCACAGTATATGAAGAATCAGTTTAAAAAATAACACAGAACTAGCTTTTGTTTTGTTTCATTGGGTCCTTACATTGATATTACATTGCAATTTAAAATACAACAATAAAACCCTTGTTTGTGCTGGTGTTGGACTGCAAAGGTCTTTGCATATTAGTGTACAGGGCTGCATCATTTTTACTGCTGCCATATTTAGATGGAGAGGAAAAGCACAGACTACCTGGATATATCTGTCATTCTTCTCTTCCCCAAGGTTTGTGTACCTTATTCAAGACTATTATGATTCAGAAGTTGGATTTCTTTCTCGGGTGATTTCTTCCCTTTATAGAGTTGGTCTTAGTCTCCTGCAAAGTTAGGACATTTGCTTAGAATATGAGAGAGACAAATTTAATACCTCCTTTTTCAGAAATTGATCCAAATCCACACCCTCAGTTTGGGAAAACATTTTGATTAAAGGACGCACATACAGTGTTGCAACACTGCCCTGGAAAGGCAATGCAGACACCTAGTTCCTATGCAAGGCAATGAAGTTTACCCAAATTCTGTCATTGAGTTACATAGTAACATGTACTAAATATTGTTAATAAAACATCATCATTGTCAGGGATCTGCTGTACAGTATGCTGGTCTATTTCAAGTTGATCTTCACTGAGGAGGGGAAGGGCTGTTCAAAGATGGGCAGTTTGATTTTTTCGTTGTATAAACAGTAGTTTATTTTAGCAATTGGAAAAACTATATTCAATTATGATTTTTCAATTTTCTTTTAAAAATATTTCCTTTTTTTCCCTCTAAGAAATTATGTCAATGGACATGAAGAGAGCAATAGAATGTTAGGAAAATTTCTCAGATATCATAACCTAAATCTTTCTCTAAAGTACTATAATGTGTTAGCCTCTGCTTTTATTTAGACTAGTATTGTATACCCTGTTAGCTTCTTTTCTACTCTTATTATCCAAGAAGCAATTTTTTTCAGCTTCTATCTACTTTCAGTTTCCATTAGAGTTCTGAGGTTAATTCTCTTTCCTCTATCTCCTACAGATTGTCCTCAGGCCACCTCATCTCGTCCCATTTATAGATGGTATCAGTAAATACCACCCCTGAACTGACACCTTCTAGATCTACACATCACACTTCACCTTTTGCTGTCAGTCTGCTTTCTGTCGCTGCTGTGCTGCTGCCAACTCAAATTCAATCTGGCAAACTCATGTTTATGCTCCAAAGCCCTGCACATGTCTAGTGAAATGTGATTTGAGTGGCAGATTACCTCTTCTCCATCCCTTTTAGTGATAAACATACAGGCAGTATTGCAAGAGCAATGGCAATTTTTCTCTTTACTGTGGAAGGACCTGCAAATTATGTAGCTATGGTTCAGCTGCACTACACGGGAAGTTGTGAATTGAACAGAGTCAAAATGGAAAGACCCTTTGTCTGTGGAAAGCATTGCTGATTTCAGGATCCCTTTGTGGAAATCCAAGTCCTGTGCTACTGAGGAAATAATTTAATGCAGGCACAGCTTTTTTGCAGACAGTTGATGCTTCTAGACAGCTCATAGTTTTATTTATTGGTAATTATGTTCGGCTAACCCTCGTAAGCGAATGATGTCAAGGCCTGCCATTATCACTAGGTTGGTAGCTTCAGTTCTAATACAACAAAACAAACTATACTGCAAGTAGCAGCAAGGAAGATTGCTATGTGCTGCATTTTTATGACAGATACTATATATTTGTAAAGGATACATGAGAGTTTCTTGTGCCCTTCAATTGATCAAATTATGACACAGAACTCTTGAAATGATTATGAGTTGAGAATACAAGTATAAAGATCCTCCAAAATTGACTAAACTTCTGTAATGCATAATTAAAATGTTCATGTCAGCAAATACTATTGATTGTACTGGATAGTGTGCTATGCTGCTGTTGCATTGAACTGGCAGAGATACCAGCAAAAAATGCTTAGATTTTTAATAAGAAAGGGAATGGAAATCTATTTCATGATCTCACTTTGTCTCCTTACCCGTAATGTGACTTTATACATATATTCTTTAACATCTAACACACTTCTGAAGAACTTATAAGTATAAACAAAACAATTGTTTAAAGCTTCATTGGCTTTCTATCAGTCAATAGAAAAGTGAATCAACTCACTGTATCTTGCATAGTGAATAATGCTCCTTGCAATAATTCATACAACTGGATAATCACTGTTCATCCTTGACTAAATAATAAATCATAACACAATTTTTTTTTCCTGTAGCATTAGAATATTTAATGCTTAAGACCCAATTTCCCCTTAGACAAATTCAAATTAGTGTAATATAACACTGACTTTTTAAAGCCATTACTTGTTCATGTCATGCTGTGATCATAACCAGATTTAAGTTCTTAAATGATACAATTAAAAAATGTTTTCTAATATATCCTTTCTAGTTTCCCCAACTTGGTTATCGTCCTCAACATGGTTTATTCAATGTTTCAATGATTCCTTGAATCTGAAATTTTACGTATGATTTCCTACCTCGCTCTACTGCTCTCCCAGTGAAATCAGCAATGGCCTAGTATTCATACACTCACTATCTCGAAGTCTATTAGCACCTTTCTTCTAGGTTGATATTTAGTGGGCAGAATTTCCTTCTGGGGAAGTATAGCTAAAGTCTAAGCATAATTCAACATTTCTTTCCTTGAAATGGGTTTATTAGCTACAGAAGATATGGTGGCTTAAAAGAACCCTTGAAATAACTGAAGGTTATCCACTTTCATCAAATTAGGCAGAGAAAGCAATGGTGAATTTGATTCAGGCTTTTTTTTTTTTTTTAAGTTCTGAATTCTTTTTTCCTAAACATGAAGGAATGCAGCAAGAGTAATTGTATTTCCAGTGATTCATACTGTTTTTCAATGCAGACTAAAGTGAAAAAGTTTGTCTTCAAGTTCTATTGTAGTGAGGGAAGGCAATGGAAAAAAAAGCACAGGAAAGATTGTTTGCAATAGTTAGCCTTCTGCCTTTGCTCTTTAGCGCTGGGAAACTTCTTACCCAAAAAGCATAGTGTTGCCCTCCCCATTGGGTGGTCCCTTTGACTAGGCAGTGCTTTCAAAGATTCTCTGCAAGAAACAATTACAGTTACAGCCATGTTTAAATGTTTTCTAACAGCATGAAACAAAAATCTCTAGAGGAACGTTGCATACTAATTCACATACAAAGAAAAAGGAAAAGATAATGGGTGTTCTAAACCGAAACATTAAAAAATCCCTCAATTTAAAATATATAAATGCAGCATGAAACCATGTGAAAACAATAAAATAATGGTATAGAGTAAAGTTGGCATGTTTTTTAAATTCAGTCTTTTGAGGGATTTTTTTAGTTGCAGGATAATAGATTGGAGTACCTCTTCAGAGATAGCATAAGAATTTGAGTATAGTTTTAGAAACATTTTTTCCTTTCAATTTATATTAGAGTTTATATTAGAGACCATTTCAGTGAAGGACAAGTCTGTAGGCAAAGATTCTTATAACATTTTGGGAAAAGGTAATAATATACTTTGTTTAATTCTGTCAAGATATCAAAGTTGGATAGTAAAGACCTTATAGAAAACCTCTTTCACAAAAGCTCTATCTGTCATCAGCTAATTGGATATCATTAAGTAAAAAATACAAATTTATTCTTAGATGAAAATTTCTAATTACACAGCTATTCCTTCATTTATGATAAACAGGTTAATCAAGCATGAAAGATAGAACTCTATTATTAGCATGAAAAAAAGGTAAATAGTCCAGTTATAAGAAATGTGACACAGATATTTTACATTCAGGCTGTAGTAAAGTGGACTATTAGTATTACAGAGAGATCACACTTCACTGCTGTAGTTTCTATACAAGAAAATATATCAATGTCCATCAGAAATCCTGATAGCAACAGCCAACAGTGGTGCCAAGGATGTGACACTACCATGGGTGTGGGATTAAGTCAGGCAAAACAACAAGCAGCATGGAGATATTCCCAAAAGTATCCCCTGAAATGAATTAACATGTATTTTAGTGAGAGGAACCACAGCCAGGAAGAAATGATCCATCATACCATGTCTAAAAGTGGTGGAAGTACAAGAAAAACTTCCAGGGAGTTTTCCAGAGCATTCTTGAATTAGTTGACAGAAATTCAAAACCTGAAGCATCCCAAAATTACATCTTATATGACTGCATAAATGTCTAGAAAACAGTGTAAATCTGATAGCATACATCTGGACATTCCATATACCTCTGAGTATGTTCACTAGTATCCCAGCACTATTATGTGCTGCACTGAGAACAGGGTTAATAAATGCTTTGTTTTACCTTTCTCTCAACTGCAAATGAATGCACGATCAATGGTACTATTCCCAGTATTTTTTCTGCATCAATGTATTTCTGACAATGTGTGCTATGAGCATAAGAGGATGACTTGACCTCTTTATTGTAGTGGGATGTGGCAATTAATTTTTTATTGAAATTTCAATTAGCTTTTCTGTTCCTATAATGTTTTACCTAAATCCTCTTTTTAAGTTCTTACTGAGGTTACCAGAAAAGATCATCTAAGCATGACTGTGTTAAAAAGTAGAGGTAAAGAAAACAAATTATTTCTATTGTGTTCAAAATTGAGGTCACTTCAGGTTAACTGAATCAGATTCCTTGAAGAGATGAAGACTTTCCACATCATGAAGAATCATTCTGAGAATTCTAATTGAAAAAAGAAAGACACCAGCCTCTTATAAAAAGAATAAGATATTAAGATCAGCACAACTGACCAAGAAAACCTGAAACAGATTTTACAGACTGTTGCCTTTATGACCCTTATAAAAGAAGACTTGCCAAATGAAAAACAATGGAGAAAACCTTGCAGGTTAAAACTTTACATTAAGCTGTCTAGCATCCCGGACCAACTAAAGAACAAAGGAATTAGGTCTTACATTTAGAACTCTTATGAATCTGATAATATTTAAATGATAGCTGAAACGTTAAAGAAAAACCTACACCAAAATAAAAAATATTTTTCACTGAGAAATTTTTAAACTTCTTATCACACAGACTACTATTGCTAAGGTTAAGATGATGGTTTTTTCCTTGAAAAACTGTTATTTTTGTTATGTGTGACATAGTAGCTATTTTTTTTCAGGAAGTCACACATAACAAAAATAACAGTTTTTCAAGGAAAATAATAGTCCCTGTATGATGCAAGTGGAAAAACAGTAGTTTAAGTTTTCACTTGCATCATGCAGTAGACATTTCAAAATAAGCAAGGAAGTTACTTTGAGAAAATGTATGTAAGTTTAGTATAGGGAATCTGGAATTTATTAACCTTTGTAATGTATAAGTGGTGAACCAGCATTTACACTTAAAATTAGCTTTACTCAGTACCAAAAGCTATGTTTAAAAATATGACATTATTTCAGGGTCCTCTGTGAAAATTTATGTCATTTATCAAGGTTGGTCTCTGGGATGTGAATACATTTAAGGAAGAGAAGTTCATAAATTACATAGAAGTACCTTCCAGAATAGACCAACTCATTCTTACTGTTCCAGCTAAGACACCAATAGGCTGATTTTCACAATGATAAAGCCAATATAATTCACAGGGCATTTAACTCCATCCAAGAAAGAAAGAATAGATAGATGGGTATACCTGTGCATGTGCCTGTGTTGCAGGAAAGTGTTTATCAACTATTTCAGCGGTATTGAGTTTCTTTCATGAAGTTCATGGCTAAATAAAAAAGAAGAGTTACGGCCTATTCCATACTGAAAGGAGGGTTTAAAAAGACACAACAGGAAGAAATTAATGTAATCTTAGGGATTCAGTATCTACCCTCTGATTTTCAACAATCCCAGAGATTGGCTGGACTTCACAGTCGATAAAAGTGAATGCAAGTCCTCCAAAGGAGGGGGCATCCTGCCAGCCGCACAGGTGGACAGTGTACTGCCTGTGTTTCCCAGCTATTGCTGAGTGATAGAGAAAATTGCTCTGTGGGTTTGGAAACACAAATCTTTACCTCCAGAAAAAATGTGTTTTCTTGAGTTTTTATGTGGCCTATAGGGATATTACAGTGAGAGGGAAAATGTCAACTGCCTCCACCTGTAATCAAAGACAGTTGCCATAGTAATGACGCCCCACTTTTGTGTTAATGGAGGTCACACCCAAGTGTAGTTCCCAGCTATGTCTTTTTCAATGTCTCATGGAGCTGCTCTCTTAAACTTTGCAGATGCACACCTGGTAATTTGAGTCAATTTTTACTCTTTTTGTTTTTAATCTTCTAAAAGAAACTAGTTCAAAGCACATTGGTGATACTGCTGCATATCCATTCATGAACAGTTCCAGAGAATGAATAATTCCTGTAAAAAAAAATTTCATGCATGTATTTTCTCATCTATCTTTACATGCCTGAAAGTATAATATGAGATTACCCTATAATAATAGGCTGATATAAACATAAGAACAGTTTTCTCTGTTCTTGTTGTTTCCCCCTAAACATATGTCTTAAAATCTTTGCTGCTTAAAGCTTGTATTTAAAGGTAAGGGAGCATAAAGAATGTTTCCTTCTGGGACAGTGGAGAAATGGTTTGCAGAAGTGACAACATTGTTAATTACTTACCCTAAAATTATGCTTGAGCTCAGTGTACCAAAGATTTTTTCTCTGAAAATTTTACCATTAAATTTCCCACTTTCTGACTGTTGCTTTTCTTAATGTCTCAGGAAAGTAGATATTGAGTTTGCTTCTATTCTCCAGTTATGGATTTTTTTTTCCCTCAAGTTTTGTGTTTCCTGAGTATAAGTAGATCAGCTACACTTGATTTTAGCAACCTATTCTTTAAAAGTCAGAGACAAACTATGAATTTCTTTGGTGTCCTTCAGCTGTTTTCTGTTGTAAACTTTTACTGCAGCTGTTTTGTTAAACAAAAGTCTATGGATGTTTTGCTAGTATAGGCTTAGCTGTATTCTTCAGCCACTCCATCCACTGGATCTTGGGTATCATTTGTCGGTTAGCACCTGTGTGCATGCCAAATAGGAGAAACTGCAGGCCTTTGCAAATTACTGGAATTATTTATATATGTGTTGTTTTTTCCTTCTTTGAAGTTAGGTAATTTTGTTATTCTATCACATAGCCAGCAAGTGATGCTGCAGAGCATTTCAGTGACGTTTTAGCAAACAGATTGCCCACTGAAGAATCTTAAGAAGGTTATGTGCTTTCTGAGGTTATTTTTCGCATTTCATATGCTACAATGCACCTGTTATTTATTTATTTAGAATTTGTGGGTAAATTTCTACTAAAAACAGTCCCTTGTCCCTTTTGACAAAAGTTAATTCTTCCTAGTTAGCTGATTGAGATTTTTACTTCATAAAGGAAGGTCTCTAATAGACAGCCAAAGTTACTGGTTATGTGAATGTTAAGATCGTTGCTTTATTTTTTTTCTCACTATTTATCTTATTTTTGGGGGCTCTCAAATACTCCTGCATTAAGTAGCCAGTTCTCCAAGTCTTCTTTCCTGCTCCAATGAAAGTCTGCATGAAGATCTGGAATGAATTCTGGGTCTGTTTTTCATTTCAGGTTGTCTTTTTATTACTTTAAGATCATATAATGAGACATCAGTGGGAAAACTCCCTCAAAGGTTGGAGTTTTGTCAGAAATATCATATATTATGTTCTTAATATACTGCTCCAGAAGCATGAGTTTCTGTATCTGTATATCAATGTCTAAGTAGACCCACAGAAGCCTCCTGTTCTTAAAATATCCCAAGGCTTGGCTTGCTTAAAAAAGAGATGACACACAGTGTTATCTGTTTAGTTGGGTTTTGTCTGCTGGTCTATAATATATAAACTGTGTGGTTGACGAATTTTCAGCTATCATGCAGGATTTACATCATGAGTAGGTCAGCATGCACAAAAGAAAAAACATCTTTCATCACATGCATGTTTTATTACTTGTCAGGGTATGTAGATTTTGAAGGCCATCTTATTTTGCTGTAAAAACTGTTTTTCACACAAGGGTGAGGACAACCTCTATTTAAATAAGTACTAGAGTCAAAATATCCCAGTTGCAAGTCTCCCTTTTATTAAGACAAATGTCCTATTCACTCTAATGCAAACATTATCCATTATATGGGCTTTCTGTTTCCTGTCCTGGAGAGATGAAATTTATTGCTTATAAAGCTAACAGACATAATAATTCTATGTTTGCAGACATATTGGAAAAGAGCAACTATTAGTGTATCCCTCAAGACTTGAATTCTCTTTCTCATACTATTTAATTTGCACAAATTTATTCTTTTCCTGAGAGATGCTTTGAACCAAACCACTTCCCCAGTAAGTTCTATGTGAATTTGCTTTCTGCTTAACAAAATGTTTGGAAAAGTTTGGCCATCCAAAAGAATAATTATTTGAGGAGTTTTTCCAGAGAAAAAGAGTGTAATGCTGCTGATGGATCCTGCTTTTTCTACGTAGAGCAGTGAATGGCACCATAAGTGTCAGTTAAGATTCTCTTCAGGTATGCAGTTTGCATTACTTATGCTTTTTAGCCTGTTTAACTATTAGATTTGACTGTTTCGTATGCTATCACTTGTCATCTGTTCATGACTACAATAGTTGGCTGCTCTGCTGTCTTATCACACTTTTACAGGGAGGCCTTGACTACATTCATTACCTGATTCTTTAATTAGTCAATAAGCTCTATGAGCTTGCTGAGCCTGCATAGATGACTTGCTAAAAGTCACCAATTTTTTTTAGACTGAACCTGCAGATTAAAATTAATTCTTACTTTTTCCAAAATTTATTGTTTTGACTCACGCTCCTTTTCAAAACCTTACAGCATTTTTGATGCTTGGATAGATAATTTCCATATTGTCTCTTCCTCCATTCTTCATGACTCTGTCAGGTGTTTGGGGAAGGAGTGGGAATGGGAGAGGAGTGGATGAGGAGCAATGGGGTTTTTTAAAAAGAAGCTGTAATTCATTAATATCCTCGTATGTGTTTCTGTTCTGTTGTGCTTGTGATTTGTTGGCTAGGTACGTATAAAAAGATGTAAATATCATAGTTTATCATGTTCCATACAGTCCTTCTGACAATGACTTTTTAGCAACAACCCACTGTTTACAGGGTAAAACTGTGACATTGGCAGTAGAGAAAAAAGGCCTTAAAGCTCCACTCACTGAGTTACATGGGAAATTCAGAGCACTGTTATTGAGGGCATGGTCAATGCTACTTTTAGTATTCTAGTTTTCAAATATGATTATGGAAAGTAGATTCTAAAAGCCCTAAGTAGGCAATGCATCTAATTTGCTTACTGTTAGTCTGAAACCTTTGCAGAAGAGCACCTGTAGAAGTTTAGCAATCCAATTCATAAAGTACATTCATTGCCTATCTTGTTTTAGTGAATTTTGCTTCAAGATCTTGGTTCCTTTTGTTTGGGAGTAAAAGGGAAATGAGTAAATGAGGAATAAATTCAATTTTTGCAGAAGTAACCTAAAATACTTAAGAAAAATCAGCTTAGAGCTGATTCTGGATCCTTGTTACAATCAAACAAATAAATTTGCATCACCTTTATCTGCGAGGTTGGTGGTGTTATAAAACAATTCCTTCAATCTTAAAGGTGTGATCCATTGGTCTCTGAGTTCTTAGCACCAGCCTAGTAACCTCCCTGCTGACCAGCTGTCCTGATAACTTCTGATAGCCTCAGATGAGTTTCAGCCCTCAGTGGTCAGGTAGTTCTTAGCACTGTTATATCAACCATAAAACATTTGAGAATTTGCACAGTATTTTTCAGTTGCCCACTGCTTCAATTTTCTTTTTTCTTACTGAAACTGTTTTGTGTTTTCTATTAGAATCTAATTACGTTTGTGTGCCTATGCAAATAAAGGAGAGTTTTCTGTTTCAATCTGCCTCTTTAGTGAAGTAAAAGCTTTTTGTACCTTGTAGGATGTTATTATGTTCCTTAAACTTTGTGTGCCTTAGCTAAGGAGCTATCCTCTGTATCCAACATTAAATGTTCAGTGTTGAATGGTTTTGGTGTTTTAGCTTGATTTTTTTTTTTAATATTGGAAACTCAAAGTTTTGAAAAAGGGAGTTTTGAGTCATTAATTCATTACTAAATCTCTTCAAACAACAGTAAGAATTCTTTTGCTTTAAAGAAAGTGAAAAATAACTGAAGAGTGTTCTAAAGCTAGCGGGAGTGCCTTTGTGGTTTGAAGAAACCAGAGCAAGAATGCTCATGAGACTTTGAACTACACCCTCAATATGCTTAAGAAAGGTAAGAATAGAAAGGAGGGCTCTAGTGTTTGTTTAATATATGACTGTGTACTAGCAGCCTTCTATAAAAACTGTTGCTTTTTTCCTTTTTGCTTTTGCATCATCTTACATTGATTTAGTGAGTTCTTCTATATTCTTTTATTTTCATTGTATAAAAACTGCTTTTTGAAATGCATACAGAGGGCCTGCTGGCCATTTGGTTTGTTTCTGTGGGAATCTGAAGTGGAGAAAGTATTTACTTAATGTAGCACTGGTTTTTTGCAGTCTGTATTAAAATAACCAAAAACTTTGAGTTTGGTGTTCTCCAAGGATGGGAATAGATTTTTGTGTGAAAGCTTCTGGCGCAATTTGTTCAAGTAGCGATTGAAGCTTTTTAAGATTGCTCTAGCTGACTATGAAATTTAGCTGCTTATATGAATGTGTTTCTTTTGCTGCCTGTAAATTCTCCAAATACAGATTTTATTCCCTTCCTCCACGTGTTTTACCCTGATACCGATCTACCACATTTCTGTTGACCTTGAATCACTTCATTTCCTTGCTGGAGGTGTAACTTTAGGTAACTTGTCCTTCAGATAGTTGTTGTGTTTTGTTTATTTTAGTGACCATGCTATCAGATTAGTTTCTAATGTCAAGCAAAACGGATATAATTTCAGTCTAGGCATAGAGATAATTTTGTTCAGTTGATGATTTTTTAAAAATGATTTTCTGTGTCTTTTATGAACTTGAAACTCTGGAGGGAAGTAATATACAATGATATTTAACATGAAAGCTGTTGCAGTTAAAATAATTTAAAAATGTTGTTGTTGGTATTACTATTTGGTACATATTTGGTACAAGTAATTGGAATTTTGGAGAAGTATAACCTCCAGATATTTTGAATATTAATTAGGAGAGTGTTCCTTTTGGTAAGTGATACTAGCAAAATGAACCCAGAAGTATGAAAAACCCTTTTTTTTTTCTTCTGAGCAATTAGAAAGCCAAATAACTATAATACCTGTAGTAGTTGGGAGTAATGAATGTTTGAACTTGTTTCATATTAGTACCAGAATTTTTTCTAATATTTGCATATGCCCTAATTCTAAGATGACAAAAGCGCTGCAGAAGAATCTGCCTTTAGCAGGTGGTAGTTCCTGGATTTCACTGAATTATGATAATGAAAATGTAATAGCAGGTGTTGAATAAACTTACTTGCACTGGGAATTTTAAGAAACCATTAGTTTATTTTGCTTGGACTATGAGTATTTTCTAGCATTAAAGTTGTAGAGGCTTTTTCGTTTGCCTGGGGTTGTTTTGTGCTAACAAGGAGACAGTTTTTCTATAGAGAAATAAAAATTTAAGGTAGTAGTAATTCAAAATATTTCACATGCACTGACAATTTCTTTCTATTTTAGTCATGTTTTATAAAGAGAAGTGTTTCAATTCTGTATTCAATATGGATGAAAACTTACTGGAGAGTGCACTGCAGACAGAGGAGTACAAATGTGGACAGTTTTGCCTCAAATTCCTTCTCCCATCTCTGATATTCCTTATTGTTCTTCTAGATTAATATTGATGATTTTAAAGCAAATAGCAGAGATCTGTTGAGAAAAAGAAATTTTTGGAAAATAAAAAAACTCTCACTGAATGTTGTTTCCACAATATGAGTAAATTCTGAACGGCCCAGACTGTGGAAATGCTACCCAAGATGCTTATTTTATAGTACATGAGAAACAAAAACTTCCATAAGAAGAATGGTAAAATTACTCCACAATTTAGTTATGTTAAATTGTAAACATCTTGAAATACATGCTTGAAATTTTATAGCAAGAAGCAGTAGAAATTGGTCTTTCCCCCTCCACCTTGTTCATGTGGCTGGCTTTTAATCTTATTTTTTTTTCTCTCTAAGCAACAATAGACTCAAAGTACTAAAACTGACAAAAATCTGCTAAAACTTACTTTTGCTCTTTTTGGAGAAGGGCATTTAATACTGTCTTAGTATAATCTAAAGCCTATTGAGCAAGACGGTTTCCTTTATACCTCTGACAGGAATGGTATAGGAGTACATTTGAAACTCTGGTTTTCCCTTCTGTTCTGTGATTGCACACTAAACTCTGGAAGTGTGCTGGAAATTACACCATTTAAAATCAAAATCTCATTCTTCAACAGTAGTTCTCCTAACAATGAATTCTCTTGTTACAGTGATCTCTCTTTCAATAAAAGAAATCTGTTTTTATGAGAATGTGGTTTCCAAGTTGAAACATGAAAATAGATGGAGCTATATAGAATTCCATTAAAAAATATGGACACTTGCCTGTATATGATCAAGTAGGCTGCCAAGAGTCTTGGATCAGAGCTTTACTAGGGATGTGCAAAGGGATGTGCAAATGTAGCTAGACATAAGGACACTGAATGTATGATAGCTGTAAAAACATAGAACCCATCACCTTGAATCACTAGACAGGTTTGTTGGTCTGTGCTTGAAAATACAGACTGACTCATTGAACCACCTACCCATCAGGAGGTTGAATGAGTCAGGGTATGGCTTCAGTTTTCATCGCTGGTTTTCTCAGCATGCATGAAAGACAGTGGACATTTACACAAGCATACACTGAACTCAGACTACAGTTGTTTCTTTGCTTGTGGTCAGAATGTAGTGGAATGATTCTAAGTCTGTAGAATTTATTTTCAGAAGAGTAGGGTTGGAAAGAAAATGCATATCTCTCTTAGATGTGCCTTACACTCCATCATGCACACACCAGGACCCCCATGTCAGTGTTGTCTGATGTATCTATAGGACAGTCCTATGTTAGAAGTTCATGCAAGTTATGTGGTCAGCTCTTCAGGTTTTATAATGAAGTCTGGATGATAAAACAGTGAAATAAGAACTCTTGGGGATAGGGGGGAGTGCAAGAGGGAGAAGAGACACACATGACACTACACACCACATCACACAACAACAAAACAACAAATGAATAGCCAAAACACAAAAAACAACTTGATAATAGTAACTAGCAATACATTTCAATATGAATAACCAGGGTGTTTAAAGAACACTAGTAATTCAAGGTTTGTTTCTAGTGATTAAAGTAGACAGCAAATTTCTGCTGAAGGCAAGGAAGGAAAGAAATAGTGGCTCTTGTCCAGGAGCCAGGGACTCTTTTGAACTGATACTAACTCCTATTTGAGAGGGTAGAGAATGATTAAATTATGGCCATTTATGGGTTTTAAAACCAAATTTTCAGTCTATGAAAGAAAAATTCTTATTTAGCCAAGAAAATATGTATTATTTTCATACTGAATTCCTTTCATTGGTATTTCTGGCAAGTACAATCCACTGTGCATTTTAGTGTAATTCGTTTGTAGCACTCATCACTCACTCTGGGATCATACACAAGGAAAGTGCTCTATAAACATTAAAGATGACCTATGACTCGGGAGATTTATCTTATGCTGCCTGCAAACTTCCCTGCAGTGTAGGAAATGGGACTGGATCCCATTTAGCTCTTGTTTATCCACCCCTCATAACTTGCAGTACAACAAACACTAAGGTTATATTTTCACCACTCTCTCTTATGTAGGTGCTTACTACATTTTCCCCTCATATGAGGGCATAGGCCCCCATAAAGATGAGGAATTGTAATTTACTTCAGCATTCTTGTTAGAAGGAAGATGAAAAAAACCCCACCTCTAGATGACATAGAGACAGTTACTGTTCGTGAAAGACTGAATATAGCTCTGGAATATTGGAGAAGGGGCTCAGAGGTACCTGATGCTTTACATTTTTTATTTGATTGTAATTTTGTTTATTAAGGCTGAGTCACGAGAAAGGTAAGTTGTTACATTTTAAATAAACTGGCTTCTGGGGACAAAGAGATTAATTTCCAAATCTTGATTAATTTGTTTTTTACATTATTTTGGGAGTTTTTTTAATGTCTTGTTTTGTTGTGTTGTTTGCTTGTTTGTTTGGGGGGTGGGGTTGTTGTTATTGGAGCTTTATTGTGGGTTATTTTTCTTTAGTTTGTTTTGGTGGGGGTTTCTTTGTGTTGTTTTAGGGGCTTTTGTTGTTGTTGATTTGTGTTTGTTTGTTTTTAATTTGCCTACTGGCATATTGTAAGAATGTGGAGAGGGAAAAAAATGGGACTAGAGGAGCATAATCTTGAAGTACTACGAAAAGACTAATACTCTTTCTGAAGAGAGGATGCAACTTTCCATAAAGTTATCCTTCTAAGATTCTCTTTGCTCTGAATATTTCCAGACAGATGTAGGGATAACCTGATTTGAATATTCCAGCATCCTTTGGATATGATATTGTTCTGAGTTTATTATTATGTCAAGACACATCTTTGATTTAAATATATCACCAGACTCTAAAATAAGCTTAGTTTGAATTTTTTTCATACTTACCAAATTGTTTTGTTTATTATATTGAGAATACCTTTATTAGCCTGATACTGTGTTGGATGTGATGCACCAAGATTAAATATGTCTTGATTTCCAGGTTTTGTTCATAAATTGGACTCTTTAGCACCTCACAATGCTACTTTTCTGGAACAAAGTACAAATCCTGGTGATTCTACAGTACCTGCTTAAATCTTGAAGTTTGCTTTTTTCTTCTGGCCTAGATGAAAACTCTTGCACTATGGAAGTTGGGAGGCTGTGTGAATGGTTCTTACAGTCTTCTTTGTTCTAGAAATATAGCATTGCAATTTTATTGATGTAACAGTTTTTACTAGTTTCTCTTTCCTTTCTTCACTAGCTCTTGTCCTAGTTCTCATAAATATAACTACTGCAACTGTTCTCTGTTACTTTAGAGAGGCTAAAAAAATGAATTGTGAAACCATCTGACTTTAAGCAAATTCCTCCCTTTTCTAAAAGTTATTTCGTAAACATTGGCTTATGAAAAACCCACCAATTTTAAACCAATGGAATTTCAAAACTCCATCCATATTACTTTCTTTTCCTTGTCCCTCTGAACTTATGCTGTTTCTCATTATTGTACTGTTTAGTCTCAGTCTCTGGTCTAATTTACGTGGCAGTGATGTTGCTCTTTGGCTCACCACTCAGTGATTCTCATGATCAAATCTGAAGAAATGGTTGATAACTGTTGCAGTCTGTGCTCCCTTTACAGGAAGACATTGAAGTCATATACGGGAAGGATGTTGGCAGTATCATGGGTAAAAGGGAGTTGATATGCTTCCCTGCCTGATAAATCTGTAGGAATTACAGAGGCTATACAGTGGATAACATTTTAGGTAAGTTGTGTATACACTGAAAAGAATTCTAACATTTTGGGGAGAACACAATATGTTTCAGAAGGAAGAGATGGAATAGAGTCCTCAGTTGATACCTGAACAGTGTCTCCTGAAACAGCATGTTTTCTTGTGATTAATGTTGCCTCCAACATGATTGTGATTAATATTACTTCTGAGATAGTTGTTAAGATAGACTGAACTGAAGGTGTTTTTTTGGTCCATTATAAAAATGGAAAGCAAAACTGTGAGTGAGATTTGCCCATTAAATGCAGAGACAAGAAAACTGTGTTTAAATTGGAAGGGGAGGATTTGGACGTCTTTCTAAGGTGTCTTTAAAATGAAAGATTATTAGTACATGGGAAGCTCCATTCTGAAATATCATTGAGACACCTGATATTCTTCACTATTAGAACCCCCTAAACAAAAACAGTTTTTAAACAGAATATCTTCTTTTGACTTGCCTCTGTTACACCATTGTAATTTTTCAGTAGAAATCTTATGACTACCAGCAAAGAATAAGCTTCCAAGGAAAAGAACTTGTGTGCATATATATATATATATATATACATATATATATATAGTTAGTTAGTTAGTTAGTTAGTTAGTTAGTTAGTTAGTCATTTTCAATATAACAAAAATAAGAACTATGAAAATGCTTCTCATAGCAAAATCTGTTGAAAATAAATAACTGCCTAAAGAGCCTCAGTAAGGGCTCTGACAAGATGCTTCATATTCTTGATCAGCACATAAGAATGGATTTACAAGAGTGCTACAGAAATGCTTATGTTTGGACTTGCAACACGGTTTTTTACTATGCATTTTTACACTTTGAAGAATCCTTCAAACACTGCTTCTAAAAATCTAGTAGACCTTTCCTTAAAATGTTTATCAATAATAATTGTAAACTTTGGGGTATACCAAGGTCGGAAAACTTGTTCTATTTGAGTATTTTAATTAGCCAGTGAATTTGTGACACAATCCAAGCTCTCAGTCTTAGTGTTTATTACCTTCTGTTACACGCTTTTCTCTTTCCCCTACTTCCTTCCTAATCTTATATTTTAGGGGAAATAAAAATTGATGAAATGGTGCCTATCCTTTTATGAAATTGGACCTGGAAGTAAGAGGGATTAATTTCTTACAGGGGATAGAAGCATTTTCAGCCTGGGGAGAAACTGAGGGGAGACCTCATCACAGTCTACAACTTCCTCATGAGGGGAAGAAGAGGGATAGGCACTGATTTCTGTGGTGACCAGTGACAGGACGTGAGGAAATTTTCTGAAGTTGTCAGGGGAAGTTTAGGTTGAATATTAGAGAAAGTTTCTTCACCCAGAGGGTGGTTGGGCACTGGAACAGGCTCGCCAGGGACGTGGTCACAGCACCAAGCCTGCCAGAGTTCAAGAGGTGTTTGGATGATACTCTCAGGCACATGATGTGACTCGGGGATGGTCCTGTACAGGGATAAGAGTTGATCCTTATGGGTCCCTTCCAACTCAGTATATTCTGTAAAATCTACTTCTGGATGCCTTTTACCCACTTACCAGTTATCCAAATTATTTTTAGGAGACCAATATGGTTCAGTCTTTTTCTGTAAACATTTTGGGCACACAGAAATAATGAAAGGAATCACAAATAATAGCAGTGAAGATAAAAATAAATTGTGTGCCAATATTTCTTTAGGAAACACTGATGTCAAACATTGAATACATCATTCTCAAAGTTTATATTTGGGGAGATGTGCCTAATTCAGCAAACAGTTTCAGATAACTGCTGGGGTTTTATGATTTTTTTTTTCTAAATCTGTTTGCTTGAGGGAAAAGTAGTTTAAATCAATAAAATTTAAGGTTTTTGCAAAAGGACAGAATCATTTAGGTTAGCAAAATACCTTTAGGATCATAGTCCAACGTGTCATCCATAACAGCAGAAGCAACCTGGAATATTGGTCAGCCAGAGAAAGTGATAAAGTTCAAGCACTTTTGACTTTTCAAAAATCAGAATAAGAAGTTGTCTTAAAAGAATGTTGTGTGGTGCACTCTTTTAGGCCATATATTTGAAACAAAATCTGTATGGCTTTCTGATGCAGGGCTATGACTTTGGGAACTTGAACACATTGAACTACATACTTTTAAAGGTGTGGCACAAATCAATATTTGAGCAGACAGTGAGGCACAAGAACACTAAATGTGTTGCTCAGATTGCATTACTTTTTCTGAAGAAACTTTTGGTGTTGAAAGGAACTGCAGTCTCTGGGAAAACTTGAGATATCACTTCTTCCTTCATGTTGGAGTAGTTGTGTTTGGCCTTTCTGTAATTTCTCTTTTGCTCCAGATTTTTAAATAAAATTTTTCCTAAAAGAAAAACAGAGTTCCTTCTCTGTGATTTTTGTCTTAAGGCATAGTCTCCTAATAACTGCTCTCTGCATCTGGTCATCAAATCTGCCATATCAGCAGGAGGTTACAAGTGCCTTAAGATATTATTAACATGTATGTTTCCACTACTATATGTGTTATAGAAGCTGCTGTGACACCATATAATGAATATTTGCTCAAGCTAATGTTCCCATTTAGCACTCCCTATACCAGAAGATTGTGTGATAATTTACCATATTTCAGATCACTTTTATTCAGTAAAGGAAAAAAACACAACTATTGGGTTGAGATTGCTGCATGTTTTATAGATTTTGCTCTTATTACAGTTACATCAGCAGAAGTTGGTATATTTTAGGAGTTAAAAACTGATTGAGGAAAACACATGATAAAAAATCCATAGATTAACATAAATGAAACTAAAAGGACCCTGGTGTGCAAGGACAGAAAGATAATCCAAAGCAAACACATCTGACATGGGGGATTGCTGCTTTTTAATGCTGCAACTTAGTTCCCTTCCCTATACATTTAGTTCTGTATTGCACTCAGAGTCCTTTAGCTCCGGACTTACTGAAGCATATTCTTAGTTGAGATGAGGAATGGACTGTATTTTCTAGCCTTTATTTCTGAAGGTGTGCATGTGTGTGTGGGTAACTCATTGCGTGGAGGCTGTTCTAGCAGTTCTATTTGCAGCCTGCTTTTGAATCTGATTCTCCTCCCACCTCTTACCACTACAGCAGAATAAAAAAGCAAGGGACTCTGATCAGATAAAACACTCTGCTGGGAATGGTGCTTTCAGCTGAAACTTGCTAAAACCCTTTAGACGTTCTGCAGTCTTGGGAGAGACAGGGACTTTTAAGAATTACTATTTCTGGAACCCAGCAGATGTTCATTCCTTTTAATGATGCCTGAGGCAGAGGTGAAAACAGCCACTGTAATGAGCCCACTCTGTGTCTGCCACTTGTAACTGCTGCATTACTGCTGAGACTGAAGAATTCTTACAGCATCAGCCACCTAAACGAAGTACAAGAGTAGGGGAGACATGGATCTTGTTTAGGCTAAGTATAAATGAATCAAATACATTGGGGAAACTTCCCTATTCTGTCCTGTGCATTTGTGAGGATAAAATATAATTGTGAGCATCATTTCAGCAGTGATCTATTTGTATCCTGGATCCATCACAATGGCCCCAGTGCTGCTAACTGGAAAGGGAGACTGGAGAGTAATGCCTGATTGAACTATTCCTCTTCCTGTGGAGCAGTGCAGTTTGGTTCTTGCCAAACTTCCCATTGCTATATGTAACAACATATACATATACTGGGTTTTAAATAATAAATTATAAAAGCTACAAAAATATATAGAGGCCAATGTAATTAAATGTAATTATACAAATGCATGTCTGTGTGGTAAATGGATGACTGGTTTCTTCCTTCAATGGACTATTGTGTATGGAATGTGCTTTTCTGTTATTATTGAAAAGTAGTAACTGTACCTTTAGAATTAATGTGGCTGCCTTTGTTTTTCCCTTAGTTTCACTCTGGGTCTCTTAGAGGGAGGTCCTCAGCTGAGAGTGGTCATGTGGGAGAAATTTCCAAAGCATGGATTTGAGCAGCTAGGGAGGGATTAAGCAAACAGGCCGTTGCAGGAGCAGTACAGGGAAACAGGCTTCTGGACAGACCTAGAGCTAAGCTGCTACAGGGCAGAAAGAATGAAACTTTTATAAGGATTCAAGAGGACTGAGAATTCATCCACGAAAGCTACTCAAAGTTTCCACACTAGAAAATAAAACTGGAAGAAAAAGTCCTATGCAATACTGGATGAAGAGGACAAATTTATCTTCAATGCTTCCTCAATGAGTTCTCATGTTCATTGTTTAGAAAGTTCTTGCTTCAGGTCACTTTTCCTATGAGAGGAGTCATCTTGAGAGACTAAGAATACTTAGGCAAGTTTAAACTCCTTTTAAGAAAAATATGGTACAATTCTACCTCCAAGTTCTGGCTTCCCTCAAGAAACCTCACTTTTTGAGGGAAGACCAAGAATGAGTTGAAATAGGAAAGTATAATCAGAAATTACCAAGCTGGCAAGAAAAAGATTACTATTAATTGGATAAAAACTGGAAATAATTTCATCTATTTAGACTTTAGTTACCATTTACTACTTTACTTTTCTGAGCTTTAAAAAAAAATCTAACTTCAAAAAAGTCTCTTGAGCTGGTCAGAATTAGAATCTAAAAGGTGATCTGCATAAAATCAGTTACGTTAGTTGGTTTTATTCTCTCTCTCAATATTAACATATACTTTCAGAACATCTCTATCTGACACTTATAAATATTTCTAGTTCATCCTACTTCTCCACAGGACAACATGATTTTAAAACATCTTATTTTGTAGCTCATAGTCAACCTAATAATATAAACAATTTCATTCAAATGCCAACTAAACAATAACTTTCTTTTGTCCTTGCATTGTATATTTTTAACACTTTATAAACTTATTTACTATGATGTATCCAAACATGACTTCTTATTCTTTTCTGATGACATCTGAATTATTGAAATATTGCATCTTGACTGCAAAACTCACAGAATGTCTAAAAGAATCTAAATCTATTCCAGACAGTATAAATAATTCATGGTCAATTCTTCTCTCAGCTGTGGGAATGCTGCTGCTTATTTACAGCACACTTCAAGGGGAAAGTGTTTTATTAACACTTCTCTGCTATTAGATGAAGCTGGTCATACATTCCTGTAGGAGCTACTGAAATGCATTTACTG
>JAWWLZ010000139.1:35461621-35486726 GCA_035041345.1 Poliocrania exsul
TGTTTTATTAACACTTCTCTGCTATTAGATGAAGCTGGTCATACATTCCTGTAGGAGCTACTGAAATGCATTTACTGCAATTAGTTGTAAATTATCTTTAATTTTCTGTGTTTGTAGTTGCATTATTCTTAATTTATGAACTGCAATTAGCAACTGTGTATGTTTTGTTTTGTTTTTCCTTAAGATTTAAATTATATAGTTATATCAGAGTTTTACTCTAAGGGATCCCCCCACTCCCCTTTCAGAACCAGATATTGAGAAGGATGTGGGAGGCAAGAGTTCAAACTTCTCCTGGCTTTGACTTCTGTTTGTGTGGTTGAGAAGAGTAAATGTGTCCATGTTGATGGAGTGCTACAATCTGGACATCATCACAGAATATTCTGAATTAGTATGTTAACATTCGAAGTCTTGCCATCAATTTTCATTCCACCATAAGACAAAAATAGTACTTTTGAATGTTTCTGTGAATCAAAATTGCCAAAATTTTTTCATCCGAAAGTCTTAGATTATTTGCCTTTTTTTCTATGCTGGACTCTCTTTTTCTGAATTGACAAGAAATTCCAGCCTATCCTAGCCAGTGCTCTGCAATAACTTCATGCTTGATTACCTTCCACAAAGTGTTTGGATATTTCCAGTAAGAAAAGTATCTTGCTGGATTCCCTTTAATAAAATGTGTTCAGATTGGCTTTGGATATTGTGGCTGATTCCATCTGAAGAAATGAAGGGGAAACTAAAAAAGAATTGTTTAATATGCACTTACCCATGCTTCATTTTATACATTATTGGTGTGGGAATACTTGAGAAAAAATGCTATATGTAAGCTTCTAACTTTAGGTCTTTCATACTTCAGATCGGGCATCTTTATGTGCAAATGTGAATGTAAATATGAATTGCTAAGGTTACCAAAGACCTTGCAGATTTAATTGTGCACTAATGTGTGATGTATTTACAAGATAATTTAGAGGACTGACACTGGAAGAAAAGGTGCTGCTGCTAGAATTGTACTATATTGACACTTATAAACCTTTTGACTTCTATAAATTGATACATTCATAGTTACAGTTCTGTTCTCTGGTCTAGACATGCTATTTCCCTCTTGTAGCTGTAAATCCAGATGCATCCTATCAATTAGGGGAATAAGCCACAATGACTATCCATCTTTGCTCAGAATAGATGTATAATAGATGTTTCTTGGTTTCAGAGAAAATTATTTCATTTGATACTAGAAATTATACAACTACCTTCTCAAGGACATACTTGCTTCTTTGTCCCTGCAGGTAATGTTCCCTTTCAAGGAGGTTTTTCTTCTGATTAGTGTTTATATCAAAACTCACAGTAATAGATATTTTCATTATACATAAAATCTCTAATTCTTTTGGGTGTTACTGTTTTTCACAACTTATGTCAATATGCATCCTGTCATACTGACTTATAGGTTAACTGAGGTCTGCAGAGAAGTTCCTTGGGCATTCTGCATCCTCTTTTTAATGTCACTGAGTGGGTGTTACTTTGAGTAGTTATGTTGGAATTATTCACATTTCTGTTCTTGCCTTTCCAGTTTACTTAAGTTAAACACAAAGAATTCTAATAAAATTCATCTTCCTTTTTTTTCTGTTTAACCTATGATTTACACTTAAATAGCCTTATAGATATTTTTCCTACTGACAAAAAGGATTCATTTCCTGACTGTTGAAGATTAATGCAACAAAAAACATTTGAACTAGTGTTTAATTTAAGGGATTAAATAATTAAGAGTTATAAGAGAGGCATTAGATGTCACTATTTCAATATATGTGGAATGAAAACACAGTCGTATTGAGTTTTTCAAGAGACTTCTCCATGTATGATGCTTTAGGATATTTTTCTCTAGTATAAATTACATTCACAGAATATTCCAGACTTACCCCTCTGGTCGCAGGGGCCTGGGATTCCTGAAGGATTCTTTTAGTAGTAAAGACATGCCAATAAGGCATTGAGTACCTGAGCTTTTTCCACACCTTTTCTTTTGCTATTTATGTATTTCTAGAACACTTTCTTATTGCCCTGTGCATTCCTTGCCAGATTAAATTCTAGATTAGACTTGCCTTTTTTAACCCTATCCCTGATTGTGGGAAGGAAGGGGCTGAAAATGGAAGATTGGTGAGGAAAAAAGAGAAAAAATTGTTTTTAGAATTGTTTTCACTCAAGAGACTTTTGCAGCTGGTAGTGCTAGGTCTATGCTGGCAATGCTAGGGAAAGATTAGTGTGGGAAAATCCCACTTATTACACCTCCTGATGTTTGTCCTCTGCCTGTTTTGAGAAGTAGGATTCCTGTGTAGAGATAACACTTTCTCATAGACTCACTTGAGGCCCCTGCTGGAGGAGGGGGAAACCATAAAAGCACAGGTGAAAACAGCCTTGAAGTTACGTGCATGTGGAATGTGTTAGAAAAGCACCAGGACGGGCCTGTGATTTTGCTCTTTCACCCACTGCATGACTTAGCAGTGTATTTACGGTTTACGACTCAGAAATAAACTTTTCCTTAATACCTTAGCCATGGTTGGGTCATCTGTGTTTATCTGTGTATCAGTTGTTACACTGATCTATCAGACTAACTCTATATTTCTCCTAGAGTATAATCACAATTTATTGAAGTAAAATTAAAAGACATAAAAACTATATGGGAGAATTTAAAAAAGTAGATTTACGAGTGATTCTTTAACATAGACGTTGTTTACATTTTGCTTACAATTGCCAGTAGGAGATATTATTTGCCATCTTATGAAAAATAAAAACATGAATTAACTTTATTTGGTGAAAAGGTACTTCTAGCTCTATGAATTCAAAGTTACCCCATGCTTCATGGTGCTCTCAAATTTAGCGTGGTACGACAGCACACAGTGTATATCCTATTGCTAATTTGTAAGCAAAACAAATATTAGAAAGTTGTGATGGAGGTTCTTCCCTAACTCGTGCTGTTAGTACTCATATTACTCTTTAAAAATCTTTCATAGAATCATAGAACAGCTTGGGTTGGAAGGGATCTTTAAGATCACTAAGTTTCACCCCTCTGTCATGGGCAGGGACACCTTCCACTGGGCCAGGCTGCCCAAAGATTCATCCAATCTTTGACTATTTAGTGACTACTGTGATAGAAAGAACATTTAGCAAAGGGCATAAGACAACACCAGTTACCTTGGAAGCACTAAAGGGTGACTCAGATTGATAGTGATGAAAACCATTATGCAGACAGCTGTGATTTTTAAGTTCCTTTGAAGAATAATTGCATATTCAGAGCAGTGCAGTTACTATATCCATAGTTCTTGTCTATTAGGTGCAAAACTTAAGACCTAAAAAGTGAATTCTGTGTTTGATTTCAAAAGCTTTATTCAAGCAGAATTCTTACAACTTCTCAAAGTAACCACTAACCACTTCTGTTGTTACACGTGGGCACCAGTGATACAGCCAGGGGCAGTCTGAAGAGTACCAAGGTTACAGAGCCCTGGGACTCTGCTTCCAGAGGACTCCTATGTGCATAAGAATTAGCAGTGCTGGGGAACATGCCACCAGCATGACCAATGACTTCTTCTGTAGTATCTACAAAGGGATCTTTTTCACCTGCTTAGGCACACAGCAGCAAGCTGGTGCTTCTCCCCCTGTCTTTTGTGCTCAGGGCTCTGAGCATCGTCTTCACCTCCTAAACTTATGGCCTTGCTGCCATCAACTCTGCTGTTGGCTGGCTGAAAGCCTTCCACACATGTACTTCCTACCTGGCCTAGGTCAGCCTATCCCTCAGAAGTGTTGTCTTTATTTGTGTGCATCCTGACTCCCTTTTCTCAGTGGAGGAAGACAAAGTGGCCACTGTGAACTATACCCTGGCAATCCTCACACTGAACCCTCTGATCTACATCCTAAGAAACATGAAGCAAAGGCTGCACTCAGGAGGCTGACACACAAAAATAACACCAAGGTAGAGCAAAACCTTGACACAAGACAGAGCTTGACTGAAGGCCAGCTCCTCACAGCTGTATGAGATGTTGCTTTACTCTGCCTTTATGTTCTGCTTGTAAAAAATTAATGGTGTCTTTCACTTGAAATATTATGCCAACCTCTCTGGCATAAGATATAGCACCACTTACATTCTCTCTCCTAGGGTGTGAGCTCATGATTGGCTCTGATAGCCTGGCCGAGGATCATCTCTCATCACATGTCCATTCCTTAACTAGTCATTTCTCCTTTAGGATGAGTGACTTTTAGGGACATTTTAGATGTCAACATGCAGGTGAGACAAGTCCCTTTTGTTTGGCTCATGAGTGGAGTTTCTTCTGTTTGCATTACAGCAAGAGCATTTTCTTCTCAATAGTTGTTGCACTTAATCTGGGTCATTTTACATGACACTAAGATGTAATTAACTTTCCTCTGGAGGTAGAAAAGGAAAACAAAAAAATAGCAGAAGAAAATAAAACAGCAGAGTAATTGGTAATGCTTCCTTTGGGCATGAGATATCTCTGGGGACTCATGGAACACCAGGGACAGATTTAAAAAGTAGAAATTGTCCATTATAGATATTTAGGATGACAGAAACTGCTGGGTAAACTTGTGTGTGCCTTGCTTTCATATGGACTGAATAAATTCCAGTATTCTTACACCTGCAGGATGACTCTTGTGTTGGAATAATACCTCAAACTAACATAAACCATGAAATGATTTTCCAGTCTGAGCCTGAGCTTACCCAACACTCACATCCACACACCCAGCATAATGTGCCTCCTGCAGCTGTTCTCCACAACAGGTTCATACCAACCTTCCAGGTCCTCATGTACTCGATGATCCACTCTATCACACCATAATTTGAATAGTTCCAACTTGGGCTCATTTCTAATACTTATCTTTCTACCTCCAGTCCTGCTTCCCAGCCACGTTGCCTTTAGGTTGGATGGAGTAAATGGTAATTTACCAAGCATCCTTTCTAAAACAAATAAGTTTACCCTCAGAAAAAGCAAACAGGAGAGAGCAATTGGGATTGACATGTCTTTCTGGACTACAGTGACTCCTGGTATAAATATCTCTTGAGCAGTAATAGAACTAGCTAACATGCTATCTGTATCTCTCAACTCTGCCTAGAGTCACACTATAGCCTACAGTGTGCCTGGTAGTGTCCTAGTTTGATTTTTTTCGTCAGCAAGAAAGCTCCCACAGAATTTACTGATGTGGAAATAGGTCTGTAGCCCTTTAGGGACTAAAGGAATAAACACTGTCTAACCAATTCCATTTCAGAGGTTGATATATGCTCCCACTCAGACAAGAGACGTGCTAGTTGAAGATGTACGATACTGGACAATTTATTTTGTACTGTTATGCAGTAGGGTTCTGTGAATCACAAATCAATTTCTTGATCACCTTTCTAAGAAGTCCTGGAGAGAAATAAATATCTATGTGTTAAAATTGCTACCCTGAATGCATATTTTAGGTATGGTATTTTGGAAACTGTGGACTTGACCTGCTTTGCTCTGCACTGTTGCAGCCTCACCTGGAATATTGTGTGCAGTTTTGAGCAGTATGATATAAGAAATATATTCAGCTTTTAATAGAGTGTCCAAAGGAGGGCAATGAAGATGGTAAAGGGCCTTGAGGGGAAGCCATCTGAGGAATGGCTAAGGTCAATTGGTCTGTTCAGCCTGGAGAAGAGGAGACTGAGGGGAGACCTCATTGCTGTCTACAACTTTCTTGTGAGGGGAAGAGGAAGGGCAGGCACTGATCTCTTCTCTGTGGTGACCAGTGACAGGTCCTAGGGGAATGGCCTGAAGTTGTGTCAGGTGAGGTTTAGGTTGGACATTAGAAAAAGGTTCGTCAGCCAGAGGGTAGTTGGACACTGGAACAGGATCTCCAAGGAAGTGCTCACAGTACCAAGCTTGCGAGAATTCAAGAAGTGTTTGGATGATACTTGTAGGCATATGATGTGACTCTTGGGGGTGGTCCTGTGCAAGGATAAGTGTTGAATTTGATGATCCTTGTGGGTCCCTTCCAATCCACCATACGTTCTGATTCTGTAATATTCATTCAACTTAGTAGTTTTTTGTGGGGTTTTGTTTGTTTGTTTGTTTTAATTAGTTTTAAGAAAATCTAATTTGTGGTAAAGAACACGTGCACAGAGTGACTGAAGGAGAACTAACAGATCCTGCTTCTCACTTCACTAATGACACTGTAGAATTGTCTTTTGGGATGTTGAGTGTTCATTTTGTGCAGGAAAGAAATAAAAAACCTATGCTTTTTGTTGGTCCTTGGGGGACATAGTTCCTGGAATAGTCACACTTTCTGTAACTGCATGTAACTCATCTCTAAACAGTTCTGTGTACCTGATATTTATCCACATATATTCAATCAAATACTTCACTTACATTGTCTTATTATGTTTGAAAGAATTAATTCCCCACTTTCCCAGTGCCCTCCATAATTGTTGTTTTCTCTTTTCCCTATAAATCTTGAAATTGATGGGAATTATCAGAGCAAGAGATATTTTGAATTCAGTGTCATATTGCTAATCCTAAATACCATTAGAGTTTGAGATAGAAGTGATTGCCTGTATGAATTGCTCTTTTTTTTTAGGATAACTTGCAATAATTTGACTATATCAGAACTGAAGTTTATTTCTGTTGAGAGAATTGAAAATCTCTAAAAATATTTATGTTTAATTTTATACTTGTAGAGTGAATCCAGTCTTAATTTCTGAAAATATTCAGATTTGTATTAAGGTTTGCTATCAATGTATTTAGATTTATAGTATAATGATTACCTGCTCTTCTGGTCTCATATATATTTTCATTCCAAGGACTTAAATGAAATGATGTGGAAGTAAAGGTATTTTTATTTATACTGTTATTTGCCCCTAACTAACCATAAAAGGTTCAAGTAATGTGGGGTCTGTCTTGTTATGTGGGATTGTACTTGCTTAATAATCAAAATTATTTTGAAATCCTGCCTAGTGTATAAGAACATCAATGAAGCTTGGTATGTTAAGCCTTAATAATTTTTCTTCACCATCAGTAGAAAAATTTTTAGGGTAGGTTCTCTCTGATACTAACAAGATCTCACTAATGAAGGAGGCTGTTTGACAAACAGATTTCTGTTTTTTTCCTTTGTCAAGATATGCTAATGCACATTAAGTACAGAGCCATCTCCTTTTAAATTTCTGCAAGCCCACTTTTCCAAAATTTAAGAGCTTCCCAGTTTTAAAGAAAATTCAATAAATAAAGAAATAAACCATACTCTCTTAGATTGAGTTTGCTATAAAAGACTGTTAGAATCAAGTTTATACTTCTTTAGATCTGAAATTCATCTCAGTGTCCTAAATGTCTCATTGCCTTGACATTTTACAGATACTGGTTTTGGAACTTGCAACACTGGAGCATGGAGGGGTCTAAGAGATTTGCTCCTTCAAGACAGAAAATCATGTAGTTTGCAAAACTAACTAAATGCACAGCCGTGAATTCGGAATCCATCAACATTTTTCTCACTAAGCTTCTTTGACTTTGTCAATCAACATTAGTTTGGTTGCCTCTGATGGAAAGTGATAAACATCTGTACAGATAGATTATATATATATATATATATATATATAAAAATATAGATTCATATATATAAATATATATATTAAGTTAAAAGCCTAAGATTGTACTTCAGACTACTACTGCATGAAAGTCAGGTCTTCCTCTACCTGGTAGTAGTTTGGGGAATCCCTGAATTTTGCTTCACTGTAACATATCCTGATAAGGCACAGAGTAGTGCTGCTGCAAAAAGTGAATGTGCAGGCATGCATATATCTTGCTAGCACATTTTACAAATGGTTTTGATATATCAGTTCTGTAGATATTTGAACTCTGGTAATAAAACTGTAATTCCTTCAAATAAAATATTTATTGGCTCTTCCTGCAGTTCCTTCATGTGTCCTTTTTTAGCTGTCCAATTATTTCTTATTTAAAAACCAGCTTGGCACTACATACTCCTAAAGAATTAATAGGATATAAGGTGATATCTTGAAAAAGCTGTATACCATGCTAATTTGAAAACTTTTGTACCTGCCCAAGACACAAATCTTACTTCCTTTTTGATTAGATGAATGATGTATAACTTAGCTCTTGTAGACCACCTTTACCACAAAAACCCAAACAACCAAACCAACACCACCCCCACCCCCCCAAAAAAACCCAACCAAACCAAACCAAACAACCATGTGGTTTCATCTGGTTTGAGACTGGGATGTTATAATTTTCAGGCTTATTTTGCCTCCTGTAAAATACTATTGATTTCACTAAAGCATCCTTTTTCAAATGTGTATATAAGAAGCAACAACTTCTCTGTACCCATTACTAGTTTTAAATATTTGGCTCTGAGTGTGTCGGTTATTAAAAAGTAACTGCTGAATTGTAACACAAGAGAAAAAGAATGGGACGTGACTCTTGTTGTAACCAAGAAATTGCAGAACTCTTCAGGAAGTGATCCATGAGTCAAGGCAACAAAAAGTGAGAGGTACAACCCTAGAACCTTCTTAGAACTAGAAAGACTTGCTAGGCTGTATCAGAAAAATAAGTGTGAGCTTTTAGTACAGCATGTGTTGGGCATTAGGGCCAGTATTAGGGCTCATTAAATCACTGGCGCAGTATGAGTTCAGAAGATAAAATTTCATAGAAGATTTTGTATACTTAACTGGAAATAAGGAGTTCATTCTTGCATGCTGATGTGTTTACCAACTTGTGAGGAAACCAGAAAGCTGTTCCATGAGGATAAGGAATTTTGAATTTCACAGGATGTTCTTGGAAATGGCACATTATTCTCCAAAATGGATACAGAAATTTCCTTATTTTATTTTCTCAGAGAATACATGTTTTAAATTCTACAGATTACAAATTACACTAGAACTTGCTAAATAAAAATTGACAATTAAAAGTCTGTTTGAAAATATTTTTAAACAAAATAAAACAAAACCCCCTCCATTCATAAATATTGTTGGAAGAAATTAATTCAGCCATGTTTGCACACAGATTTATGTTATGCACAGATAAATCCATTAAAATAACTGTAGTTTCTTCCTCTCACCAAAGCTCTACATTTTCCTCACCTGGTCCTGATCTAAAGTCTGTGGAAGTCAAATGAAACAGTTTCTTTAAATCCAGTATATTTATTTTTCCATTCAACATTGGTCACCCCTTTGTGTAGAGAAAAGGAATGGCTCATGCTCAGTTCTTTCTGACTACTGTCCTTGGCCATATATGTTGTGCCTTGTATGACCAATGCAAATCTTACCATTCCAAGTATTATGACTCCCCCATTACAAGCACATGACTTTGCTTGCTAGCAGAATTTTCTGCTCCATCTCAGGAGTTTTTTTGCTTTGAAAACCTAGCATATATTTGTATACAAGTTGTCATTCATAGATCTAAACAGCAAACTGTTGAGTGTTGGCAATTTTGTGTTGCTTTGGCCAATTAATGGAGGCAAGGACAGAGAGACTGTAGTACAGTTTGGTTTATGTATGTGCTTAAACTGTAGATACCTACCAGAAAGCAATGCCCTTTCTTATTCATTCCTAGATGATTTCTAAATTAGTGGGCGAAAGGGCTGATTGCTTCACAAAGAATACTTAACTCATCTGACTTAGAACTGGAGTTCATAATAACTTTGACAACTTTTTATATAAGAAAGTACATTTATGAGAAAACATTTCTGTACTAATACCATGACTTTGCGTTAAACCTTTATTAGTTTAAAATATCATCATCTCTTTCTTCCTGTGTAATGATTTCTTCTCAATATTTTCAAAGTATTCATGAAACGGTGTACTGCTCACACTGTGACTGCTGAAGTTAGAATTGGCCCTATGCCAGCGTTTCCATAAAATATGAAAAGGTTATGCAGAACATATCAGTCTTACTTGAATGACAGTTGGGAACTGGCCAACATGTTCATCTTCTCTGCTCATGGACTAGCTCTGAGGTCTTCTACTTTAATCCAGAGACTGATCCACAAGACACCAGAAACCTTTGGAGTTTTGTTAGTAATTTTCTCTATGGCTTATGTGTGTTTGTGTTATAAATTAATAGCTGACTTTTCTCTCCTGAGTTATTACTTGGTACTTGAAAATATTTATTTGTTTCATGTTATTTCTATGTAGGTGTTTACCCCTTACATAGGCTTTCAAGAAAAGTTGTCTATAAGTATCAAGGTTCAAATAGTATTAAAAAAAATAAAATCCAAAACCCCACAACTTCATCTAGCAATAAAATTGAGTGGTTGGTTAATCAATTGAAGCTCTTCATCAATAGAAGGGGAATACATAACCTTGACAATCCTTAATTAACTGAAATGCAAATAAAAAAAAATGCAAAGCCTTTCTCAGCAAGTCATGAAAGAGAATGAAACAAGCCTACAGTTTAGAGAAATCTAAGATTTAATTCATACTGCAATCTTTTTGTCTAGTTGGTATACAAAATTATGAAGCTTTACCAGGATGATGCTTAACGTTATTACTTGTGTATCTCTTGTGAGATAGCAGAATAGTTGTGAAAATTTTTAGATTCATCAGATTGTCTGCATTTTTCCTTTTTATTTGGCATTTTCAGTTTCAGAATTAATGTACTATATTATGTTTATTTAAATCATCAAGTGTTTCTCAAAACATATTCTCTTGAAATATTTGAATTGTGGGATGGGAGGTGCCATTTTCAATGTGAGATTAATAGATTACTAATGCATTTGGAATAAAATTTAAGGATATTTAGCTGAACTAGAAGAATTAAACTTGTGTTTGACTAGGGCCAACTTTTATTTTAAGAGTGTATTTACACAACTTTCATCTAAGTGTTTGAAAAATACAGTGTTAGATCTAAAGTACTTGTGAAATAAAATAAAGAAACCAAACAAACATACCACAATTCAGTAAGATTGGGTAATGTACAATAAGAAACAGAGGATAGAGTAGACAGTTATGGAAAGACAGTGTTATGTTTTCATCTCTTTTGATGTATTCAGCAGACTCTTTTGCTGACTGGTTTTCATCAGTGCTCACCCAGGAGTTAGATTAGCTATAGTTGCTGCAGTCACAGTAGCAGGCCAAGTCTTCTGCAATACAGAAAATATATTACAGGAGCCTCTGTATATGAATAATGGAAAAGGTTTGAGTAGTTCAATGAGGGGAAAAAAAGGCAATGCAAATGGATTCTTCTACTTACAGTTTTTAGGGTTCATTTCTAAAGATTTCACCCTAACAAATTGGTTGCATTTAAAAGCCTAATAAAACTTAAAGCTCTGTTACTGCACTGCATCTGCACTGGGTACAATGGTTTATTTTAAAGCATTTAAGCTGTGCCTGTCAAGTAAATTACATACCCAAGAAATACAACTGACAAGTACATTGAATTGAATATAGCCTGAGCTGATTTGAATTTTAACCACTGTGGTACATCAGAAACTTTATAATGAAAAATGTCCATTTCCTGTTGAAATGTTCACATTCCTTGCCATTATGGTTCCAATGTGTCCTCTCACTAAAATCATTGGAGGGAAAACATTGATTCCTTATATTCTCTTTTATTTGGATCTCTTTGCAATCTTTCTTGGTATGTTAGTCTTCATATTGATTTATTTTTTATTTTTGGAACCTGGAGAGAAAAGGGGAATCTCACAGCCAAATTAATGGGAAATATTTATTCTTTTAAGAGATCATACTTAAAGGCTATATTTAGGTAGCCCAGCAGCAGAGTGGTTTTGAACCTCTTGTTTCTTGTTTAACCAGACTATACATAAAGAAACTGATCTACTTTACTATAGTACACAGTATGGTTCATTAAAAAATTATAATTTGCCATTCAAGTGCTGACAGAAAGCTCAGATGTTGCTTCACAGTAGTAATCAAATTACTTCAGAATTTCTTAATTGTTGAAGTATCATAAATAAATACTTCATATACAATATTAATTTTGCTATCAGTGTTACTGTGGTATGAGAAACTAGCATGCACAATGAGATGAGTTCTTTCAAAAGGTGATAAAATAGCAAGAAGATCACAAACAGCAAAGGGAACATTTTGGCTATACCTGAGACTTATGCATATCATTTCACACATTGGTTTGAATACCTAACTTCATTTTGATCTCTCTGCATACTTGCTCTGCATGGTTGGCCAAAAAATCACAATCATAAAGGTGTAATGGCATTCCAGAATGCTGCCTCTGGGGTTTAACTCTAAACTACTCTAGTAAAAGCAGGAGCCTGAAAAAAATAATCGGTTTACAGAGCTTAAAAGGCTACAAGACAACATGAATTCTCTCGAATATTAGAAGGCTAAAGAGGTATTGGTACTAGAACAGCTTGAATGCATGTGATGAAGACAGGCAACTGAGGCAACAGTAAGATGCAGCAATTTGAGCTTAACCCAAAATGAGCATAAAGTAATCCTATAGGTTATAGGTAATATCCTGAGCCTGTTCATACTGGTTTCATACCCTATTGCAGAAAAGAACACAGTGCTGAAGAACTTGCTTTCTCATTCTTTTATAATAAAGATTAACGATACTTGTTTAACAATACATTTTATTATGGAGTTTCTTAAGCCTTCTGTTCTTAAGCAGCCAAATGGCAGGTTAGGGGTTGGAATAATTGACAAGTTTAATCCTCTGTAGCTAGACAGAACATCACAAACAGAACTCAATAATGTGGTAAAATAAAAAGGCCAGGCTCCAGCTTGTCCCAAAGGGCATCTATGAAGATATCTGAAGGTACTGAGATGGAAGTAAAACCTGATGCTTTACTTTTTTTAAATAAAGTATTGTAGAGGAAGAATTTTAGGCACTTTGAGCATGCCTAGAAAACAGAGAAGTTCTTTGTGAGTGATTTCTTTTAAACTCATACAAAAGGCACAAGATATGAGAAAGTCAGGAACTGACTTCAGCTATTGTTTGGATAAGAGCATTGACTTCTCTTTTGTGTCCCAGGACAGTATTGAAGTCACCAGATTCCAATAAGGCAAATTAAGGTTCTCTCCCCAAAACTGTCTGTCAGAAAGAACCAGAAGAAGGGAAGAACTTGGAGAAAACCTCAGATTTTTTACTGTCAACACATCACTGGCATTCCAGAAACAGAATTTCTTTCTTTGGAGAGAGCTCAAAGTGACAATTCCTCTTCAGCTTGGTCATCAGCCAGGATGTGGTTGCAGGACTGACTCTCTATATCTGTGAGAGCTCCTAGACTGCAGAGTAAGGATTGTTTTGGACTAGATCCTTTCCAAAATCTCCATGGAGTCAAAATCCTTGGTGTTTATTGCTAAATGCAGATACTTCACTTGCTTTCAGAACAGCCATATGTCTTCTTCTTCGCTTTATCTGCCTTAAACTCTCAGATCAGGTCTAAAACTGTTGAGAGTATCAACATGTCATTTTATTTGTCCCATGTTTGTTGTTTGTTTGGATATTTTCTGGCATCTTTTCTTTCCACTCGCTCAAAGCTGAGTCTAAGAACTACATGACAAGGATTCTGTAGCTAATAAAATATATAATTGCTTCCTAACTCTTGCCTCTATCATTTAAGAAAATGAAGATTTTTCTTCATATTGGACAGCCCTCATATTACTTTTAGGAGGCAGAAATTTGACTAAGATGAACATTAATTAAGATAAATAGTCTTTCTTTCCTCATCACTTCAATTGAATGATAAGATGGTGACTGATTTTCGCTCTCCCAGCCCCCCAACCCTTTCCCTTGATGCTTCATATAATGAAAAAGGTAAAAGAAATGGGAAAGTACTCACACCTGTGTTTGTGATAGTATGAAGAGCTTAATGAAGGTGGCACCCTCATTATTGATAAAATGCAGTTGATTTGTATTTAACAAAAATCCTTTTTTCCTGTAGCATCACTGAATGGGTTTTTTGGTGGGGTGTTTATTGTGTTGGGGGTTTTTTTGTTTGTTGGTTTGGTTTTTTCTTTTGAGACATTGAGCTTATTGAATGCTAGCTATACTTACTGTTTTCAAGAAATGGCTAATTAAGAAGATGGTATGAGTCAGTATGACCCTTTCATTTAGGGCTAAATTGTGCTCAGTTAACAGGAATTCTTCCCCAATGAGATTCACCTGTATTAATCTGAAAGCCAAGACTGATTCATTTTGCTAACAACAGAAGGTAGGAATTGCATCTCCTTGGACCATAATCTAAGAGGTAAACTGATAATATTTAAGGGACAGCTTTTACTTCAGCATTTTAATACATTTCTTTTTTTCTTACAAATACCCCTCTTATGTTATATTCTGTGCTATATAACTCAGCTGTCATTGCACGCTGAGAAAGCCAACTATATTAATTTTTTAATGTAGATTCAATTGTTTTTAAATGTTATCAGAAATATTAACTGTATTAAAATGCAAAGCAATCTACAAAGTAGAAAATAAGAGGGTTTTTTTTTCAAATTGATTTTTACTTTTAAAAGTGAATTTACTGTAGGAGTCAACACTGTTTTGTGTAAGAAACTTCAAAGGATCACTTTATTGTAATTGGGCAGTATGAGAACCTGGATCCTGGCTTCTTGCTTTAATCTTTTTCTTAAGGCTGTTACCAGCTCTTTAATACTAGATGTTTTCCTAATAGATAATAAAATTCACAGTAAGTGTATGTGTATACAAGTGTGTTTTAGCATACACAGGAAGAAATTTGTGGTTCCAAGGTGCATCATGCTTACACAATGTATGCAAGGCAGTTTAAGATGCAAGGTTTTGGAAGATCTTTATGCTTTGGTGAATTTAATTAGCAGGCAGAAATATTAAAATACCAGGGAATACATTTATTTCCCTTTATAACTCTCCCCACTGTCCTTCACTATCCTTACGCACTTGCAAAACTGAAAATCTGATGAAAACCTTCTTTTGTGGTTTGTCTTCAAGAAGAGTAGTTACTAATGGTTCATAACTGCTCATTAGCCTGAGCTCTTGAATGCCATTAAAATGCTTCCTTAACATTTTATAAAAAAATCAAAGAAAAAATGAGAAATTAACAAAAAAGCACATGAATTTGAATACATTTATATCTGTTGAACCCAAGGTTTACATTAGAGTAAAGGGAAAGAGAAGATGGAATACAGTCGTGGTGCATCAAGGGATTGACAAAGACGAAATTAGGGGAGCACAGTATATGTGAGAACAAAGAGGTTCAGAAAAAAATGGTATGTATACAAAGATATACAGTTTTAGAAAAGCAATGACACAACAGGAACTACATAGAACCAAAAGAAGGGAGAAGTAATGAACTAAGATTATAGTAATTTTATCCTACTACTAAAATGCTGTTGCAAGCATTTTTGCATAGACAAATGTTTTGGGGTTTTAGTTCTTTTTTTTTTTCCTTTTTTTTTTTTCTTTTTTAGGGAATGCTGGTATGATATTTTTGCTTTTGGCTTTTATTTATTTCAGTTTTATCCAAGTTATATTTGACCATAGGCATGAAATGCTTCAATTTAATAGGATCTTTAATATTATTTTTAGAAATCCTGTGGTTTTGCATATGTTTGTGTGTTTGCTTTTCAACTATAGTACTGAACCCTTGCAAGATTTTTAATTTTAATCCAGAGAAAAGTGAGATGCTTAAGAAACCAAGTAGTGGGATCTGATATGTGAAGGCGACCTATTTTAGGTCAGATGCTTGAGTAAGAGATAGACAATTCTTAGATTTGGAATTAATATCTGTATTTGCTTCATGAAGTAATTTGACATACCCGTGGAGTCCTGAGTCTTGACTTTCTCTGTTCTTATACCTGCTTTAACTAAGGAATTATTTCAAAATGTATTTTAATCTCCAAATCATGTAAGTCACATAGTGATAAGTCCAAGTTTTATTTAAGATTAATTTAAAGTGTAGGTTGCAATTCTTAACTAATAACAGAAAGCCAGGTTTCCCAGTTATATTAGTTAGTTTCCTCTTTACTGCCAAAAATCAAGTCACCATTTAACACGACTTTACAGGTTTCTAATACTGATGGATACACTAGTTCATAATCAGTGCATTTTATAAGACATAAAAAAGAGTTGTTCTAAACAAATTTAAATCGTGTCTTTGTGGGTTTATCAGTGTTTTCTGACTCTGTTTATAGATCTGTATCTCCCACAAGCCCCCCAGGATTTCTCTTCTGCCCACTGAAGTATGTCAGATCTCTCTACCCCTGCTCACATGACAACTAGAGAGAGAATTTCCACTGGTCCTCTTTTTTGGAAACTTTTGGAAGGTCTCCACTGCAAGAAATTGGAGATACTGAGCCTGATTTCAGCTTCCTCATCAGCTGTGCAATTGCACTTTGGTGTGGTGGCGCAGAAATTAATGACCTAGATTTTGGTTGTTTCTTTAGTACTGTGTCACTGTAGCTATAGCTGTGAGAGTGACACTAGAGACTGTGGTACAGGTAGAAGATGACAGTGATACAGTCAGGTGGGAGAAGGCAAAGGTCAAAGCTTTGCTTGGAGAGAGCTGCCTGGAAAGAAAGAGGTCAGTTTCCAAAAATGGACAGCTCATGTCCTCAGTTCCCATGCAGGACACGAACTCCAGCTGTGGACTGCAAAGCAATGTGATCTCAATAAAGAGGCTGGTTAAGTTCCAGATTTCCCAGAAGCATTTCACTAGAATTCAGTCCATGCCAGTAGGAAGGGAACATACCATGCAAGCACAGTCTGAGGCATGAGACCTTGGCTGGAGCTAAAGGATATGACAGTGGACCCATAGGAGACCCCCCAGCCCCTGGATAGCTGTCAAGAGGATGAGGAGGTCAAACAAACCTGATGGGAGCACTACAGGATCTCATCCATTGGAGCAATTTGCCACTTCCCTTGTCACACCAAGAATCTCATGAGCTGGAAAAGGAATGCTCTGGAGAGTTTCTGATCAGCCTCTGGAGATGAGACTTTCCCTGCCTCTCTCCCAGGGCTGTTCTCAGCTGTTCTTGGGTAGCCTTCCCAAGGACAGGCCTGCCATGTGGGTACCAGCAGCATTACAGGACAGAACAGGAAGTAGACACAAACGGTAGTGCTGCAGGAAAGTCAGCACCCCTGAGAGCATCCCAGTCTCTTTAGTTCCAGCCTGGCCCAGTCCAAGTGCCCCCAAGAGTGGGTTTACATCACTTTTCCAAGGTGCTGAATTTCCCTAGTAATTGCTAGTTACAAAGAATATGGAATAAGAATGTTTTTAAAATAGAGCCACAACATTTCTCCTCATCTTTGTACAGTAATAAAGATACTATTGATGTATCTATTTTCATAATAAGTAATATTCCTTCTTGTGTTACTAATCATCTGAGTTCTAAGATATTAAACAGAAAGTACATCTGCCCCTATGTCAAGGTGATCATATCATTTGAGTGTTACAGTAAGAAAAATGCACAGAGAAATGTTGGTTTTTGCAGTTTTATTCCCTGTCTGACTCTCCAGAGAAAAGCATATTACCCTCCTGAGACTTTGGGAATATAGATGAGAAAGCTAGAGAAATAAATGCTATGGCAGCAGAACACTGCATAAAAGACTAAAGAAACGTGGAAAAGTATGACATGGTTTTAAAAAAGGATTTAGAAAGCCTGATTTCATGTCAGCACCATGATTACTGAGAAGTGTACAGCTAAAAAATTAATTCACTTTTCCAGGCTAGTTTGAAAGAGGGTTATAGATTTGATATTTAGTACTTTGAATTTCTCATATAAAAAGATAAGGTAAGGAAAAGGCCAAAAATAAAAGAAAAGGAAAATGAAAAAAAAAAAAGGCAAACATGCATTGACTTTTTACATTGATTCCATGTTGTCTATACATTTTTTCATTGCCATCATGACTATTGACAGTAAGACTTGTCTGAACATTTAACAGCTCTATTTGTGAAATAGGGTATTTTTCCTATAATTATATTCTGTACAAGACTGGAAATCAGAGCTATAACCTCTGTCCTGAAAATCCTATTTTTTCTTTGGTTCTCTCCAGTTACATATCTAGTCTGTTCTGCAATTGATTGGTGATTGTGTTTCATGGCTTGAATAGATAATTAGCTAATGAACACCTAGGTACTATACATTTAGGAACTAAAAAATTGCTGAGGAAAGGTTGATTTTAGGTTCACAGCATGGTTTCTTTGCCTAATAGCAGGTAAACCTTCAAGTAGCATCATAAAATGGCTTCCTGGTTGTATTTGGCTAGCAGCTAATATTATTTCTTACTTTGTCACAATGATTTCTGTATTAGGTACTAAATCTGTGTGTGCATGTACCAACCAAATGTAGCTTTAATCCTCTAATATTAACTTCTAAACTTTGAAAGGTTCAATTTTGAAAAACTTACATTCTCAGTTTACCATGTTATGGGTTCTTTAAATCCAATCTGAAGTGCTTTATGTCAATTCTTAAACTCTTTCCAATTGTGTTGTTTAAGACTTTTTTACTCTTATTTGACCAATTTGAGAGGGTCTAACAACAAAAATCTATGAATTTCAATTAAAAATAGATATGAAAAGGATGGGATCAGTAACTTTAAATAATACTGAAAGTTTACTCAATTGTGGTATTGAATTTACAGATTCATTGCTTGTAAACTGAAAACTTCAGGTTTTTTGTCATGTTCAAAGATGTTTAGTTGTAAAAGATGCAGCACTGTCATAGTCGGAAGAGAAGTTGTCCTCTTTTTCACTTTACATAATTTCACTGAATATAATAAAGCAAAATAGAATGTAAATTTAGGTGATCTGTAGACTGTGGTTTCCTTTAAAATCCAGTATGCAGCATCAAATTCATTAAATAATAATAGGTGGTGAGACTGATCTAGTTGTTTCAGGGATTTTCCTGCAAAGAATAGCTATATTTGATTTATTTTTTAAAATTAGCTTGCTCTGGGTATGTGTATGTGTTTTTTGATACAATTTATTTACAGTTGCACTTATGTTCCAGTAGATTTTCAGCTTTCTTTTCTCATTTTCTGTCTAAATCATTCTCTGCAGATGTAATAAACTTAAACACTATCTGAAGAGTAATATCTGTCCAGGACCTGTGTTCTTGTTCTATCACCAGCTGTTTTATTGGAAACCTTGCCTAGTCCCTGCAGAGAGAGAAAGAGCTGAGGAACTTTTACAAAGATGAAAAGAGGATAACATATGAGAAGAAGAGGGAAATTGAAGAAAGTGGAGATAAGGTGGAAAGTGAGCAAAGAGGGGAGAATAAAAGGAAAATCATGGATTTTGTTTTGTTTTCATTATATGGGTTTGTTTTGGTTTTCGTTTTGCTTTGTTGTTTAAAAACCACCCTTGTATAAGCCTGGTTGTTTTATAATGGATTTAAGATGTAAAAGATCTTGTTCAGGAGGTGTGTTGGGGTCTTTCTAAGTAGTTTGGATCTGTTCAGACTGAAGGTTCTCAGAACTACAGCACATTCCTGGAAACTATGGACATAGGAATAGAAATATCATGTAAATATCTGTCAATACTCCCTAAAGCAATTATCATTCAGAATACAGAGTTCCTAGAAAACAAACAAAACAAAACAAAAAACAAACAAAACAAAAAAACCCAGAAAAAACAACAAACAAAAACCCCTAAAAACAGACCAGAAATATTTTCATTTGCAAAAATGATTCAACTACAGCAGTGAAAGGATGACTCTCTGGCCACAACAAAAGCCTGGACAAGTGCTGGATGCTGCCTTGGTCAGCAAGTGTAAGAAAATGTCTATAAGAGGGTGAGAAAAAAGTAATAATTTCCCAGCCCCCAGGTATTCAGCTCTGGGGATTTTCAAGAGACATATTCATATTTGTGCATTTGAAACCCTTAGTGCATTTATCATCTTCGTTTTTCTTATGACTTAGACAGCAGCTTTTCAAAGCCAACTGATTTTCTATGACTGATTTATTTTGAATGCTCTTTTAATATATGTAAACTGTCAAGCATGATTCCCCTCTTCAGAGGAATCCTTAAGCCAGAAGAAAGAATATTACAGAAATAACTTTAATATGTATTTTAATGCTTTTTATTAATTTTAATATGTAACTGAATATTTTTCTGTTTCATTATATTATAAGAAGCCCATTACCACAATTCTACATGATGTTATATAATTAATGAAGTCAAAATAGCTACTTCTAATATTTAAAAATATCCTGAAACCAGGAGGCATTGTTAATATTGGGTAGCCTGGTTTAAGCTGTCAGTCAAGGTAGAAGTCTTTATTGCTAGACTATTTGAAAGGAATGATGGACTAACTCTATGAGTTTTGTCTCCATGTTTAAGATTTCTTTCTGCTTGTGAGTAAGTGTTATATTAGGTGTTCACTTTTCGAAGATCCTGTTTATGTGCAGCCTTAGTATGTGGAACATGAAGGAAATTCCAGATGGGTCTAGAAGACAAAACAGAGCTTTTAGAGACATTGATACAGAAAAGTATAACAATACAGACCTTCACTTGTGCCAGTTGTAGAAATATATGACTTCCACAACAGCATTTTGTTTAGGCTGGCTTTCATCTGATTTTCTGTCTATTAATCAGTCCTGTAAAAGCCATCTAAACTGGATTTCTATATTGCTTTCTTAATCCCTCTATTACTTCATTAAAAAAAAATATTGTAACGGTAGAGGATCTGGTTGATAGTTTTAATTCTTCCTCAAAAGTAAAAGTGAAATGAAAGTCTTTCTATTTGACTCATCACTTTTATTCTCCTGAGAACTAGCATTTTAATGATGGCTGAAAGATCAGTGGAAAAATTCGTGAAAATTTTATAACTCTATTGTTAGCAGTATTATACATGCTCAGGAAATATTTGCAGTGCAGAGTTTTTAATTATTATCTTTTTCTCTCTTAATAGAATAGGCCAGTTCAAAACTCAGAAGGAGCCCAGAGGGAAGTGGAACACTGACTTAGACAAAATCTTTCTCTTTATAAGTAGTTAGTTCTTATTTTTAGTTTTATTTCACTTCAGATAAAGTGTGTGTGTGTACCTAAACCAACTTTTTATAGTAACTACATTTAGCCATATTGTAGCAAGATGGTATTCATTTTGCTGTGTTAGTGTGACTATGATTCCTTTTACAATTGCTCTCTAAATTGGAAGAAATTTAAAGGTTCAGTTAAATACCACCCCAGACTTCGAGGGGAGATTGAAAGAAGGCTTCAGTGACACTGAAATCACTCAAATGAAAAAGGAAATATTCCTAAATCTACCCATGACAGTAGAACCATTAAACTAATTTAGATGTGATCCAGGGGGTTTAAATACAGGAGCACATTCCCTTTCTGAGCACCACAGTCTGTCTCATAGCGCTCTGGGACTTACATTTTCGATCCTGCATGAGAAGAGAGATGATGAAGGAGAAACTGTGTCACTGTAAAGCAAAACAAACAAACAGACTAAACAAAAACCGAAGCCAAACAACAACCCACCCCCCTCCTCAAGGAAAAACCCAAAAACTAAAGCAATGAAACACAAAAAATCACCAGCAACCAAAATGTATAGTGTTTCAGTCCAGGTTCAGGATATTTTGTTTTTACTTATTTATTGTTTTTTCTTGTTTCATTTGTTCTATATTCTTTTTTCTCTCTTCTCAAAGTATAGAAACAACACTGACAATGGAGGACTTCTGAGGACTTCACCTATGCATACTTAAAATTCTGTATTTTGTTGTAAAGTATATATATTTCTACCACAAAAGACACTTTGTGGTTCTATGCTCTTGAACCAACCCTCTTTTTTTTCCCCTAAATATCTGATAGATAAATGTGCTGTGCTCAAAAATGGTAGGACAATTTCCATTTGTTTTTCCTGAAGTGAATGTGCAGGTATTGCCCTGAGGGGTCTAATCTTTGTGGTTAACTTGTACAATGGAAAAGAGAGGCAGAAAGTTGTGACCTCACTGCTAAAAAGAAATAATTTGTTAGTGTAAAGTATAATTTCTTATAAGATAGAATTTAATTTTTTTTTTTTTTTGCATTTAGTCTTGAACATTAGGGAGAAGTGAAATGATAGGTATGGTCTGAGCTAAAAACAACCAAGATAAACAAAAATGTAGTTAGAAAAGCTAAATGAAGAGATAAGAAAATAAATGGTAGGGCAAAAGTGAAAACTAAGTCCTTGGAAAGAAAAGACAGCCATACTGCTTGTCTACTTATAGCATTGCATAGTAGTTCTTTGCTATTGACCTGAATTAAACTCCTTGTTGTACATTTGTGTAAGAGGAAAGGATGAGGGTTGTAAAGAGGTAACTCTTGGAACTGCCTGCACTGAGTAGATTTGTGTTGCTGAGACATGGTTTAATGCAATGTGAAGTGCAAACACCTGATCACTCCCAGGAAGGAATTTTTTTTAAGATAGTGAAAACAAACCTATTTTTTTACATCTTGGTCTTTGATAATTGTGTATCTCTTGCTTCATACTAGATTATGTGAGGCTATTCTGTGTGGTGGAAGAAGTGAGAGCAGTAATGCATAGATGAATGGGCAGAGGGTTTTTTTGTTTCACATATAATATAAGATGGTAACCATTTTAAAACACTTCTGATTGTGAGTACTTCTCTGTCACACTGTAGAAATATTACATTTGTTTTTTCTTTCAAAGATTTGGTCATTAGTTCATCTAGCTTGTTGCCTCAGCTGCATCAGATCTGCAATTTGTACATGCTCTGCAGCTGAGAGATTCATAAAAGATTATTAAATTGAACATGCATGGCAGAAGCCACTAACAAGTCTTCCATTAGATGATCATTTGCATGCTTGCTGTAAACTATCTTTAGACTGAATAAATAAGCTAAAAGAGAAAATGGTATTGCAAGCAGAGATAAGAGACATTTGAGATGGGGAGAGAAGGAGAACCTAATTAGTGGTCATAAAAATGGAATTTTGATTGCAAAGCTTTATTGTTTTTTGCCTTGATTCAAAAATCAAACAAACAAGAACCAACAACTCCCCCTCCTCCCCCCCCAAAAAAAAACAAAACCCAAAAAACCCAAACAATAAAAAACACCTAGTCCCAAGGAAGTAGATGGTATCCCCAAACAATTCTGTTTTATCTTAAGGAAATTAAAAACAAAACAAAAGATTTTGGAATAGTGACTGAAAATGAAATTTTGCATGGGTCAATGTTAAGCAAAGAAATATTTCTTTATTATGGTAAAAGCAATACAGAAAATGATACATACTAGGTTCTACCATATTTCTGTTTACATAGTCAAATCAATAAATAATTATGCCTATTAAGTATTTAATTCCTGTTCTTGCCAGAAGGAAAAAAATAAAAAATAAAAGTGGAATTCAGTTTTGTTTCTGCTTCAAGACCATATCATATACTGTTGACAAAATAGTAATATCTAAATCTGAGCTTGTCTTTGGACTGGCAGAGATACTTGTCATTTGAGAGAGAGAAAAATGCAAGTGACTAGATTATATTGTTACTAGTTAGTACAGGTGTTGTAGTTTTATTTGTAACTAGGGTAAAAGCTGAGAAAATGTATCATTCTTGTATATATGTGGGAAGGTTGCCGTATTTTTAACAGAAAATCATTGCTACTGTGATGTTTTCTTGCTTCTTGACAATGTTGCCAATAAAGTGACCATTGTCTCCAGGCAGCAAACAGAAGAACTGCTGCAGATGTACAGTACAAATTTAGAACATTTTTTTGGTAATACAACGTGGATCTTAATTGGAAAGTACTTTGATCTCAAATGATATGTACAGAGAGTATGTGTCCACGCCGGATGAGGTGAAGAAGCAATATAAATTAAAGTGGTAAGAGCGCTGGAATGCAATGCCAAGAAGTTTAAAATAAAATGCAGATTGGCCATAAAATGATTTGTATACGAATGGTATACAGCTGCAGAATTTAAGGGTTCCTTGGTACATTTCTTAAGGACACTGAGATATGTATTAAAATTAGGTAAGCTTATCTAGAGCATGATTGTGCATTTTAAATCTGACAGGATGCTTTAATGGATTGTGCCCATTCTCTAAGCAGGTCTTATGCAGGTGTTAGCCATAATAACAGGTTATTGTGATGTGAATTGTCCTGTACAATACATTTATTCCTTTCCTACAAGGCCCATTTGGTACTGCAGTAATTCTACTTTAGAATTTCTGAGCAGAGCAATAACCAAAGGAAGTTTCAGAGGCTGTTGTTGAGAAGGTTTCTAGTGTGTTCACTAAATGGAAGATAAATTGAAAAGTAACAGTGCAATGTCAGATGAGGGGCATGAAATGAATCTGTACCTACATGACATCATTCTTAGGAAGTGAACAATGAAAGGATACTTCTACTGTTCTCTTAAAACACTTGTATTATTACTTTGTCCTGTAGTAAGGCAATGTGTTTGTGTTTTGCCTTGTCAGGTGTGATCTCGAGAACAGTTTTCTAATCCATTGGATTTGAAGAAAATTCTGTGTTTGGACATCAGTGTATTTTGCTGCTTTCTTGTTTTAACTAGTTAAAGAAAGAAATATAAAATTTATTCTATGCTTTTTAAGAAGAATTCTATTGAGATCAAATAAGAAGAAAAATAAACCCAAACAACAGTGAGAGCAAAATAGTGTATTCTATATTAATACTTTTTTCTCAGATAGGGAGAGAGTCTTCAGTTTTATAGACATGACCTGGATCTTTAACCTGTAGAAGGCATTTGTTTGCACAAAATTACATTTGAACAGAAAAATGTCTGCATACAAATAAAACTAGATATTGTGATCACATTCTGCAAATCCCATGAAAATTCTTCATTATTTACTTTATGGCTTACAACTATTTGTATAAATTAGAGAATTTATGTTTTAGTCTGTTTGAAATTGTTCAGAATTAGCATTTTCCCTCATCAGGGTGCCTCAATTCTTTCTGTGAAGCAGCTTTGTAAGATCCAGTGGGGTGAATGCTAATAGTAACTATTAGTTTTAAACTAAAAAGAAATTCAGCAGAAGTCTTTATTCTACAATGTGTGGGATAAATCTATTTCATCACTGTTGAATAAACATGCAAGCCAAACTCAGCTGTCTTACTGACACAACTTAATTCTACCCGTAGAGAACCATGTTGCTCATGTGGACTTGGGAATGTAACATCAAAGCTATTTGAACTTAAATAAAAACACAAAATAAATGTACAGTCAAATA
>JAWWLZ010000139.1:35486826-35527864 GCA_035041345.1 Poliocrania exsul
AAATAAAAACACAAAATAAATGTACAGTCAAATATACATATATGTGTAGAAATGTAAGACTCTTCTCCCAGGAATAAATAAAATAACTTTTTCAGCAGCTAGCCTTGAAGATTACTAGGCTTTTTATCCATTGAACTTTGCTGCATGATAAATGTTTCTCTTATTGTTTCTAGCTTCTGAATTTCTTTGTAGGTAAACAGAAATACTTATATACTTAAAACTCTTGCTCTATGTTTTAGAAATTGCTATGGAAGAATGGATTAATTAGTGAGTTGCATAGCAGTATGCATATGTGCAAGACAGCACTAAAATAATCATAGTACCAAGCATAACTTGAGATAAGGAAAAAAAGGGTGATACTCATTTAGAGCAATAACTTCTTGGAATGAAGGACAGGAGAAAGAAAGAAAGAAAGAAAGAGGAAGATGGATGACTTCTTTGAGTCTAGATGCTGCTATCAGGAGATTTATCCCTTTCTTGGTTATACCATTCATCAGTGTCAAGCTGGTGACTAGTGGTGCTTATTGCTAATAGTTATTGATCAGTGGAACTGACAACAGATTTATAACTGGACATGATTGCACAGCTCCAGACAAATAAAAACATCACACCTCTCCTTCTTCCTTGTCTTCTAGTCCAGAAGTCATCTTTGTATTCTGCAGTAAGTCTGATGGAATGGTAAACCCAACCCTGGTTTAGCACAAGATAGCCATTTTAAACTAAACAAAATCAGATAAACCAAAGTACTATATGTCTAGTAAATTCACAATTTTTTTTTTCTTCCTAGTAACAAGAAAAATTATCTCTCCCCATAAATAATAATACTAATAAAAAAGATAAATAATTTCTATGATTCTTTCAAAACCTTCTTTCTGGACAGTGTTACTCTAACCAGCAGAAAAATCACATTACCACAAACTCCAGGGTATCATAATTTTGCCTACTGGGGTGCTGTGTTTTCACAAATACACACACACAGACACACATACACACACAGCCCCCCAAAGTGAGAAGAAAACAAGGAAAAATATTCCATAGAGATATGAGCTAGAATTATAATTCAGATAGACTTGATCCTTTCCTTCCTGTCAAATAGAAAACAAATTGCATCTGCAATGGCAAAAACTGTTCTCAAACATAGAGAAAACAGTGCAATTTCAACTTTGAATCTGAGAGTACCACTATTTTAGTTCGTAATGTGAAGTAGTATGGACATAGGCAATGAGTGAGTTGTAGACTGACTTCTGTTCAGATGTTAATTTCAGATGTTGTTGATAATTTTTTGTGTTGTTCTCAAGACTTAGTCAATTCAGGTTAAGCAGACACTTTGTAGTGTTCACATGGATATTTGAATCTCTCTTATGAAAATTCTCTAAATTAATTATCCACCTGTGTGTGTACAAGTAGGTTAAGTTGTTCCCTCTAAAGTGCATTCTCTTGTACCTATTTAGAGTAAAGGCTTTGTCTGTCATTCTTCTGGCAAAATATATAAAGCTACTCTGGCAAAATATATAAAACTAACCGGTTATTGCTTTTGAACAACAATCTTAACAGAATATCACCTTTTCTCTCAGAGAAAGAAAGCCTATCTGTAGTAGTTTAACACATTTCATGTTTCTTCTCAATGTTTTGCTGATTCTCCAGCAGGATTTCACCTTTTCACACCATCCAGTCAATCTGATACTAAGTTATTTATTGTAATATCGAACAAGTTCCAAACACTACATGTGTGTCTTGCCTTTTGATTTATTTCTTTTGTAAAAGTCTTGCATGCTGCTGTTTATATCCTCTTCAGGCTACCTTCAGTAGCAGCAGTCTTGTTCCAACTACTTCACAGATCATAAGAGTGTAATATGAACTGCAAGAACAAACTATATTTTCAAATCTATCACCTCTCTCTTGAACTTGCATATTATTTTTCTGTCCTCAGATAGTGAACATATTTATTTTTATTAATTGATTTATCCAACAATCTTTTAGCCATGCCTTCAAGGCATGTCTGGAATTAAGACTAAATTCAAGTCTTCACGTTCAAGCACCTCCCATACTTCTATGTGTACTAGGTATGTCAGTTCCCATTATACCTGTTTAGGTGTGTGAGACGCCATCACTTCATGCTACTATTTCAGGATGAGCTTTCCACAGACTCTCTACTTGATCTTCCAGCTACATACAGATGTCTTGGATACACCTAAGCATCCCAAATTCTACTAGACCACTATATTTATGCAATTAATGGCCTTGTAGGATTTTAGGAACCTTTCTCAGATATAAGGTCTGAGAGAGAAAAACTCCATGAACTCCTGTCTTGGCTCTTGCAATGTTATTCAAGCACTCAGTATTCACCATAATGGTTTAGGAAACTACATAAGCCAATATACGATGGAGGTTAAAAAAAAAAGATGCAAAATTTTTCTATCTGGCTTCGTAAAAATAAAATTGCATGATACAGCAGATAAAGGTAAACTAGCCTTAGCATGAAGTAGTTCACATTTTCAGGGTCATCAGTTTTCCAGAGAATCAAAGAATGGCTGAATTTAAAGGACTTCTGGAACTCATCTACTCTAACCCCCCTTCTAATGCAAGTTCACCTACAGCAGGTTGCACAGGATTGAGTCCAAGCAGGCTTTGAATATCTCCAGAAGAGGATTCCACACCCTCTCTGGGAAATCTCTTCCAGTGCTCAGTCACCCTCACATTTGAATCCTCATATTCAGATGGAACTTCCTGTGTTTCATTTTGTGCTGGTTTCCCCTTATCCTGTCACTGGGCACCATTGAAAAGAGTCTTGCCCTATCCTCTTGATATCCACCCTTAAGATATTTTTATGCATTGATAAGATCCCCTCTCAGTCATCTCTTCTCCAGGCTAGACAGCCCTCAGCCTTTCTTCATGAGAGAGCTAGTCCCCTAATGAACTTTGTAACCACCTGCTGGACTCCTTCCAGGAACTCTGTCTCTCCTACTGCAGGGCCCAGAACTGGGTGGAGCACTCCAGATGTGCCCTCACCTGGGCTGAATAGAGAGGCAGTATCACCTCCCTTGACCCACTGGCAATGCTCTTCCCAATGCACCCCAGGATACCATTGACCTTCTTGGCCACAGGAACAAACTGCAGGCTCATGAGGAGATTGTCATCCACCAGGACCCCCAGGTCACTCTCCACAGCATTCCTGTTCCCAGAAGGTCAGACCCCAGCCTGTACTGGTGTGTGGGGTTATTCCTGTCCAGCTGCAGGACCCTGCCTTTGTCCTTGTTGATGTTTATCAAGTTCCTCTCTGTTCATGTCTCTAGACTGTCTAGAATGGCAGCTCAGCCTTCAGGTGTATCAGCCATTTTGTTCAGTCTTGTGCCATCAACAAACTTGCTGAAGGCACACATTATCAATTAAAGTATCATAATATAAATATCATCCCTTAATATATAACAATTCAGTTATGTTTCATTAATTTCTTAATTGCAGAATGTAAAGCCTTTTCAGCCACAATGGGCCTTTGTTCCAGTTTCTCCTTCCTTTCTAATTAAGAAATAAATATTTTAACCAGAGTTTTGCAAAATACTTGAAAGCTTTGTTCACTTGTCATTTGCTTTAACAGATGGCAGAATCACACTCTGGGTGTTCTATTGCCATCAAATATTGTTGCTTTCTGTTTTATGTCCCAATGGAAGTGTTGGGTAATGTGTCACCAAAATAGAATGGAGCAGGTTATCTGCGGAGTCAGAAGGAAAGGGGAGGAAGGACTTGAATAAAGAACTGACAGTGCTGTGAGTTAGTGATGAATAAATGTTAATATACATGCTTTTCCCTAAAGTCTGACATCTTTTCTGAAAAACAGAAAGAAAAGTTACTTGTAAAAAAGAAATAAACTCTATCTAAACTTATTATATGGATTTCCACTTCCAACTGAGGATAACTAATTGGGGAATGAGGACAAAGTCTTCAGTTACTAGAGTTCTTTAAGAGGGTTTGAGTTTGAGTTTTGATTCCTGCTCCTTTCTAGCATGAATGTTTTCAGGCAATAAATTAAGTTACAACAAAATAGTTGCTGGAAAAAAAAAGTAATTTTGGACTTCTGGTGCCTCTTTTCACATTTTTCTCACAATGCTATCAGACCTTAGTCAAGCAACTCTGCATATATCTTCGGTGATGCATCTCTTGTTTGTGGATTAAATGGAAGCAATAACATTCTGTATTTCACAGGATTCTCGTCTATCTCTCCGTACTTCCAGCTTCTTGTGCAGAACTTACACAAGCGTGTGGATATCGTTGTGGTTTGGTCTCTCAACTGGAGAACACAAAACCAAAAGTTCAGGTTGCAATGCTGGTAGCTGAGGGTCAAAGTGAAAGGATTTTTTTGTTTGTTTGTTATTTATTTTTCAATCTTTGCCATGCTGAGATTAGTTTTGTGTTCTGCTAAAGGCAACATGAATTCAACATGTAAGACAGGCAACTAGAATATGGTATAATATGTTCTAGATAAGCTTGCAATAACAATACCTCTGACAGATGTAGAAGTGTAGCTCTGTCAACTCAGATAGAAGCAGAACTGAGTGAAATGGAAAAGAACATATGTGATTTGACAGTACTAAAAATCCTAAAGGTCTTTTAGTCTCTCTGGCATCAACTACTGTTTTTTTCTTTTTGTCAACATTTTCTTTGTTAAGAAGAAATATTTGGAATTTTTTTTAATATACTTCTTATTTCCAAAGAGGTTTTAGGCTGTGAGAGCAGAACACCTTGACACATTTTGGGAGGAAAGGGTCACAGTAACAGTCATGACTTTCAGGTTTACACAACAATAGTGAGAGTGATTTCTGAGCATATTTCACTCTACACCAGAGCATCACAGAACTAATAAAAGACTCAGTAGTAAGGGAATAATGTGACTGAATAATAAAACCTGTGCCATGGACATATTTTTTCCATCGCCTTCAGTATGTCTAGGATCTCTATCAGAATAAACAACTAGGAAGTTCTGACAGCTCCCAGGTCTTGAACAACTCATGGAGTTGAGATTTTTTACCTTGAATAATCTCATCCTGTGCTTATAAAAAACCCCAAACCAAAAAAACCCAAACAAGCACAAACAAAAATCAAACATTCACAGAAAACTTCTCCAGGGACTTTTTGTTTGTTTTATTACTCTTTAAAAAGAACTTCCAGAGAAGTCTTCAAAACCTACTGTATTTTTTTAAATGTGCTTTAAGAATACTGTCTTTCATAGAAGTATTTGGCACAGCATAAAGCCTAAATCTCCAGCAGTCATTTAGAGTCCCCTGGACTGTGGTGCAACAAAACAATGTTCATGCCTTTGATGACTGAAGTCTGTTTATACCAGCTAAATTGTATTATGCAAATACTTGTTAATGTTTCTGAGTGTGAAGAATGTGAACAGGGGTAGTTTCAGACTTTATTTTATGAGGAATAAATCTATTCCTCAGTGTTTACAAGGGGTCCATAGAGGAGCTGTAACTCTGCCCTCTCTTACCTTTAAGAACAGGTGCAGTTAATGTTCCTGAAGTGAGCCTACCCACGGCATCACTTTGGGAGGCAAAAGCTGTAGAACTCTTCTATCTCCAAAGTCTGCTTTGACAGAAATAAAGAGATGTCTGCTTTAACATTTTCTCTCTTTCCACATGGTAGTTCCTAGACAGAGGGATGAGGGGAGAGAGTATGTGGCATACTTACTTCTGAAACTAGACAAGTTTGCCTTTCTGTACTTAGTTTTACCATAGAGCATTACAGCCTCTGTATTGCAGCACATTGCCATTCAGACTTAAGTTTTAGGCCCCTACCTTAAGAGTTAAAAGGATTAAGCATGCTTAGTTGCACAGACAGCTGTACATTAAGATCCCCAGTAAATGGAGACAAAATGTGCTTTATGATTTGCCAAAGTTTAGTTTAGATTACAGTTCTTGTGATTAAATAGATGCTTATCTTTTCATACATGTGCCTTTTCTGAGGACTGTCAAAACAAATCTTAGAGTAACAGTGCTTATAAACCTGTTATTACAGTGTTCTTACTTGCATAGCGAGTATCTGCATCATGTGTAGTAAGAAGTCTCTAAAGAAAAGTCTCCCAAATACTCACAGAAAATATGTCTGCATAGCATAACTTCAGAGTATTCAAGTTACCATCTAATGTCACCCTACGACATGAACTGATGAATGTTTTGGTCAGCACTCCCTTTAACACAGTTTTGTTTCAGTTCAGGCAGAAATTTGTAGGAAGGTGAAGCCCTACAGACTTAATATTATTAGAAATACCTGTATGTTTAGAGAGGGAAAGTTTGTGGTTGTATGAAAATAGCATATGGGCTTTAAAGGCAAAACCACTCAGACTATGACTTGCTTCCAAGAGAGCAGAGGGTTTCGGCTGTATCCTGATGCTATAAATGAAGGAGCAGCCACTGAGTCAGATGAAAAGCTGAATCCTCTGAGTTAAAAAGTGTCTGTGTTGCAGGCATGTACAAGGGTGAGGACTGAAAGATAATCCAACTTTTGTCATTACTTACTTGTCAGAGGCAATGGCTATGGTAACTGCTTGGTCAGAGCATGGTGGTAATAATGACAAGATCATGGATTTGAACCCTGTGTGGACCATTCTCTTAAGAGCTAGACTCGATGATCCTTGTGGGTCCCTTCCAAATCAGAATATTCTGTGACTCTGTTTATTTTTATTATTACTAATCATGTATTTGATTTACCACTCTCTGTTTTGTTCACTCTTAATAACATGTTTTGTATAGGGTTAGTATTAAATAATTGGGTTAGGAAGGGCATTTTATAGAATGATTATTGAATATTTGCTTATTTCTTCCTTTTATTGAGGTAATTTATACTCTTAAGACTATCAGTGTGCAATAGGTAAAAGATGCATTTATCACTTAGCTACCTGGCTTCTTGGTCCTCCTTTAAAATAGACAGTTCTAAGCTTAGTTTCTCTCTATGCTCTATTGTGATATAAAGTCCCAGATGATCAAATTGCTAAAGAACTCAATAAAAACAAACCAAACCAAAACACTGGTCTCTGGGAGATAAGAAAAATAAGAATGATTACCTTGCTGCTCTGATGGCCTACTTGTTGGCATAAAAGGAGGAAAACAAACTATGTGGTCATTTCCTTAAAACTGACTTTCAGTTATTCTGCTTCACAGAAATCTAGGTCCAAATGTCTAATAAGAGGGTTAGCTAAGAAATGAGAAGGTTGGAGAGGAACTTGGGTTACAGCCATTAGTGATATGACAAAATTCCCTTTGGAGGAATTCTTCCCCTTGAAACAAGTGTAAAATAACCATAAAGAAAATTATCTTCTCAAATCAAGGTGTGAGGTAAAAAGCATTTATAGGTTTTGAGTACTGAACTATATGAAGACAATTCCATTCTATTCATAGCTGAAGATGTTACCCTTTTGCTCCACATTGGACTGGGCAGTAACTTACTTTTCCCAACAGAACAGAAAGCTAGAACCCCAGCCTGGTTCAGATCCTAGATTAATGAAGTAATAGGCTCTTTGAGGATTTTTTCAGGAAATTAGTGAGAGGAATAGGGGACAGGAGAGGGAGAAATATATTTTAAAGACCTACTTTTTATGTATTGACTTTCTTAGCTACTTTTCAAAGAGTGTTTGTAACTTTTTAAACGCGAGATGTTCTGTAGTGTTGTAGTAGTTGAGTTTTTCTTCACTGAAGGACCTTGCCTTCTTGGGGTGGTCACTATAAGGAAAATTTCTTGTTTGATGCACCTTAAATATCTGGCCAGATTGGCAGCTTTTCACTAGGTATGCTATGAATTTAATTGATGATCCTGCACAGCTTTTCAGTACCACAAATGGTGAAAGGGATTTCAGTCAACCGAAGAGTTTCTACCTGCATATTCAAAAGGAGCCCAGCCTTTGTGATCTGAACTTTCTATGTCTGGTTCACAGACAATCTTCTTGCAAAGTTTTTTGTTCACTGACAAAACAAATTTAGACTTTTATTGGTTGTACCTCAACCAAAGCTCTTTTGAAGTTTCTGCATTCCAACCTTGTCTGTTACAGTCAAGTCAAACAACTCAGATGCATTCGTAAGAGACTGAAGTGTAAAAACATGTTCAAGTTGGAATTTTATATCAACTAAAACCTGATGATAATAGTGTGCAAATGAGGGGAGAATAATGTTGTCTGGAAAATATAGGTACTGCACTGGTTGCTTTGTAATGCATTACAAATGGAATTCATGTGCTCCCTAGATTAACATTGAGAAAAAACTTCAGTCTTTAGTGGTCAAAAGCTACTCTTATTATAGACAACATACTGCACTATAACTACTTATGCTTGTCTCTATGTGGAAAAGTGTTGATATAAAAACACAGTTCTCAACAATAAGATACTTTTCAGTGATAATTTAATATAGGCATAAATATTTAATACATAAATAAATCTTATTTTATATCTACTTAAATGTACATCTACATCAAATCTACAGAAATAAACATCTTTGAAAATAATAAATACTGTTTTTCAAATGAAGTCATACCAATAGCTAACACTTCTGTTTTCAGCTCATTGACTATAACGACATACAAAACTTGAACAGCAATATGCAGTATCTTCAAGGCCAAATGTGCTTTATAAAATATTTTCTCTCTTCCCTTTACTCTCTATACCTCTTTACGCAATGTTTTTCTTTACTATATTTTACATTATGGCACTACTTAGGAACATAACACACTTTATCATCAGAAGATAAAAGACAATGGCTCAAAAGACTGCCTAATTAATGAATTTTACTGATTAAGGCAAATAGCGAGCACTAAGAGATAAATATGTGGGATATTTTCAGCTTAATATATGTAACCATGCAAAATAAAGGCTTCACTCATTAGAAACCTGAATAAGGATATTAAACGATAACTCTCAAAACATTACAAAAGAGAGCTGGCAGTCTTAAACACAATAAGGTATTAAATTTTCATAGATTAAATAATAAAGGATTCAAGATTCTTGATGTACAGCTAATCATTTTGGTGTGGAATTGCATATAACTTTGTGTACTGAGAAAAGAGTTGGACTCTACTTCTTAAACTAAGTAAAGAAATTGTTAATCTCTTCTTTTGACATAAAAAAATAATAGTGTATGCCATACACATCCAAATTTCTGTAGTGCTAATTTTTTCCAGGATGTTCATGGATATTTGTTAATAGCAAAACTTTACACTTATAGTGGAAATTCATTCTGCTCTTTAAAAACCCCATATTTAAGGAAAGTGGTTTAAATATTTTTCAGAGGGTAATAAGTAGAGACTTAAGAGTTCAATCCTAAAATTTTAAATACTCCAGTTGAAAGCATCTTCCTTATGTAGTCAGAACTCAAACAAGAATGTGAGTTTAAAGCACTGGGATTTTTGAATGGTGTGGTGTGTCTATCCAGTGTCAAAGCCTATTTTTAGTGGACACAAACTATAAAGTATGTCAAGTGTTCTTAAAACATTCATAAGGAAAAATACAGAAAGTCTGTAGGATAATCTCTATCTAGACTTTTCCAAGAGATCATAACATCAAGGGATGTATGAGTCATAATGTGTATACTTTATCTACTGAAGAGACAAACCAACATTTAAAATGCCAGGAGTCCATAGGAAAAAAAGAATAGTTATGCCATGCTTGCCATATGTTCATGCTGAGGCTCTACAGTGCTAGGCAGTTTTCACAGTAAAAGTCATTCCTTTAAAACTTTATTTAGTTACTTATTTTATCAAGCAATTAGATAAGTAAATATTAATCTTTAAACAATTACAAGAGGATGCATCCCATCCAAAGTAAACAAAACAGATTCTTACAAATTCATGGGAAATTGTCTGTTCTTCCATGTCTTTGAAAGCAATGAGCTTTCTATATGGAAAAAGAAGTCTAAGAATGAATCAAGATGGGCAATAGGATCATGTGTAGTCAGGAAAATAAAGGTCCTCCAAATTTCTTGCATCAGTCCCTTGAAATAGTTTTGCTTAATCTATTTTCTGTACAGCTGTCTTACACTGCAGGATTGTTTTTTAATTACTTTTAATATTCACATCTTCTCATCATATTCCTTCAAACCTTTTTCTGTACTAGACATTTTGAATATTATCAAGATCTGTGGGTCAAGATGATCACACCAAACTTTTCATATCTAATTTCAGTCAGGCTTCATCTGTAGTGTTTTTCCTTACTGTGTAGGTTGGTTTTCTTTTTCCTATCTTCCCTTCTTTGGCTGTATTGGCTTTTTAAACTCCTCTTTTTATGGCTGTAATTTATGCATCCCACATCCTTTGGGCACACTTTAATCTCATTATACATGTTTCAGTTTCTCTCTGCTGTTTCCTCTCTGCTATTTTATTACACTTGATTGCACTCAACCTGCTGAATTTTTTCCCCTAAACTCTGTTATTCTGAAACCCAGTATCTTCATTTTCCCCCTTTGGCTTTACTCTAGATGTAATTTTACACTTAACTAGATTAGAATTACAGTGCAAAGCACTTTACTTGTTCTATAAACTTTGTCTCAAATACTGTCCAGAACTAAAACATTCAGCACAGTAAGAAAAACACAGAAAACAAAACCATAAAAAATAATTATATGACAAATGCATTACCCATTCAAACAGATCTAGAAATGAGGAATGGTAAATAAAAAACTTCTTGGAACAGCATAAAAATATGTTCAAGAAGCTAGAGAATAAAACCCAAGATGAGTGTGTTTATGTAAAAGTAATACAAAAGATACCAAACAAAACAGAGATAAATAATATTAACCAAGTGAACAGGAACAGATAATTAACAGATAATTAATTCAGCTGGGACTGAATGATTATAAGAATAGAAAGATGTCTCTTGGCCTTGCTTACTGTCTCTATCAATAGTTGCTTTCCTCTCCCTCATCGCCCAAATTCTTCTCCCTCATCTGACTGACAGATGGGCAAATCAGAGTTAAAAATTCTGGGGAGGTGTTAAGTGAAATTGAAGTGAAGTTTTTCTTCTCTACATCAGTCAGAGGTGGAGAAGATAGCTTTTTCATAAGCCACATACACATGACATCACTCAACTATGACATACCCTTACAGACCATTACTGTTTTGTATAAATTGCATTTTACAGTGGAATTTATTTAATATGATAATTTCCTTTCACACTCAGTAACATTATTACTAGTTACATTTATATCAGCTGCAATGTGTCCTTACATGTGCTTTTCTTGTTTTCTTAAAACAAACAAAAAACAAAAAAACAACAAAAAACACCCCCCTTTGACTAGAGCACAATAAAATTTATTAGTGTAGAGTCTGACCATCAGCAAACTCAACAGAAACGGAGTATCTGGGATCATTAGAATTTTCAGAGGAATAAATCATTGTTACTTTCTTCAAGAAAACAAAAAATTATGAGAGGAATCACAATTTACTTTCTGTTGAGTATTCTGTGATTGTATTTCTCTACTAGCAAAATAAATTAATAACAATAAAAGGTTTATTGCTTTGAAAAAATATTAACTTGATTTTATCTAGAATATTAATTCATACTAAAATTATTTGTCATAGATATACTTCTGCGTATCTTATCTTTGCCATTTTAATTCATACTTTCTTCTTTCATTTAAACATTCCTTCTAACTAAACCCATGTTATTTATTTTATAAGATTTCTCTAATACACTGTTATCTCTTCATATTAAACTAAGAAATATACTGACCTGTTTTTACAATGGATGACTATGTCCCTCAGCTTTTTAGAGAACTAACATCACAAGCATGGTCAAGTTTTAATTGTCTTGTAACTGTCTGAGGAATGGTACTGTTTGTTGGTGTGGGGGTTTTTTTTGTTTTTGTTTTTTTTTTTCTATTACGAATGTGCCAATACATTATTTGAAGTCTTGCTTCTCGTGGTCCTTGGATGCTAAAACTCAATCTGTTTATGTCTGGGAGGGAATATTAAATAGGTTTATAGAAAATTGATGGCTATATCAAGGTTTGAAAATGTAACACTGTATTGACCTACTTTTTGTATACATTACAAAGGTATTTATCATGTTACCAACTTCTACTATAGCATGCAGCTAATTTTTCTAATGTGTATGGAAACAAAATCCTTGAGTAATTAGACTTTTAAGTTCAGCCTGAAAGAATTTTCCTGTTGATTGGCTTCAAGCACCTTCCCAAACCAAGCAGTATCATCTTTTGGTAGTCTGTTAATATCTTAAGCTATGCAATAGAATTAACACTACTTTTTATACAGACTTGTCTTTCATATAATTAAAGACTTCTGTAAAAGTCCTAATTACCAGTACAATATTCCTATCCATTCTTAGAGGAATTTCAGATGACTGGACTGAGAAAAGTGTGTTACTAGAGTACCTTGTACATGATGTCTCCAGCTGGACATGGTTGGAAGTCAGGTTTTAGCAACAGGGTTGGGGGTTTTTGATGATTTTTTATAAACCAGCACTTGCAGGGAAATTAATTATGTATATATTGCTATCATGGCAAGAATCAGAATTCTCCTTCTAAGACCTTTTTCTAGTTGTTCATTTTCAGAAAAAAAAACTTTTGCCTAAGTGGCTGCAAAACTAGAAGATTCTAAGAAGTAGGAGTTGTGTTTTACTGTATTTGGTCAGTTTTCTGTGTGGTGCAGAATGTCTTTAGGGATGAGTGACTCTTAAAGGAAAATGACTAAGAGTAGGAAGGACTTAATACCCAAATGAAAAAAAAAATACTTTTAAGTACTCACGTATGCCTACCTTAGAAAACAATTGAGGCAAGAATAAGACAGAGTGTGGTTTTGGGTACTTTGGGAACACTTAAAACTATGGTGCTCTTTCATCTAAATATAGGCAGCAGGTCAAATTATTTTCTGGATAATTTTACGGAGTGATTAAAGAGACACAATGATTACTCAGACAGAATACTCTTGCACACTTTTATTCGGATAGGATGTCCTGCTGAGAAAGTCCATTTAAGTTGGAGGGAAATGTTGGTGATAACTTGTAGTGAATTTAAAAGTACCAAATCAAGTGTAATGTCCTTAATTAAAATGGATCTTGGTCAGCTGCAATGGGACCATCACAGGAAATGCAGAAAAATAACTTTGAAATGTGCCCTCTCTAAAAACAGCCTAACACAGGATAATATTCTTAACAATACTCTTAACTTTCTGATACCTCCATCTGAAGGAATATCTAATTTCCAAAAATACGTTTCGTTGTGCAAATATTTTTAATTATTTTTATTAATCTTACTGCTGAATGTCTTTTTCCAGCTACTGATTTTAAAGGGCTTTATGAATTAGGGACATTTAGGAATTTAGGCAGAAAATTAATATCAGGAAAGTAAAGAAATAGAAGCATAGAAATGGAAATAATATGCTGATAAGATGAAGGATTAAACCTGGATAATATGCTTATATAGTGAACTAAACCATAATATTGACTTGGTCTTATTTTTTTATTACACCTTTTCAGGAATCAAAACGTTCTTAAATGTATAACATGATAGAAATATATACTTTTAGAATATCTTTAGATGCTCTAAAAGAGCTTATTAATTATTCATGGATCGTTCTTCCTGTAAAGTTCTTGGCAATGTGAAATTACCAAGAGAAAAATAAATTCTGAAATGGGTCTTTTTTTCTTTTACTACAATTCTTGAATTAGAAAACTCATGTAAAACTGCTAATCAGCAAAGAAAGCAAAGGTATTTGAAATATAGTTAGAAAAATAATAATAATTCATACTTAGTACTATTAAAAAGTTTGGTTGGGTTTTCATACATGTACTAACTTAATTTAAAAAGGGACTTAGGGACTTTCTTAGTAGGGAAAATATTCATGGTCATCAGCAATAAAGCAGAAATTAATGTAGTATTTCCTCGATTTTTGTACTTGTTTATTGCTACAAATAATTATGGAATTTTTTATTGTATTCATACTGTTTCTGCCTTCTCCCTCTCATAATCTTTACCATTCCTTTTTTTTTTCCTGACTTTGCATAGAACATTTTGTATTACCATTCTATATATTAAAAGGGGTTTTTACACTTTGTCATTTCACACAAGTTGACCTCAAAACAGGCATGTAAAAATATGACAGCTGAAAAGCTCAGTAACAAGGTATTGTTCTGTATATCCCATACTACTTAAAGGACAGCTCTGAATGATTTGTGTATCACTGTAAATTATATGTAATTCATTAATTAATTCATTAATTATACAAAATAATAATTTATCCCATGGCCCTCCTTGTTTTCAGATATCTTTTCATGTATTAACACCATAAAATGGTAGGAGATTAAAAGCATGATGCAGGAAAATCAGATTATGAACTCAGTTTAGGAGATGGTTAACATGTAGGTTAGTAGAGGTGCTAACATATGAAAGGCCCATAACCCTTTTTTCATGTAAACTGGACTGGTCTAAAGTAGAAAAGCCAGTCTGACTTGTTTAGTTTACCTCATAGCTTTGCAATTTCTCCCTCTGATTAAAAGATGTAGCCCACTGATGTGACTTGTGCACAAGAATGTTCTTTCAAAACTCCATACTTTTCTCAAACACCCTTTAAGACAATGAGGTGTGAGCCTCATTGCTAATCCAAAGGTTCTGTGTTTGAAGATGGCAAACTACGCTGAGACACACCCCTGACTGAAACTGTGCTGGCTTGGAGTGCAGGCAATGAATATGCCCTGAAGTTTGCTTCTGCAGGGATAGAAGAGAATTTGGGAGTCACTAGGATGTGTTGTTTCATGTTGAGCTTCCGTGTGTAACATACCCCTCTAAGGCAGATAGGCTTACAGTCAGATATTGTCTAGATATGAAGGTGCAGCCCAGGAGCATAGGAGACAGTGGCTAACAGAAGATTTTTTTCCCCTGTCATACGAGCTGGGGTTCTGCCTGATCAGTGCATCAGTGGATGCTGGGACGAGGAAAAGCAGGTCTCTAAACTGACATTACTGGAGGTTACAGGAGCTGCTCTTACAAGTCATTTTACTGAAGAGTTTCTAGCACAATTACGCTTTCCAGCACATGATGTTCCTGGAGTTACATATTAAAATAAAACTTAGTAATTTCTTATGAAACTCAGGCAGCAATGGACTATAAATACTAGCATCAAAAATTGAGGTGAATCTGAGGCAAATGTACTGGAAGGAGGAGGAGTGAGAAAGGGATTTCCTCTTTAGGAAAGGGGATGCAGTAAGTAGTTGCCATCTTGGCTGAGGAAAAGGAAAGATCAGAATCCTTCCCCATGACTAGTGCATAATTTATTGAGCACAAAAGAGCTCCCTTAGCTTTTACCTGGTTCTGGTGAACTTTAATGAGATAAGAGTTGTGTTGTGACTAAACAGATGTGTTAAAAACTAACTACATATGGTGGTGTTCTAACCTGTATACGTTGTACTGTGTTCAATTAATGCAGGGGTTGCTGAAAAAAAATCAGTCATTGTTGATAAAGCCATCTAATTTATCTCTAATTAGATGAGCTTTGAAAAGAAGGGTCAAATGGATTAGTAATTTCCCTATGAATTTTTGTCAAAATTGGAGCTGCACATGTGTTGATTGAAATGGCTCCCAGCTCTGTAGAAAGGTATAGTCAGTCCAGAGGATTTTATGCAGAAATGGCTGTTAAGTACTTTTTAGTAATTATATAAAGGAACATAAAATTGGTTTAGATTATAAACAATTTATACAGTATAGCATTCACAATCAGAAACACTGAAGAAAAACTATTTTGTGATTGAAAATTACAAGCATCACTCCCTCTTCTTTTCCTGTTCAGTGTTTCCACTTTTCAATCTCAGCACTGGCAAATTGGAGGAAAAAACCCTCTTTGGCAACTGAACTTTTCTTAATAAAGAATTTTTTCCAGTGGTATCTGAGTGCTTACATACACATTTAGGACTAGGAAAGGAAAGGGGAGCTTTGGATATTCTTATTCGGTTTTACAAAATCACGAGTTTTAAAGGTTAAAAGACAGTTTCTGACTTTCTAGGTGGATTGCACGAACACAGGTTAACACTAGTTCAAGTCACATAATGTTTGTGACAAGACAAAAGGATAACAAAAATCATCTTAATACAGTTTAAGAAAGACATACGTAATAATATATCTGCTCTTGGGATTTTTGTTCCTAATCTGTAACCATGTACAGTCACCTTGATTTTTCTTTTGGTACATATCTGCTTAAAAGATAAAGAGCAATAGAGAAGTTATTCTCTCCAAGGAAGTTACAGGTTATTGGATAAGAATGACCTTAATAACAGACACCTGGAATAGTTCTCTTACTGGTAACGAAAATGAAAGCTCTACTTAGTAATTCTGGCAGCTGTCAGCTTGCTATTCACTTTAATACACAGAAGTGACCTGTGTGTATGCAGAGAGTTGATGGGGTTAAAACAACAGAGAAAAAAAATGTTCATAAGTATATCAAGATGTATTAACTTCATTGTCAGGCAAAAGCAGGAAATAAAAAAGGTACAGCTCAAAGCATAAGTAACACATAGGCTACAAGACTTGTGTGGAAGCATTTAAAGGTATTATATCCAAAATCTTTAGTTAGCTAATGAGATGCAATTAAAGAACCAAAGCTGGATGACCAACTGAAACAAATTGTTTCAGTCTCTAGATCATAATTTACTTCTGACTACCCTCTTTTATCAAAACCCATGAGCTGGACAAACTGTAAATTATTGTATCTTTGCTGTATAGTTTCTGTATTTCTTTTCCACCTATTATATTTAAACACTGAGAAAGGAAAGGTAGAGTTCCTTATGCATTTGGATTTGGTCTCATTAGTATTGAGTCACTGATTGCAACCCTTTCTGGAAAATATAGAATCATAATTTAGGTCAGAAGCAACCTCTAGAGATCATCTAGTCCAACCACCTGCTCAAAACAAGTTTAATTAGATGAATTTGCTTGGGGGCATGTTGAGTCAAGTCTGGAACACCTCCAAGGACAGGATACTTGTTCCAGTAGTTAACCAGCTCTCAAGGTAGCTATTTCAACTTGAATCTGATGTCTCTCCTCTTATTGCCATGAACCTCTGAGAAGAGCCTAGCTCCATCTTCCCTATATTTTCATCTCAGGTAGTTGTAGACAGTCATGAGGTTCCCATTGAGTCTTCTCTTTTCCAAGCTGAACAGACCCAGTTTTCTCAGGCTGTTCCTGAATGTCCTATTCCCCTGACTGTGATCCTCAGTTAGACTCACTTCAATGTGTCAATACCGCTTTGGTACTGGGAAGCACCAAACTGGATATGCCATGCCAAGTGCTGGCTTGCAAGTGACAACAGAGAGGAAGGATCACTTCCCCAGGATCCTGACTTTCCTATTTTACTCTGAATTGCAGTCTTACTACCCTTCAGTGTACTGGCTGCTCTCCTGATTTTGTGTTGTCTGTAAACCTGACATGCCACTGCCCTGATTGATGAAGACTAGACAGCACTGCTCCCCATACTGATCCCTCAGAAATCCGAGTACTTACTGGATACAATCTGAGATTTGAACCACTAATAATAACTTTTGAGTCTAGCAGTTCAGTTCATTTTCCTCCTACTTTGTATAGTTATCCAGCTTCTATATCTTTGAATTAGTGATAAACAGGCTATAGGAGGTTGTATCAAAGGATTTGATGAAAATCATGGTATATGGCATTCACTTTCCTCTTATTGGACACCATGCCATCACCTTGTCTTAGAAAGCAATGAAGTTAAGCTGACAAGATTTGCCCCTATTAAAAAATTCTCATTGCTTCTAGTCCTTCTAGGGGTGTTTCCTTCATAACTTTCCCAGGGCATAAGGCAAGGCTGACCCATGTGTAGGTCCCTGAATATTCCTTCTTGCCCTTTTCAAAGATGGATAAGAAATTTCTCTTTTTCCAGCCATCAGGAACCTCTGATGTTTGCGCTGATGATAGACAACAGTCTAACAGTGACACAACCAACCTTTTAGACCTCAATTCCATAGACTCGTATATGTCCAAGTGGGTTAAGCAATTCATAACTCTTCCTCTACTGTGGATACTACTTCAGTCCGACAGATACTGCTTGGAGGACACAGGATGCCAAAGAACAAGCTTTACCACTGAAAACTAAGCCAGAGAAGGCAGTGAATATCTCCACCTTATCACTTGTCATTAGACCTCCTGCCCCAATGAGCAGTGGGTTCACATTCATCTTACCTTTCCTTTTTATACTGAGGAACTTAGAAAAACCTTCCTGATTACCCTTTATCTCTGTTGGTAGTTTCAAATCCATTTGAGCTTTAGCTGATCACATCACTTAGATGTGATCAGTGTCTTCTGATTCCTCCCAAATAGCCTATCCATGTCTCTACCTCCTGTATGCTTCCTTTTTGTGTTTAAGGTTGTCAGGAGCTCCGCATTCATCAATGCTATTCTTGTGCAATGCTGGCTCAGCTTTCTGCAAATCCAAATGTGCTCTTTTCAGTTCCAAGTTTGTAATTCTGTTCTTAATCTCGCTCACTATTGTTAAGATATTAAACTTCACAGTCTTGTGGTCACTGAAGTCAGGGCTGTCTTTGACCTTTACATCTTTAAGCAGTTCTTGTTTGTGACCAGAAGATGCAATAGAATATCTCATATAGTCTCTTCATCAATCACTCACTTTTCCCGATTGTGTGGATATAAGGTTTGGGCTAAGCTGGTCCTGATGTATCATATCAAGTCTTGTCCTCACCAATGAGCAGATCACTCAACACAACTGGACCTGCAGCTCTGCAGGTGGAACAGGAAGCCAGGTGCTTCCAGCCTGCCCTGCACCAACAGCTCCCTTATAACTGCAGGATGGACAGCAGAGCATAGATGAGCTGCAGCATGTACTGGTAGTACTACCTGTGCCTTGTCCATGCTCTAACTAGACTCATGGATGTTCTCAGGAACTATTCTAGTTCTGCTCTTTCTATTTAGGGGTCAGGTATTCAAGCTGAACAGAATTTTCAGGTATTTTCAATTTCATTAATTACTATAATGACATTTTAATGTGTTTAGTGTTATTCTCACCTCTTATGCAACCTAATACCTTCTTTACTTTCTGACTATGGTGCACTGAAGTATATGTGGTGTCCACATATAGGTGTCCACACAAGGTGTCCACAGTTACACTGGCAACTAAATTGTTTCAACTCGCTTTGAAAGTTGTGATTATGTATAAAACTGCTGTTCCTTAAAATCTTTCCTAGGTAAGACTGGCTTCAGCAATTGTGCTGCAGATTTTATCATCTACTTTGTCTTCATTTTCTCAGGTTACTTGAAATGTACTATGTAAAATACATGCTAAAATTACATGTATGAGGGTGCATGCTATATAAAGAAAATGGAACTTCATCCTCATAGGTATGTTTGTGATTATTAGTGTGCTGATTGTTTAGAAGTGGAAATAAAGAAAGAAGTGTGATGGGCAGAAGGTAACTTGGCCAACAAAAATTAATACCTTGCTTCATGGCTGAGTATCCTGCTCCTAATCCTTTTTTCTATTGTGTATGAATAATACTTTTTTATTAATAAACATACAAAAAGCCCTGCAAACTGTTAAAATAATGCAACTGAAAAACATAAAAAGTGAGTAAATAACATAAGGAGTTATCTAAAAAATATAAAATGTGTACTGTGCCCTCTATTGGTTTTCTCCTCTCCCTCTTCCCCTTCAGCACACACAAAACTTCTAGAACCTGGCAATTTCACATCAGTGTGCTCTAATTTTTGTGCATTACTTCATCCCTTCTATTATTTTTATTCCTTTGCTTCACCCTAGTCAGTTTTCTCTCACGTTGACTGCCTCTTTGCTAGTGCTTTTTATTTAAGTAATACTTCCATGTTTTCAAATGTTGCCATGATGTACTTTCATTCAATAAATTCATGTGCTCAGTAAAGAACTGTGTGATTTTCAAACTAGGTTGATAGACATACTTGTTTCTATTTATTGAATAATAGTAAAAATGGTAAAATATGTATGAAAAATGGGTAAGAGATTTAAAGGTGAAGAGAACTCTTTGAAACTTAGAAAAGAAACTGGGAAATGTTATGGGACATCAAAGCCAAGTGGTTTAGAATACATACTTTATGTTCAATGGTGTTTCCTTTCCTAGAGGGATAATCAGCTGTGACATAGTTGTGACTAGTTTTGGACTAGTTCTAAACTGGGATTTGCCTGGACTGTACTTCCAATAAGCAGCACTGATAGATGAAGAATATGTTGGTAAACAAATATTAGACATTGATCATCTTCAGAGTTTGCAATAAAAATTATCTGATGTGTGTAAAAATAACCTGTGCAAATGTATCCATGTTGGACAGTCAATGAAAAGACTGAGTGACTAAGCAGACATAATGAATATAGTAAATGCTGTTTTGTTCCATTGTATGCAGGCTGACATCTGGTGTGAAATTCATTGGAGATGTTATTCAGTTAGTAGTCTATTACCCCTTGGGAATATGAATTGATTTTCCTTTGGGAAAAAAAAAATTATGAAGTCTTTGAATAAATGTAAGTGAGAATGTAGAGCTTGTTGAGATCAGCTATGGCTACTCTAGGCAGATATTTAACTTCTGCATTTTATTGACCTTGGAGATAATTTAAATGGCTTTTTGTTCCATCAACAGGCTAATCCCTGATTGATTCTTTTAGAAAATAAATTTTTGCATCTCTCTTTTTTGCAAACATATGTATATACTGAAAAACAGTAAGTGTTAGATATCAAATAAGGGAGGTTAGGGTAAAAGTTACACTTGAGAAAGGGAAACGCATGATGTCTTACATTATGGTTAAGTTCCAGTGAAGTCTCCTAAATATTTTGCCATTGTGAATATTGAACAGCCATTTCAGTGACACAGCCTTTTCAATTACTTCTACCTTCCTTAGCTTTTAATTTCTGTCCAGATCAGCAACTGTATCTTCTTTTTGGGTAGTCAGGTTAAAATGAATAGCTACTCAAGGTATAGCTTGAATTAATCTCTGATAAAACTCTGCTGACTTTCAAGTACCTTTTTGCCTACTATACATGTGGAAGTATGTCTCATGTAGGGTTTACATATGACATATAGGCCAGATCTCGGAAGCTCAGCAGGGTCAGCCCCAGTCAGTACTGGGATGGTAGACCTCCTGAGAATACCAGGGGCTGTAGGTTCTAGTCCTGAGGACTTCACTGTCACTGTCCAAGCTTGCTCGGCTGTGGCAGATGGACCTTAGGACTTAAACAGTGGGGCCAGTTCTGCACATGCTGTGCCTGACCTAAAAAATCCACTGTGTAGGCTGGAAGGGCACACCCCCGTGGGGAGAGCCCATCCCAAATCTTCGTTCACAAAGCCTGGCCATACATAGGCCCATATATTTTATAGAACAGAAACTGACACATAGTTATATAATAGTGGGACAAAAAGGCACATGTGTCATGACTATATGGAAAATATGTACAATTATATCATCTCTCTATTACATTTTTTAATTGCAGGTGTCCTATCTCCCCATAGTTTGTTAAAGTATAGCAATTCATTTGCAATCATTTACTCTATAATTTTCAGGGTAATTTTCAAACTTACCATAATACTTCTACAATACTTATGTGTGGGTTTTGTTTTTTTTTTAAAAAGGCAAATTTTTAAAAAGCTGTAATGGAGAGTGAAGGATGAAATTTAATCAGTCTAAGTCAAAAACATTAGCAAGAACATCAGCACCAAGGGAGCCATTTTTTTTGCAAAATATGTATTCTGTTTTCTTTATAAGAAATGGGAATTCTGAAGAAAGGATTGATGTTTTCTTGAGAAAAATAAGTAGGAAAAAATAAAGAGCTTTATAAGGAGAACAGCCGTGGTGAAAAAAAATACAGTTTTTGTGTAAAAGAATGATAGGTGCCTGGCACTCTAAAAATTCCACTAAAGCAAAAATGCAAATCAGTACATATTGCTATTCAAATGTAAGGTGGAGGGAAGATTTATAGCTTCAGAAAACTATTTTTAGAACTCACATAATTTTAATGAATGAAAAATAGTTTTTTCAAGTTGAAATCCATGTCACATATTTATACACAGGGAAAACTGTAAAAGCCAAGTTTTATCTAATTCTTTTAGAATAATCAATTTTAAAACAGTAATAGTCTACATTAGTCTTAAGTCTGTGTTATGCATACTAGTGTTGTGGGTAAAGTGATTCTACAGATAGGAGTAGACTGTAAGTACTATATTAATGTCAAATTGAAAACTTCCTGGCAAACGGCTCCTTTACTTGCCACTATAATTAAGATGAAAAAGAGTGGGAAGAACATATACAAAAAAGAAATTAGTATCCTTTTTAACAACAAGAATTCCTCTTTTAGGCCTTTTTCTTCCTCCAAATGGGAGTTGTCTTAATGTCTTATATCATGATATTGAAGAATCATAACATTAACGTAATGTAATTCTTGAACCTATTGGGGGTGGGCAGATTTTTGTAGTCTACTGTACTTACTCTGATTCAGATAATCCTAAGATTTTCAGCAGAGACTTGAATAACTTCAGTAGAAAGGACTGAATGTGTTACTGTCTATTAGTGGATAGTGTAGTTAGGGAAGCTTCCAGTAGCAGGCAGTCAGTAAGGGGGAGGTGGAAATGAAACCCCACTAAATATTTTAACCCCTGAGCTACAGAGAAAGAATGAGGATTGGAACCTTCTCCCCCATGTTTTGAAAGAAATGAACATTTTTGAAAAATGTGTTAACTTAAACCAGACAGGTTCATCTCTAGTTTCAGTGATTGATAAAATAGACTGCTCCCTTGATGGCATAGGTTAAAGGTTACTGCTTTTCCATATGTTCAGAGCTGCTGGGAAACTGAACCTGTTGGTGATCTTATTTGTGTGGTATTTATTTATATTTCTACTATGTTATCTGATTTCATTTGTGTGTTCTCCTTTTGTGTAACCGATAGCAATCATATCAAATTGATACACACTAACTTTGTAGCTGAGAATGTGGGTTGAAAGAATTAATTTCCTTTAAAAGAGTATCATAAAATGCTCTCTATCTTGTCTCGTATTTCAAACTATTTCAAAACGAAGACAGGGCAGAATACAAGTGATGAATTTTCTGCTGATTGTGCTGAGATAGAGAAAGTAATAAAAATTGAGAAGAGTGATTTCATCTATAAGCCTGAGAGGGGAAATTTTAAAAATTGTGCAGTATTTGAGCCATGAGTATATAAAAATTACATTACTATGACTCAAACATTTTTTAAAAATACAGACCTTTAAAGCTGTCAGAATCACTGTATATTGCTGTCTTCATGATGACATTTTTTGTTGATTAATTGTGTGTGGTTCAGAACATCTCTACAGATTTTTCTGGTCTAAATGAGAGGAAATATAGAAGACTGATTATATCACTGTCATAAGTATCTTATTCCAGAAGCTAGTCATTCTTGTAAAAAATACTTGCTTAATTTCATAGAATTATGAATATCTTAAATTGGAAGAGATCCTAAGGATTATCAAGTCCAACTCCCTCATCTCACAGGACTATCTAAAAAATTGTAGGACTAAAAGCATCATCCTTTAACTCTGATAGGCTTAGTGCCATGACCACTTCCCTGGGGAGCCTATTCCCGTGACCAATCATCTTCTCAGGGAAGATCCTCTTCCTACATCCAGCCTGAACTTTCTGTAACACAGCTCCATATCATTTTCATCTAATTGTTTTGCAATTTGACATCCAGCCATCGTTTCCTGTTTCCTATACTTGAAAGAACTTATGCTCCTCCGCTGTTGTTGTTAGGTTGGTTTTTTTCCTTGTGAAGCAGCATAGATTCTATAACTAAATGTAAACTTATCTCTTCCTAAATCAACCTGAGAGGTAGAGCACACAGCTAAAAAAACTGGTTTGTGCAGTAATTTGAATATTTTCTGCATAATAATGTTTTTCACCTCCTCTTAAACAAATGTTGACTACAGTTTTGTATTGTCTCTCAGTATTATCCCACAAATATAGCAGACAGAGACAATATCATATCCATTCTCCAGCTCAGCAGTTAGCCACCTTACTAGTTTGCTGTATTAAGTCATGAAGGTTGAATCCCCTTCTAGTGGGACTCTGCTAATGATCCATTCTGAAAAAAAAAGTGAGATTTTTATTTGCACAGAATTTAGAAGAAAATCGTGATTCCTTTGTGAACTCTGTGTTTAGCATTTTCATCCCTGTAAATGTTATCCTTTATGTCCATCAACGGTTTTATTCTCAGGGACCTAGATATGCAACAGACATCACTCTGATGGTGTGTTGGAGGATAGATAGAAGTTATCAATGCAATGAATTCTGTTCTTCCATTAGGATGTTTTCTAAGATAATGAGTAGTCTGGAGACTGTACCACTCCTGAGCTGCTGTAGCCTCTTTTTTCATCAGCACACTTAGGAATGGAAAGAGAGACAACACTAAACCAAACCTGGTAAAATATTTACAGTCTCCACTTCTGTTCAAATCCATCTGTGCAACCCATTTATGATAAGAAACTTTCAGCTCCCTAGACTTGTAGTGTTTAAATTCTAGAACATAAGCATATTTCACAATACAGTTATCAGTGTAACAGCTAAGCAAATGTATACAAGTCTTGGGATTAAAATAAAAATTCTTTTAGTATAATATAGTAGTATTTGGTTATTTAAAAAAGAATCAACTATGTAGTGTTGCGCTACTATCTTTCACAGAGACAGAATGCTTTTAAGAAACATTTTTCACAGCTTGAGGGGAAAGCTCAGCTGAATTTTACTATGTTCTCAAAAAATGGCTACATTTTCTTAAAAGAACATTGATAAAAACATAATCAGTTATTCACAACACAACTATGATTAATATCAGTCTCATGTCAACCCTGGCAATAAAAGTTGGCAATTCAGGAGAAGAATATTCCATGCCACAGAACTGTTTTTGCCTATTGCACCTAAGTGAAAGCATGTTACTATAGAGATACTGATAAAACTGGGTCTTTGGCATTCACTGTTGTATAGAATACCTTTGAAGCTTTTTGCACGAATTTACAGGAAAACATATATTTCAAAGGTTCCATGTCTTGCTCCCATAAAATAATGTTGAAACTATTTCCAGCTAGCTGTTGCATTATCACATTCATGGATATCCTTTTGCAAGCTGGGTTAGGGCTACGTTGCCAAAGACTGTGGAAGCCAGACAGAACCACAGAGTCATAGAATCAGGTTAGATTGGGAGAAACCTCTAGGAGTGAGTCCAGTTGTTAACCCAGCACCACCATGTTCCCTACTAAACCGTGTCTCAAGCACCGCATCCACACACATACACATACCTTTTAGGGAGTGGTGGCTCAACCATTTCCATGAGCAGTCGGTGCCAATGCTTGGCAGTCCTTTACATAGAGAAATATCCAATCCTGTCCAATTCCTAATATTTAAACCCTTCCTAATGCAACTTGAGACCATTTTCTCTTGTCTTGTTACTTGGGAAAAGAGACCAACCTCCACCTTGCTACAACCTCCTTTCAGGGGGTTGTAGAGAGTGATAAGGTCTCTTCTCAAACTCCTTTTCCCCAGGCAAAACAACCCCAGCTCCTTCAGATGCTCCTCATCAGACTTGTACTCCAGACCCTTCACCAGCTTCATTTCCCATCTCTCAACATGCTCCAGCACCTCAGTATATTTTTTGTAGTGAAAGGCCCCAAAACTGAACACAGGATTCAAGGTGTGATCTAACTAGTGCTGAGTACAGGGGTGCGGTCACTATCCTGGTTTCCACACTATTTCTAATACACACCAGGATGTCATTGGCTTTCTTGGCCATCTGGGCATACTGCTGACTCATACCCAGCTGATTTTAAACTAACACCCCCAAGTCCTTTTCCTCTAGGTGGCTTTCCAGCCACTCTGCCTTAAGATGCATTACATGGGGTTGTTGTGACTCAAGTGTGGGACTCAGCACTTCACCTTGTGATCCTCATACAGTTGTTCCCTTCAGAAAGAGGCCTTTTATGACAATGACACATCTTTTTTATGTTCTTTACAGAAGAAGTTTTGATGTAGGGCTCACACCAACTTAACCTCAGCAATACCAAAGTAGAAGGATCTTAAATAGTACTGTGCTCTTTTTTTTTTTTTTTTACTGTAAGTCTGTAAATACATCTTATGGCAGAACTAAAGGAATAGTTTATGCATCTGGTCTGTCTTGATAGGTCATCTGAAGAGTTCACATATTTATTCTCATTTCTACAGTTTTTTCCAAGTTTATTGATATCATGCAGTCAGTTTCAAAACTCTAAATTAATTTGCAAAGTGTTTAACTGGAACAGTTTGAAACAAATCAGTACATTGCTGTGAACATACTGTTAGGAGCCTAACAACAGTACTTTTGTCTCCAGAAAAAGCAAGTTTTAAGAAGTGCAGTATATGGTTTGTTCATCAGTGTTTAACATGTCAGGTCTTAGAACTCTGCCCAGGCAGCTTCTGTCCAGGAGAGCTTTGTGATCCCATTCCTCTGTTCTCATTATAGTTGTGATATCCAGGGAGTAAGTATTGGTGACATTTTACCTCTGGTAAAGAGGCAGGTTCTGGCATTTATGTGAAATAATAAAGACTATCAGGACTGTGTGGCATTATCATAGAAATCATAAGCAATTGTACAAATACACATATATTAAACATAGGATTTGTCTGGAGTCTGTCGTTGGGATTGCCTCCTTACATTTGCTTTTAAAATATGTGAAGAGAACATTTTTCATAGTCCTGTTTGCACTGGACTTTTTCATGCTTTCATTTAAAAAAACATAGAGAGCCCATTCAGTAAGTACAATCCTAAACTCTGTTCTTAAGCTTTATTCAGGTAAACTCAAGGGAGTTTCAAAATGTCAGATAAGAAGCAAATTTGTATTGCCTAAGTGGTGCAGGCTTGGCATCATAGAATTTTACTTATTATATTAGCTTTTCTCTAGAGGATTTCAGATGCATGTTGATGTCAAATGCCTTTCCAAAAGTAACTGTCAAGAGAAATAAATACTTTGAGAGTTATTGACTTGAGGGAGAAGATGTAGAGATAATAAGCAAGTCAGAAACATACAGTTTTATTTTCAGATAAATGACCTGAAATTGGTGACTTGTCCTCCCCCAGAGATCAAAAGGGATCATAAGATTTAGTGAGTGGAAAATACAGAGTGCATTTTGCTTCAAGTGGTGTTGGAACTTCTGGGGTCTTGGGAAAATGTTGTAAGCAGGTACAGTGGTCTTAATATTTTTCCTCAGCAGGAACATTTGATAACATGTGAGACTTGAAACACTTTATTGGAAGATTGTTATCCAAAATCTTGCCTCAGCATTTCTGAAAGTTAAGATATTTGAAATGCTGATAAAGGCTGATGAGGTTAATGTAAGATGAGGGCCTAGGAGAGATCTAGGTTAACATGAGATTAAAGATTCCAGACAGCTTGTGATAAATTAAAATTTACAGAGAAAATTGCTCTTTCATTTCACCTCAGTGAAGCAGTAAGTGTAAAGCAATGCTCCACAGGAATTTTTCTTAGTGAACTTTTGCATGAACAACCCATACCGATGCATGGTATTATTGCCATTTAAGATGCACTGCTTGGTAACAGCTTTGAGAGTACTTTTTATCTATTTTATTGGGTTTCATTTATAAGGAGTATAATGCAATAAAATGATGGTCATACATATATCCAGTATTTGTGAATTGAGATCTGGTAGTTCCTGTCGGTGAATTAAGAGTAACCATTTCTGTTGGTTACATGACAATGTGAAGAAAATAGTAGTTCTTCAGCAATCTTCTTTCTTGTCTCTGTCTTCAAATCTGTATCTCAAAGGAGAATGAGTTCCACCTTTTTTATTTCATGAGAGCCTGGGATATCGCCATTAGTCATTCTCATTGTAATAGAGACTACTGGAATCATGCCCTGCCTTTCCTGGGACAGGCCCCAAAGGCAGGCCAGGTGAATATTAACAGAAAATTCCCTGTCCTCTCTCCACCTGGCCGAACACAGTGATTTAAGGGATGGGGTGCAATGATGACAATACCTGCCCGGTACAGCTGGTAACTACTTCTGTAATAGGTCTCTGTAACTACACCCCCTAGCTTCACAGCCACTGGGCCTTGTACTCAGAGTCCCTTGGGAGGCAGCTCTCAGGAGCAAAGGAGTCCAGGAAGGCTGAACATTCTTCAAGAAGGAAATCTTAAAGATGTAGGAGTAGGCCATCCTTACGTGCCAAAAGATGAGCTGTCAGGGAAGACTGGCCTGACTGAACAAACAGCTTTATCTGCAACTCAGGAAAAAAAAACAGAGTATGTCCTTTTTGAAGAAGGGAAAGGCATCTCAGAAGAACTGCAAGGGTGTCATGATGCTATGCTAGGAATAAATTTGTTGGCCAAAGCCCAATTAGAATTTAATCTGGCTACTTGCATAAAAGGCAATAAAAATATTTTTATAATTACATGAGCTACAGAAGGAGGACTAAGAAGAATCTCTATCCTTTATTGAATGCAAGGGAAAATACACTGACAATAGTTGAGGAAAATTCTGAGGTATTTAAAACCTTTGTTTCCTCAGTCTTTAATAGTCAGACCAGTTGCTCTTGAGGCACCCTGAGCTGGAAGACAGGGAGCAGAATGAAGCCTCCATAATCCAAGAGGAAATAGTCAGGGACCTGTTACACCACTTAGGCACACATGTGTAAACATTGGAACAGGTTGCCTGGGAAGTGGTTGAGTCACCATTCTTGAAGGTATTTAAAGGTGTGTAGATGTGGTACTCAGAGACAGTTTACAGACAGAGTTGGTAGTGCTGAGTTAACAGTTGAAGTTGATGATCTTGGAGGTCTTTTCCAACCTAAAAGATTCTGTGATCACTTCCCTAGTCCTGCTGGCCACAGTGTCAGAATCTTGCCTCTCATTGTACTGGCTATGGTGAGTGATGACTGTGTCAGATATTGAACTTTAGGTTGATGCTTTGCTCATGTTTTTTTTGCTAGCAGTGTCATGGCTTTACTGTATGATAGGGACAACTAGTAACACAGTATGCAGTACAGCCTGCAGTAGTATGTACAGAACTTGGTTAGAGCTACCAATGTGCTCTGGCATTGCAAAGCAGTATCTGCTCTGAGTACTTTCCTTTGTTTTCTCTTCTGTAATTTCATGTACTCTATTATGTCCTGGTACATTCATGCATCTTATGGAATATTTGCCTTAATTTTCATTAATCTCCTGAAAATAAATTAAGCAAGGGAAATGAAGCAAGAAAAGAAGAGGTTGGGTTCAGCAATGGGAGATCACTAGTATCCAGTTTCTTGGTAAATTTGAGACTCATGAGCACTTGATTACCACTTGTTTCCTCCTTTGTTGACAGTGCTTCACAAATAGAGAAATGTTCCATGCTGCTATTTTCCCTGTTGCAAATTCAGATATGCATGCTTGGAACTTGTCCAGTTCTAGAATAAATGCCTTTTCTGTCCTTGTGGCATAAGGATTTATGTGTGATAACCTTCATCAGCTTGAACGATGTAACATTTGCTTGTAATTCATAATGATTAATTTACAGGTTTTTTAAAATTTATTGGTTGTAATTTGTCTGTGAGCAGTTTTTAATGTGTATCCATTAGATAAAATCTGATAAATGGATCCTGTTGTACATCTTTTTTTTTCCCCTATTGGATCTGAATAATATTTTTAAAATAGAAATGTCATTACATATGCAAACATAAATAAGAAGTTCTCTTTTACTATCACCATTTGATAAATATGGTGAATTTGCAGAGTTTGTATTAGAGTTCAGGCCTCTTTTAACCTGAGAGAATGTATGGTTTCTTCCATAGCAGCCTTGCCTGTGCTTGTCCACAGTTCAAAGCTGAAGGAAAAGTTGGACAATCACTCAGTGAGAATATTCTTGAAAGGATATTTTATGTTATAAAATTTTCTGTAGCTTTACCTGAGGTGAATGATTTTTGCAGGGACAGATTATCCTTTCCATTTTATTTTAACAGTCTGTGTGTATAATATAGTCTTTAACAAAGCTGCTGATGGTATTCTATTAAAATAATAATAAAATTCTTATAACCTGAAAGAGGTATACTTTCCCTTGAGAAATGAGAACTTTTTACTTAAATCAATCCAATATATATTGAGCTGGAAATGATCCAGACAGGAGATTAACTGCCCAAAATAATTGTAGCCCTGTAGGATAGGCTTAATTAGGGTTTTCAACAAAAGTTTGGACTGGCTGGAAGCATTTCAACTTGATCTGTCTCTTATTTTGCCATTTTCAAGGCAGCAGTCAGATTTTTCCACAATGAAATTACTGTATTTGTATGTCTTGGTGCTGGTATTGTACCCTGACCTCATACCAGAGGATTCTGACAGCATATTAAGCAATTCGTCTACTCTGTCTGACTGCCATATCATTTTTACACCAATGAATATATTACTTCTGAAAACTGCTTGATCCTTCTCATTCACTTGAAAACCACTGTAATATCACTGTTCTCACAGAATATTTCTATGTTTTAAGAATTCTTGTCAACCAGAAGCACTAATATGGGGATATTATGGAATGCAGTTAAGATACAATATGCTTTGCTACAAAATTAAAAAAAAAAAAAAAAAAAGGATTTGGTGGGGTTTTTTCACCGTAGATAATATTTAGTATCTCAGTAGATGCAAATTATTATTGTTTTGTTGGCTTAAATGGTGTTCTACTAATTCACAAGAGCTGTGAAACTTCTTCAAGGTATCAAGAATAGTAGTGAATACCCTTTATTTTATCTTACAAATTGCAGTTGATCATGACATATTACAACTTGTTTAATTCATAAACCCATTAAATATTTTGGTCTGAATAAAAGTGGTAAAGTGTGATTTAAGGTGTCATCATAAAAACTTGCAGTAATTATTACTCTATGGGCTTGAAATGAGTTGGGAAAGGGATAGCATAGAAAAATACAGCTATCTGTTAGTTCCTCATCAAAAGGTAGGATGGGCAGAGCATTGTAGGCTAATCCATATAATACTGATTTTTTTTAAAAAAAGACCTCTTTGTGAAAAAGAAGAGTAAATAAGGATATATTCTAGTCTGAGAACGACTGCAAGCTATATGCACTCATACAAAATGAAATATCTAATAGTTCTTCTGTGTAGGATTTTTATTTTCTTCATGTCTATAACTGAAATTTTGGATCCTGCTATAATTTATCTTCTTGCCATTGGCTCAGACAACTTTTCATCTAAAAAAAATGATTACTCTTCAGGTGGAAATTTTAAAGGACCCATACAAAAGACTGGTAAAAGTGAAATCAAGACAAGGAAAGTGACCATTATAAAGTGGTAAAACTCCTCTGCCTATCAATCATTATTGAACACCTTGATGTGGAGGTGTCTGGAGTTTCCTGATTTGCCTGTGTTACTCTATGTGTGTATACATCTTTCCCCTGATCTTCACACAAACTTCTTCATCAGTTCTCATTATGCTGGTTCTTCATTTTAAGGTTGAGGCAAAGCAAACTGTGGGGATATGAGAATTAAGTTTTACTTTTGTTTATTTTAAGACTTTTTAGACTTTTATAAATATGAGTGGAAACCAAATTCGTCAGTGTACACCAATACTCGATCCTGAGACTATTTAGATGTCTAAGCAAAATTGCAGGTGCTTACAGCATTTCAGAACAACTTTGTTCAGTAGGACATTGGCAGCTAAATTAGTAAATACTCTCCTGAGGTCTTGTTTGAAAAAGAGTCAGGCAAAATTGAAAGTAAAACAATTCTGAGATTGTGGCCTTAATTCTTTGGTGAAATTAACATTGTGTATCTATCTATAGAATATGAAATATGGTTCAAAATCTTCCTCTCTTTCCCCTCCCCATCCCAACATAAAAGAACAAAAACTCTTCCAAGTTAATTATCAGTAGTTATATTAACAGACTTGACCTCTGAAAGATCAAGCATGGTCTTTAAAAGCCACACAGACATCTTTTCTGCTGGACTTGGTGTTCCATCACACTACTGAACTATCCTCAAGAGCTTACTTTTCACGTACATGTTGCATTGAGAATTTGAAGATCATTTCCCCCAGCAGCAAAAATGTAGCAGATAGATTTTTGCCAGTTACTTCTCTGAAAGTGGATGTCTCTATGCCTGAGTTTTCCTGCTGAGTATTTCTTCTTCATAGCTGGGTCTCTTAGTTCAGGGAGTTGTTTATGAAGAACCAGACTCAGAAGATTTGTGTTCATTTACTGGTGCTGTCCTGGATAACTTAAGTTTTTCACCTTTCAATTCTGCATTTGTAAAATTCTACTTCATTCATCTTGTTGGTTAAGATTCAAATTGGAGATGACTATTGCTTAGTCTAAAAATTTTTGCCAGCAGTTTTCCTATGGCTGGATTTGGTCTTGAGTCACTTTGATCGTTGCCATCTTCTGATTTCTTAAGTATTTTTCCTGCATTTATTTTTTCTGTTACAATGAGTCTGTGATAAACTATATGATTTGATTGAAAAGATATTTTTCATTTATATATTGCTTCAGATGACATGTGAGATCTAACTAGTATCAGTATTACAGTAGGTAGAAATTAAGAATGTTGGCTGTTCTGTCATACTAGTTATCAAAGTTGCAAACAATTATCTGGTCCAGGATATTTCCTTGCAAATGGTTTAATGATTGTGTTATTCTGTTTGAAGAAAACAGCCATTTTTGACACTATTTCTTCGTGTGGAAGTGAAAATCAATGCAGAATGTGTAATTAATTTACAAACTATGTCTGCAGCATAGAACGTTTGTATTGTATTATATTTTACCTTAATGCTATCTGAGTGTTTAAGATATAGATCACTCACACTATGATTGCCCTAGTTCTCCAGAGCAGTGGATTCTGTTTCATCAAGCACAGTATTCCTTGCCCTTTCTTGAAGGATACACATGTTCAGGGTAAAGATAGTGGAAGAATATTTAATAGGACTGGAAAGAGTAGAAGGTGTGAATTACAGGAAAGGCAGCCAGTTTACCTACAAAAACTCTAGTGAGGCAGCTATAGTTTAAATCAGTCACCTAAAGTTAGCATGTGTGTTCCTTGTAGCCAGAGGATAGTGCTTTGCAGACTGTTTATCTTTTATATTTGACATCTTGCTGCAAGGTCAGAGACAGCCATGGTAATACTGGAAACATTTGACCTGGAGTTCTTTTTGAGTTGCTGTTAGGGAACAATGTAGTCTCCTGAACACACAACAAAAAATTATAAAGTAGAATTCCAAAGCTTTCAGTAAAGAGCAAAAATTATTTGCAGATTTTGCTGTTGATAATGTGTTTTATTTTTCCATATTCCCTTTGGGGAGTGTAAAAATTGCATGCAGACACTTCTACTTTGAGGATTGTTTAGTTCCTCTACCTATCTCCCACAGCACATTCATTCAACTTTTCAACAGTGGCCCTTTCTTTTGTCAATCACAGTGGGGCTTTAACAATGAAAATATTTGGATTGTTTTGATATTTGTTCAGAAGGGCATTTTATTCACCTTTGGAAAGCATGTAAATTATTAAAGGCACCCCTGAAACTCTGCAATTGAATGAAACTTCTAATCCTTGTTTGAAAATATAAATTATTCATTGTAAGATTTAATTTAAAAGTTGGCTGTGTAGTTCCTATGGTTGTTTACATTGCATTCTGGTGAAATTGAAAGCACAAATGAATTCCACTAGGTTTTGTTAGAGACCTTCTGACTCAGTATATCTGAAGGTTGTCTTTCTATTTCTTTAAATATGAAATCCCTTTGTTTTTGCTTCCTGTATCAAAATAAAATATAGACAAAAGGAGAAAGTTACTAAATGCCTTCAGCAGTAACATTTCACTGAATGCTGTCATCCATTCACACTGGCCACAGTTGTCTCTTTGTTATAAAAATCCAAGGAAAACTGATATCTGAAGAGGTAGAATTATTATTTTGGTATATTATGTTTCATTGTTAGCAAGAAATGAACTGATGTACTTCGACCCTGATAATTTATAGATACTGAGTAGTCTGTACTGTTTTTGGAAAGAGGAGTAATAACATCTGAGAGCTACATGAATCTTGAGTGGATAATTTTATTCAGCATAAATGCTCTGCTCCCCCATCTCTATTCCATTCTAGTGTCTTAGGAATATCATTGTTATAGATTTATGCTAACTTTACTGAAAAAAAAGAGCAGTATATCTTCTTTTCAATATTAGTGTTAAATGTTCTATATAGATAGAACTGTATAGATCAGTAAACAATGCCTAAACCCCAACATGTAAAGGTGAACTAGGGCTATGTCACACACAGAACAATTTCCTAGTGACTCTTACAGCATAAGAGAGAAGGATTACGGAATTGTCTGATCAAGCTCTGTTTTCTTGTGACTTCTCGAAAAAAGTTACTAGGGAAAAAACACACCAAAAAGTCAAGGACAGAGTAAAAATAAATAATGTGAAAGCATAACATCCAAACCAGAAAATATACCTTTATATGAACATCATAGCAAGTGAATCTAAAGAGTAAATAAATCAAAAGAATGCTCCATAGTAAATCTGGAGATTTTTTTCTCTGATTTCATTAAAAATTTGCATTAATTATTATTTTATTGCTATAGAAGTATTTTAGGTATGCAGGGCTCTATTACACCAGTTCAAGATTTTTTTAAGAAAACAATATTTTAATGATATTTATCCCTCTTATTCCTATGAAAATCCCAGATCTCACAAATAACAGGTCTGGAGAGCAGAGCAGACTTTATGCCTTGAATATTGTCCTGATGTCAGCTGGGATAGGGTTAATTTTCTTTTTAGTAGCTGGTACATTGCTTCTTTTTTTTTTTTTTATTCAGTGTGAGGATATCATAGATAACACACACTCTTTGTTGCTAAGTAGTGCTTACCATGTGTAAAAGACTTTTCAGTTTCTCCTGCTCTGCCAGAGATCAGGTGCACAAGAAGCTGGGAGGATGTGTGGCCAGGACAGCTGACCTGAACCAGCCAAAGGAATATTCCATACCCCAGAATGTTATGTTCAGTACATGAGCTGGGGGGAATTGGCCACAAGGAGATGACCACTGCTTGGGGATAGGCTGGGCATCAGCCGGTCAGGAGCAATTTTATTGTGCATCACTTGTCCTTCTTGGGTTTTATTTACTTTTTTTCCCCCTTCTCATTATTATTATCAACATAATCCCTAGTTATATGTAATTGTTCTTATCCCTTCCCGTGAGGTTTTCTTTCTGATTCTTCTCCACATCCCACTGGGACAGGGTAGGCAGGCAAGTGAGGGAGAAGCTGCATGTTGCTTAGTTGCTGGTTTGGGTTAAACCATGACAAATATGCAGGATTATGAAGTAAAAATAGGCTCCATACACATTGCTCTATACATGAGTGTGGCACAAGAATCAACTCTGTAAGTCCAGTGCAGAGTGATTGAGATGTGATCATTTTGTGGGAATCTAGAGAAAAATTAGTCAACATGGTTATTACTCTGTATTTAACTTGGTTTAGCTGAGATCAGAATACAGCACACTGCTGCCTGGGTCTGTTTCCTCTGAGTTCACTCCTGTCATGTTCTGCTTTAAACTTATTCCTGTTGTGTTTCTAACACAAGTTTCCATGCATGCCTCTTCAGTAGCGTAATATTACAGTATGTTTTTGGTGTAAATGCTTACTCTCTAACTGCTGCTTCCTTTTGATCATCTCTACTCAAGTACATTTGCATTTGTCTAAAAAGCGTAATGTAGCAGTTGGCTTTTATCCCACCAAGCAAACCCATGCAGAGCCCCTGCTATAGGTCAAGAGCAACCACATGCTGTCAGTTTTTATATAACTGACATTTCCCATCACGTCAACCTCTGCATATCCTCTTTTTTAAAAAGAAACACTTTAGTAGAAAGTTTATTCAAAATGTCAGGTGAAACAAAAACCTGTGGCCAAGGCTTTAGTGCTGGGAACATTGTGAGATTGTTATATGATGTGTGTCTGAACTAACTGAAACTGGGGCAGAATTTAATGCTTTAGTAAAACAGAGCATAAGTAAACACTTCTTGAAAATTTTCAGCAATTTAGAGCATTTCTTCTTCAGGCAACATAATTGTATTAAGAAATGTGACATTCAGTTTCATTTTTCTGAAAGATACTTCCACTGCATGCAGCATTTCCCTCCACAGTCTCACTAATGATATTTACCTTTTGCAGTGTTCAGGAACTGACAGAAAATGTCATTTTCTTCCCTACAGGATTTTTGTCAATTTCAGTGAAATGTGCTTAAGGAGCTTTGCATGGCAAGAAAAGATGGAAAAAAGATTTCTGTCCTCAAAAAATATATTCTGAAAGGACATGATGAAAAATTGTGAAATACAACTTCAGTATTAGAATGGGAAATGAACATGTTTGGGGTTTTTGTTTTTCTTGAACATTCTGGAGGAGAGGTCTTGGTTCTGTCAAGTATCACGGATGACTTCTGGAAATGCAAGAAAGTGGTTCTTCTCTATTTGTTAATAGTTTTTCACAGAAACACAGATTCACTTAGGCTAAAAAGACCTTTGAGATCATCAAGTCCAACCATTTTCCTGACTGCATTTACCACAATACCAATATTCAATACTCTCCTGGAGCTTTCCTGCATTAACTGTGGAACACTTACTGTAACATTTTATTATATGTTTATGAAATCAAATTTCTAGTCTTGGATATTCCGTTTAGTATTTAGTCTTTTCTCTCCCTGCCCCCCACCCTGTCCCATATATCTTTGATTCCAGTATACGGAACACACTATTGCCCATGATTTTCTGCCATTTCTGAAGCAACCTCAGTGATTCCTTCTGTGCATTCTTCTAGTTGCTCCTAGGAGTTGATTATATCATTCTCTGTAGCTTTAAGCATCTAGCTAGAGCATGTCAGATATGCAGCTTTGTTTTTCTAAGGTACTGGCATTTGAATTCTTAGGCTGCTTGTTGCTAAATAATTTATGTAAAACAGAATAAGGAATGCTTTTCTTACCTATAGTTATAACCAATGTTAGGTTCTCTATGCAAAAGCTAAAGCAAAAACAGAAAGCAACTCTAACACTGAATAATTTTCCCACCTTCTTAACATTGCCACGTCTATGGCCTGGACATTAGATAGCATTTCCAATCTTATGAGAAAATATTCTCTAAAGTTTGCTGTTAATACTTATGAAATCAAAAGATCAGTTGAACAGTGAACATGTGCTGTGGATGCTTTAAATTCTGAAAGCAAGGAAAGTTATGCGAATTTTCTGGTTCCACACTATATTTTCTGGAACAGTTTCTATTCAAAGGATATCATACATAGTCTCTAAGGACTTGGCTTATGGATGAGCTTCCAGGAAGCAAATCTCATAAAATAGGATCCGTAAGATCTACAGTTCCAAGTCAGACAAATCATCATCTAGCCTGTATCCTTTGGCTAATAACAGATGCCTAGGGAAAGTGCAGGATCAAAATAAGCATATAAGATATTACAATAAAGTACTCTCCCAACATCCAGTGATTTGTAGCTCAACTATTATTGAACCAATGGTAGCTTTGTTCTGTTTTAGGGACTGTGCTTCATCTGTCTGTCCAGCTGTGTTTTGAACCACTCTTCCAGCCTCAGTGATATTCTTTGGTTGAGGCTGAAAATATAAACACTGAATGTTAGGCTAGTCTAAGCTTAGGCTCAGGCATATGTACAATTATATGACAAACTGCAAATTTCTTGAAACTTGTACCTTCCTGCATGGTGGCATATCCATCTGCCAGTGAAACTTGTCAGTTATACAGATTTTTTCTACTTTACTGTAAATGCACTTAGTGATTATACTGTGCCTTGGAATAATATCTTGGGTCTTGCAGAATCACAGAATATGCTGAGTTGGAAGGGACCCACAGGAATTATTGAGTCCAACCCTTATCCCTGCCAATGACCATCCCCAAGAGTCACACCATGTGCATGAGAGGATCATCCCAGTGCTTCCTGAACTCTGTCAGGCTTGGTGATGTGACCGCTTCCCTGAGGAACCTGTTTAGGTGCCCAACCACTCTTTGGGGGAAGAATTTTTTCCTAACATACAACCTGAACCTCCTCTGACACATCTTCAGGCCATTCCCTCAGGTCCTATCAATAGTCACCACAGAAAGTAGTGCCTATCCCTCTTCTTCCCCTTGTGAGGAAGTTGTAACTGCAATGAGGTCTCCCCTCAGCCTCCTCTTCTCCTGGCTTAACAGATCAAGTGTCCTCAGCTGCTTCTCATACAGCTTCCCCTCAAGGCCCTTCACCACATTCACAGCCCTCTTTTGGACACTCTCTAAAAGGCTTAATTTCTTTATTACATTCTGGTGCCCAAAACTGCACACAATATTCAAGGTGAGGCCATCCCAGTGCAGAGTGGGACAATCTCCTCCATCGGCAAGCTGGTGATGGTTTGCCTGATGCCCCCCAGGACACAGTTGACCCTCCTGGCTTCCAGGGCACTGCTGATTCAGATTCAACTTGTCACCAACCAGGACCCCCAGGTCCCTCCCCATGGCACTGCTTTCCAGCATGTAACTCCCCAGTCTCTACATACATCCAGGGTTGCCCTGTTCCATGTGCAGAATCTGGCACTCTTTGAGCTTCCTATGGTTGATGATTGCCCAGCCCTCTAATATGTCAAGGTCTCTCTGCAGGGCATTGCTGTCTTTCAGGGAGTCAACAGCTTCTCCCAGTTTTGTATAATTGCATACTTAACTGGCATGAACAATATGAGAACAGCTACACAAACATTTTTGGTAACACTTTTTGGGAGGGGGTAAAAAGTATTTCTTCTGAGCTGATTTATTGGCATATCAGCTTGGACACAGGTTCTCATCAGAAGGCTTTTGAAGCCCTCAGGGAACAGTGAAGAGAGAATGTGGGGGTGACTGATTGGAAACAGTTGTGGGGATTTTTTTTGATTATTGTTTTTTATCATTTGAAGATGAATAAAACCATGTAGTCCCACTCTGCTGTGAAAGAAAAGCAGGTTCTGAATATCTCATAGCTGCTGTAAGACTGCTTTGCTTTAACCACGTGGTTGTGATACTTTTGGCTGAGTGGTCATGTCTCCTTCAGTATATGCTTCAAACAAGGCATATTTGAAATGCTTATGTCATTGTCAATCATGCTCCTCTATGCACTTTGAAGCACAGGTAGAGATAAGAAAGACTGACAATTCCTTAGTCTCCTCTTTTGATTCTAAAATGGGTTATACTAATAAAAGACTTAGAGTACAGGAAGAATTTTAATCCTTTGGTTGATATACACAAAATACTACATACAAATGACTAATTTTCCTAATACAGTTTAAGATATCTTAGAGAATTCCTTAGTGTGTTATGGGGTTCTTTCAGGAATTATACATTTATGGGGAAAGAGGAATCTCCTATGTCTGGGAAAGGGGGTCTCTGAAATAAGCAGTAGTTCTTGCCTCACTGAAGTACAAAAGGGTAGCAAAAAATTAATTAGGTCCTGCAAACTGGGAGAAAAAGCTGATTTCAGATTACATTGGGTAGATAGAGAGTGATTATGATCTATTTGTTATTGCAGAGAAGGACCATATTTTATTAGAAACAGCAAAAGAAACATAAATAATGAGTAAGGAGAATGCTTTGATTCACAATGCCAACAAGAAGCTACAGTTCTGACTCAAAAACAAAGCAAGAAGTCTACATGCTGAGCCCCCAAAAGGCATAAACAAACCTTAAGTCTAAGCTGCTGGAATGCTTCTGAAAGTGGTTGATTTGTAAATTATAGCAAAAAGAGATACCGTCACTTCATTATGTTATGTCTAATTCTGAGGCACTCTTGAAATTATGGTTCAAAAGAATGGAGAAAAATTTTAGCAAACACCTGTGTTTCATTTTGCATAGCAACATATGCATTATGCAACATAAGGTTAATTGGAAGTACTTACAGAGTTAGTACTATTCTGCTTTGGGCATATGCAGAGACCTTGGTCTGTCATACCCACAACACAGCTGTTGAGGAATACATTTGGTGCAGGTAGCTCCATATGCAGCTGCAGTGGGAGCTGCAGGTTGAGGTCTGGGTGGTGAGACCTGAACTTCCAAGTTTTTGTATAACAAAGGGCACCAGGACCTGTGGCCCAGCCAGGTGATCAGACACTGAGACACATAAGGAGGTGACAACACCCAGACTTTCCCATGCTTAGACTGTGAGGGTATAAAAGCCCAGGGTTTATCTTGGTTGGGATGCTCCTTGGAGGCTCCAGCTTGGGCTGTTATTTTATTATTTAGTTATGGCACCAAGATTAAACTGTTTGAAGGATCTGGATGTCTGAGGCTCTGCTATGGGAAACCTGGGGTAGAGCCAATAAGGAAACCTGGTCTGACTGTGTGAGTGTAAGGGGTGTAGCTCTGAAGGAACCTCAGTCCCAGCACAGGTAGTGCAAGAGAGACTGCCAGAGTGGCTCCTGGATGGTCAGACAGGGAAGCTTCCTTAGTACAGCACAACCGTGAAATACCAGTCAGGGCTCTGAAAGTCACACTAGTGCATTTTTAAACTTAAGTTTATAAATAATTTCAAGGGTATAGTCATGTAAGACTAATTTGGGATTCTCTTGACCATGCTGTTTCAGGAGCAGATGTATGACTTCCGTTGATATAACTGTAATCATTGGCCTCAAACTCGTTAAGATGTTTAAGGCATTCACAGATGATAAAAAACTCTCAATATTGACTGCCTTACTATCTTTCAGCTGGTTTAATGGCATAACTCTTGTTGCAGAACTGTGGATTCTGTAAATCTCATATAACACTGGAGATGATTCTTTGATATGACATTTCAAAATCAATGGCAATGTGTCAGGTTGTCCTTGGTAGATACAGTATACTTATATACAATATACTTCTTATTGTGAGAAGGAAATCTTAACCGGATGTCAAAGGGGTTTCACAGCCAAGAGATCACTGAAACAATAATAATTTCTGAAGGATTTGCATTACTTCCACTTCTATACACCTTGTTCTACTTTGCTAGTATGTAAAAATTGCTGTAAAATTTTGTAAAAA
>JAWWLZ010000139.1:35527964-35539937 GCA_035041345.1 Poliocrania exsul
ATTTGCATTACTTCCACTTCTATACACCTTGTTCTACTTTGCTAGTATGTAAAAATTGCTGTAAAATTTTGTAAAAATAATCACACCTACAATGTCTAATTTAGTAAATTGGAGTTCCAAGTTAATTCTATTTTTTTTTGTGTCAGCTTTGGAATTGTCTTCAATTCTGTGTGTATTTGGAGTAACAAGAAAATAAAGACTTAGACTTTAGGTTTTTTGTCTTGGGAGTCAGATGAAAGCACAGTAAAAAAAGTGCCTATATGAAAAATATATGTTTTAATACCTTAAAAGTTTAGAATTTGATCCCTCCAATCATGTTGGGCTTTTTAGTTGATTTTTTGTGGAGTTTTGTGGCCCAGAAGTCTGCTTCTGTAATGTATTCTGCATTGTTATGTTGAAATGATGTTTTAGTGATTCTTTATTCTATATCTGTGTAAATTATTTTATACTACAACTATAATATATTCTTTTATACTTCTCTTACCTTCATGTTTGATTTTTTTTTCTTTTTCCCATTTGTTAGATAGCAAAAAGTAGACACTAAATAAAATCTAAACAGAGGTCTCCAAGGAGTTTATATGTTATGTTAAGCTGTGAACGTGACTTTATCACCCAAGACATTGCATTTACAGATGTGAGGGCATAGGATCATACGATCTGCAGGTTTTCAAACCTAACTTTAACTTTGGGGTTCAGGGTGGGGTTTTTTGATAATGCAAAATGTTTTGTGTTTTGCTTTTATGTCATATATTATTCTACATCAAAGTAAGTAGAAGCCCTCAGATTCAGTATGTATTCCGTACGTATGGCCTGGTGGTTAATATGATTTATAGCAAAGAACTGTACAGCATAACATGCCTTTCTCCAACAAAATAAATGGTACAAGCCAAGCAAACCTCTGATCTGGTTTTTGCCTTGCACTGTACATAACGGAAAGGGAAATCTATATTATGTTTCCTAAAATTTAAGCAATACAAGAAGATGTAGATATAAGACGGCCTCAGCAAATCTTAATACTGTGTATATGATATCACTATGTTATTAGAGTGTTAGTATTGGGAGATGTAAGTTGTACATGTGTAATCACTGTGCACTTTTGTTGCATATTTTATACTTATGCAATTTTGTACTCATTGATGATACATTAAAAATATTGATAACTTAGAATCTGAAAGGTTTTGATAAATCAGGCTTTTACTGAAAAATATAAAATTGCTGCAATTAATATTTTAATCTAGATCTTGACCATTTTCCTCTTTGGAAAATGAACCTTAGGAGAAAATGATTTTTATTAATAATAATTATTATTAATAATGTATAATAATTTGAAATGTCAGCTTTCCAAAACCTTCAGAGCAATATTTTTACATGGAATAGTGAATCTTTAGAATTTTCAATTTGTTTTGTTTTCCTAATCACAGTGGAGAAAACACATAAACTTTTTTTGTTATCCCGCCACACTCTTCCCCCCCCCCCCCCCCCCAATTGAATGTGAAATCAGTTTCTTAATTGCCAAAAAGTCTAGTTGAAATCTGGCACAATTTTCAACCCTTGCTACCTCTTTGGTGCTCCAGCTTTCCAAGGCTAGCACTCCAACCAACTATAAGATTACATTTAGTAATTATACTATTCATTTCCTAAACCTTCTCTACTGTATTACAAAGGTTAAAATGTCACGTTTCAGTACAGTGTTTAGTCTTCAAATTACTTGCTAACTTCAGTACAACAAAGTGTTTAAGTGTAGTTATTTATCAATAAGTTTCTATAATGAAGGTAATGTCTTGCAGCCTCTTTTATGTGTAGCTATTTCAAAAATTTGTGTTTGCAAAGACCACTGTATATTTTCCTATATAAGGGCTTTGTTGTTTCATATCATTATTATATAAAATATGTATGTATTTGCCATCCTTTCCACTGACAGTATAGACGTTCTACATGGTAGTTTTTCATTGTGAAATGGCGCAGGGAGTCATGGAAGACCACTCTTGCCTCCCATGCCATGACAGCTTTTTTTCCTGTGATGCCATATAAAGACTGTTAAACAGCATAATACCATCAGTAGGATGAGGCCTACAGTGGAGGGCTCTAGTTAAAGAAATTAATTTTCATGAAGTGACAGAGCATAAGTCTAAGGCAATACAAGAAAATGAAAGAACGACATAAAGATTTCTCCATTGTATATTGATTTTTACCTAAATGGATTTGTGATGCTTCTGCCATCATCAAGTTTATTTGTTTAAAGTATTTATCAAGGTATTTTTTAAACTGTTGAACATAACATCTTGGGAATAAAACTTGTCTTTGTAGAAGAATGTGGACCTGAGCCAGGCTGTTTAAAATTTAGGCCACATATACAAGAGGAAATTAAACACTGAAATGTTCCAGGCACTGGAACTTGATTGTCATGTTGATAAATTGTTGGAACAGTCTTGCCTCTGTTTTGATCCACAGGCTTACAGATGGTTCTCAAATGCCATTTGAGGATGTGCATTGACAGGGGCTGCTTCCAAAAAGCACTTTGGAAATAGTCACCTCCTCTTAAAGTGTAAGACAGTTTAAAGACAAAGCCACTTAGTGTCAAGATAGCTTCAGTGCCCGAGGATGCTCCTGAGCACATTAAATGTATTGTAATTGTAGAATTAGCTTTGTAACCTGGGGCACATGTACAGGGGAAAACAAGGAAGAGAAAAATATATAAGGTTTCCAGTTTTCAAAGAGTATGTTGCAGCGAATTTTGTTTATACAACATTATGTGTGTTATGGTTATTGCTGAAGACCTTCAGATCCATTTAGTTTTTATCCAAAAATGCATTTCTTTCTGTCATACTTGTCTGATGGAAATCAGCTCTACTAGGCATCCATCCTGTAAGGACAAGTTGTAGTGACTGCATTTTGTTCTGGATTACAACCTGGTTACATTGGGGCACAAATGGGAGTAAATATCATTAAATGAGATGGGAGCTTCACAGTAAACTGCCTCTCTTGACAAGCATATGAAAAGTTGACTTCCAGTCCTGTGTGACTGGGTGTGGATAAAGAATGTCAAGCCTGAAGAAAATCAGAGGTGGAGGATAACTAATTTGTAGGCAATATTTATTTGTAATCAGCTAAATTTAGGGTAGATTTTAGAGGAAACCAGTATTTCTCCTGTTTTCTGTCAAAGACATAAATTCTTCTATATTAAGGTGAGCTGGAAAAAATTGCAAAGAGAAGCTGTTCTAGATACTGTACTGGTACCATCAGCCTGTGCAGTATTCTGTTTAAATTAGGTTTTGGTATTTTGTCTCTATTTATGTCTACTGCAGCAAACATCTCTCACAAACCTCTCCTCATCCCCTAGCATTACTTTTCCAGAATTTTTCAGCTTCTTTAAATGTTGCTATCATACTTTCAATTATTTCTGTTGTTCCTTAAGTAGTGTCATGGTTAGCGGCAGTGAATGCTGCAGCTAGCTTCGAAATACACATAGTCTAATTAACTGTGCATTTTATAACTGTCTAACTAAAAGGTCAAGAGAATAGAAAAAATATTGAACTTGAATCACATGTCTTCTGGGAAACACAAACCCAAGCCTGCTCTACCCCATTATGAAATAGATTGCAACATGTATCCTCTTGCTGCCTTCTTTCGAAATTGATTGAAATGACCCAAATATCAGAATTTATGGGATGAGGGGGTAGGAAATGGATGACCAGACAGAAACAGTTCCATGAACAGTAAGGCAGATTGCGTCTGAAAGCTAAGGATGTAGGTTTGTCAGTAGGAAATAAATTGGTAAATACACAGTTGTCATTTTTATGTTGCCAGAACAGTACACTGAGTAAAGTCAATATCCCTGAAGTGGGTCTTTTCACTGGTCTCAAGATAAAAATGATTTTTAAACTTATGGGTCCTTTCTTTTTCTCTCTTCTTACTTTTCTGCTTTGTCCTTCTTATTAAAATCAACTTTAAATTTTAGGTGGCTAAGTTATCAATTTGCAAAAATTACATCTTAAGTTAAAATGCACGCATTTCTAAAAAAAAAAAAAAACCAACCAAAAAACCAAAAAAAACCCCAGCCAAAACCAAACTTAGCTTTCAGTAAGATTCCAAAATTGTAAATAGAGCACGATGGGCTGTATTTTATTGTTTATTCAATTTACAATAGAATCAGAAGGGATATGAGTTTGATAAGAGAATGATTAGGGTTCTCTTGTTCCTTCTGGCCACAGGCCTATTTTAAACCATGTTTCTTTGCTTTGCTGTATCTGCTACCTATGATCTAGATTGACATGGCACTTTCATTTTTTTTCCACTTCCAAAAGTAGAAAGTTTCCAGCAATTCCATCTTCTGCCAGTCTAGGCCTTCTATTGGCAAAGCAGTAACATTAGAGTGGATCCAATATGTGAAGAATGGATCAATATCTGCAACAAATGGAGATTTTTACTACCTAGCTGTTGGTTCTTTGATTTCATAGTCTAGTGGTACCTCTGATTATAATAGAATTTACTACTGCTCTACACAATTTTATCTTGAAAGAACTAGATACACTGCTCTATGTTTTGATATACTCATTAAGACATTTATTGCAAATCACTGAGACAGACTCATATTTTATTCATATTGTAAAAAGGCAAAGCTCCAAGCAATTCTTAGGGCATACTTATGTACTTAAATCATACAAGAAAACATTGATAGATAACATCAGTTTTCAGTGGTCAAAGGTTTGTTATTCCATGCACAAAACACAGAATTTTCAAATTTATCTAATCTAATGCACTATATTTATTTTTATTGTTTTAGTTCCAGGGTATGCAACCACCTATACATATCTTCTATCTAAGAAGTTATTTTAGATACATTTTAAAACTAGGGTTAATAGTTCACTATTTAATCACCATAACTAGGATTAAATAGTTGAAAGAAAAGATACTGAATATTCCTGAAATGTCTAAAGAAAAAAAACCCTTAAAAATATTATTGTGCCCTTTGATAACATTGAATAATCTCTCAGAAAGGTTGCCTGTAATTGCATTTTTATCATCTGCTTATACTTTATTGCGTTTTTTAATGCATCATGATTCACAATAATGTCTATTCATCACTTCAATTAAATCTTTCCAAGGTCTATTAGAATAATTGATTAATTCATGTTCATTTTCTGCTGAATTTTCAAGGTAGAGCATTTTTGCATAGAACGTTCAAACCTGGTATCAGGTTTTGCCTGGTTGCATGTCAGATCTGTTTCCTGATGAATTCTCTTTGCTTTTCACCATCATAAGCTCCCAGTTCACTTTAATCAGATTCATTGCTGCCATTCTGTATCTTGAGCATTAATATAAGTTATGAGAACGATTCATGCGAGAGGAAGATCCTGAAAAACACCACAGCATCCAGATCTCTCGTAAAAATTCGACACATTATAGCAGGAGTTTGGTTACAGCTTCCTGGATGCCATTCGTGTTTCCTGGTGTTTGAGTCCAGATCTATGAACTGAAACTGCCCAAGTCTCCCCCGGCTATCATGGTACTGCAGTCATGACTCCAACAGGTTTAGAAATATACTGTACATAAAGTTTAAAAAGCCAGCATAGTCCACTTTGGCAAGGTAGTGTGCAAATTTCAGCAATATTCATGAGAAAAAAATTATTTTGTCCCAGGTGCTGAATGATGCTGCAAAAAAATCTTTGGTATTCAATTATATATTAAAAGAAATCTCAGCCTTAACACGTTGCATGTAAAAGTTTAAAAGAATGAAGTAATACTGGGCTAAAAGCAGTGAAGACATTAATTGGTGTTCACAGACTGGCTAATCTGTAACACAGAGTTTCAAAACTCAGAAGAGACATCACTTGATTTAGATTTACTTTTTTTGTTGTTTACTTCTCTGATTTTGTAGAAACAGAGTCATGATTTTTAGTCCTTGAGACTGACTATTTCCAGCCATCTGCACATTACTGAGTGTTTCACCTTTTTACAGAAAAGTACCTATGAAGCTCTGCCAGAGCATCTCCATAGCACTTGTACACTCCTTGAATGGAAGCTTGGGAAAAGGCCTGAGCAAAGTTATTTTAAATTCCAATCACTGATTGGTATGTTGCCTTTTCTACACAATAAAAAAATTGATTCTAGCACTTAGAGATGTTGTCTAACTAAAGCCTTTCTGTGGTAAGCATTGTGAGCAACTCTAACATTTTATTTGATACAAATAATGTGGGGGCAAAGATTAAAGGATTTGTTGAAGGCTGGTGAATAAAAGACAGAGCTTAGAGACAAGGTTAGAAATTGCTACTCTATGTGACTCTTTTTTGCTGCTGGAAAAATTGTGAAAAAATACTGAAGTGCAGCTAAAGACCCATTAAAATATATTTGAGAAGAAAGTGAAAGCATAAACCATTTTATTCAATAGAGAACTGCCATGAAAGCCTGATTGTTTTCTGTTTTAATGAGAGATAATAAAGTTAATTGACATCACATATTTTGATGATTAAATTTAAATTTTAAGAAATTTAAGAAATTCAGTTTTAAGAAAAACTGACTTTTCTGTCCTGGCTTCTGAGAATTTTTGGATTTTTGTGAGCTTGCATGTTTGTTTATTTTCATGCGTAGGTGCACTTTACAAAAATGTGAGTGTATCAAAGTGCATTAAAGATATAAAACCGCTTTTGTTCTACAGTCAGCAAAGAGATTGATTGCAAAAAACATTTGCTAAGAATTGCTGACTCCGGATCCTTCCACCAGTCATAAATCCAGCAAATCAGTTTTACTCCCAGCCATGAGACTGAGAGAGTGATGCTTTTCCACTTGTCAGTCTCCACCTTACAAAGTGAAGCTTAGGTGCTGTTGCCTTAAAAATGCTTTACACTGGCAGAACACCACAGCACCCAGAAACTGGAGAGAAATCCTGCTCACGAGTCCAGATTATGGTGTCTAATCAAGGGTACTGAGCATGAAGGCCCAAACAATAGCTCAATGGGTACAAATTTCCCTGCAGGGTAAAGTGAATCTGAGGGAGGTGCAGACTTGATGGCTATTCCTGATAAACTCTTTTTTTTTTGATACGCCAATTTATATTGTATTGGCTATTATTGCATAGTAATCCCTATGTTAAACATAAAAAAATGCTTATCTTGTAGCTCTTTAAATTCTTCATGAGTCCCTGCCAAGGCAACAGACTACATACTAAAGTTTGGTGATACTGATGAGGCAGTAAGAGTCAGATAGAATAACACAGAGGATGATCTCCTATGTGAGGAAAGCTGTTGAAGTTATTGTAGCATTGCTTACTCTGTAATATCTCCAATTCTAAAAAAGCCAGAATCTGTCTCTATTTCAATATTTACTGTGGCCTCAGAAGAATTACAAATCATGTAACTTGTAAACTCTGTTATTAATATTTCCCCATAGGCCTAGCAGCTCTTACCTATTGTAAAAATTAAACTCGTGTCACAGAGCTGAACACCAAGCCTGCCTTTCCCATGACAAATCCAAGTTCTGTCAGCATTCCTGAAGTCTCAATATTATTGAATTACATCCACAGTGACTTCCTCTCTCTAGTGTGATGAAATAAACTATTTGGTTGATTTAAATTATTATTTCAAGTTTAAAGTGGATATTTAATTGTAAATTGCTGCTGTTACTACTATATTTAGTTCGATTCTGAATTAATATTTTGATTGAACACAATAACCTTTAGAAATTCATGAGGGAAACATGTTCTTTAATAAGTCAATCAACTAAACACGTCAAAACCCATGTTTTATTTAATATATAATGAAAAATAGCCATATAGCCTCCTCCTTGGCACAGCTAACTCAGAAGGTTTGCTAAGAATTTGTCCCAATATTAATTTGCCAACGTAATTTTCATGTTGCAAGTTATAGGTTTGTGAATTTGAGATTTGCCTCCTAAATCAGTAATAAAATTATACCCCTTTTGTTTAACTAATTTTGCAGTAATTAGTAGCAATCAGAATCCTTGTAGATATTTAAAATACATCTCTTTCTATGCAGACACACAGAAAAGAGGCTGCAGTCACAGATCAGTGCAAGATAGACATTTATCCTGATGCATGCAGTTCTCTATCTCCTTTCTTTTAGAAATAAGAACCCAGGAAAAAGTAATCCCTGTATTAATTTTTCTAGTGCTAAAAAAAGGGTATTGATCTCTGTCTTCTCATCCTTAACAACTGGGTACTCTCCTTTCTCTTCTTTTCTTTCTAAAGCTTTAAAACAGCAGCCAATTCAATGGGAGGCACTAGTTTCACTGCTGTGTCTGTGAAGTCTAAAAAAAAGAAAAAGGATAGAAAAGAAAAAAAAGCAGTAGAGGAATATAATTGTTTCAGAAATTAATGATGAGCTGCTTTTATATCTGCAGCAGTTGGCCTGTGCTGGAAGTATAATGGGAAATAACACTCATGACTGCAACTTCTTTTAATTGCTGAAGTGATTACTACTGCCTGTGTTAGCTGCATTCTGGAAATCAAGGACTGAACCTGAGGAAACATAAGAACTTTAAATGTAAGTCCAGACATATGCATTGCTCAAAGAGGACTGGTTTTGGAAAATAGGTTAGCTTAGGTCTGATTTATCTGATTATTCCTTGCTTGCTACTGTAGCCCCAGGCCAGTAAACTTAGGGCAAATCAAAGAGAAATTGGAGAGCCACAGACTCTAATAATAACAGGAGATCACAGACCAACATTCAGAACATCCTTACACTTATTCTAACAGGTGCAGCTGCACAGGTTGTTTTTAATCCATCTTAATATTTCTTTCAGCTTTAACTCTCCTTTTGTTTCAGCATTTTTAGTAATGTTTATGGTACCAGGGCTATGTTTTTATAAGCTTTGCTTAGGTTCAGAGCTTTCTTTCTGATATGAAGTTCCTAATTATCTTGTCCTGGGTGATTGTATACACACCAGTAATCTATCTGTTTGCTTTTAAAATTTTTTTTTTTTTTTTTTTTTTTTTTTTTTTTTTTTTTTTTTTTTTTTTTTTTTTAGTTCTAGGCTGTAACCACAATGTGAACTCCTGTTAGCTTTTCATGTTACTCTTCCCCCAAATGCAAGACTATTTCTTATCCAAATGCAGGACTGCTGCTTTCCTTTTATTTGTTCATTTATGGAAAGTAATGTTCGCTTTTCTTACCAACTTCTTTTCATTTCTGCACCTTCACCTTTGCAGAGTGTGATGCTGATTATATTTTTCTAATAGTTTTATGGTTGACTTCCAATTCTTAATTAATGAAAAATTTAAAACCCACTGAGACCGCCCAAATGTTCTATTGGAGACACAGGTGCTTTTTGATTATCATCTTTGTGCTGACATATTACCTTAATAGGCTGCTGATGTTCTGAAAGTTTTCTTGAACAAATGAAGCTGATTTTTACTCTTCTGAAAAAGGATTCTTTCTCAGGACAGGATTCATAAGTTTTGAAGTTTAAAACATGTAATATATAGAGTCAAAATGAAGCAGATGAAAGAGAGAGCTTTCTAAAAAGAAGTGAAATGTAGTCTCAGTCTCCTCTATTATGACCTTGCTTCCTACTTTCCTGAATGTAGAGTGGGTTTTTCTTTACACAAATGAAGAAGCAATGTTTAAGAATAATTTAAAAATTCCAGCTATACCAAAATCTTTAGGTTGGATCAAGTTATGATCTTTGTTTTGAAGAACTCAACAAAAATTTCATTTAAAATAGTAATACATATTTGGGAAAGGACTTTGATTTGGAAGAAAATACACAGTATGTATATTACTGAGGAGAAAGATTACTTTGTAATGTATTGTGGGTTTTCTTTGAATGATTTAAGCAACAGATAAGAAAGATATGTTTGCTTTCATTAATTGTTGCCTTGCTTTGTTTCTTTTCTTTATGTTTTTAGCAGGACCAAGTTGTGGTTATACATTCATCTTGATACATGTTCCCTCTGGGAACTATGCAACTATGCTAAGAATCTCAGTCTTAAGTAGCATTATATCTCACCGACAGTACCTTGATTAAGATGACTTTAATTAAGATAAATGGTGGCTTCTTAGTCATCTGTTTGCTGTGGTGAGACTTGTATCTTCATATTAATGTTAAAAGTAATGAAAATTTTTCATTTTCTTAGTGAAAGCACAAATTAGATTTTTGTAGGGTTGTTGCCCACCTGTCTTGCTAAGTGTACACCTGTTAGGAAGCAATAGTAAGTAATTTCATTATACAGATTTTTCTCTATAACGAAGTTGTATTATCTTCCCAGTTATCGAAGAAGGATGCAAGTCAGCAGGATCTGTTCTGGGAATAATATTATTTAATCAAGGTTAGGCTTAATTTCTACTGATGCAAGAAGTCTTCATTTCATAGAACATTTGAGGAGTGGCATTTTTTGATTTATTTGGGAAGATGGTCCATTCAGAAATAAAAATAAATTGTTCAGTTGAGTAAACCTCACAATGTATACATTATTTAGGTTTGACATTTCCACCTTTGTTAGCAGTACTAACACCAGATTGAATTAGAAGTCCATTAAGGTACTCTTTTATGTGTACATCCATAGGCAGGTTTGGATCTCATGAAATTAGAAACACTGAAAAATAGTCAGTTCCCTAACACCAGCTTTAAACTGAGTAGCCTCTTATCCTTCTAGGAGTAGTTTAAAATACCATAGTACTATTGGTTTTAAATCCCAAGAATTCTCAAGATTCCATCAGAAAAAGGACCTCTAAGACCTAAATCTGCCATGGTGGAATTACACATACATTAAATTTTTATCCAAAATATGATGGTTTTGAGCTTCCACAGTCATAGAGAAAATCCTGTCATTTTTCTGTCTCTAGGTTGTTACCAATTGCTCGGTGTCTCAAACTGTTTCAAGCATGTATGCAGGAAAGATTGGACACCAAATGAGTTATAGAAAACACAGGACAGCCTCCTATTAGAGAAATTAATATGCAGATGCCAGTTAATTAACTTCTTTACACTTCCATGGGAATGGTGTTTGGATTTTTTGTGTATTTGGGATGATACCATGAATATATTCTTATCCATATAGTGAGGCAAATTTATATTGGAATACAGCCAAATCAATGAACTCCTTTTCTCCTACTACTGACTTACAATGCCATCTTACAAAGGATATTCATTTCTCCTTTTGTGACCAATTACCTTGTATTTCAGACGTATGATTAGAGAAACCATGGTGTAATAAAAATTGTATACAGGCCCTTCTGAATCTCTCAGCCTTCAAGGTTACTTTTTAATAAAACAGTGAAAATGTGAGTAGTCAGTAAAACATGGATTCAGTCTAATCTCAGGCCTGATTTAGTATAATGTCTTTGTTCAGAAGTAGATTGACATCTCTTAGCATATATATATATGCTTTCTTAGTCAGAAAAACAAAGCAGACTGTGGAAAATGAGCTCTTCGGAAAAGTATAGTTTCTATTACTATTAAGTATCCAGTTGGCTTTTTTACTGTGCAAACATTATTTGAAATGCTCAATGAAACAGATGCAGTTTTGCAAATCTAGAGACTTGTTACTATAGCCATAGTATTAAATTTTAATATTAATGTTTTCTTGATATGAGTTGTCATACAGAAAAAGTTATTTGGAGTAAATAAACAATATGGTTCTATAATTTGCTTCACATTTGTTGTTTTTTTTTTAGAAATAGTACAGTTCTCTCAGCTTTTGTTAATGTGTATTGAAAAGACAACAAGCTTTGATTTTGCACTTTGTCAGATATATTCAATCTTGGCGGGATAGGATTTTTCAAAGGATATTTGTTTGCTCTGACCTTGAAGCAATTGAACAGTGTTCAATGATGATACCTTACTCTGGTAAAATACTCTTAATATTGTTTTTTGAAGTGGTCTGGAGAAGAAATACTCAAAAAGTATTTTGATATACAGTAATGAAATATTTTCAGTCCACTTGTCATGGGTTTAGCTAGGTGGGCCTGGGTTCGGGTTTTGGAGTTCAGACTAGGCCTGACAGTTGTCAGCTGTCTT
>JAWWLZ010000139.1:35540444-35628002 GCA_035041345.1 Poliocrania exsul
CTCCTCTTAATTCTCTCTTTTCTGTATAAATATATGTAGCTCATTTAAGCATAAACCTGGTTTTAGAAGTTTTTTTTTTCCCCTTTCTTCCTTTTCTCGGCCAGGCCTAACTCTGTCTTTGGGCAGTTGGCGTTTTGCCAGCTCAACCCAAGACACCACTTGACTATGAAAGCATGTTATACACTTGAACAGAGGCTAGAATTTTATGAAAATGCATGTTTTACAAACAACTATTTTATGATTTGCTTTTAACTCTACAGCATTTACTACCAATCACTATTTTGCTAAAAGCAATTTTTGTGTCCAAAGACACTAAGGGGGAAAAAAATCATATAATAATATAACCATATTGCTTCAAAAATAAGAATTATTACCTTGAAGTATTTGTAGAGAAGTAGAAACCATTTGTGAAAATTTTACACAGAAGAAGAAAAAAGTCCTACTGTTTATATTTGACCACTTTTTTGGGGGAAATACAAGCAATATTTTCCTAGACTACTTTATTTATTTGGAATATTTGTTAAATATTTACACTACATGATTCAGCTGCAAAATGATTGCACTGCAGGAGGCTCAAAAAACCAAATAAATTTCAAGTCTGTATAAATATTTATTGGCCTAAGTTTGTGGTAAATAACAAGAGGCATAGCTTAGAATTTTGTAGGTGTTGGCATATAGTGTAAGACACTATGTATGGGTAATAATGCAGTGTCCAGTCAGTTTTTATGATTCCTATTTATACAAAGTTCATAAGAAACACAATGTAATAATGGCAGAACCTTTCAGGCAGGGTTGCATCAGACAGATTCAAACTAATCTCAGAGGCAAGATATCTTGCACTTTAAAAAAATATTTGAAAACCTCTTTTTGCTTCTTGACCTCTGGTAAATATCTGCATCCTTCATCTTTCCTACAGGGCATTTCTAATCTTCAGTGCGGAGTAGCATTTGATACTTGATTGCAGCCTTAAGCACCAGTTTCACTATTTCAGCGAGGTAAAGCTTAATCTCTTCATCTTAAAGAATCTGTTTTTAGAAGAGATGGGGTTTAGGAAGAAAGTTCAAAACAGCTGAGAGTTTTTGAGGTTTTGAGTATCAAGGACTCAAAAAAACCACACAGAAATCAAATGGCTTCCCAACACATTTCTCTGGCCCCTGGTATTTAGTCTATGTTATTTAATTCACAGAATTATAGAATATTCTCAGTTGGAAGGGACCCACAATGATCATTGAGTCCAACCTTAAGGGAATGTGTGGGGATTGAATCCCTGACTTAGGTGTTTATAGCATCATGCTCTAACCAACTGAGCTAATCTCACTGGGGGTTTTTCAGATGTTCTCTCTTTGTTGTTTTTTTTTTTTCCCTACCCAGAAACGTTGTCCCAAGATACCTGAAGAATTTATATTTGTCAGGGATTTCTGCATATCTAGTACCTTTAGTAAACTTCATAGTACCAGCCAGGATGTAGCTTACCTGGAAATCCTCTATATTGTAGCCGTGTGTGGCAAAGCCATGACTAATAAGATAGGTGACTTGAAGAAGCACTTTTCAACTTGGGAACATATAATGAAAAATCACTTTATAAACATCATGTATTGTCATGAGATAATGAAAATTTATTGTTCTTACTAAGGAGAACAAAGGATTATACATATAGAACTGAAAAGAAAACCTCACCTGATTTATTGTCTCTGTTTTACAAAAACAAAAGGAGCAGAATGTAATATTATTAAAAGTTTTAGTGTTTGAAGCAACATTATTGCAATTCTTATTTTCTAGGACCAGGGCTTGGTTTTAGTTATATTTATTTTATTGTTTTAAATTCACATTTTATTAGTGTTTCCCTCCTATTCTTAGTAGTGGGGATACATGTTGTGCAGAGGAATGGCTGAAATATTTTCAGTTAAAAAAAAGAAATATTTTTCCTCGCAAGGTAAAGAGCATGTTTTTGCATTGTTACAAAATGTGTCATATTAAAGATCATGACAAGCTCTTTCACAAGAAGGCTGAACACGGTGATTCAAATTCTCCTTGCTTGTCTGTGTAGTAAAGTACAAAATTAAAAAGCCAAGAGATTACAAAGAGATGCAAGGGAGAAGTACCAGGAGGGTTCTCCTGAAAGAAAGCAGTTTTGATAAAAGGGTGAAATTTTAAGAACAGTTTTGACTACTTTGGGACCGTTCACTAAAAAGAGCAAAAAAAATTAAAATCAAGGTGGTGTGGGGGTTTTTTTCCCCCTCAAATTCCATGACATTAAGGTATTTGAAGGCTTTTTTGGGGAAAAAAAAAAGAAGTGAGAGAGACTGGCAAAAAAAAAAAGTAAATATATCATCAAAGGCAAAGTGTTTTAGGAGAAATTTCCAATACTTTTAGATATTCTGTTTGGTTCTTTTTAAAACTGCCAAATTTTTTTTTTTTTAATCTTTTACTTCTCTGGCATAAGTCTGATCTGCTACTGTTTCATGATGTTTAGCAATCCAGTTGTTCTGAATTCTGAGTGATGATTCCTTAATGTGACTGTTCACCCAGGTATTTGCAAGCTGCTTGTGCATAAGCTTTTCACTCCCACCTCCAGTGTACCCCAGTTTACAGATCATCATTTGGGTGACACCCGGTATCTGAACATTCAGAGTTTGCTGAAGGTTTTAAAACAAGTACCCTGCAATTTGGGTAACAGATGTACAGAGGTCTAGATAAAGCCACAGCCCCAAGAAGCCTTCTTTGGGATTCAGATCAATTCCCTTTCATGATTAAATGTTAAATATTGTTTTCCATGAATATGTCCTGGAATATCTCCTTGTTTTCCCTCTGAAAAGGTAAACTCATCAGCAGTCAGTTCCTTGCAGTCTTTCCTGGTTCATAGTCATGTAAAAAAATCTCCAGTACTCCATGTCCTTGGCATTTTAATCTCCTTTTTATGTTTGCAGTGTCCACTCTTCCTTTTATATTGGATTGTCCTTGCCTACTTCTTTTCCCCTCGTGTTTAGAATTATCTTTGTTTGTTTGGGCCACTCCTTTTAGCCTGCCTATATCAGGATAGAGCAGATAAGAATTTACAGCATTTATGCCCAATTCCAATACATGTGCAGGACCATGTTATCCTGTATTTAAATTACTACCTATAAATTTATAAAGTACTTTAAGATATCATAATATCTCACAGATTTTAAAGCAATTTAGTCATAATATAATTAATATTCCTCTTTTGGTATTTTGTTTGGTTTGGGTTTAGTTTATCTTTTGTGGGTAAAATGCATGTGTGAATGCTAGCATTGTATTCTTCTCTTACAGTATATGCTTTTTTTTTTTTTTTGATGCTCATGTTGGTCAGAATGGCATATACTACTAATGTTAACATGATAAATTTTTAGAAAGTCCACATACCTGAAGTGGTTATGATACTTGCAGTACTGTAGCATCAGTTAGTGGAGGATTAGTTACAAAATAATAATAATTTTAAAAAAATAGAAAAATCTTTACATTGTATGAAAAATTGACATGGAGTCTCAAATTATTTGTGGTTAAGGTGTAGAGGAAAACTTCAGAATGCAAATGACGTTTGAGACTGAATTCCATGAAAAGCAACCTGTATCTTCATCAGTCTCTCTGCACAGTCAAGCACTGGAAGTTATGTCTGACTAATGCTTTTTTCAGGTCTCATGAGCTCTGAGCGGTGATCATTAAACCAGGGGCTATTTTCAGTGACTCTCACAGTGCCACAATATTAACGAGGTTCAGCTTTTCATGCAGACAGTTGTTTGATTTATAAAGGCTGAGACCATGACTGATGAAATGAGAACTAGCTGTCTGTCTTTCCAACTGGTGATGTGATTATGTTGCTGTTGTTTGCATTCACATTGCAAATAATAGTTTTTTACTATTTCTAGCCTTGTTCTAAATGAATTCTTGGACTCATTTTCACTGTCTGTTCCAAATTTATCTGATTGTCTCAGTAAGTCTGACAGAACAACATCTGACATCTGTGGGTGCTTTGCCTCTCACAAACAATCAGCTAAAATCAACTCAAAAAAAGCATCTGTCACAATTACAGCAGAAATTAGTAGAAGTGTTGTGGGTCACAGTTTTGCTTAAATGAGTGAGGAAAGGATGGGGAGAAATAAGTTATGGAAGTACTTTTGGCGGTGGGGAGCAGACTAGATGTGCTATTTAAACCTGATAACACCATTACTTCACTGTTTTATGTGGTTTAGTTTTTTGTTTAATAGTGGCAGTTTGTTGTTCTAAGTAACCCAGAATGTTTTGGATTTTTTGATTGAATGGAGAGTTTGTGGGGGAAGGAGGTAACTAAATCAGCTGCTTTCAGGATGAGAAAAATACTTTGTTGGTACTAATTGTACCCTTAGCCAGAAGAAAATATGAGAGGAATGCATTTGACAAACAACAAAAATAATACTACCTCCCCACTCAAACAAAGCAAAACATATCATGACAGGACCTACAATAGAGGGGTTAATACAACTGTTTTGATTGGTGTTAGTTGTTTTTTCTGGCATGCTAAATAAGGTATCTCTGCTGGATGTTCTCAAAGTGGGACATGGCTTTCTAAATCTATTAATTGGTAACATTTACAGTTTTGATCTTGAATAGTCCCTGTTCTACTAGATAGTTCTTCTGGCTCAAGTTGAAGGAACTTAAGAGAGTAAATAAATATATCCATAAGCAAGAGAGTCCAGTATCTATTTTATCAGATTAGCAAGAAGACAGTGACTCAATTATGTGTGTCTTGGTGTTTGTGTCTTTGAATTTCCTATAAAGTTTTCATACAGGTTTAAATAAAATAAGAACAACACAGTAGTCCTTTAAGCTCTTCCCTAGTAAAATATTGAATAGTCACAATCAAAGTCTTTTCGCCGGATAAGAGTAAGAGGTGTCTTCTTTGTAAATATCCAGTATGTGGAATTTGGAGTCAGATGTGTATAAAGTGCAAACACTAGTTCTTATTATTGTTAGAAGTCAAAGACTTCAAGCCATTCTTTCCAAAATTTTCACATAGAGCCTACTTAATTCCTTCAGCAACATCTCACTAAGAATATTAACCAAATTAGAGAAGGCTGGGAGACCACTCTCTGCAACTACCTGAAAGGAGATGGTAGCAATGTGAAGATCAGTCTACTCTCCCAAGTAACAGGCAATAGGTCAAGAGGAAATGGCCTCAAGTTGCACTAGGGGAGGTTTAGATTGGATATTAGGAAAAAATTTCTTCCCCAAAAGGATTGTCAAACATTGGAACAGGCTGCCTCAGGAAATGGTTGAGTCACCACTAGAGGGACCTAAAACTTTTGTAGATGTGACACATAGTGACATGGTTTAGTGGTGAACATGGCAGTGCTCAGTTAACAGTTGGACTTGATAGTCTTGAGGGTCTTTTGTGACCAAAAGGATTCTATGATTCTATAAATTAATGCCTGAAACTAACAAGATTTTCATATAGCTCCCTTGCTTTATGAAGGTTTGGGGTTAATCAAGGTAACTGAGTCTTAATCCTGGGATTTGTGCTTATCTAAACATCCTTTTAATTGCAATTGAATTATTCAAAAGAGAAAAGACTGGATGATGAGGTATTGTTTATTCTGTATTATATACTTAATTTGTAATTCCTCACAATTATAGAATATTCCTCACAGTACACAGAGACTAAGTTACCAATAAGACAAATGCTTAAAACAGATGAAAAGTGTGAAGGACTCAACTTTATGTGTGTGGGAGGGGACAGATCAGGTTCTACCAGGGTGTAAGGGTGCTCTGCCCCCACCTTAGCCCTGCCTCCTTGAAAGCCTTTAGTGCAGCTGTAACTCACTGGCACACCAGGTGCACTGCCCCACACCACATGCCCTGGAGCCCCTAACCCAGCCCCAGGATGGCTGGCACACCAGAAGCCTCACCTGTAGGGGTGGCCACAGGAATCCAGAAGAAGTAAGACCAGCACTATGTGGCCTCTGCATGGTCATAGTCCTACTGTCCTTGGACTTTTGGTAGATGAGTCTATGCTGGATCTAAGGCAGCAGCTATAATTTCCTCTTTCTCTCTCTATTTCTCTCCCCTTTTCCTTATTTCCTCATCCTGGTATGTGGGTAACTTAAGCCTGGATTGGTTGCAATTTGCTAAGTCAATTCTTTGTGAAATGTTTCATGTTGATTGAATGCTTGTTTTAAACTTTTGCCAAGATCCTTTATTTTCCAGTTTGCCAGTAAACTTATTTTATAAACTTGTTATTTTTACCCCTTGAGAATTGTCGTGTGCCCTTGAGGTGTAAAAGAACTGAAGGCCCTTACAAAAAATCTGTCAGACGGATTTTTGGGGCCTTGTATCTTTTTGACGTAAAACTCCTTCAATGAGCTCATAAGCAGAGCCTGGGGTCTTACAAAATGTGTTAAGGAAATTGGAGGGCTAACTCACAGGCCAGGCTTAAAAACTACCCTAGAGCCTAAAGTAATGACAGCAGTTGTAGTTGTGTCATAACACTCTTCAGTTCAGTTTCAAAGGGGAACAAACTCTTGACTCTTTCACAGACTAATAAGCATCTTTTTAAGTAATGCTTATTTGAAGGGATTTCAATAAATAAATCTCAGAAAACATCAATACAGTTGCAAACTTCAATGTCTAAAGTGTACAGCAACTTGTATATCACTCTTCATTTGGAATATTGTGTTTTACAATATTGGTATTCCAGGCACATCAACACATTTTTTTTCTCCCTTTAGAAATGCAGAAGTTCTCAGTTTTTATCACCATACATTACCCTTAGTGATCAAAGGCCCTATGAAGAGTCTAGAGAAGTTGTAATTTTAAGTTGTATCTGCAGCTAATGAACACAACCTATGCTATTACAATCTGACCTATTAATTATATCTTGAATTGATGAATTGCTCTCAAATTAATCAATATATATAGTGTCTCATACTAAAATTATTTGACTTTTGAGATGTCCTGTGAGAAGGATCAGCTAACAATTGGAGGCTTTGGTTATTAATTTTGGGGAACACAATGGAATAATTTTCTGGATGTTGTGGGTGATAAGACAGTATAAATATAATGTTGTTTAGTAAGAATATAGATGATGGAATAGTGTTGTAACTGCTAGTAAATATTGTTTTTCAATTAAGTCTTGCAAATTAATGTATGGCAATACATGCAAGCAATATTCGAAAATAGGATATTAGAAAAATTATGGTGTGACATGACCTTTAGCTTTCATCAAAGGCATATTTAAGTTTTGGGGGACAAAATATAACAGAATTCACATGCAATGTTTTCAAGATTAAAAAGCATGTAAGTAAAGAATGAGATTTGTAGAATAGAAAGGTTTTAACCCTTTCTATTCCACAGTACCTATTTTCATTCTTGTTGTGGAGACTATAAATGCATTTATTTTTTCTCTAAATTTAGACTGTCAGCAAACATTTATGTGAATTACCAAGTCTGACATCCAATTAACACAGTCTTTACAGGTTTAATGAGCAGTGATAAATTTCTATCCTTTCTTTGGCACATTTTAATTAGTTGTAATTATGAGTGGAGTGACCTGAAAAGCTTGTTGTCCCATGGACTCATCATAAATTTGTGCAATTTATATATGTACAGATAGAATGAGTTTTTATGGAATTGAAAAACCAAAGGTTATTTAAACCATTACATCAGTCTTCTGTAAAACTCAGGTAAGCAAAACATTGGACATAAATATTTGAGTGTACTGCAGGTGATGTTTCATAAAATAAATTTATTGTCTTTTTTGACTGAAGAAAAAGTAAGCATGGAAATACAATTCATCTGTTGCTCATGACTGGAACATTGAGTGCTGACATTCATCTTTAGTGACAGCATAAGTTTCATGTAGAAAGTGTATGTGTTTAAAATATTTATTTATAAAGATTTTTAGCACTGAATAGTTACTGAAGGGAAATACAAACAAATGAAAATATAATCTTAAAGATAACAACACAAGTGCAAATTGTTTTCCTTAAAGTGAATACTAAAAACTGTCTAAGCCAAGACTGGTCTTCCTTCACAGGGAATTTAAAGACACGAAAGAACTGTCAATGAAACTAATAGAATTTACATCACCTAACAGAGCATTTGAAAGTAACAAAAAGATTTATCCATGAAAATAAACACGTATTTCATAAAAACGGTAAAAATGAAACATGTTACCATTTTTGACCAATCTCAGTCAAAAACTGTACTTTGATATACAAAATATAATTTCATTAAATGGGACACTATATAGCATTTCTTACTTGTATGAGTAACAGATAAAACATTTGGAAGCTCAAACTTGTAAATTGCTATACCCTTTGGGAACTGATGTGGACCTGAGGCATATGACATCCTACAGGAGTCAGTGCAGTAGTCTAAGCTGTGAAGCACAATGTCCTAGTTTTTTGTATCTTTCATTCTAACTCCCCAAGTCTGACAGCTACTGCACAACCATGAGGAATACCCGAAGACATGAAAGAGAGGAGAAACCAGGTGGGGAGTTTTGCTTGAATTGTGAAAAAAAGGAGAAAAAGAAATCTTACTTGTTAATATAACAAGAAAAACACGGATAGTTCCTGTTAAGGGTGGGTAAAATATTCATATTCAGAAGTCAGAACAACATATGAGTCTCTTTCCATGATTTGGGCTCAAATACTCTTTCCTGTAATTGCCAAAGCACTGAACTAGTTCCTAGCATCTACATTAGCAGCAAAGTGGTGTCTCTTGTTATTCTCCTTTCTGACAACATAACTTTGGACAGCCTCTGCTGAAGAACATATGGTAAAATTACTGAACAAGAACTTCTGTTGAACTACTGTCCACATATGGCAGCTTGTGAATGGTAGGGATGGAGAGGGAGAAATAGAAAATGCCATGGCCTTTGCTTCCTAATCTGTATCACTTTGATTACGATTGCTTGAAACTGTTTCATGATCTCAACTGTAGTCTCAGTGAATCCAGAGATTATAAATTGACAAATCTGAGGTGAAATATTTAAGAGCAGAGCTCAAAAAAGAAGAATAGACACTATAAAAAGAACAAGGGACTAAAAGTTGAAATAGTACATGGATTGAAAAGCTGAAATACTTTGGAAAACTGGTTTTTTTCTTCTTTAGGGAATCTCTTGAAGATAATATTAAAATAGTTAGATGTCTCTGTGAAGCTCAGGTCTCAGATTTTTGTAATGCCTTATTTTAACAAACTTCCTTCTTTATTCCATTCTTTCAGCATTTTCTATTTTTGTTGTCTGCCTTCATTTTCACTGCTTTTTTTTTCCTATTTATTTTATGAAAGATAAGTAAATTGCTCTCAATGGCTTTGTCTAATGATTGATGACAATATCTTGTTTAATCATTTCTTATGGTTTTGTCTGTTGGATGGGTTATGCAAGGATGTATAGCATTTGTTAATAGAGACTGTAATTGAGACTACAAACAACTCACTTTTTTATTGATAGGAAATTGCACCAGTTCACATGTTCAGTTATGAGTTTATTTCTTAGAGAACATTTACTGTTGCTTTTTTAGGCTGGTTTTAAATACTAAAAAATACAGAGTTTCTGTCAGTTACTTTAGGAGCCTAGACCAGACCCATCAGGTGGAAGTTTTTTTCTCACAATCATGCTAAATTCTCATCTTTGGCCATGATTTGCTCATTCTTAGCAAATTAACTGAGAATTAATATTTCGCTTCTAAGGGAATTAACATTTGACTCCTAAAGGCACAGCGAAAATTTCAGAATATCTTATTCTGAAAGAAATGTATTGATATCAGAGTACTTCTTTGCCAAGGACTAACTATTACATGGTCCTCAGAAGGCAGGAAAAATATGACCTCATATTTTAGCAATTTGTCCTTCTGTGGTCTCACAGGAATTATTTCAGGATCTGGTCTGTGTTAGCCATCACTATAATCTCAATTCAAGGACTGTTTGCTCTCCTGGTAAATCTGATCTGCAGAGTTCAAGAGTTTGATCTATAGCACTTCCTTTCAAGCCATTTGTTCTGTTTAGTTAATTGAAGTAACCTTGGCTTTCACTTAATTTAAATTCAGTTTTTCTTCTTCAGCAGCGCTATACTACAAAATGAGTAAATCAAGAGTAAGTATTTTTGGTGTGGCATTTTGAAACCAGCTACAAAGCTGCCAATGGGAGCCTCAGCAGATGAACATCAGACATGTGAATACTGTTTCTGAGATTGAATGCCAAGTTGTCTCAGTAATACTTTAGAATATAAAGGAACGAGATTTTAGTGTGTCAGTTTGTTGAGCTAACTTTGTCTCCTCCTAAGCTCAGCAAGGGAGAAGCAATGAAAAAAATATTGTAAGAATGAAAATTAAAATTATCCAGCCTGTGAATCCGTGACAGATCTTGGAATAATTATCTTTGCTGTAGAACTGCCGCTTATGTCTTTTCTATTGTTCTTGCTACTTACATTGTAATTAGGGAAAAAAATAGTTCAATCCTAAATCTTCTCCACTGCATATGAATGGAGATAATGAAAAATCCTTGGACTCCACTTGAGGACACAATTTGACCTTTCTTGTAAATTCTGTTAAAACTGCGCTGTAAATGGGGAAGGAATAATGACAGACATCATTGTCCTTATTAAATCTGTGGAGACTTAGGAAAGACAATGATGTCACACATTAACTCAGACAAGTATCACATTTGAAGAGTGGAATTTCCTTTTGGGGAAGTTTCTTACACATTTCTAGCTCAAAGTGTTGTGTTAAAGGCCTGACTAGGCTGTTTTGAACTGGGTATGCCCATATGTTTACAGTGCAAGTAAATACCCATTTGCAAAAGGAAAATGTGATTTAAATGATGAATAGTCTGGCATAAATTGTTATGTGCAAAAATGGTCTCAAATACGTTTGCAGCATTGTAAAGAAATTAATATAAACACCATTCAGTATATGAACTATTTTTTCCTGGTTTTAACTGTTTATAAATTAAACCTGTGTTGATAAAATAATGAATGAATGAAATAAAGCTAGCTTTCCACTTAAAAAAAAGCCAGACCTAGCCAGACCACTGAAGTCAGTCCAACAGAGGAGAGGATAACAATATATTTAGTGTTATAAAAGGTACATCATATATGTACTCTACTGCATATTTATTGCTGATTAAGAAGTTGCATAGGCCCTTATACTTGAAGGTATTTATTCAGCTCTTCAGAGTTGGACTGACTTAATCTAAATTTCATTGGGAATGAGTGAGACCAAAAGTTAAAGGTAGTAAAGGATTTAGGTGCTTTAAATTTAAATTTAGGCTTTTAAGTCCAAAATTGTTATTAAAAAATACTAAATTTATTGATACTGTAGTTCTGGGATATTTTGAAATATTTAGATGCTTTCATCATTAGTTTAAATATTTCTCTTTGGCTGTACAGAGAGCAGCTCCAGCACTGCTTAAGCCCTAGCAGAATCAGGTAACTAGATGACACTCTTCTTTAATTTTTTGTAGGCCCATTTATTATGCCTCTAAGACATAGACAAGGTCTAGTTCCTCAGGAAATACATCTATAGCAATTTTGTTTCAGGGGAAGGTCTAGGATGACATATTTCATGAAGTAAACTACTGTGTAGACAATTTACCTAGAAAAGAAAGCCAGTGATTGTTTGGAAAAGAAATAGACCTGAATGCCTTAGTTGCTAGGAAAGAGAGCCTCTTCTTTCTCTTATGCTTTTTGCATGTTTCATCTCACTTTTATTACAGTCTCTTTGCTCAGAAGTAATTTACAGATTATTTCAAATGAGAGTTACAGTATACTGTACATAAGGATGTTACATGGCTCAAGAAGAATTTGTAACTTTTCAACTGCATCCTTTTAATCTGCTGTAACCACGAATAAGAAATGGAAATTATCTTAATGTAGCGCTAACTTATGTACAGGTTGTTTTTATTTGTATTAATATTTAAAGTTAAAAAGAAAGATTCTTCATCAGAAAATAGAAATTCCGGTTGGATTGACTTTTTAGAGTTGAGAAATATTTTAGAGCTTAATTTTTTAAGGTTTTCCCAAATGAAACAAGCAAAATATTACTTATGCACCATGCTAAATGAGCATTGTCCCATGATACAGAAAAAGCTGTCTCACAAAAATTCTAACCTTTTGCTGAACTTTATTGATTAAAAAACCCCTGCAAACCCAACAATAATAAAACCCTATACTGGTCTGTGTAGAACAGTAAAAAATGTATTGATTGTTTCCTACCTGAAGGGTTATTTTTATTCTGATATCCTAATGCTTGCCTTTGTGGATCTCCTTGACTCCAACAGAAGCTACACTTGTGAAAATAATAGAAAACATATAAATAGTCTTCTTTGTTGCAGTAAATGAGAGGAAAGAAAATTTTTAAATTTTAATATTGAAGATTATTTTATGCCTTTTTTTTATAACAACAAATTTGAAGACTTTCCTGCTCTGTTCCCTCTGCATTCAAGGAAACAAAACTGAGAGAACTAGATATTAGTCTGTAAAAAGTACATAAAGTATTTATCTGGTTGTTTTCATAGTTGTATTATTGTTTATTAGTATTATTCTGTTTTCTCTTCCAATGATATGTGCTGAAAAAGTAAATGAGTATACTTTAAAAAGCTCACAAGAACCAAAGTACAGTTACTAAATGTAAATACACCTGAGCTTTGTAATTATTTCTCCTGTATACTTGGCAGTCATAGTTACAGGGGTCCTAGACTGAACTTGGCTCTATAAGTTCTTTCTGGTGCTACTGCATCTTTAAGGAGCAGGATTAGTTTCATGATTAACAGAACTTACAGAAACTGTGATATTTGTCTAAAAATATGCATTTTTTTTCATTGTTTTCCACTTCCAAGTGGCTTCAAAGCTTGCATTGTGCCTGCTGTCAAAAAGAAAAGGATGTGATTGGTTTGTCATCAGGACTGCATTTACTTTTTTAATTCCATTCTCCCTCTTTATTGTCATTATGGACTTTGCAGTGTCAAGGTGTAGATATATGATTAGTTTACTTGTAAAGATGGCTATTGTTAGCCTTCCTACCTTCTTTGACTGTGTCATCTCCCATGGTGGTGAATACTCTCTTATGGGCTTTTCTAGTACTACTCTCTCCTCACAGTTTTTTGCAAAGAATAGAAATACACCTTCTTTCTTGTTTTGGCTGGAATAGAGTAACTGATATGGGGCTGTGTTTTAGATTTGTGCTGGAAGAAATATCTTAAGGCTATATGTGAATTGTCCTCATGCTTTCTTGGAAGGAAGTTATCACAGCTGAGTCATTTGTGTAAGGATGAAGAAACACTACCCCACCTTTCAGGATTTGCCTCTCTCCTTGTCTTGTCCAATACCCAGCTTGTAGTCTGAGGTGTCAGGTGTGCATTCCCTCCGCATCTGAGTGGTTAGTTTGCACACTGTCCGTTTGTACCTTGATTGTCTGAGCCATCAGCATTCCAGTCTTTCACATTTGCGGATACATTCATCTCCTAGGATAATAGTACCACCCTTATCTTCTCTGAAGTTCCAGTCACAGTCCAAATTAATAGGCATATTTGGGGAAAAAAGGAAAGGTGGGTACCGGAATTTTTGTGTAACTCACGACAGATATCTAATTCTCACTGACTAAAGGGAGGTTCTATACCATATGGCAGCATACTCAGAAAAAAGACTAGGAGGAAAAATTAGGAAGTGCGGGTGTTTGGAGTGATTGGTAGTGGTCTTCCTAAGTAAACATTAGACATGATGGGGCTCAGCATTCCTGGGGATGGCTGAACACTTGCCTGCCCTTGGGAAGTGGTGAATGAACTCCTTGTTTGCCTTGCTTTGTGTGCATGGCTTTTACTTTATTCATTTAAATGTCTTAATCTCAACCTACACATTTTACTGTTCCTATTCTCTCCCCCATCCCACCAGGGAGGATTGAGAAAGTTATGTGGTGCTTAGTTGGCAGCTGGAGTTAAACCACAACAACCTATGTTTAGACATAGGAAGTCATTTGGTGAGACATTTTAGTGTCATGGCAGGTGTAAGGCTGAATTCAATGTGCTAGCATTCTTTTTCTGCAGTAGATGAAAATAAAATATCACTCAAACAAATGAAGAGCAATTTACTGTGATCTGCATTAAGATGGTTGAGAAACTAGCTGGCTCCAAAATAGCAAAAATTAAATCAAGTCAGGACTAGAGGGATGGATCAAGAAGGCTATATTAGAGAAGATAGTCACTTTCACTGTTTACAATATTTTTGCAGTGATCAAAACTGGGCTCATATGTTATTCACACAGGAAAATTTGATTATAGCATGCCAAATAATAAGTGTTCAATTGGTTTTAGAACAATCAAAGAAAATTTTTTTTTATGTAAGATTTTTTTTTCCAAAAAAAAAATCCCAAATGTTTCTTGCATGTACATATGTCCAGTCTTTAGTGGTGCTTAAAATAGATTTTGTTTATCCTTCAATCATTATGTTGGAGAATTGTCTGAAATCCACTCAGAAGTGCATTTCAATGGAATTTATTTTTCTATTTTTTTTTATAACACGATACCAATGGCACCAGAAGTTATGAGAATTAAGAGGTAGACTTTTTTTGTTTTTTATATCTCCCACTGTAATCATTGTGTCTGGTGCTCATCCCCCTGCATTTTTGCAGATGATCAAAATAGGAGGAGTTAATTTAATGTGTTCAGTAACAGAATGTATCAACATTCTAGAGGCTTATCATCAAGGAGGTGAAGATTAGAGTTTTCTATTCCTCTCTTAGAGCTGCATGAGCTTTCCAAGGTGCAGGAAAGTAAATGAAGACTTTTCTGGAAAGAAGAAATTAACAGATATTCTCCAGGGATAGTAGGTGAAGAGAGAATGCACTTGCATTACTTGTTAGTAGAGTTAAAAAGAGGTTTGCTTGCACTTGAATGCTGCTGGAAGATGGGCAGTCATCCTAAAGTACAAAGACTGAACTGATTTGCATAGAGCAACTGAATGTGGTTAATGCTCTGTTCTTCAGCCATCTGAGCAGATTTCTGCTGCTCAGGCATGACCAAAACAGAGCACAGCTAAAGGGAGAGAAATGATGTAGCTGTCTTGATGAAACTAAGGAATGGAAACTGTCATTGGTTTTACAATATTAATTAACTGATGGGATTATGCACTTCATATGTGTGTAAAAGAGTTGCTTATTTAAAGTGAAGGCTGGGGAGAGGAGGAACAGATACAAATCTCCTAATAGCAGTTTTTCAAAGACTTCTATGCTCCAGCTCTCACAGGCAGCTGTGATATACAGCAGATAGTGCATCAAGTGAGGGATTGGATTAATGGTATTCAACAGAGGCAGGAGGGAAGGGTAGAAGAAGAAATGCTGTAAGACCTGTGGGGACCTGTGTGTGTGAAGGGGACTCACAGGACTGGCAGAGCCAGGTGAAGGATTGAGAAGGGGCTGAGATGTCATCTCAGAATTGGGATCCTGTGAAGACAATTAGATAATGGCAAGAAGGTTCCTACCACAAATATGCACGCATGTGTATGAAGAGGGCGCCCTGGATTCTACCTTCTTCTAGATTTTGGTGTTTGAAATTGCTTTCATAAAATAAGGCTTTTTATGCAAATTAATTGCTAATATTGAATTTTAATAAAGTAAGATTTGTGATAATGTAAAAAAAAATCTGTTTTCCTATCAATATACAATAGATTTCTGAGTACATAATCTGAACACTGTATTTTGATAAGCTCTTTTAAAATCTTACCTATAGCAATATAGAGTCGTAAAAATCTTTCAAATATCAGACTCATGCTGTATACCATACAGGAAGTAATAAAACATGGATGCAAAATGACACGCTTTAATAATAAATAAAATTTGAACTCTTAAAACAGGTGATTTACAGGACACTTTACTAAGCTTTTCAAGTTATGAAGAATAAGCAACTTTCACTGATTATTTTATCAGAGAAGGCAATTTTTAGGTATATCAGAATTGTATCTGCCAAAGAAAAATAAGATCAAATTATTTATGACAGCATTGTACCTTTCTTGTCCAAATGAAAAAAAAATATTCTGATCAGAAACATTCCCCTGTGTATATATGGGAGAAAGAAATCTTCATTTTGTATGAGTGTAAAATGAAAAATATCTTAAAAATAATCCCCATATGATGAGACATGACATGTAATGGGTTGATGTTCAATGACTAAATGCAATCCTCTGGAATCTTGCCAGGGCTTTTGGCAAAGATCAGCATTTTTCTCAAATAATATTAAAATGCAACTGTCTGGTAAGACAAGCTAAATGCGTTATCAGAAAAAATGGCAATTTGTGATATGTTCATTACATGGTATTTGCTCGAAAGTCTTCACTTATCAGCAAGGAGAGTGCAGCATTACAAGCACAGCAAAACTGAACTTCTTACCAGCTTTGGAAAGATTTTCCACCATTTGTAGTATTATATAATTAAAATCTTTTCTCTTGGCAGAAATTGGATATGCCATATAATGTATGACCAACTAATGGATGAGTCGCCAGACAAATTGACACAAGGCTAATCCTTCTGCACTTGTTTTTCTGAGCTATTGAATTTAATATGTATTCCTATTGAGGTTGATAAAATCCAAAGCTGATAACCACTTCCCACTGTTAACCAATTCACTCAGATTTTGGATATATGAACCTAAAATCTGTATACATGATTGAAAGTTTTTTCCAAAGTACTTTATAAATAAATGCATACTTTAGAATGTAGGCAAGCCAAAGCAGCTGGGTCATATTGAGTTTTCATTCATAGGAGCAAAATCTTCTTTTTAGTCTTAATGTAGTTTGAAGTAAATTTGTTTTTTCATGGTGTAGTCCACTGAATGAGTGTAAATAAGCATAGATCCAGAACCCTAGATTCTTACCTATATCTGAACTTACTCTGCAGCATTCTGTCAGAAGTCTTCTAGGAGAAGGTTCTGGAAGTAATTTACTCAATATTGTTAAAAAAGCATGTCTCTGCCTCTCTGGTCTCCTTCACCTTCTCAAGTAATTCAAACATTCTGGATTGTGTTAGATCTGGAATATGATAATGCTGTGAATATCTTAGATTTAGACTCATAGTCATTTCATCAGGGGAAAGAAATGTAAACCTTCATGTTTCCATTAGACTTAAACCTGAGCTTTGAGGCAACTCTTCTATGCCAAATGCTGCATCTCTGACAGAAATATGAAAGTACCTAATTCAAGTCCCTACTTTACTTCCTATGTGGCAGTTTTGAAACTAGAGTATTTTATTGCCCCACCTTTTTTTCTACTTTTCCTTTAGAAGTGACCTGGGAACCCAGGACTCTGTGGGAGACAACTACTGCACAGTTGGTAAACTAGCTCCTGCTGTCCAGCACAGACACTATTAATCTTCAGTAAGTACATGTGAAACTGCAGATTTGTCTGACCTGAATGAGCCTATGTATGATATATCTTAAGGTAACTGAGTATTTCCATAATGTGTTCAGTCAGTGGCACAGATATCAAACAACTTTAACCACTTTCTCAAGTCTATAGATTCTTCTCTGTTAATATTTTACCTGAGATCAGAAATGAGCTTCCACAGCTAATATTCTGATTACCCCGATTTGCCAGCCTGGTATTGAATGGCGATCCTACAGTGCACAAGGTGGATTTGTATTTACATGACAGTAAAAGATAAAAAAATCATATAAGAGCATGTACAATGTGATCTAAATGTTAAAAGCTCTTGAATCTGTTGAGATGAAGCTAAACTTATGTTAAAACATGCTGAATTGCTTCTAATGTAGAATTCATCTCCCTGACAAGGTGGGGTTTTTTCTTCAGATTCATTCCCTGGCATCTATCTTCTAATGTCCATATTACCTCCATGTTACCATACTGTCTCCTACTGTAGTAATATAAGCCTGTTTTCTCATAGACTGGCTTTCACAGAAGTAAATTGTGCCTGTTGGTGTTGCAGAAACCTTACAGAAATCTCATCAACACGAAAAGAATATTTTTCTATGCTTCATGCTGTTAGAAAAGAGGCTAAAATCAATGATATGTAAAGGTCATCTACCCTTTTAATAAAAGTGTTATTAGTGATTATTATCAAGTTTTCAGGTTGGGTTTGGTTTTTTGGTTTTTTTTCTTGTTTTTTTTTACTTTTGGTGATGATTGTATTCAGTAACTATATGATCTGAAAAACACTTACTTTCTTCTTTTTTTCCCCCTCTTTCTCTTGTTGTTTTATCCCAAACTTGTTTTCCAGTCTTGCTATGAATAAGCCAGGGTGCAATCAGTCTCTCAGAATAGCTTAAGAGAAATGCATTGTGGGGTGTGATTAGGAATGGTACTACTAATAAATTATCCATTTCTGCTTTTCCCAAGGTGTATTCCCACATGAAAATAAATATTGATTTTTTTTTAAAATTATTGATTTTTTTAAAGGATCTTGTTCTCATGTCAGTAAGGGAAGTTAGATGTTTCAAATTAAACCAGTATGAATAATATGCTTTGAATTTACCAGACAAGATTAACATGGCTTTTATAGCTCTGTTTGTGTTAACATTTTTTTCAAGTCAAGGTTTCTATGATTTCAGTTATAACTGGCTTTTTTAATAGACATAAATCTCATAAAGTTTTTATACATATATTTAACACAGAAGAAGGTCAAACAACATTTTTCCTAAATGAACTGGCAGGTGAAGAATTTGAGATGAAGCCTCAAATTCTGCAAACAGGGAAGTAAGCAAAATAAAAACTGAAGAAAAAACATGCCCAAATCAGGATTGCAGTACGCTAAAAACTCTGGAATGATAAAAGATAAAAACTTTCTGAAACAGAAATAGCAGAACACTGCATTATAAACTCCACTCAGAACAAGGCTTCCATGTGGTATATACAGGTCCATATAGAAGTTAATAAATACTCACAGTCAAAGAACAAATGACAATTTTTGCCATATCCTCTTATGCAGAAATGGAGGGGAAAAGCTATTTGCAGCTCTACAATTCTGAAACTAGTTGCCATGAGCATGTCTGTGTAATACAGTTGCTTTGAATAGTTTCAGTTTGTGAAGGTTTCAGCTCTGTATTCCAGGAAATTCTCTGTGCAGTCACAAACTGTGATCTCAAAGCAGGTTTTCTTAAAGGCATAAAACTGTCATATCAGTGGATTATCCCACTGTTTTGGGGTAGGTTTTTTTGTCATCTAGTTGCCCTAAGGTCTTCCTGCAATCATGTGCTGCTATTGTGAATTTTGTGAACAGCATGGGATTTGTCAGGGGAATTTTAAGCAACAGTGTCTAGGATAACTCAAACTATGTCTACTTTAGCGTTCAATATTAGATAAGGAGTCTTTTTTACAATTGTGCTTCAGTTCATCTCTAAGTGTTTTCAGGGTGCTCTAACTCAACTTTTTCCTGATGGCCCTGAATTGCTGTCCTGTTACAGCGCAACTAATGAGCTCTAACTCCTAATGGACAATAGCTCACAGGATCAAACTGGAGTTAGTCAGCTATAACCCTTTCAGATGTATATATATATATATAACATGGACTGCTGGTCCTCTGCAGCGAGTGATTCACTCTACAAATTTCACTCCCATTGTGCCATGATACTTGCTAAATTAGACGTAGTCTGTGTTCATCCTTCTTTCATTGCTGTATTTTCTCCTGTTTTAGCAACAGTGAGAATGTATCTTCCCTACCTTGTATGACTCAAAGAGGATCTGTAAAGGGACACAGAGCTTTTCAAGAAAAGCAAGCATTTTTAGATCCAGTGTTCTCAGCTGGACTGAGCTTCAGAAGTATCAAGGACAACATAAGACAGATAAAAATAGAATAGATATTTAAGATTTGATGCAGCTATTTTAATTCCAATATCTGATGAGAATGCTGTGTTTGAACTAATTTCTTTGCTTCTTAGTAAACGCACGTTTCACTGATTTCAGCAGAGATTACACGTCAAGGTCAGAGATCTGCCTTCATCCAAAACCCACTTCTGCTGAGAATGTGGGACATTCAGTTCAAGCTTTCTACACCAGTAAAGAAGCATGTTTTAGAATTTTTTTCAACCTGCCAGTTTTACAAATTGGAATTTTAAACTAACGTATAGTTGTCAAGCATGTCAAGGTGTGAGAAATTCACTAAGGAAGAACGAAAGTATAATTTATTGACTGCAGTATTTTCCAAATTATTTAAATGTTATTCATTTTCTGCCTCCATTCTCTGAACTTGCCATCCTGAGGACTAAAATACAAGGTAGTGATGAACACTTCCATACAAATGAGTAAATTTGTTCTATTATTCAGAAGAATGTAGGGCAATAGAAGGTCTTGCTATTCCCAGAAATAAACTTTCATGTGGTTTGATGTGGTTTTCCCTGTCTGTGATTATGACAAAGAAAGCATGAAACCCGTTATGTTTGAAACTGATTCCAGTTTAAGTCCTTTAGAAGAACTGTCAATTCATTCACTGGCAGGATGGCAACACACAGTTGATAGGTCTTCCTAAGCTGGCAACCTCTGCCTTCTCTCCACATGGGATGTTGCTAGAAATATTTACTCATTCCATATCTTATGATAGATTTTGTATATTACTTTAAAAACATTAATTGAAAAGTATTCCTTAAAACTTTCCCTTTAAACAGTTTTTACCAATTGTAAAGAATTTTTTACTTGAAAGATATGGTATCCATTTGACTGTTGTTTAATATGTCTGTTAGCCATAACTTTCAGTGCTGTTAGTGTTATGATAAAATAATAAGCTTGGTTTAGAAATTAGAAACTGGCTAATAATAAGTGAGGAAACAACACTCTTTTTTGTCAGAAAATTCTGCAGATAGTGACAGAAAACAATTACCATTGGAATTTGGGTTTGGTTGTTGTTTTTTTTTATTTTATTTCTGAGAAAAAATAGGATGTCATTACCTTATAAAACACACATTTATACAAGAGTTCAGAGATAAAGCAAACAGTATGCTCATCTTTGGTGAATCAAACTTTGAAGGAAACTGGATGACCACTCTGTTTGCTACACATTCTGCCAGCTGTGTTGCAAATTAATGTACTGAAGACTGCTGGGCAAAATGATTTGCAGATTTCCAGTATGAGTGTGAACTGTCGCCATAAATATAGGTTTATAGATCAAACACTTGGCAGTGCTGAGAACATTGAGAATGATGGCAGACTTTCACAGAAGGAAATGGCGTTTTGTGTGACCTTCCAGGCATCTTCCACATGGATTCCAAAGTCTCTGGATTGATGATACCAGTCACAAGCTCAGTAAGAATAGTATGTGTGCTTATTTCTGGAAGGTAAAGGGCATTTTTGCATCTTCACAGCAGATTGTTCCTTCCCTCTAAAATAGCTGATTTCTGTGTTCTAGCTCTAATACTCAAAACTGCTCTGCAAAACCCAGACTTGACTAGTGACATAGCTATTATTGTCTGTGGACAGGCTCAGAATCTGTGATGTTAATAATGAAACAAAGTTTGAATTTTGGCCAAATTTGGCCCAGGACAGGTAATTACAAAGAACAGGTATTAAAGAAATATTTGACACTTTAAACTACAAGAAAAAGATGCTATTGTGGCTTATCATTAACAACCAGAAACTGTGAGTTGAACAAAGCTTTATATGCATAAAGAGTATGTAAATAATACATTTTAATTGCCTTTTTTTTTTATTTCCAATACTAGGAATTGTACTTTTCTGATTTTTTTTTATTTAACAAGTCTTAACATAAATTGAAAATGCTCAGCCCTGATGCCATACTTCAAATTGTAGTCTACTCAAACAGTGCAAATAATGAAACAGAAAAATATGACCTATGGCAAGAACAAACAAACACACAAATAAATAAATTAATGAAAAAGTGGAACTTCTGTTTGTCTTGCTTTAGAACTAAGGTTTAATAACAAGTTATAACAAGTGTCATTAGTATTATTCTTTTTATTCATTTATATGTAATTGCACTTTTTAGTTATTAAATTTTATTTTGTGTGCAGTTTTGGGCATCACAATATAAGACTATTAAGCTGTTAGAGAGTGTCCAAAGGAGGGCAATGAAGATGGTGAAGGGCCTTGAGGGGAAGCTGCATGAGAAGTGGCTGAGGGCTCTTGGTCTGTCCAGCCTGGAGAAGAGACTGAGGGGAGACCTCATTGCAGTAACAACTTCCTTGTGAGGGGAAGAAGAGGGTCAGGCACTGATCTCTTCTCTGTGGTTACCGGTGACAGGACCAGAGAGAATGGCCTGAAGTTGTGTCGGGAAGGTTTAGGCTGGATATTAGAAAGAAGTTCTTCCCCTAGACAGTGGGTGGGCACTGGAACAGATTTCTCAGGGAAGTGGTCATAGCACCAAACCTGACAGAATTCAAGTGTTTGTGTGGTATTCTCATGCACATGGTGAGACTCTTGGGGATGGTCCTCTGCAGTGCTAATAGTTGGACTTGATGATCCTTGTGAATCCCTTCCAACTCAGCATATTCTGTGATTCTGTGAATAAAATAGCTAACTGATATCTAATGTTTGATGTTTGAAGTTGTGCATGGAGAAATACAGGGTAGATCTTATTTTGAAGAAATAATATTTTGCTGATAATACAAGTGAAATTGCAGCTTATTATTAACATTGTTGTGACAGTTCTTACAAAACAGTGTAGTAATCTAACAGTAAGTTTTTATGCATGGTAATTCTTTCTATGGCACTTGTTGCTATTGGTCACCTCAAAGAGTACTCTGCACATTTCTTGGTTTCTCTGAGTGTGTTTCTGTAGCAATTTAAGCTCTAGAAAGAACCTCAGCTTTAAATCTTAGTCTACTTTTGTCGCCATGATGAAATCTGCCTGGTATTGAGGCAGAAACTGTGCTGGCACTATCATGCAAGGCAAGGCCTGGCCCCATAGGCCAGTATGCAGTGCTGAACGGGGATATCTTTAGCTGGTTTTAATTAAATATTTGTACCTCTAGGGTTTTTCAGGCTGCTCATATTGTTGGTTTTCTCACTTTCTTCATAGAGGAACATGTTTAAAATTTCTTAGGTTTACTGATAGCAACCTGACACTTAAAAACATTGCCAGGAGCATACATAAGAACTAGTACAATGCACTGTAACATAGTTAAGTTGAATTTAGTCCAAGCAGATCTGCTCAGTGTGAGATAACCACTCACAGTGTTATTACATGGAGGAAGTTTCTATACTGAATCCCTAATTCCTAAGAATTAAATTATGTTTATATAGGAAAGCTTCCAGAATGAATAGTTGACTTACAGTTTTGTGCTTCATGGATATGAGCGATGAAATATGAGAGAAAATGCCTTTCCTGTTTTGGACCTGGCATTCTGCATTTGTGCTTGCATGTGCATGAGTAGGAAAGAAGAGGAAACTGGAAATTAACTTGGTTTTATAATTGTTTTAAGCAGTGGAATAGCTTTGTATTACCTGTTGTAATGTCTGTTATGACCTGCCCTAGATGTGGAAGGTAACCCAGGTTTTTGTTAATAAATCCCTTAGAGTATATTAAAGTGAAATGACACTGAATAATTGGTGTTTGTAAACATTTATATGTAGAGTTTATTTTAGAACAATTTTGTTTTAAAGGTGAACAGATCTGTTTCCATTTTGGGTGTAATCATCTACAGTAATACAGCAGTATTGAAGCATAAAAGTAGCACTTAAGGAAAAATATAAGGAAAGGAAGTGAAAGAAAGGATAAAAGTGGAAAGATACATATATAGTCACCACCTGCTGAGTCCAGTGATGGAACTTGGTAGTTGCAGCTTCCATGCCTGTTGGTTGAACTGGTGGCCGCAGTCCTGTAGATGTGATGATCATGATCTCTTGGGGCTGGGGGAAGCCGCATGCAAAACTCAAAGACTTCATGAGTTATTAAATACTTCAAGGTCAGATGGGAATGCCTTCTACCTCCCCTGGGGCTGGGAGTCTTACAATGGATGGTGTAATGGGTCATGTAATGAGTCTCTGACACCTTCTAAGACTGTTACAGCTGCCTATTATGTCAGCATCAATCATGGTCCATCATGGTCCAACATTTGAGATGGACAGCCCAGGCCAGATGGGAAATGTCTCTGAGGTTCCCAGGAGGCATTTTTACAGCAGAGTCATCATGTAAAGGAGGACATTGGCATGATAAGAAGGATTCTCCCACCTCACAGGATTTGCCTCTTATTAACCTCTTCCCTTATCTAGAAATCCAGTTTGTAGTATCAGGGATAGTTGGACAATGGCACCCACTTATCTGGTCTGAAGGTCCCTTCACAGTAGGCATATTCAGGGAGGGGTTGGCTTTGCTAGGTGAGCAGAGAAGCTGTTTCTTTTCAGTCTGCTAGAGTGTACAAAACTCTTTTGATGATCTTACAATGTTTAAGCCATTAACTACTTCAGTCACTGACGATGTCTTATTAGCAGGGACCCTTAAAATACAGTACTGCTATTAGGATGACATTTTGAGACACAGTCTTGGTCAGTTACTAATGACAAAATATTTCAACTAGGATCAAAAGAGATTCTATATATTCACAGATATGTATAAATAGTAATGAATGAGAAGAGGACCTAAGAATTATTGAGTTTAGGGATGATTTTAAGAAGGTCGTAAGAAGGGTAAGCAGAATAGCAAGATGTCAATCCACCAAATATTTTAATTGTTTCTACGTTAATTTAAGAAGGGAAATAACCAGGAAGAGGTGAAATCTTAATTAATCATCACAACAGTGTCTCAATTGGTATATGAGACACTCAGTGGGATAATTCACATGATTAGAATTTTAGTGGATGTAATTTGCTCCAGAAACATCTGCAAGGGGGGAAAATGCGAGAATGTATTTCTTTGCATGGCAAGTAGGTCCATACAGAGATGAGACACATGTTTGGGATAAGGATAAAAACATCAAATCAGCTGTGAACCATTAGACAAGGTTTGATTCTTGGGAGTGGAAAAGATTTTTTTTGAAGGGAAAAAAAGACAAACGTTTTTATTGTACAGATGATGGTAGTAAAAATATGTTTTAGAAAATAGATTCAACAAGCACAGGATTTCTGGCATATTTTTATACATAAAACAAGAGGAAAAAAGGAAAACTAATTAGAATTAGATATATAATTCCAAACATTGTGAAAGAAGGGCCAAAAGCATTAAAGTGCCAAAAAAATTGGGTGAAAATGACTGAAAAAAGACAGAAGGTTTACAGTTCTTAGAAAAGGAACAAATCTAAAAAACAAAGCAATAAATCTTACGGAAGTAGGCCTAGTGCCTACCTCTGTGACTAAGAAGTTAAGGGCTGTTAAGCAATACCAATAGGAAAACTGTTAGGACTTTTTTTTTTTTTTTTTTTTTTGGTGGGTGCAAGATTTGGAGATTAAAATATTTAAGGCCTGTTTCTAACCTCCTTCAGAAAACATTCAGAATTTAAAATAAACTTATTGTTCTCTTTCCTGAGCATCAAGTTTTTATTTAATGAAGTTCAGTTTTTAGTTTTCTTGCCTTGACAACGTCTTCCTTGGGGAAGAGGAGTAGATCTGGGAAGCATGCATATGACTTCCCCAGATTATGTGTTTCTTCATACAAGGGCTTGTAGAAAGCCTTACATTTTCCAAACCTGTTTGCTGAAGGAGTTAAAAACTCACATGGGCTCAAAAGAAGAATGGACAAGTTTTTGGATGAGATAAGCGCTTATGGTGGTTACATACTGTAAAAGATACATTTGCCTCAGGAAGTTCCTGAACTGATGGATGCTTGGGTTGAAATTAAAAAGTGGTACCAGATAAACATGTCTTTTCTTCCAACTTTTATAATGAGCACTTACAGTCACTGCTGAAAATATTATCCTGGCTTGGAGAGGCCATTGGTTTCTACTATACCTGTGAGACTAGAGCCCAGGGCCCCAGGATCCCCAGCTGGTAGATACTCTTCCTGTTGCACGACAAGTGGAACTGGTATCTCTGCTGTTTCCTAGCAGATGCAATGCTAGGAACCTGTTTGACTTCCACAGAAAGGCAAAAGAAATGGAATATGCTAAATAAAATAAAGCTCTCCTTGCAAAAGACAGTGCAAGTTCTTTACTTTATCTGCTGTTTTGCAACTTGACAGGACAGTTTCTTAAAAAATAGTATAAAAATGTGTCGCTTACATACGTCACTTGAAGGAGGTAATAATTTAGTCTTAATTCCATCACCTTTTATTCCCACTTAGTAATTTCAGTTTATAGGTCGAGGTTTTAAACAAATATAATTAGAGAGATAATGGCAATTTTAGGTTAAGCAAGCTTATTTGTGGTTAAATTGATATTGAATTAGGTTCTTTAAGATTTAGATGTAGCTTTTTGCCTCTTCCTCTGAGTAGTGAGATTAGAGTTTGTACAGCAGGTTGTTAACAATTGGACTGGGAACATTTGAGATAAAAAAATATATTGTCGAACAGATAGCAACTTAAAAGCATTGACTTATCTCCATAAATTTGGACATAATGAGTTCTCACACTTGAGATTTTACTTTATCTTATAGTGTTACTATACTTAGATTATCCTTTGTTATATTATTTAATCTTGTTGTTATGACCCACCCTGAAGGCTAGAGTGACTCGGGTTTTTGTTAATAGGTCCCTCAGGGTGGATTAGAGCGAAAAATGCTGAATGACCGATGCTTGTAAATATATATATGTAGTGTTTATTTTAGAACAGTTTGATTGCAATGGAAAACAGGTACGTAGCCATTTGGGTTATTATTATCTCTAGTAATATGACAATATGAAAGCATAAAAATATTACTTAAGAAAATTTATAAGAGAAAAAAATAAATATGAGAAAAAAGGATAAGTGTAGAAATATTCATAATGAACACTCATGGATTTACGATGAGACTTGATTGTTGCACCACTGGTTGAAGTGATGATTGAAGTCTTGACTCATCTTGGTCCCTCAGGAGCTGGGGAAAAAAACCATGAAACTCAAAGTCCAATGGATTAGTATACACTCAGGAACACACCGGTATGTCCCCTGTGTGTTAGGGGTGGGGGCTGTAGTTTTATGCTGTCTCTTGCAACAGACTGGATCTATTGCAACACTTTTGGATAACATGCAGTCCTCTGATGGGAGGCCTCAGGAATGGGTCAGAGGTGGGGATGTGGAGTGGTGGGTCTTTGATGGTTTATGACCCATTCTAAGACATGGCATCTGTCTCTCAAATCAGTAGGCCTATGTGTGAATGTGACCTTCCCCAAGGGGAGAAGGAGTGTGTGTATAAGGGAGGGCAATTTGGCATGATAAAAAGCACCATCCTGTCTCCACAGAATCTACCTCTTATCTGGCTCAAAGCCTGGCTTGTAGGCTCCTCCTATGTCTTAGGTAGATCAGAGTCTCTGCATTGTAATGGGAAGCCATTTCACACCCAAAACCTCACTCCCTATGCCCTCAGGGAAGATGCAAACCTGGCCCCAGCAAACCACCTTGGTTCCTCCTTTATTGTTTTAAGTCATTAACCATTAACATCCAGTCTCTCACACTTGAACGTAACTTTGAAATATGTAACACTCTTAAAAAAATTAACTTCAAATCCACGTTACAACTCAAGAGTGGAGCTTGTATATTTATCAGAATGTTGCCACCACTTTTCTGGTAATGTCCTGAACTGCTGCTATTCCAACACTGCAAAGCTCCAGTTGCCTGAAAAAAACATTGTCTTTCATATAATTTATAATTAATCACTGCTACAGAAGGAAAAGGAACAAAGGGCATCATTTTTACTGAAAGAAATTACAAAAAACATAGTTCCAATACAACCCTCTATTTTGTGTGTGTGTGTGTGTGGTCCAATGCGTAATTTAAGACTAATATGCTCTGTGGCCTTTCCTATGATTCTAGTGTCAGAAGAAGCAGGAATAGTAAGGTGCATTCTTTTGACCCCTTTGTCAGATATTTGTAGCTGTGGTAAATATCCCAATTTCATAGAACATTTCAGTTTTCCCTCTTATTCCCTTTTTGGATGATTCTCTATCTCTCTCTTGCTCAGTCTTATGGTCTCTCAAGTGTCTTTCAGTCTCTCCTCACCAAGATGTATTCCCTCCAGTGTCCTAAAAGGACATCCTGGAGATGTTCGGAGGTGGAAGAGGGTCGCTGCCTATTTGTTAGGAAAGAAGCAAGGGGGAATTGGCCTTTGGCAATTCCTTGCAGCAGCTTCTATTTAAAGTAAACAGGCAAAGATAGAACAAGGAACAGAGCCTCAGATGAAAAGGGGTGCAAAGAACCTTAGCCTAAGTTTATGGATATGGTGCTAGAGACAACACTCAGAAATGTTCAATAACTGTTTATTTGACCTGTACTGAGTTTATACATTGTGTCTGATTTTTTTTGTTCTTTCTTCATTGCAGTTCCAGTGATGGTGACTAAGATCAGACTTAGCCCAGTGATCTCTCATCATAGCTGTAGTGCCAGCTCTGGATGAGGAAGGTATGTAGACAGAAAAAAAGACAAGGCACAGGGCAAGGATCAATGGCATGACCTGAAGTCACTCCTCAATGAAGCAGGGACAGGTCCCTCGCTGCACACCTTTTAATGTTCTTTCTTGAAGAGCTGTTCCTTTAGAGTAGTGTGAATTTGGATTAGTGCCACATCAGAGACCTGCCCTTGAGACAGGTAGCTAAACTCCTGGGATGCAAGAGTGTGAGCTTCAGGTCCTAAAAGTAAACAAAAATAGAATTGGCATATCAGACATTATGGAAAGGAGCAATGATACACATGTATTGATAGAAAAAATCAATTACTTTAAGATCTGTAATTGCAGGAAAAATATATAATTGCTTGGTGAACACTTATGATTCAAAATAACAACTTGTTTTTGAAGTAACATTAATTCATGCAAATTCATCTGTGTGGAATTAACTGATAGAATCAAAAGAGTGATCAAGGTAGTAACTGTTTTTTCCTATCTACTCAGCCTTCATAAAAATAATCCTTCAGCTTCCAAGAATTCTGGCCACTAGTTTTATGCACAGTATAAAACAGTATGGACAAGTAATTTCTGTGAAATGCCATCATCTTTTACTGTGTATGATAGGTTCTCTTAGTGACAGTGCTAAGAGTAAGTGTAGTTTAAGATTTTAGTATAATGATGGTTACTATCTTAATTATCTGTAGAGAGAACTTATAACAGTGTACTTAAAGTACAGGTACTAATCTAGTATATTTATAGACACGTACAAAGATGTTCTGAGGACATACTATGCATACATTTTCACGGTAATTGCCGACATGTTTTGAAATGCAATTTTCATCTAGTATGAACAAACATTTCCCTTTTGATATCTGTTTTAGTCCTCTGTGTCTTCTGACTCAACAGTCCTTCAGAGTACATACTGCTTATGGGAATTTTGTTTCATCCTCCCTTTCTATCCCTTTGCCATTTCAATTTCTCCAGCCTATGAGCTTTGTAACATTAATTCTAAACTTCAAAGTAATTAATTTAATTATTTCCTAATAAACGATCTCTTCGATTTTTCTATCTTCTGTTTCTTTTTGTGTTCCTTTATACTTCCAAACTCTCTGTTTTACAACTCTGTTTTCTTGCTGATCCTTCATCAACTTTTCACCTTTTTCCATAAGAATATGGTGGGAGGTGTCAGGTGAAGAGATTGCATTCTTGAAATTATCTTTCCATTTTTGTTAAATCACATCTTGAGATTGCTTGTATGATGGTTACAAATAATTTGTAACTTAATTACATAATTGTCTGACATATATGTTACTTTTAGTTATGCAAAAAACACAGCACTTTAAAATATTATTGCTTACATCAATATATGCATCAGGCTGAAATTGAGTAGAGATGTTACTTCATGGGTGGGCTGCATTTTTATTGTGTTCAATTCTTTATTCAGTACACTGCTTCCATCTTAGGCTTCAAATCATATCAATCAGAAAATATAATTTAATGCAATTATAAAATAATAATTTCATAGTAATTAATTATTATAATTTATTTAAGGATAATTTTGTATATACACTCATGATAATGAGGACCCTTATATGGCTAGTAGCTTCTCACTATGACAGGTGAAATCATAGTTACAGATATACCTTCTGTGTGATTTTTTTATGGTTACTGATGAGTAGAAGCAAAGATGAGAGAAATTCATGCATAATTATTTCCCAAACATTTAGAGCAAATTAGGAATGATTACAAGGCACAAAAGCCACCTCTGTGTTACTGGAAGGGTGGGCTCTGCAATTCACCGTTAACGTTAATTTCCAGTAACAACGCTGTGAACTTTTTGTCTCTTGTAACTTTGCCAAATGCTAAACATCTGGGCTGATGGGTTCCATATCATGCACCTGCACCAATGTTTAACTATTTTATAGAAATTTAAGCTCACATGGCCCATCTAGGTATGATAGCAAGGCAAGGTTGCAAATCTCTTGTGTTATGATAGTAAGGAAAAAAATATGAAGCCGTCTTTATTATTTCATATGTTCCATGCAGTATTCTAGCATCTGTGGCTTTGCAGTGAGAATTTCAAACTTGACAGGGAAATAGTTTCTGTGAATAAGAGCCTTTTGACTTGTAGAGAGTCTACTCAAATGCATCTAAGCCAAAAAATGTTGAAAAATTCTGTGTGCTTTGCCTAGAAGCTATAAGCTTTGAGGTATTCTCTCATTGGCAGAGAGTGACTGCTCTTAGTTCTCTTGCAGCTCCCAGTGCAGACAAGACAATGCTCTGTTACCATGAAGAAGCCAGACAGGAGTGCAGATGGAGGGAGGACAGAAGTCTATTTCTCCTCTGCTGATAACTGAGGTAGCAGAAAACCATATGCCTAGAATGAGTTTCAGTTAGAGGAAAAGGAGTAGACTGGCTTTGGAGGCCTTGGGAGACAAAAAATGGGTCATAAGGGGATAAAAGCTGGAGAAGGAAAAAAGGAATGGAGAATGGGAAAATGGAGGGTTGAAAAAAAGAGCTAGCTGGACAGAGGAGTGACTTTGATGGAGGGAGAGGTGATCTCCATTTGTGATTTGGATACTCTCTTTAGCATCTTTAATATAAATTTGTATATGTGAGGGTGTCATTTTCAGTATTCTAATCTCTCACAGACAGCCAGGCAGACATATAAACAGATCTGAGATTGGGGTTTTGTGCAAAAATTAGATTTTGCTTTTCCAAGAACATAATAAAACTTCCATAAGATCTCACTAACACTGTCATTTATTAATTCCAGGAGCTCAATGAGAAACTGCGCTATCAATATGCCATGAGACCAACATTTAAATATAGAAAGTATAAGCATACTTTAAGAATGCAAAACTATAGATGTTTACATTGAAGTAACTACTTTTAAAGTGGTTTAGATAATATATATTTACTCTGTGTACTCTAAGTATTAAAGTTAGAACCTTGTGTTGCTATATAAGATTTAAAGATGTATGAAATATTTAAAGCTTTATTATTCTCTCATCATGTATTTATTTTCTGCTGCCACATGTTTAGAACAACACTGAGAAATACCCTCTGTTGGAAACACAAGCTGACAGAAACAGTTCTACTTCCAAAGTGCAATGTTACATTTCATTCATGTGTATCTCACGAGTAAACCTGCAGGCAGTGGTGAGTGGGTGGACAGTTAATGGTGAGATTATGGTTAAAATACACTTAATAGTCCAGCTGAGATGGGCACTTTGGGAAGGAAGTGAAAATTCATGAGTCGCCTGCTGTTTTCCTGAGTGGCTTAGGGTGCATCATGCTGACCAAACTGGCATGTCTGAGCTGTCTGCACAGTAGTCAGCCTATTTTTATTCTTGAGGTACAAGTCCATTTTGTCAAGCAGCAAAATCTCTTATTCTGTTGTTTTCTTCTATCTCTCTAGTCTGATTCTAGTAAAATTTAAGTGTTAATGTTTCGAGTTATCTTTTCTTAGAGAAGATTGCCCACTAAAAAGTTCAGATGAAGTAAGCAACTTTGCCTTTTGCTTTTAGAGTTTCTGCCTGAATACATTTAGGCTGGAGTTTGTGAAGCAGAAGAAAAATAAATACATGATCTTACTTGAAAGAGAAAATTCTGCCTTCCATTCAGCCTCCAGTACAACTCTTGGAGGTCCTAATGTCTGTCTTAAATGTTTAATATGAACACCTATTTCCTTAATCAGGCAGAGATGTTTCTGGTGTTAACCCAGTAAAGGAGGTAGCTGGAACCTGAAAACTAGCAGAGTAGAATACTGTGCGTGTTTTTAACTGAAAGGGAACTGAACAGAATCTTTTACATGGATGAATATTGGTCAGTATATGAAGTAATTTGAAGGCAGTCTTAAAATTCAGTACTTCTTTTCTTGTTTGTCTCCTTAGTAGATGTGAAGGTAAAGAGGACTACTAAATCACTGTTGTTGAGACTTCAGTCATAACTGAAAATATTACTTGATATGGCCATTGCACCTACACAAGGATTGTCACTAATCTTTATCAGGAAAGCACATAAATCTGCACATGGAAAATACCCCCCCTTCACAGAAAGCTTTTAACAATGGGTACCCTGCTGAGCCCAAGAGAAGATGATCAGATGACAGAATACCACATTTTCATGTCATCTGCCACTCAGACAGCAACTTCAATCAAGATGAGACCTCCTGAGAACTGTCTTACTAGATTCTTTAAATGCTTAGCCTTGACTTTTTCCAGAGTTCCCATTTTCAAATCTTCTGCTGCTTTCCTTCACTTGACAACAAATGCTTATTGGACAAAGAAAAAAAAAAACAAAACCCAAAAATAAAACAACCAAACCCTTCTCTAACACTCCAGCAGTTTGGTTCATTTTATTTTGTTTTGTTTTTAAGAAACAAATCAATCATAAATGCATGAGGTTGGCTAGACAGCAAAACATAGCTACTGTTCAGGCTGAAAACAGGATGATAGCTACTTGTAATAGGCACCCAGAATTGTGTTAATCTCGTCAGTTCCTAAGGCTTCAAAAGAGAAATCCTGTTTCTGATGGGTGCATAAGGTTGATAATATCAAAGAAGTTGTTTACTTTTTCAAATGTCAAATTTTTTCAGGTTCTTTATTGCATCTTTGTGTTTTGATGTAATTGCATCACTTCTTGAATTTCTAGCACAGCTAGAATAGAGAGGGCACAGGGAAAAGCTTTTGTCTTGTAGGCTATCTTGGATTTTGCCACAATCCAGTCTTTTTTCTGTAATAGAGGAGGAAACTCTTGAAATACAAGGACAATCCCTTTTTTTCTTTTTCTCCACATCAATTTTTGTCTGTAATTCCACTAGGATTTTTGTTTGCCACATGAAGGATATGCCTTTGTGTTAAGATTTCTATTGCTACATGGAAAATCAAAGGTCTATTTCATTTCAGAGGGAGATGAGTGTGTCTCAGATTAAAATTAAGAGGAATCATATCTGCAAATAAAAATGTAACTCCCTTCAGAAAGTCCTACAAAGGGTAAAATTATTCTTCAAGAATCTGTGAACCTTTCAGATAATTTCAGATTTCCAAATATCTTGCTAGACCTGTTTGACATTCAGAGATGCACTCTGAGATGTGGGAGATGTAGTTTTCCTGCTCTTTAACCTTTATTTTTCCTGCCATGTGCTTCAAAAGTTTTTAAAGCTTTATTGCTACCAAGTTGGCTGTGCAATTGTGGGGTTAAGAGGAGAAGAAATGACAGTTATTACTTCAGGGAAACATCCTTTAATTGCTGTATCAGAAATTCATCTTACTGTCTCCACTTACTGAAAATCAGCTGCAGTGTTTTCTCCCAAACTGGCCTTTTGAAGCTCAAATGAAAGCATTAACTATTGCCTGAAATCATCAGGAAATATTTTAAATTCTGTTTTTGTATTTCTGATTTCATGTTATAAAGATCATTTAAAGAAAAAGAAAGCACTTTTACTTATTTTGTTTCATTTATCTTTATTAAACAAGGTTGTAGTTGAGCTTTTTTTATGTGGAATGAAGCAAAAAAGTAAATACCAAGGACTGGAGACTTCTTGTAATGCAGTATTGGTTAGTGAAAAAGTACTTAGATTTTCTAGGCAAAGCAAACCAATCTATTCCAAGAGTATTGACTCTTAGAAATTAGGAAATCAAAATAATTAACTAAAACTTTATAAATAGTTCTACTCTCATGGTCTAATACTGTTAGACTCATCTATTTATTTATAATTAGAATTAATGTAGCTCTGTCCTACTACCTTGACTTGTGCTTAAACCAGTAAAGCTTTTACTGTCTGGAGGAGTAGGTTTAGACTACAGGCTATGGTTTAGTCATGTTTTATAGAAAGAGTCAGTCTAGAAAAGAAAAATGGCAGTGGGGACAACTTGTATTTTTTTTAATGCAAACTAAGGGCAAAATAGTGAACTTCTGGTATCCAGAATACATTATAAAATCAGTCAGTAGGACATGTCACTGTGAGAACTGAATCCAGGCAGGAATTCAGTTAGGAATGATCCTAAACTATTTAGGAATGCTAACATTGCATTTAAATATATGCCATTGTCAAACCTATGTTCTAGCCTGTGTTCAAAATACTTGGCTTACACAGTTTATGTGCATGAGGCTTCCTGTGGCTGCAAAACCATGTCGAGGCATTGGTAGTAAATACTGAGCTGTAGGCTGCTATGGCAACAATGGTAGCAGTACAGGAGGTAGCTAATTTTAGTTGAGTTTGGGTATGTCTACCAAGATTTTAGTTATGCAGTTGAGTCCAGTAAAAACTATAATCTGTTCACTTGCGCATCTTAAAAAATGAAGTAAATCCTTAACACCCAAAAGTGATATTTGTATGTATGTGATGTGTTACTGGATGTTTGAGCAACTTCAGACTTTTTTTTTCCTTTTTGCTGTATATTCTAAGATATATTGCAGTAATCAAATGCAAGGCATAAAAAATACCTGACCTCCATGACCAGAACACATACCTGAGGCAAAACCAAACTGCTTGAGATTTCTGCATTTAGTAGATTGAAAATCCAATAATCTCTTTGACAAGAATGTTAATGTCCATACTTTCCCCCTGTAAATCAATGAAATTTTTCAATTTATTCATAGGTAATAGTTATGACATGAAGATAGGAACTGAGCATCTAATTTTTACATGAGTGGAGAATAACAGAGTGCAGGAATGGAGGTCACCTTGAATTACAACCGATACATGTCACAAACTTCTCTCATCCAGGCAGAATGACAAAATGCCTTGTGCAGGTAGGCTCACAGGTAATTTTGGCCCTTCAGCACTCTGCTTTCACTTTCTCTATATTGCTGATGGCATGTCAAAATTAGAATCTGGCTATAGACTGATATCAGTAAACTGTTATACCAAGAATGGATTTATCAGGATGCTTGAGGAAATGAATTAGAGGATTCAGCTGAAGACTATCAGCTGCTGTAGGTTTTTAGAATACAATAACAGATACTCTGACGCAGGTAAGAAAAATATTTTATTGATTTTATTTTTTTAATTATAGACTGATTTAACAAAATGTGGTTGCAAATCTGAGTCATCTTAAAGTAGTTTATTTTCCTGACACTGCTTCTAAAATCAAAACATGGCTTATTTTAATTTAAAGAGAAGTTTGCCTTGATATCACAGCTGAGAATAGGAGTTATTCCCTTGCCAAAAAATTAGGTAAATAGTCTCAATTTACACACCTCACTGCCATTTCATTTTAGGGTTAGCTAAGTAACATTGTTATTGCATAAACTACCTTGTTCACAAAGAGTTGCCATTTTAGAGAGGTTTTAATTTTTAATAAAACACAAAACCAAAATTAGCATTATTTAACTTTCATGAAGGTAAGAAAAAATCCCAGCTTTTATACAAGGCTTGAATTATAGCATTGCCAGTGTACACACATGCATCTCTGCACATAATTTCTGAACCTGGAGAAAATGGCCCACTGTGATGCATCCTAAGTGGCTCACGTGACAATTATTGATAAACAGCACATTCTTAGAGCAGAGAATGCAGTAATGGCCCCACTTACAGCATGAATACTTGAAGATTTTGCTGAGTATTGAAATATGTGAGTTACTCTTCCTCACAGTAACAGCAGTGAAAGTGGCACATTATCAATTGCGGTTATGGATTTTTTTTGTTTGTTTTTATTATTTTTCTTCTTTTATCTTTTGCATAGAAGCATTATTTCAGTGTGTTGGAATGTGTTTTATAGCCTCTGAGACACACCTTGACAAAACACATTTAGGACTATAACATTCATTCAGTTCTGGAGCATTGCATCTGGTGGTGATCTGTTTAAGGATTGTTTATTCCTGGTTTACCTGCTGTGATAAGATGGTAGCAGAAAAGCACAACTTTATTCTCTCCTTTTTTTTTTTTTTAACAATGTATTTGTTCTCTTCCCAACACTTACTAAGCAGTCTTCTTGTGAATTTGAGACTGGTTCAGATGTCTTTTTTCATTATTATTTTCATGATTCCACCCAAAAAAGTGTGGTTTAATCATAGCCATATAGCAGGAAAAAAAGAGTTTTTCAAAAATGGTCACCTGGTTCTAGAGATGGTAGAAGAAAAGGGTTTCACAAACTAGGTAGCAGAAAGGTCACAAATCCAACTTTAGGACTAGTGTCACTGAGATACTTCTCAGAATGTGATGGAATTTGTGTAGGAATAGTATTTTTCCTCTTTTACTTTTAGCATATTATTTGATTTGTTTTTCAGAAATAGACGTGAAAACATGGAGACAGAAAGCAAGGTAAGTGATTGTCACTACATGAATGAAATTTTGAAAAGTGTAGTAATTACTGAAATAGTATGTGCACAACAGACCATTATACTGGAGGAAGACATATATTCTTGTCTTAAGTTTAGCTTAAAAGCTACTGATGTGCCTACAAACCTTTGACTATTGAATTAAAAAATCTAAACTGATCTTGTGTCAGAAAGAAAACACACTAAGCATATTGGTTCAGTTCCTGAATTCCATTGTTCAGAAAGCAACATGCAACAACAGCTTACCTGGGCCAACTCCAGCACAGGAAAATGGCTTCATCAGTTAGCAGAAAGCAGAATCTGATGTTTTTCTTAACATGCAAGCTGAGAGGGTTTGAAGAAGGGATTAGGAAAATAAGCGCCAGCACTGCTCAGCAGTAACCAAAACACTGGTATGTTATCAACACTTTTCTAGCTACCAAGGCAAAGCACAACACTGTGAGGGCTGCTATGGGGAAATGAACTCCATCTCAGCTAGACCAAATACAATAGGATTCACTGAATATGCCTAGGAATATTTAAATAATAGCACTGCCTGCCAGATTCTTGTGGTCACCTAGATACTAAATACTGCAGACATAAAACTCAATGAACAAGGTAATGACTGTTCATAAATGCAGTATATTCATGAAGTTGCCTGTGATAGTTCTCAATGTGCATGCTAGACTCTAGTTTATTTTAAAGCCAGATATCTGATGACAGTATTGTCAGATTTTTTTAGAACATAATGTTAATTTCTCTTAAACATTATTTTGATTATTTTGAGCTTATTGTATAGCATCTATGCATATATACTTATTAAGGCTTTGAATTAATAGTCAGTAGTTATCATCAGCCACACATTTAATTTCCTTCCTAATCTAATCTTATGTCCTTTTCTTCCAGTGGAGGATATCCATACATGAGTGTGCTTCTGTTTTACTTCTAATTCAGCAGGACAAAAATCATTCATTTTCAATGGCTACTTTCCTCCACTATAAATTATTTCATTATTTCTTTGCATTAAATTACCCCGGCCTAAAGTTATTTACAACTTTTTTCTTGGTGCTTAAAAAGGGTTCAACACTTTTTAATAAATGATATTTCCTTGATTCACTTTTAGAATAACCCAAACATGGAACTGATAATTATTACACTATATATGTTTAACATACGTACCCATCAATTATTTCCAGGCATGTACCAATTCAAATATAGTCAAAGTGAACATTTACAAAGCGAGAGTTTTGAACAAGGTCCCTGCTATCTCCATTCATGCTTTGTAAAGCACTTTCACGTGGGAACTGCTGATACATATTTGTGCTACAGAAGGTATGGGAAAACTGTGATTCCATTAGATCAAAGAGAAAACAAATCCCAGTAAACATTCTACCTTTCTATATACTGAGTTAAAAATCTAGATTTTACCGGTGAAATAGTCTTTGCTGATTTTAAATAGATCAGTTGCTAGCTGGTCAAGGGACGTAATTGTCCCTCACTGCTTTGCACTTATGTGGCCTCATCTCAAGTGCAGTTTTGGTTGCCACAATAGAAGCAGGATATAAACTATTAGAAAGCATCCCAAAGGAGGGCCACACAGATGGTGAAGGGCCTTGAAGGAAAGCCATTTGAGGAGCAGCTGAGTCACTTGGTTTATTCAGACTGGAAAAGAGGAGACTGAGGGAAGACTTCATTGTGGTCTACAGCTTCCTCATAGGAGGAAGTAGAGGGGTGGATGCTGGTCTCTTCTCTCTGATATCCGTAACTAGAACCCAATGGCATGTTCTGATGTTGTGTCAGGGGTAGTTTAGGTTGATATTAGAAAAGGTTCCTCACCCAGTGGGTGATTGGGTGCTGGAACAGGTTTCCCAGGGAAGTAGTCACAGCACCAAACCTGCCAGAGTCCAAGAAGCGTGTGGACAATATTCTCAGGCACATCATGTGAATCTTGGGATGGTCCTGTGCAGAGCCAGGAGCTGGACTTGAACTTTGTGTGTCCCTTCCTGTTCAGCATATTCTGTGATCCTAAGATATATGAATACACTTTATACATGTGTATGAATTCCAACATAGTCTTCTAGGCTGAAGGAATTAAGCTGAAATTAACACTTGGCATGGTCCTGGAAACTAAGATGGAAAAGAGAGCATCCTTATTGATCACAAAGTTTGTGAACACAGAATGCCACCACTGCTTGTTCTGTAAATTATAATCAATTAATTGCAATATATATTTATACATATAATATATATATTTATTGAATGTATATTTGCCAGTACACTTTGTATCAATCATTGGGCCTAACTGACCTCTGTATGGATGCAGAAGCTTCCATTTTCTCTTACACACTTAGCAGCAACTCATTTTACCTGTTTCATGTGAAAAAATACCTTCCCCTATTTTTCCAGAAAAGAGTTTTTCATTAAATTTTGATTTTTCTGTGAAGTTTAATGCAAATCTGTAATTAGTTCTGAGTTCCAGTCAATTAAATATTGCCCTAAAATAGCTCCTGTTTGTGTCTCATGGTATTTTGGGCCTCTACAGTGTGAGGGTTAGACTGTGCAGAAAGTAAAAACTATAGAGGAAACATTAGTTTGTCTCTTTGGGTTATATAATCATTTAGTTACCTACCAAAAAGGGAAAAATGCTCACTGAAAGAGAAAGCTTTTCAACATGTGGTGGTACAACATGCAATTTCCTTAATGCTGAAACAGCTTTATGTGTTGGTTTTTTGTTGTTGGTTTTGGTTTTGGTTTTGGTTTGGTTTGGTTTTTTTGTAAAATACACTTGTTAATACTGCACTGGTTTTATTTTTGCAAATACAATCTTAATTATTTCTGAAATTTACTGTGTTTGCACTTTTTCCTTAATATAAGACATGGTCTTTATTTTACTCAGTTCATATTGAGAGCAATTGGGGGACTTTAAAGAGTAGTAAGGCTTGTGCAGGCCCTCAGTCAGTGAGGCAGCCCCAAGCAGCAACCTCGTGAGGAGTCAGAAGCCCTCAGCAGCTGAGCAGGAGAGGAGAGGGTGATGCCGAGAGCAATTGAGGGGAATGGCTCCAGGGAGCACAAGTGACCCAGACTGCAACACACAGAGCTTAACATGGTAGTTCACACAGGGAGGGTGAGCAGGAAGGGCTCCTCTCCAACCACCTGTAAGCAGCCAATAGAGGTAGTAAACAGACTCAGTAGCCCTTAAGAAAGAGCAAAGAGATCCTTTCAGCCTCATTCTTATTATCATATTAGTTTAAGTTTCCTCAGTTACATTGTTGACTCACTGTAAAGCTCAATCCCCTGTACATGCTGGAGTCACTGAACCAGCCATGTCATAGCCAGACAGACCTGCTGATGGCAGATGCAGGTCTCCAGGTCACAGGATGCCAGGAGTGCCTGATGGCTCTTTGTGAGCCTGGGGCTCACAAACGGTTATTTTGAAGGTGTGCTGTGTGAGTTGTCTCTCCAGGTGAAGGAGCTACTGGAAGATGTGAAGAGGTTTTGTGGTATTTGGGTGAATGGGCAAGAGACAGATTATATTCAGCGGTGCTACAGTGTCAAGACTCTTGGGAGTCTCAAAACTCCATTGCAGTGGAGAAGCAGGTGGACTCAGAACCCTATAGGGTAATGAGTCAAAGGACTGTTGGTCAAGGGCCTGTTAAAGATGAAGGCTGGAAGCAGGTCACTGTATGTACTAGGAAGAAGATTCCTCCTCCTTCTCAGAATGTGATAGGTAGGACTGGTATATTTTACAACAGATATGAGGCTCTGGCACTAGAAGGCCAGATAACTGACAAGGTGGGCAGAGGTCGTTCTGGGGTAGGGGCCTCCCAAAATAACATCACCTGTATCGGGCATCAAGACCTCCTCTGTTAAGAGGAATAGAAAGGTAGTTGTAATAGGAGATTCCTTTCTAAAGGGAAGGGAGGGCCCAACACGCAGACTGGGCCCAACTCAGAGGGAATTCTGCTGTTTCCCAGGACATTACTGGAAAACTCTCCAGTCTAGTAAGGCCCTCTGATTACTCTCTGTTATTGGTTGTTCAAATGGGCAGTGATGAAATAACAAAGAAATCTCTGAGGGCAATCAAAAGATCTTCAGTGCCCTGGGATGATTGGTAGAGGGATCAGTAGCATAGGCAGTGGTTTCCTCAATTTTTCTGGTAACGAGGAATAATATTGATAGGAGTAGGTAGATTCATCAGGTCAGGGCACAGTTCCAAGGCTGAAATAATTGGAAAAATTTTGGGATTTTTGACCATGGGACAACCTACTCAACACCTGGTCTACTGACACTTGATAGGATCTGTCTTTCTCAGAGGGGAAAAAGAGTTCTAACACAGGGGCTAGTAGGGCTTGTTGACAGAAATTTAAAAATTTAAATAGGTGTGCCAGTGATGAGCAATGAGAAGTTGTACCAAAACTTGAAGAAATGAACACTAATGGGATATCGCAAGCTATTTCACAAGGAATTGGCTACAATGTACCACACCTGAAATGTTTCTGTGCCAATGCTTCAGCATGAGAAACAAACAAGGGGAGCTGGAAGTTTTGGCCCAGTCCCAGAGTTTTGATATGACTTGCATAAGTGAAACTTGATGGGTTGAGCCCTGTGACTGGAGTGCCCTGTTGGATGGTTACAGGCTCTTCAGGAGGGATAGGCAGGACAGAAGAGACGAGGGAGTGACATTGTATTGGGATGGTTAGAAAGTATGGAGTTCACAGCTGGCAATGGCACAGTTGAGAGTCTCTAGGAAGGAATCAAGGGTCAAACAAATAATGTGAATATCATCATGGGAGTCTGCTATAAACCTCCATGACAAAACAATGGTGCCAACAACTTGTTCTTTGAGGACACTTCCAAGTCAACTGTCCTTGTTCTTATGTGGGACTTCAACTTTTCAGAAATTACAGGAATTGAAGCTGGTCAGAAAAGAGGAGTCCTGAATTGATGGCAAGTTCAATGTGAGTCAACAGTGCCCTGGCAGCCAGGAGGACCAGAAGGGCAGCAGGCAAAGCATCAACAGCTGGTCGAGGGAGGGGATTGTTCTTTTCTGCTCGGCACTGGGGCAGCCTCACCTGGAATACTGTGTGCAGTTTGGGGTGCCACAATATAAGAAAGGTATTAAACTATTCAGTAGTGACCAAAGGAGGGCAATGAAGATGGTGAAGGGCTTTGAGGGGAAGGTGTATGAGGAGTAGCTGAAGTCACTTGGTCTGTTCAGCCTGGAGAAGAGGAGTCTGAGAAGAGACCTCATTGCAGTCTACAGCTTCCTTGTGAGGGGAAAAGGAGGGGCAGACCGTGATCTCCTCTCTGTGGTGACCAGTGACAGGTCCCAAGGGAATGGCCTGAAGTTGCGTCAGGGGAAGCTGAGGTTGGATACTAGGAAAAGGTTCTTCACTCGGAGAGTGGTTGGGTACTGGAAGAAGCTCCCCAGGTAAGTGGTCAAATCACTAAGCTTGATGGAGTTCAAGATGGTTTCGGACAATATTGTCATGCACATGGTGTGACCCTTGGGGATGGTCCTGTGCAGGGCTAAGGATTGGCCTCAATGATTCTTGTGGGTCCCTTCCAATTCAGCATATTCTGTGATACTGTGTGATAATTATATAGATTACATTGGATTAATTGATGCATTTGTAGATGAAAGGAAGTATAGTCGAGATTGTCTCGATAACAGCAGGTCTGAACCTTACTCTATTGTAATATTCTTGAGGAAAGAGAATAGACAAAAAAACTCTCTCTATTGTACTTTGTACTGGGAAACAGTGATTTTATGACCTTAAAATAGAAATAGAATCATTGGTAGTTCACACATTGCCCCAACTCTGCAAATTGCAATGGAAAGCCACTGATCTGACCACATTTTTGTTTTGTTTTCCTTCTTATATTGTGTTGTTTCTGAGATGTTAGTATTATCATCCACTATCACCGCGTTCTGATATAATGACTGTTGTTACTGTTATTATGTTTTCTTTTTATTAAAAAAGTCAACACAATGTACAGTACATTTTGCAAGTACTGATCCTAAGCACTCTCATGTTAATAGAAATCAGGAATAACTAAGCTCAAGGGAGTGTAGTCACTTTTTGAATACTAAGGGACAAGAAATTCAGCTTGTGAAAGTACATTTTTTATTGACTATCAAACTTCTGCGTTCATGTTAGAAATGAATTGTTCTATGTCCTAGCTAGAGCTAAGGGGGTTTTAAAGCATGGCAAGGAACTTGTTTAAATTTTTTTTCCCTTTATGTTTTCTTTTTCATGCTTTAGACAAATTGAATTTATTCATTGTGAATGCAGGCAAAGTAAGTTTTTTAGCATTTATCATTACTGGTGGATACTTTTTAAATGAAATGGATGCTTCACTTCTCCATAGTTTTGAATACTGTCTGCATTTATTTTGCTTTTCTTTTTTTAAAACAATATTCCCTCTGCCTACCTTATTGACAAGACGAGGATACTAACTGAGAAAATTCACTGTCTGAGAGGCTGCTTCCTGAGCACAAAACTTAATGAGTTCTGGTGCTTGCAGTTCTGTATCCTTTCTCCCTCCACCCCTGCTGCAATACCTCTAACTGTCTCTCATCCTGCACAGTGTCATTCAGTTTCTTTTGTTTCTCCTGTTTCTCCTAGCCCCTGCTGGTCTACCTACTACGGACTATAACTCATTCCAAGCCAGGCACTGAGGACCATCTGGCAGGCTTAACAGAGTGGGTAAATCTTGCACTGTTTAATGGAATGTGAATGGAAATTAATTTCAATATCCAGAACTTAACCTGTAAAATTCAGTTCTTCAATAAAAGAGAAGCTGGTTAAAAATAGTGAGTTTGTTACAGGATTTAGAGATGTCTAACTTGGAAATACAGTTTTGGATTCAGACCCTGAAAATTAAGTTTAGAATTGTTGATGAAGTTGTGAATCATCCAGCTTGAGGAGTTTGGTTCTACAAACTAAGTTAACATATTTCATTGACTCATTTGTTAGAATGCATATGAGTTTACTGTAGTTATTTTTTAAATGACAACAGTGTTGCATTACTTTTTTATCCTTGTTAGTCAATCAATGGACACAAGTACTTGTTTTTCAGTTTTTATATTCTCAGCTCATGTAGAACACATAAAGCTCTTCAGCTGCCATTCTCATGTTTTAAACCTTTTACACAGTATGAAAATCCAACAAGAATTGTTTTAATATTCTTATATGAATTGTTTTACTTGAAAAACAAGGGTCCTTTGGTTTTGATATGTCCTTTCATGAATAAATTAAAATTTCCAGATTAAAGAGTTCAATGCATTGCTATGCTGAATTAAAAATCAAGTTTTATAAGTAGTTCAATTGTCTTTCACATGTTTCTTTGGTCATTGTCTCCCAGCTTGTATTTTAAATGCTTTCTTCTTGTTGTTACTGTTTAAAATTTTTTCACTTCTTTCACTTCACTTGCTGGGATACAGTGATTAAATATTCCCATCTGTGAACTAACAATTATTTAGGAAAACATCTTGCATAAATAAAAATTAGGTTACTCTTTTTCAATATTAGTTTTATTACTGATGGTTTGAAATATCATGTACTTCTGATAATAACATGTCAGTAAGAGTACTGGTCATATGGGCCAAATTCCATAAATTCTTGAATCTAAATTTAGAGTTGAAAATAAGAAAACACTACTGAAAGTACCTCTTACAGTCTCACCTCATTATCTTTAAGTTGTCTTCTGAGAATAACTCATATATTTTAGGACAGCCTAGCTTGGCTGGGCTTCATGGTGATCTTGAACTTTATGGTTTTTGCAGTAGGTCAGCAGAATCAGGCTGGAATAAGTTTCTTTAAATTGAAGTAGGCTACTACTCTCTCAAAAGCTGATAAGCACACATGCATAATGTAAACAGGTTCATTTATAAAATGAACACTGATATAAGCATGGGTTTTCACATGCAAGTTGACCTCACAATTTCTGTAGTATTCCTTGTATCATCTTTTGATGGTGTGTCATTTAGGGAAATGAAGAAAATGTATACATTGCAATCCCACTAACAGTTTTAATAGAAAATTTCAGAGATACTTGCATCAAATGAGGAGCTAAAGGACAAGTGAAATCCAGGTATTTGGAATTCAAGATGCTTACAGGAGCTGAGTGAACCTGAGAGACTAGTGCAGCAGGTTTTTACATTATTTGAATACAATTATATTCTTTCATCAGTTGAAAGGCACTGGTATACAGGTTGGTTGAGAGGCTGATTAACCACCTGCAGAATATAGTTATAAAGAAATTAATACTAGTAGATTCTACAAATCTTCACAACACACTTGGATATACTAGAAAAAATATTTCCCATGCTTTAAAATGGAATTTTACATTTAAACCTTTTTTTTGGATTGTGCCCATTACCTTTGCATGTGCATTACTTGGTATTTCATTGCTGAGGTGGGGTTATTTAATTTTTAAATAATGAATTCATACACCATCTAAAGCGGTCAGTTTAAGAGAGCTAAATATTCAGTTTAATGCTATACTTCTACTTACTTGGAATCACCTCTTGAAATTGTCACTCATGTTGTAATACCTCTACCATTTGTTACCCCTTTAGACACTAAAACTGGGAACATTTTATTTCAACAATTCTTTTAAATGTATCACTGTAATTGAAGAGGAATTGCTTACATATTTCCTAGTAAAGAGCACACTCCACAAAGAAATTGAGAGGCTAAAGGTTTAAAACCTAAAAAAAAATGAAAAAGTCTGAAAAGGAACAGTATTGAAAAAATATTTTGCATGTCATCAGATACAAGTTTAGATTACCTGCTTTCTGGGATGGGTGAAATTCAAAATGTATTTTTAAAAATCGAATGTTGCTTTGTACTGCATCTTTATTCCTACCATTTCTGTTTAGATTACTAGCATTAAATTATAATTTAGTATTTAAATTAGTATTAAGGACTTTTCTTCAATGATTTAATTTTATTTATGACTAGGTATATGATTTAGTTCTCAGTGTTTATTCAGACTGATCCCCCATGTCACGACCTATGTCACTACTGAGTTATGTGATGATATTATTTCCTGCTGAGTTGAATGTCTTTTGAAGCTCATGGAGGACCTAAATTAATTTTTTGGAGTCCAGATTAAGTTTTGTAGAGGGAATATCATGGCTTTGTGAGCTTCTACTTTAATTTTGATCCTTAGAAAATACTACTATTATTAGCCTAATATAGTCCATATTTAGTGAATTTCACATATTAGTTGCATTTAATAACTTCAATCACTTTAGTTACTGAGACAAATTTAGATGATACACATAAGGTTTTGTATATGCATGAAGGTGTATTTGCAGGATTGCAAGTAGTCATGGATTTTTTACAAAAATATAAAGATATTACTGCCATTCAGGAGGTATATGGTAACTCTCTAATCATAACTCATTGCAGTGGAAAATAAACATGGATTAGGTTCTGCAACCCATTCAGTAAAACTTAGCTAATCAGCAGCTGACAGATGAAGACCTTGCCTACAGTGGAAGACACCAGTTTTGGAAAGATAGGAAGCTCTCAGAAATATTAAGTGTGAAACAGGTGCAGCAGAAACTTACTTTCTAGTTTTACAGTTCAGATGGGTGCTATTAATTCAAAACAATATGTTACATTTGAATTCCTTTCTTGCTAACAGTTTTGTCAAAACTCAGGTACTCCTGGGGGAAGTATCCATTATTTTTCTGTGAGAAACTTGATATTGTTCTTATTATGAAGTGCAAATCTTCTGTTGTATAAATTGAAATTCTTTTAGTTTTGTCTGGCAGCAAAATAAGTTAACATAACAGCAATAATAAAGGGCAAACTGTGTTAATAGGTGTATTAATGGAATTCAGTAGCAAATACAGTCTTACGAAATGTAAAAAATAATTTCTATTTTAAACATCTTTGCATGAAATAAGTATTTCTATATAGGTAACTCATGTGACAAGATTCTTTTCACTGATCCATCAAATGTCAACATTAGAGTTTCTGTTGATTGTGTCAATCCTATTGAGTAGAGAAGCAAAAGAAGCTTAAAAATGTTAAAAGAATAATTAAATAGCATCAGAAGAAAAATTAAATTGGATTAAAAAAGCAGACAGGTAAAATCCTAGTTCTACTTACATCTAAGGAAAGCTGCTGGCAGGGTGTCATCAAGTGCATAGAGTCTAGTTTTGAAGAATATGAAAATTTAACATTGTCAGAATTTTGAATAAAAAATGCATCATTATACAGTCATGCATTTTCAGATATGAATATGAGCAATTGGTCACAGTGCTGACTATCACTAATCATGGCATAATTCATATATCTTTTTGATCATTAGGTTTAAGTTTTTGAAGAGCACAGCTGGGTAAACACATCATGCAGTGGCTGAGCAACTGGCTCACGGGTTGAGCATAGAGGGTAATAGTGAATGGGTAACATCAGACTGGTGACCTGTGAGTAGTAGGGGTCCACAGGGTTCCATTTTAGGCCCTGTGTTCTTCAACATCTTCATAAATGACTTGGACACAGAACTGGAAGGGATACTAAGCAAGTCTGCAGACACAAAATTGGGAGGAGCTGTTGACTGCCTTGAAGACAGGGCAACCCTGCAGAGAGACCTCAACAAATGAGAAGACTGGGTAACCACATGAAGTTCAACACGGGAAAGTGCCAAATTCTGCATATGGAATGGGGCAACCCTGGATGTACATACAGACTGGGGAATGAGAGACTGTGCAGCAGCACCATAAACAGGGACCTGGAGGTCCTGGTCAATGGCAAATTGAATCTGAGTAAGCAGTGCCCTGGCAGCCAGGAGGGACAACTGTGTCCTGGGGGACATTAGGCACAGCATTTCCAGCTGGTCGAGGGAAAGGTTCTTCACCTGGAATGTGACTGAGCACTGGAACAGGCTCCCCAGGGAAGAGGTCATGGCACTAAGTCTGAGAGAGTTCAAGAAATGATTGGACAAGGCTCTTGAGTACATGATGGGATTCTTGGGGTTGTCCTGTGCACGGCCAGGAGTTGGACTCTGATGATCTGTGTGTATCCCTCCCAACTCAGGATATTCTGTGATAATGTTATTTGATTTTTGTGATTCTAGAAATAAAATGCTGGGAGAACAAAAAGAGTAAAATTCTTTGCTACTGTCCCAATTCTTCAAAATATAGGCAAAAACTAAAAAAAAAAATAAGAAGAAGTAAAAGTGAGTACCTTTTATCGTGTTATTTAGTCTATGATTTGATGTGGAAGTGAAGAGTGTTGCTGATCATACTAGTTCTTGATATAAGGATCTTCTCAGACTGCTGTCCAGACACTTCATTTTCTATATTGTTTTCTGGCTATCCAAAATCCTTAAAATTCACAAGAGAAACTTCAGTAGAAATGCAGAAAGTAATCAACTTTGTGTCTTTGACATTTCCTATGAACACCAAGGACTTTGGAATACAAGTCTAACTTTCAATTTTTTGATTTTTTTTTTCCTTGAAGGTGAGGAGAGTTGAATAGGCAATGTTGAAGCTCTGAAAGATATGACACTTTTTATTATCTGTTTTCAATAAATAAATAGTCTTACTTTTTTATCCATATCCTGTAAAATTTTACACTGCTTATTTAAAATTTGTACTTCAGTTACTGCACACTACAAAGAAGGCTGCCAAAAATGTTTTACAGGATATGGATATCAATTTATTTAAAATGCTTTCTAAACTAGATTGCAATGCACTGTTCTATAATTTAAGTATTCTTCTGTGTGGTTACTCAGGAAGCTGTTAATAAAAATTTACAAAAAAGAAAAAAAAAAAAAAGTAAAAAGTCATTTTACTGATACCTGTGGGAAAATTTAGAATAGTGGTCACTCATATTAAATTTATATCAACTTTATGAGGTTTTTGTCATCTTGACACATTTATGGAGCTGTTAAATTTTTGCTGCCTGGGGGATATAGTGTACTTGATGTGACCCCACTTATTAAATCAGGACGATGCAAGTAACATTGATGACTTGTCATTCAGGAATAAAACAGAGTCAAATATTCTCTGGTTCTAGAGGAAGGACATATTTGTCAGCTAAACAGGTACAGAAATAGATATTGAGATCTATAGCAAGTAGACACTTGAAAAAAAAAAGAAGAAACATAAAGGCATTTAATCAGATACTCACAAAACTTCTACAGTAGTTCATGGGTGGTAAAATAGGTATTCTTGGTATGATAGCCTATAAGGCCTTCAATGTCCTAACATAAAACCTGAGTAGACAAGCCTATATGCAGGATTTTTTATAAATTTCAAATTTCTGTATTAATGTACTTTATAGAAGCTATATTTTCTATGATTATGCAAGCAAGTGTGTGTTGCAGTAAGTTTTATACCATCACTGTGTTGTCATCAATGTCTTGAAATTCTCATGATCATTAACTTGAATGAAATACAATTTAAATAAAAATCTTCCTTTAAAGCTAATTTATTTATGTTGGAACCAGATCAATAACCAAAACCTGTCAGTATTCACTGTAGTTTGGAGACATCAAATTTAAAATTACTCCATCTAAAATAATTTTAAATTAAGAGTCCAAGTAAAATTAAAAATACATGGTATTTCAAAACTAAAGTTTTATACATATTCATGCCTATGTTTAGGAAAAGAAGGCCTTAATTACAGAGACTTGTCTATTACTATTTCAAGTTAATTAATAGAATTTTCAGAATTATTCTGCTCTGGACCACAACTGTTTCATTTGGATAAGTAATGAGGCTAGAAGTAGCACAGACTGATGAAAAATTATTTTGTTCAGATCATAACATGTTAAGATACTATGTAGTATTTTACACAGAGGAGTTACTTTGTACTTATGCCCTATTCTACGTAAAAAAACCAAACCAAACCAAACTTCTATATTCAATATTACATTTCAGATAATTTTAAGGCATGAATATCACACATAGGAATGTGAGATGTGCTATCTCTAAAACATATTACTATCTTACCAAGGATTATTATGTCAGAAATGCACAAAGGTACTTTATTGACTGCAACAGGTGTACCTGAAAGATACTTTTTTATCCTACCTGGCAAGAGGTGTCTTTGATAGTCCAATATCAGGAAGAAAATGAATTTTAACTTTATATTCATCTAAAAGAGGAGTTTCTCTTCAGTTATTGACTGTACCTAAGTCAGAAAATATCACTGGAATTTGGGGGTATGGGATGACTAGGTTAACATGCCAAAAAATTCTTGTAAGATATTGAAAAATTACTGTTCTGACTGAAAGAAAACTTGAGTAATTTTCTATGACCTGATCTTTTGATTACTGTATCAATTAGAGCTTCAAGTTACAAGATTCATACAAGGTTTCAGCTACAAGTAAGTTTATCTATTAGTTATTTCATTTTTTTTCCAGTCTGTGCTCCTGATATTTATCAAAAGCGTCAGACAAGATGAGCCTTCTCACTAAGGTAGATAAAGTTACAATTTCCATTATCATAGAAACAGAGAAAAATCTTTCTGAACTAAAAACTCTGTCAAAATATTGAAACCAAATATAAATTGCAGGAGTTTAAATATTTAGCTCATTCATCCTGTTTGGCTCTATTTTTAAAGCCAATATTTTGAAATCTTCTTGTGGTTTTTAAATAAGCTGTTCCATCAGGCTAGTCCTCATTTGCAGGATGTTCTATTTCAGCTACTCATCTGTCTTCTCGTTCATTTTGATTCTGAGTAGAAAAAGGTGCTGAGCTATTTGAAGGGGAAAATCACCTTTTCAGGAAAAAGAAGGAAAGCTTCAAATGCATCAGCTTTTACAGCATTGTCTCACCATCAGTGACAAATATCTCAATAAATGAGTTATTGTAGTGGACTTTCAACTGCTAACTGAAAGAGTGTCATGACCTTCTTCAGTGAAATAAGGCCAGTTAATGTAATAAACAGACCTTTATCACTTGAATATTACAAAACCATCAAATAACTATTAAAGACTAACACAAAAGAAAAAGCAGGTATTATGGTTTACAGCATAAATGTCTCTGAGAATACAAGTTAGTTAAGAAGTAACGACAACAAAAAAATCTACTTGATTTTCTGCATTGTGTTTTAAACAAGTCTTGGTGAGAAAATAATGGCTTTAGTGGTAATCTGAAATGGTAATTTGTGTGGCAATGAACCCATTACAGTCCTCTAGTAGCTAACTTCTAGTGGAGTACAAAAGATAATAGCTCATAGATTTGTGTGAAATTCAGGACAGAGTCCTATTTTTGCGCATTTGAAAGTACATATATGGCAGTCTAGCAAAATATGTATATATATTTCAAAACTCATTTCATCATAATAGCAAACCCGTGTTTTTATCTGCAAAACACTTGTCCACAAAACTAAATATGTTGAAAGAGTAGTTCCAAACAAGAGCTAATATTTGACATCTTAAGCAAGAAAAGAGCTGTACTGAATGTGAAATAGAAAAACTGTAGAAGTATATGTGTGATTTTCCTCCCTTTTTGCATAGTTTTAAGGAAAAATCCCATGGATTTTAGAATAGTGTTGAGTTCATGGTAAATGAAGAAGACATCATAAGTACAATCACAGTATTATCTCAAAATCACTACAGTCCATTTCAGTGGTTCTGGTGAATGATCCACAAAACTAAAGTTACATAACTGGTATTTTTTCACTTCTGCAGAATTAATGCCAAGAAATATAATTTTAGGGCTTGCCTGGTGGAAACAGTAGCTGGTGACAAGTCTTTGAGCACTGTTAACTTAGGGTGCTCAGCACCTTGCTGAGTGTCATTACATATTCATTTTCTATCAAATTCTGAAATTTTGTCATATTTAGGCACATAATCTTGTTCTTACATTGGAGTGGTATGATTCTCAAGCAGTTGGATATATCAATGTACTCAGGGTACAGCAGATTCAGATCTTGATACAGTTCCCAACCAAGTAAAAGTAGAACTTCCATGGAACTCAAGCAAGACCAGTCATAGTGTCTCAGTGGAGAATGAAGTTCAGCCCCAGAAGTGTCTTGTTTTGTTTGGGTTTGGTTTGGTTTGTTTTTTTATCTAGTCAGAATACCTTCACACTTTCAATTGGAGAAACAAGTTAGTCCATGCAAATAGAAAAAAATCTTTGAAGATTTCATTTTGAAAAGAATATATATATAATGAAATGAACTATAAATGTAGCATCTGAAATTCAAAGAAAGATCACCTTTACCATACTACTCAAAGATTTGCATGAAAGGCAAGTCTAAATTACAGCAGCCATATTAAATTATAAACACAGTAAAGCAAAAAAATGCTAAATATCAAAAAGATGCAGAAATAAGAAAGTACGGAAAAATATTTTTTATCCTGCTTATTAATTCATGTTCTGACTTTGTCATGAAAAATATTTATTTTGGAGGAACACTGACACACTGACAAAAAAACCCAAAACCACCCACACTGTTATTTCATGTCCCCACACAATTCAAACCAATAAACATTATTAACATGTGTAAGAGGAAATTCTCTTTTCCCATGAAATTGTGCAGGTTACATTTTGTTTCAATGTGTTTTAAGTCTGTCAGATACACTTCAGATATTAAAATGAAGGTTTAACTAATTTTTAAAAACCTGTTTTGACATATTTTATTTAATGTTTAACTTATGTACTGTCCCTGACAGTGAACAATTACTGTTTCTTTTTTCCTGAAAGAAGAAAGGAGTTGTCTGTTCTCTTCATCTATGTTGGAAGAAGTACAAATGATAGACTAAATAAATGTGAAGTTGGGGCTTTGCTCTGTTTTGCCTACTGCATTATTACTCGGGTTAAAATTTATAAAGCAGAACTGAAAATTTTGGTTTTGTGGGCAAGAATCCACTTTCCAGGTAGCATGCTGCCTAAAGGTACTTTCTCCCACACTGCAGTACAAGAAGCACAAATTGTGGTATTTCTCTAGTTTTGCATTTGCTTGCCTACAAGAAATCTGGAGAGGAGCTCTCTGACAAATGGGAATGGCTTCAAACTGAAAGAAAATAGGTTTAGGTTAGATATTAGGAATAAATTCTTTTCTGTGAGGGTGATGAGGCACTGGAACAGGTTGACTGGAGAAATCATGGATGCCCCATCCCTGGAAGTGTTCAAGGCCAGGTTGAATGGGACTCTGAGCAACCTGGTCTAGTGGAAGATGTCTTTGACCCCTGAGGGGGGATTGGAACTAAGTCATCTTCTAGATATCTTGTAACCCAAACCATTCTATGATTCTATAAAAACCATGGCACATTATATGGGGATTTCACAATGAGTTTGGCCGCTGAGACTTGTAGTCTGTGAAACTATATTCAGTCCCCCTACGGAGTGCCTTCTGCTCCTTTTGCTTTTTCATCAAATTGTTTTGTGCAGTTAATAAAATAATGGTATGATTATTTAAATCCCAGGAGCAACAATACAGAATTGAAAAGGAAACAAATGAGTAAATAAATTGTGCATAATAGATGACAATCTAGTTCATGGGGCCCTAAGGCAAGAGGACACCCTACCCTGTATGTAGAGGTAAGGTTGTATAGCCAGGTCAGGGGCTTTCTGCTCTGTCTCAGAGATATAGAGAACATTTCCAGTCCTTCTGTTGTGGCAGAAGAGGAGTAATGCTTGCTGGACAGATTGTAGACAGACTGTAAGAAAGAGGTTAGCTGGGGAGACACCCTAGCCAAGCATTCCACCTATGGCAGAGAGATGAATGCTCAGGCAAAGGCGGGGTGTTAGCTTGAACTCCCAAACATATTTCTTCCAACCCAAAATTTGTGCCTCAAGTACTCCTTAGGCCATGCTATTTTCTCAGCTTTTAAAAAGACTTTGTATCATTCAATTTTAGGGAGATTTAACCCACATAAGATTTTAGTGTCCACAGCGAGAAGTTTCACTGATTAATTAAACATGTGACCATGCAGTTGCAAAAAAACCCAAACCCACCAACCAAAAAACCAAAAACAAACCCTAAACAAATAAATGCCACCAAAAATAAAACAACAACAACAAAAAATACAACCCCACCCCAAAAAACCCTAAACCCACGACAATGGTTTTCTATCTTTGAAAAGCTTGATATGCACACAGGTCAGTCCTGGCACTGGGCTATGGCTAAAGTTTTAAAGAAAAAAAAATTAAATATACATATATTTATCTATATCTATATATGACCAATACAGCTGGCCAAGAGGTTAAAGGGGAACCCCTTTTTGGTGCTTTTATAACAGCACCTTTCACATGCACAATAAAACCCCTGTTTGTATTCTGCCCCTGTGCTCTCTGGCCTGCCTGCCCCCCTGCCCCGGCAGGAACTCCCAGGCATGTCTGTGAGAATTTTATCACTGTACCATGGGAGTTACCTCTCTGCAGACAGATAAAGTGAACATACACAGTATCCTGAATGAGAATGATTTCCTTCCCATGTTAACACTTTTCCTTGGCAGCAAAAGTTTCTTTGAGCTGGTGTTAACCTCTCCCTCCTCACCATTTCTTCCAAAGGTCTTTGTACCTACAATCTCTATTCTTGTTTAATTTGATCTTCCATACTTCTTGGAAAAGACTGTCACTTACTATTTTCCTCTTACCTCTCTTCACTTTTTTAATAATATATAAATGTCCAACTTTCTTCCTATAAACTGTCTTGTTTTCAGACTGAAGAATTCTACTTTTAAGAATTCTACTTTTAACAATTGCTTTTCTGTGGACTTTTCCTAGTTACTCCATAAATTTACTGAGATGAAATCTAACTGCATAGAGAATTCAAGACACCAGTGCATGATGCATTTCAATGACAGCATGACAACATTTTTTATTTTGTTCTTTTCCTTATTGTTTCTTGCATTCAATTCATTTATTTTTCACTGCTCCTGAGCTTTGAGCCAAAGTAATGAAAACCACTCCTGAGAAAGCATAGTATTCATTGTTTTGTATGTGAAATTCACATTTTTTTCTGTATGCATCACTGAATTTCTATACCAGTTTTTATCTGCCATTTTATTATATAATTGTTCAGTCTTTTTTTCCTTCCTCACTGAAATTGTGCACTGTTAGCTCCTATCCTCACTATCCTCAGTAACCTTGTATTGTAGAACTTTCTTCTTCACCTTCTCAGACAAGTTGTGAATATATTAAACAAAGCATATACTAGTACAGATCCTGAGGTATTCTCTTCTGAAAGCTGTTCATTCTTTTTACTGTTTGGGTTTTGTTCTTTTGGGGGATTTTTTTTTTTAACTTTGAATTCACCCTTGAAGAACCTTCCCTATTATCTAGAGCTATTATCTAGGTAAGACTAACGTTCCTGATTGCCTTAGAAACAAACAAGAGGATTTTCCTTTACCCCATGCTACTTCATAATTAAGAGATCTGGGTGTCCTGTTTTCCTGCTGAAAACCAAAGAAAACCTATGCTGAGACCAAGAGAGAAGTATTTTCCTCTGTGATCATGACTATTACTAATGAAAAGTGTACAGAGTAAAACCAATGTAGATTTAGTTACTCCTAAAATAACATCTTTTATTTCTGAGATATTCATCCATTTGCAAGGCATGTGTCAGTACAACCTGTATATGGGCTTTTGTATTATCCTCCTTTTACAATTTTACTTAGGACTCCAGCCAAGAAATAAGAAGTGGAGCCCATTTGTCTTTAGTCATTATATATCATAAGATACGCCAGAACGCTGACCAAATGATATGTGTTCTACTTAACATATTACATTTTGTGCTTAAAAGTAAAAAGATTTATTGATAAAATTATTTTGGCAGCTTTTGAAGTTGAATTCCTTCTCATTCATTTATTCATTCTGTGCATTCATTTGTGCATTCTTAATATTTGCAACCAAAAAGTCCTCATTTTACACTGTGCTGTATCCACTGTGAAAGGTACTGATTCCAACATGTGAAAAACATAAGTAATATTATCTTTCTGAGTAAGTAAATCCCTGTGATTATATGGTGCTTTCTTTAATGATGGCTGGGAAAATATATTCTAAACATCACAAACAAAACAAGTTCTTTGTTCTTGGTCAGATTTGAAAAGGGACACCTTTTTTTGTGAAACTAATTTACAGAACTCTGAAGGCCATTATCTGTATTCCACTGGCAATTACTTTTGATTATTATGTATATGTGTGATTTAATAAGAGCTGCCTTTTGAAATCAGCTCCTCCTTAGACCTAATCTAGGAATAAAGCCATAATGCCAAGTTTATGATATTTTAGTGTGTTGCTGTGGAAGTGATATTAGCAATATTAGAAATCCAGCACAGTGGGCTGTGTAGCAGTAGAATGTGATAGGAACTGAAAGCATGGATACAGCAGAAGAAGATTTAATTTCAACACAAATATTCTTTGGAGAACCACAAGAGGAAAAAAGGACAGTATATCAGAGTAAAGTAAGTATTTTTAGAATTTAGAGTTCATCTTGATGAGGATGTCTAGAATGTAAGAATATAAAGTTCTTAATTGTGGAAATGTCTTCAAAAATTAAATTTAAATGCTAAAATCACTGCACATGAATTAATATTCTTATAAAAAAAAATAAAGGAAGTTTTTAGATTGTTTGCTGTTGTGGTCATAGGCTTCTTTTCCTTTCTTGTTTTGGTTGGGGGTTTTGGGGGGGGGGGGGGGATTTTTTTTAAATTTATTTATTTTTTTTTCTTTTTATTTATTTTTTTTTTTAATTTTGAATCTGCAATGGAAGCAGACCAAGCAGATGGTAGCAACCTAGTTCTGTTCTTTTTAACTGTGATTATTTCCAGTGACAGTTAAGGATGTCTGGCTGTCTTGAGCCCTTGTATAGTAAGCCTGTTGAGACTGAGTGATTACTGAATAGCTCTGTAATATATACTTATGTGCAATTTAAGGTACAAAATGATCAGTGGACATTTGTTACAATGTGCTTAGATGCATGGAAAGATGAAAGACTGAAGAATGGATCAATAAAGTCATTACTAGATGGAAAATGCTATGAAAACATATGGGTGATGTACTACTAAGCTAAAGAACAAAAATCATATACAATCACTGCTTCCAGCTTTTGACAGGAAACATGAGCCTTTAGGCATAAATGACTGTGAATGGCAAAATGCAGCTGCTGCCTTCATTTGAATAGCCTAAGGAAGGCAGGAGAGCAATCAAAACATGCCCCAGCCATAAGCAGTCATTTCAGAGCTCCAGTTGACTTAAAAAGCAACAGCAAGTTAGACTCTGAAGAGTACTAGACAGGATCCTGCAATGTGGCACTGCCAAACCCTTTGGAGCAGATACAGTGAATAAAGGAATATTCATGAGAAAAGGAACATTCCATAGAGAATTAAGCAGCTGCACAAACCACAGTCTCTGCGTGAAGCATCACATATGTTCCAGTTTCTGCAGCTGCCCTTCAACCTCTCTTCAGCTGCTGAAACACTCATCTTTGCCTCCCTCATTCTGATCCTAACAAGTGCTCCCCAGCAGCAGCTCAGGACTGTTTGCATATTCTGCAGCAATTGGATGTAGTGCTATTAAAATCCATTCTCAGGTGCAGTGTTTTACAATTATTGCCCTATTATTTCTTTTTTATTTTTTATTCTATTTTGCTGAGAACTTTAAAAGTGAGAACATATTGGTTGCCCCAAGAATGCGTTGGAGCTGTAGAGCTGCGCACAGTAACTATCACATATAAATTGCTGTTGTGAGTACAATTTATGTTTCAGAAGAAAAGTAATTCCAGACAAGGTGCAAACCAGAGGTGTCATATCCTCACAGCATAGTGCAGTGCCAAGTTTTTAAGAGCCCTGGGCACAATATCACAGGACTAGAAACAATAGGACCATATTAGGAAAATGCTGTCCCATCTAAATGCCCATTTTTATTTTCCTTCTGTGTTTTGAGGCAGACTTGATCAGCAAGAGGTTGAAGGTCTGTATCATCCTGCCTTGTGCATTTTGCAGAGATATCTGTAGTTATCTTTAATCTTACTGACATCAAATACAGCATTTTGAGGAAAAGCAGAACTGATAAAATAACGTAAAGCATAAAAAAATTATCTATATTATCAGAGGAGAATATTTTGTTGACCTAGGTCAAGATTTTGCTGCTTTTGCATAGCTCCATTTCTTGTGATTCACCATTCTCCCTTTTATTGCATTTCATAACTGCCAGAAACAAATGAAATCCAAAAATTCGGTAGAGAAAAACAAGTTAAGCACCCCCAGCTGTTTGCAACAGCATAAGCTGCTGCTTCATTAATTCCAATATGTATGTGCATAGGCCTCAAGCACAGCCTTGCTCCAGCAACTGCCAGCATACAAAATTATTGCTTATAATAGATCATTGTAAGCCAATCAGAGCTCTGGTACCCTGGTGTTGTGGCACATGCTGCATTTGTGAGAATGACATTTCCAAATATTAAAAAACTTTAGGAAAACTTCATTTTGTTATTCTTTTTCTTGAGCTGACTTCTGAATTTTGCCAATTTAACATTATTCTTTTTAAAAAAATTGGTTACTAGTCTAAAGAAAAAGAATTTAAGTTGCTCATAGAAGAACAATACCATTGTATAGCTTTGCTTACGCAAAGAAAAATTAACCAAAGAGCTGTATTAACTTGAGAAAGTTTAAATCATGCCTGTGTCACTATTCTCATATTTTTGCTGCCTGAAAATGAGTTCTTCATGAAGGTGAGACAAAAAGTGTCTCTGTGTAGCAGAAACTGAGACTAAAGATATCATGAGTACCTGTGTTGTCCAGCTAGAATAAATAAATAATTATCTCAAAGCCTCCTTGAAAAGTATGATCATATGACACCATTTCTTTTCTTAATAGACTGTTTTGTAATGGTTAATGGAGTGCTCTGCTTAAAATTTCTTGAAATAATATGGCCAATAGTTGTATTAGGTAATATCTTATACTCAGAGATCATAACTGAGAAACTTTTCAGAGGAATCCAGAGCCTCATACAAAAGTAGGAAATACACCAATTCTATTTTGTTTGGACTCATTTGAGCTGAGTTAAAGTCTGCATTATGCAATAAACCTAATTTTTAATTAAATAAGTGTCCTTGCAGATTTTGTACTATTTATGTACATCAATTTAAATAATGACTTAATAATTTTTTATTGGAAGATGTGACAGACTGAAATGCTTGTTTTGTTTATTTTGTTTTTAAAAGAAAGCTAAAAACCTGCTTCTGTTTGTTTACCTTGGCCCCCTTTGCTGTCTGTCAGTATCTAAGTTAAAACCACTCCAGTTCTTTTAGCTGCAGTGAGAAAAAATTAGCTAAGGATTGCAAGCAGTTTTCAAATTGATATTGGTGTTCAGTAGCATGTTTTCACTTCACAATTAACTAGACACTCTACATGAGTTATAATTCACCTCATTCCTACCATCTACACAAAGGAGCGAAGTTTAATTGGCTCACCTGTTTAAATGAGGATATAAGCATCTAAACACTGTATTCCAGATGAAACCCACTAGTGGGAGTTCAGAAAATGTCAATACATGTTAAAATGGGTGTCAAACTTGGCTGTCAATCACCTGCATACACTGTGTGGGGAGAAGCCAAAGCATATTGTGCAAGTGGATGTAATGAAACATTGGAGCTTACTGCTGTGCATAGGCCAGTAATAGTACAAGGTTGGGAGACAGAGAACACAGTGTTGTTCTGGAACTAAATAAACTTGCCCATGTGGATTATTACTAAACAGCATTCCAGATCATGCCTATATCTTAAAACCTTACAAAACTTTCCATATATAAAATCTGTTTCTGAGTTTTTTCAGTGTACAGATAATTTCTACACATGAGAGAAATTCTAATTGTTAGTGTTTTCCTGAAGATACAAGCCTTAGTAAATGTGACCTGTTAAATTAAATAGGTACACATGTGGCTTGTGAAGCAATACATAATAATGCTGGAAAAATGTAATTTCTACTATGTCTTAATAAGAACAAAATTTGAGTAAAATATAAAAACTGTTGAGTGAATTGAAATCAATGATACAAATGCCTGTGGATTTTGAATGTACGCAAAATACTGTATATGCTTTCAGGTGAAGATAAAGGACATTCCTGTTTATATGATATATATCATTTTATGAATGGCCTATCTTGGACTGTAAATGTAACATGCTAAAGGAAAGCTATCAAAATTGGAACTATAGCATAATAACACTAGAATCAGAAAGTACCGATTGTGCGGTTTGTTTGAGAGCTCATTCTTTTGAAGAGAGAGCCAGAGCAGGTATCTACTGATTAACCAAATTCTTGGGGACAATTGGTATGAATAAGAAAGAAAGCTATAAAGAACATGGACATTATCTACATCACTTCAATGGTGCTAAATTTCCAGAAGAGTTACTGTGGAGAAGATAACCTATGGATGCTTAGCAAGAACTTCATAAGAACACATAAATTAGAAAGCAAATTTCCACTGTATGTCTGTCTAAATGTTTATGCAGAACAAAACCAAGCGCATGTTTACAGTTCATGTTTTAAGTATAATTTTAAAAAAATAGTCAACAATAGACACCTTCTTTACAGCATACTTCATACTTGACCTTTATTTTTTATGGGCTGTAGACTAGCTAGTAAAAGAACAAACGAAAGATTTGCTGAAATATCTTTGCACACACCTTGATGTAGTGCATACCTAAGAGAAGTGTGAAAATTAATATGTTTCTTCAGAGGATGAAAAATATTTAGAAAGTATGTAACCTATATGGGTTCAAAAATGTCTAAAACATTTGTTGCTGTAACAGTAGTCGTTTGAACCCTGGATAAAAAAAAAATCATCCAAGTGAAAGGTTTCTACCTCACTTGGTCTTAATCTAAACTAGTTTATACTGTGGAAAAATCACAGAATAAGACTGGATATGATGCAGATGAAATGTAGTGAAATAAATCTCTCTGCAATGGATGCAGTTGTCAGAGCAACCACACTGTGGAATTGCTCTGTTGAGAATCAGTTTAGTTTAACTCTTGTGTTACTAATATTTTCTCTTAATTCCTTTATAGTCACCAGTTTATTTCTCCAAGTGAACAGTGTTGGCAACCAGCAATCCAAGGGAGAAAAAGAAGACCAAGCCAGTGTTAATTCAAAAACCTTGTATCTATAGCTTAATGCCTAGTGCTGTGAATCAGGAGAATGAATTAAAAATAGTCTCCTCTAAATTGAACATGAGCTTTACTGTAGTTTTGGACAAATCTTGAATTCAGTGGCAGTTCTATAGTTGACTTATGTATGACCTTGATTTGAGTTCCGTGAACTCACGAAATTCCCTATCTGAAAAGTGGATGTCATTTTTCTGCTTAAAATGGGTGCTGTGAGACTTAATTAATTCATATTTTTTGCTTCTAAAGAGCATGAGTTTCTTCTATCAACAAAACCAAAGCTGATAAAGTCTTTGTGAATATTACAAGGGAGAAGGCACAGGCTTAGTTAAATGCTTAGTTAAATTTTGGATATGCAGTAAATTACAAGTCATGCCTTGCCAGAATTATTTTGATTCACTTAAAAAAATATTCTTGAGAAATGTAGAGAAAACATAGGGAATTGTCTTCTGTGCTTGTGTTGGAAAGCTTTCTCTATCTTGGGAAGGTTTTATTTGGATGTTGTAAGCAGACTAGAAAGGAGAATATATTTCTCCTGAGGATTGTTAAATAGTGGTACAGCCTAGTTGTCTCATAATAGGATTGTTATTGTTGTTATTACCATTGCTATTGTTGTTATTATTAGTTTAGGTATGATGATTTTCATTATACTGCTTTAATTGTATTTTAATAAATGAAAGAATATTTCATTTGAATTTTTACCTTCGTAGCTGTGACCTCAGTTTCTATACACATGTAATCGGGTACATACATTGGATTTAAACTATCTAATAATTGCTCAGAACATTAAATTTGTTTGCTTGTACAATTTTTACTCCAAAACATTTTATTCTTTTTACAAAATTGAAAAGGTCAAGTTTATTCTATCACATCCTACATTAACAGGCACTGAGTTTGAGTGAGCACATCATTGCAGGAAAATGTAAATGTCTATTTTGCATATCATTTTAGCAGTTTATAGGAAGGTTAGTCTACAATTAAATTTTCTCAAATGAATTAGATCACATGACCGTAGCACTTTGGAAATACTTCTTTGATCTGAAATAAAGTTCTACTTTATGTTTCCATGTTTTCTGTAATTCATTTAGCCTATAAACCCAAAATGTTTTATAATACTCAATCATAGTTGTATTTCAGTCTTAGTATTGGCCAGATAAGTACGGCCCCAAGATACTGATCTACACTGACTTTTGTGCCATGACTCCAGAGGACAGCTTCCTCTTTCATATGTCTTATTTTATACTCTCCTCTCTTCTGGCAATACTTATGAACTCAGAGCAACTCTCCAGCCCTGGGAGCTATGGGCTCACGGCTCAGCCAGGAGTTTTACTTTAATATACATATCTAGAGTTCTTTAATACCTCGAGATAGTGTCGAGAGAATAAGCCAAGGACTTGTTCCCAGGGGTTTTCTTTATGAATTTAGGGGGAAAAACAAGAGAACTTGGCAAGCGTTCAAAAAGGGCAAAGCTAGACAAAATGTTCCACCACAATATTAACCCAGCGCACATTAATCCACAACACTTAAGCCAAGATCCAATCAAATCACAATGCTTAAATCAAAATCTAATCCCTCCAGCTCCAAGACACCCAAAGGATCAAGAAAGGAGCAAAGAAAAAGAAACGGAGGGAGCAAGAAGAGAGAAGGAAAAGGAAGGAGAGACAGATCATATAGCTACCTCTGAAACTCTGTGGAAGACCAGCTCTCACAAGTCCAGGTGGCAGGGCTGTGATATGTGCCAAACATACGCCTTTGGTTTTATCTTCTCTGGGCTTTACAGCCAAACCCTGCAGGTGAGGTCTCTCCAGGGTCCCAGGCCAGGGTGAGGGACCATGTTCTCACTGTCCCTGCCAATCTAAGCCTGGGTTGGGGCTCCAGGAGGTGTGGGGTGTTATGGTTTTCCAGGGCTGTTTGTGACTGACAACCATTCCAGGGCTTTGCCATGAGGGCTCCAGGGGCTGCCATGAGGGATAAAACACCACCCCACCTCTGTGAGGTTCAACCCATCCATTCCCCTTCCACACACACACACACACAAAGTTATTCTGACCCAATGATAACTGATCTGGTGTGTAACAGTTATAGAAGTCTGTGCATTTTTCAGTTCTCCTGTATACTGATATTTGAGATATATATCTATCAGCACCTGAGATGTTGTGGGATGTATGTTGCCTCTTAATTGTCTGCACTTCTATCTGCACCTCTATGACAAGAACCCCCCTTATTCGCTGTTTGGGCTCTCTGCACCACACCGCTGACCATGTCTCCATCCTAGGCATAAGCTACCTCCCTCCTTCAACACTCACGCTTTTTCTGATATGACACTTTATGTTAACCTTGGCTGATGTTACATCATTCAGACAATGATTGCTTGTCATCCTGTTGGGAAGGATGTTTCCTGGGCTGAAACCCTATGTGCAGATACATGATGTATCTGTACAAAAGTTAGAACCTTCCTTTCCCATCTGTCCTTGATTCCTAGATTACAGCAGATTTTATGAACTCCCGTTTGATAATGCCTGTTGTCCTCTGAACCCAAAGATAAATATAGAAAAAATTACACATATAATTTCTTTCTCTTATTTGGGTTTTTTCTCCTCCTCCTAAAGTGTCCTGTGCTTTTAGGAAAATAATTAATGCACAGGCTTAAATGCTCTAATAAAGCAGCATCAAGGTCATCATCACTAGAAGGATAATATTTTTATATCAATTTAAACAAATTTGATTCAATACTGAAGATATACAGGAGGTCTGTTTGAAGACTTGCTTCTCATTTGTTTCCTTGACCAATAGCATCTGTTAGTAGGTTTGTGCAGTGACTCATGAATTGATTGCTTATGAGTTCAAGCTGGATTTATACTAAAACTATCTAATTCTGGGTGGATGGAACTGTTTTCCTTTGTATTTAATTCTTGATGGTTAGTTTGTGGCAGTTTTTTTCTGGTTTACTTGTGGTTTCTTCTCTGCTCTCTAATGTACCCCTATGCAATGTGTAGCTTACTGCATTCATTTAAGGTAAGTCTTAACTGAGTTTTGAAGCTGATTGATGTTAATGTCTTTAAGTGAGCAGCTAAATACTACACTATTACAGTGGGCTCAGTTAGAATGATATACTAGTTCAATGTAGGATATGACCATTTCTGTCAATATTTCCTATTCTTCTACAGACCTTTGAAACTTGTAAGTTTTTCAAATCAAATACAAGTTATTTATATTATGAAGAAATGTCTTAACAATTGGGAGGAAAATATGACCTTGGCTTTAGTAGGAAACATATTCATTATATGTAGGAAAGCTAACAAATTGATTGGAAGACTCAGATTGTATAATTTCTCTTACATCATCATTTTAACTCACTTTAACCCTTAGGCTATCATTCCAGTAAAAAGAATGTCACTTTGGATTTTAAATCTATTTTATCACCCAGAACATCTTATCTGTCAATATCTGATTAGAGGTCCTGGCAGCTTGAGACAGCTTTTCTGTGTCTGACAGATAATCTGAGGCTCTGAGATCATCAACTGAAGCTTCATCTCTAGGAGTGAGGGGGAATAAGGGGGAAAAAAAAAAGAAGAAAAAAGAAAAAAAAAAAGAAAAGTCTAGAAAGAGCAAGGAGATAATTTTTGATTATACTTCAGCCTATGACTTTTGCCTTGAGCCCAACAGAAGGGCTGAATCTTCCTGTCTTATCACCACAAAGACAGACTGCTCCCGTATTGATTTACACAGAGAAATTCAAGTAAGCTTCAGCTTGATTATTTCTTCATAATATCTCATCTGAGTTTAAGGGAAACTATCCTACTGTTTTTTCTTTTCAGTCTCATTTTCTCTTCTTTTAACTTGCAGTGCAGTAGAATATAAGTCTCTGGTCCAATACAGGCCTTTAACATGCCTGTCCAAAATGCTACATATACCATGAGAAGCTTTTTGTTCAAGCACCTTTTTTGAGGTGATTACTTCATTACAGTACAGTAACTGTCTTGAAGGTGAAAAAGAGGCCAAAATTTCCAACTGAGATATATGCAAAATCAGTAACAGAGTAACTGATTTTTGCTGAAGACCCTGAAGGGTCTTTCACGCCTACTTGCTATAGTGACAAGTGTTTGTCTAATCTACCGATAAATATATCTTTTGAGAAAAATTGAACTGTATTTCTTGATACATGCAGGGAAAAAAGTACTGCATTTAATGTTTACAAACACTCACTTTAGTTCACAAGTCTGTATTTGACAATAAGAAGCACAAGTGTATTTTCCTGACAGCAATTTTGAGTGCTGAATATCAGGCATTTATCTAGATATCTACCATAAATACAGGGATAGATTTCTACTTTTACTTTTCAAGTAATTTTTGTATCTAAATTCATAGTGTGCCTGTATTGTTTATTCTTCCTAGGAGGATAACTGTGTGTTCTTCTTTCTGCTGACAGATTTGGATACTGGATAAGGTAAATTGAGAGTCTAAGAGGCAGAAATGTATTACCTGTCAATATAAAAGCTACAGTGCATATTTTATAATTTTATATTCATATTCGTTGAAATTTAAGAATATTCTAGGTTTGAAGTTATATTTTGTATCAGACAGAGAAGTGGTGTGAAAAGCTGAAAGGAAGGTGAAATTTTGCTGTGTCTGGGAATATTTAGCACAGACATAAATTCAAGCTTTTTGTCTAGAGTCAAAAGCCAAATTAGCAAAAATAATCATGGACACAAGTGAGTACCTGAGATTGCAAGGCATCCAAAGATATAGGATCAAATTTATTCAAACCAAGAATATTTTGAAACAGGAAATACAGTCACTAAATTTTGCTAGATTTTTTTTATGAAGAGCTCATGTAACTCATGTCTGTTGACATTCCCATTTATAACTTGATACAATATATAGATAGCTGGAAGCCAGCATAGGACTCAAAGGGGTTGTTCTTGACTTTAGCTGTAAGGTTAGAACAGTGTTAGGGACCCTTAGTAATATATGTCCAAACAAATGTACATCAGAGATACTCACAATTATTAGAATATTCATATCTAATTAAGCTCTCCATTGGGTTTCTGATCTACTGACCTGATTAAATTTGACTTGCAGTTTCGCCAATTATGTATCTTTCTTTTACACATTCTTTTTTGAAGCAAATTCACAGTATGAAAGCAGAGTAGTGATTTGCACACATCACAGAAATGCCATTGTCTGTCTCAACTGGAGTGCTTATTAATCATCCTTGTGAAATTTAATACTGTATCTACTTCCAGTAATCTGAGATTTCCTTGCAGATTTAAGTTTAGATTAATCTGCTTTGTCAAAAGCCTTCGAAAATAATTAATAACGGAGATTTGTTGACAAGAATGGGCAACAGTTGTTGATTTTAGCCAAATTTTGTGTTGAGTTGGTAGATTTTGGAAGTTTTGAATTCAAAGCACTGAGAAAAATGTTGCTGCTCATATTTTTCCGTTTCAAAAGCTGCCAGATGAAGAGTAGCAGGTTACTTCACAGTTAATTCAGCAAGCTGAGTCATGAAATAACATTTCATGACAGTCTTATTTCTCAGCTTCCTTCAAAAAATAATCTTGGGTATCTTGATGGAAAATTTTGAGTGTAGCAGGAAGAGAAGGTAAAAGCAAGAGGAGAAAGAAAATACAGTCTTTCTTTTGAAGAGAAGGAAAGTTGTTTATAGTGATGAGTATGTACAAAATCTTCTCTGAGTCTGATTTAAAAGATAAGCATAATTATTGCAGAGGAAAAAATATATTTAATTAACTTTAATTACTGTAGGGGTGAAAATGTCATTTTAAGTAACATACTGAATCTGATGTATATTTAATTTCTACAATCACAACTACAAGAAATATTAATTAACAAAGCTGGCAAAAATTCTGTATTTGCATCAGTCATTTGTACTATGTTAACATATGAGTGAGTAAGCAGCATTTGAATAAAGATCAAGTATCTTCCAGATTTTATGTTCTGGAGAACAGGTAGAAGAAAAGTCACTTCTCTTTCTATATACTAGAAAATCACATCCTAGAAGAGAGCCAATTAGATTAGGATATTTGTTTCTGTCTTTTTGTTTGTTCATATATTAGATGTGAACTTCAAGAAGGGAATAACATCTAGATTGTTAGTTGTTCAATCTGCCTTCACATTATATAAATACTCAGGGCATTTTTTTATTTGCTTTACCTGAAGAGATTCAAAGAATTAAAATGGGATTGGATTCAACAGAGGAAGATAGGAATTTCATTTTTGCTTTTCTGTACTTCCATTTGCATTGTATCAACCTATTTCAAATCCAGAATTTCCAACTAACTCTTTTGTTGTTTTTCTGTAAGAAACATCCATGCTTTATTTGTTACTAAAATAGTTATTTTTGGATCACCTTTCAAGATGAGAAGGTGACATATTGTCACACATTGTCATATATGGAGATTAAGGTCAAAATGCCACTCAGTTTGGTTGACAAACTGAGCTACCCATGACCTGTTTTCCGGACTACTTAGCATTACAAATAGCTCAATGGTACAGTGGCTTAAAGCAAAGCTCCTGCTGACTTTCTGTTGCAGGTCTTACTATCAGTATGTCTGCATATCAGGATGACAGGTCAGGAAAGAGGTGACAACTAATTATGTGACCTTATTAATGACCATCCATGAAAACTGTACCTTAAATTATTTGCTCATTAGCACAGAGGCATTCAGCAACTAAGGAAAGATATTATTTTGTTTTACAGGTTTTCATTAGATGCTTTAATTGTGTGTTTTTGTGTTGTTGCTATCATGTCAGGTTTATTCTAGGGAAATTGAGGTTGGAAAAGGAAGGAAGAAGGAAGAACAGAGACTGAGATGGGCTCCAATTACCAATGTTTAATATGCAGACTTAGATCATATACCGTCCACAGATGCTGCTAAGAAAATACCTGTGACCTCACTCTGAAGCAAAAGCAATTTATTACTTACAGTAAACCTGTCTTTTCTAAAGACATTATTTTATTTTAAAAAAGCAGATAACAGGGACAAACTCCCACAGGCATGGCTAGCTCACGCTTTCTATAAGAATGTTCCCTCTTATATTTTAGCTGCAGGCTTTGAAAGCACAGAATTTCTATAGCTTTCCAACTAAGAGTTGATGAGAATTTATTTTCATATTAGTGAACAACAAATTTTCTCTAAATTGTTTTTGCTAAAATCAAGACACAACAAATTACAGTAACCTTACATGGAAAATTTCATTCTTAATGACTCTGTCTTGTCAAAATTATAGATAATTAAAATCATTACCTTAAAAAAATCAACTAGGAAACATGAAAGGTACTACAGTTTCACAGCTGTAATTTTTAATGACAGAAACTAAAAGAGGAGGGTTTTTATATCTCTCCTCTTTGAGCAAAATGCACTGTTTTCTGAAACTCCAGTGAGCTGATAACCTGTCAGTGGTTGTAAATGGGCTTTAAACCAAGCTTATACTGAAGGCACAAATTAGCTTTAACAAAATTTCTCATCAAAACAAACATTTTTCAGTCTCTATATGATACAAAGAGCTTGGCTGAAATTATGTTAAAAATTGTTTCTATTTATTCAAAAGCACCCTGTCTATCAGCTCATGGTTTTCATGTAATTTTTATAATACTATTAAAGCAATTGGCCAGTCAAGTTTCTTTTTACCTGTCTCAGCAGATGGCATGTTGGAGGCCCCATCTCACAAATGCTAATGTCTTTTATCTATTTATTTGAAAATTTGACCATTCAATTAAGTTCCCCACTGTTCCTTTGAGTGAAAACATTTATACTTTGGTGTACACACACACACACACACACACCCCTCCCGTATAAGGCACACACACACACATACACACTGAACTGAAACCAAATAATTTTGGGTTTGGTTTTTGTGTTCAAGTAAAGAGCTGTCACCATATATTATCTGATCATAGCTAGCCAGATCAGAAACTCTTAACTTCACTGTTCTTTTTTGCAGAGATATATTGAAAGAAAGGTAGGAGGCGCTTACCTTGCCAAATAAATCTCATTTAATTTAAAGGGAAAGCAGCATGCCAATTCCATGACAAACTGATGGGACATGTTAAGGAAATATCTCAGGTATGATTATACATGTAGCTTCCAGAGAAAAGATGCAGCTAGAAGTGCAGTACTTTGATAAGTATATTAGTCCAGCTTATAAGAAATCACATTCTGATGCTGTTATGGTTTTGGAAGACTCTTTGTTAATTTAACATAATATTTTCATATCTTCATAAGTAAATCCCTTAATACTTTCCAGAGAAGTGCAAATTTTCCTTTTTTTAAATTTTTTAATCATGCTCTAAAATTTCATAATTACTTGCATATTTTATTAAATGGTAAAAAAAATTTAAAAATTAGAATATAATTCATTATTAAATTCTACCGTGGGTCATTATCTACCTAATAGTGTTTTTATTTTGCACAGTAAATATCTATGGAGACTAGTGAGATTCCTGAAGCTTTAAGTCTCTGCATTGCACAAAATATTGTCCTCTTTTGATATTTGTAGGAAAATGTGAAGATGCTTCTCCAAACCCAAAAGCATCCTTTCTTAATTGCCTCACATTTAATGGTAGGAATTTATAATATATGTCCTTTTGTATGTAGGAGAACAGACTTTTGGAAAACTCGGAAAATTGGACTTTCTAGAAATGCCTTGCTATATTTATTTAAAGTAAAGCTATAAAGTACAATTAAGGGTCCTCAAGAATTTCCCTGACAACCAAAACCCAGAAAATATTAAATTATTTTGAACTTTGAAAAACTGAAATATGGATACAGAAAAAAATTAACATCCATAGGGTTTCAATTTTACTATTTTATGTTGTTTTAAAATGAGAAATAATTATTTTCTCATCTTTTAGAATTGGTGAAACCACAAATGCTCTGTATTACACTGATGCACAGGAGTTTCTGGACTATTGAGCCAGAATACTCATTCCCATTTTTTAGGTTAACAGGTTTGAACATCTGAAAGAATGTGAGGAAATGTTAAAGAAAGTAAACTAGTCCAGCTGGGCTTTGGTCATTGTCCACTCCTTGCTGTATAGAGACTGCATTTTCCAGGGGTTTGAGCTCAGTTTCCACATCTGTTTATTTCAGAAACCTCATGAAGAATGCGTCTCATGTTACTTCAAAAAGGAAAACTTGTGTTGAAATAAATTACTGTGTAGATTATACTACTATTGTGTAGATGTATGTAGACCGCTTCAGTCTTATTTGAATGTTCAGGTTCAGGAACAGTTTTTTGCTGAATCTAGTACTGAACTTAATCTCACCATGAGTAGTCATGCGTCTCACAAGATAATTGGATGCTTCAATGAAAATACAAATAGAAACTGTTTGGAAAATGGAATTTAAACTTGTTTAAAGGAAAGACATTTTTCTGGTATATTGATCCAATTGAATGGCATTAAGTGGATATTAGGAGCTCTCTATTTTAGTATCTTAATGTACAGCAACAAAAGGAGTACATGGATTCTATATGTAAAATTTAAAAAATTGGAAAATCATACAATGTAAAGTATCTGGAAAAATGAGTCATTTGGTCAGAAACACTCCTAAATATGTACTAGATTTACAAGTAAATGGCTTTCTAGTTTCATGTACAAAAGATTATATTTTTCCTGATAATTTTAATCAACCCTTCTTTAATATCTGCTGAAGCTCACTCTAAATTTGACTGAGTTTGCTGTATGTAGTTGTCAGGTAAAAACAAATAATATTGGAGAATTTTTTAATATGTCTGGGTTTAATTCCAATCTCTAAAAAAATCTTCTTTTTAGTTTGGATATTTGACCTTTAGGATGGCATTTTCCTTTCACTCTGTATTAAATTTAAGACCAGGCAATGCGTTCCAAACAAAATCAATGAATCACAGAAAGAGGTACGTGATAAGACTGCTCAAGAAATATTTGTATTTGGTTCTGAGGTTTGCATATAAATATTCTGTAAGTTTGGAGAAATGAACAGACCTTTGTTAAGTACTATTTTTGGGCCAGTGAGTTGGAGATCATTCCATAAAAATTCCTTATTGTATACATCAGTTCTTAGTTGCTATTACAGAAAATGTTGAGTTTCTATTCTCTAAAGTGCTTTAAAGACAGTGTGAAAAGCCCCATTTTCAATACATGCCAGTGCAAATTCAAGAAATCAATGGCAAAATTTTTGCATTTGAAAGTAGCACAGTTGCAGTCCTGGTTGTGGTTGAAAGATGACAAAAGGTGTACAGTAGGAATAGATCAATGACTAGTGTTTTTTATTCATGAGCTTCATTGTTTTCTTTTCTCTGTCTAATCCACTCAGCCATTCTTGGCTCCTCACTATTTTTTTTTTTTTTGCAGCTCAGTAAGTCTTCTTACCATTTTATCATCAAATCCACTCCTTTCCTCCTTTCCATCCTTGTGGGCAATTTTTTCCTTCTTCCTTTGTATCTAAAATTTGAATACTTGATATGTCATCTTCTCCCATACTTATCTCTTTCTGTTCATCTCTGAGGTTTTTGCCTTCATCTCTTGTAAAATCAAATTCAAGCCTTTTGCCATGTTTTCAATAATGGGGTCACCTCACATGTTTAATAACAGCCTCTTGTCTACCTCTCTTGCTTCAATTACTGGTTTGCTTTTCATTGCTACTCTTCTTGTTTCCTGTGACGTGAATAGTAATTCTATTATAACCTCTCATTACGAAGTCTTTATAAAAATACATCCTTTGAGAAAATGTCTTACTCCTTTGTATCCAAAACTTCCATATATATGCAGCAAAGGCCTCTTAAATGTGTGTGTAGTGGATAGTACGCCTTATAAGCGTGCTAAAATAAAGAGTAAGTGATGTCACACAAGACTGACTGAACTGGTACCATGAGTTCAGATTCTCTGACTTGGCTTTGGTTGTTTTCCCTGAACTACAACATTAGTTATACAGCTTCAGTTGTTTTAGATATAATGGTTTACAAAACATGCCAAAAAAATGACAGAGAGAAATTACTAATGTTGCTTTTTAGTAGGGAGGTTTGCATTTTCTTTTTCTTTCTTTCTTCCACTTTACACTTTCAGGCATGAATTAATCTAGTCTACATTAAATGAGTTGTAGGTCTCAAGATTTTCATCACTAATGAAGACTAAGAGTAAAAAGCCCTGATCTGAAACAAAGCCCAAATGATCCTTGCTATGAAAAGAGAAATTAAAGGAAAGAGGGGAAATCTAATAAATGAAATCCCTCTCATATTCACCCTTGAAATTGCTGGTCTTAGATATGGTGTGCTGCAAAGCATCAGTATTCATGCCAGAGTAGACTGAATTAATAGCGTTGAAAAGTGAATTATTTCATAGCAGAGATTTTCATTTTTTCTACTGCAGTATTTTTAAAAGAGAAAATGAAAATGCATGAATTTTCTGGTATGAATTATTTTCTTTTTTATAGTATTTAACTTCACTAGGCCATCATTGTGCATGTCATTTCTAATGGATAAAATATTCCTGCAGCAGCTGTACAACATTATAATTAAACTTTTCTTACTTTTGATGGATAAATTACTGGAAGCATTTATACAGTGGAACAAACGCATTACCCATCATTTCCCTTTTTGGTATATTGCACTAGAGAGTCTTGTTTCTCTGTACATACTATAACATAAAATTGTGGGGAGGGAAATTGCAATCAGCATGAAGTAACTGATAGGAGTCTTTTTAGTTTTGATAATGGAGGCTTCTCAGCAAGTGGTGGTAAAACACTTCTTAGGAACTAAAAGTTCTGCTTTCCATTTGCTTGAAAAGAAGCTAATCTATTAAAAATCAATTGCAAATGTGATTTTAGAGTGTCAAAATCTGAGATTTTCATTTGTGGGGGAATTCTAAATGTTGCAGTTAGTTTTAACCTTGAAAATGTAGTTATATAAGTCAGTTGTTGAACAAGCACCAAAATTTCCAGTTGAAACATTTGTGTGCATTTGATTCATATGCAATCTGCATTTTTTATGAACTTTATTCCACTGCCTTCAATGGGATCACTCATTCCCAGCAAATTAGTATTTTCTTTCATGCTCCACAAAGATCTGTCTTTTAGAAAGCACAGCAACAGTTTATTAAGTTGGGAGACTCTGTGACCAGATCGGACATCTTATCAACAAAAACCTTAGAGACAAACAGGGAACATAAAATACCTGGGATACTTTGCATAAGAGACACTCCAAGAGTTTCAAGGAATGAACAAATTAATATCCTGTGGTTGGTGTATGCAGTGCAGATAGTGGATTTACACTAGGGTGGTTCTCTATTTTCTTATTTACAGCCTTTTTCACATTTGGAAATTATTCTTATGAGAGAAAAAAAGCCAGTAGGGCTATCCTGCTCACTTTCCATTAAGAATATCTCTGGAAGACTGGTAGGATAGATAAGGAGGTGGACACACTGTTAGCTCTCTGCATAGGCAGAGTTATCAGGTATTGCTGCAGGTTTTGTAGTGAACAGCTGTGGATAACTCCTCCTTCTGTGTTACAGTTTACAGCTACTGTAGTTATAACTACTTTGGTGTGATGCTGATCAAACCTGGACACGCTGTGGCAATGCATAACATAGAATGTATCAGTAGGGAAACTAAACTGCAGTGACAGTATCTTGAAAAGGAGGGATCTGAACTATAATTTAATAACTTTAATAATCAGAGTGAAGATTGACCTTCCAGCTGTATGGGTGATCAACATCACCACTACAGCGGTTTCACCACTTAACCTAATAATAAGCTGGTGGGTTCTTTTTCACTGTTATTTGTCCGTATTTCTTTTTTCCACTTAAAGGCTCAGCTCTAAACTCTGGACAGGCTCTGCCCGAGTCCTGTTCTCAAATTCAAAACTTACAGCTTTCCAGATACAGAAATATCAACCAAAAGGACAAGTGAATCCTCTGAAAACCAGCATCAATGTGACTGTAGGTGGAGGAACATTTGACTTTTTTTGCATAGGACAAATTCTGCTTAACACAGACTTGTCAGTATTCCAAAAACCAATCAGATTTCAATCCCCATTAAAAACTTGCTTCAGCAAACACTATAAACTTCCTTAGAATGAAATTTTTCTCTCGCCAAGTCTCCATTTCCAAGCTGTGTGTCGACAATGTCCACAGACATTCCCCTAGCCTCTGAAGTATTTAAAGCAGAGCAAGACATTTAAAATAACTGTTATATTTTTGCTATTATTATTTTTATTTTCAATCTTTTGTGACAGTCAAAAGTCCTTTCTTGAGATAGTTAGCAGAGGAACAATGTATCTTACTGAAGCCTTGGCTTGGCACCATGCTTTTCTAGTTGGTGCAAAGAACATGCACTTTCAGAGGAAATGAGCAAGGGTAATGAATAGAAAGGAGATACCTTCTCTGGGACTTTCCAGGAATAAGCTGGAAACTTAAATCCTCAACTCTAAAAGTGGCCTTTTCTCTTACAGATCAGCTAGTCTGTGCAATGGATGCACTCTGCCACCTAGATATCTTCCTTGAATTGTGATAACCTGAAGTGCAATTCTGATGCTTCATTCAGTGTAATAATGATAGATGCATTTTGTTGTTTCTTTTATCCCCCTTATATTTATATGCAGTTGAATAGTGAACATATATTTTGAAGACAAGGGTGCACCAGAAACATCGAGATACTTGCAAGAGGACATGCCTATATACTCTATTAATGCCTTCCAAAGCACTACTATTATAAATGCCATAAACCAAGAAATTTCAGTAATTGGTGGTATTGCATTGAGTAAAGCAGTCATTCTGTTTCAAAGTATGACCCATATGAAATACCACTTGCAGGTCCAAGTAAGAACACAAAGATCTTAATGCTGTTGAACAACTATGTAGCATACAATTTTTCATGTACTATATTGACATTTAATTATTATCCAGAGAAGTAATTAGGAATTCATGCCATTGATGAGAAAGATTGGCCATATGTTATTGAAAGTTGCTAGTATAGATTGTTTCAATCTCCAGTGTCCCTTCAAGTATACTTTTTTACAGCTCTCAATGTCTGTAGATATCCTTATTCTCTCTGCATTAAAGGGAGAATGATCAATTTTGTTGTTTGGCCATGTATCTAAATGGGTAAGAGCAAAAACTTTACCAATTCTTTGGCCTACACAGAAAGACTTACTCCTGTTGCTAAAGACAGTAAATAATGGCAAGAGTGAAAAAGTTACACCTTACCTGCCTGAATATTTGAATTTCCTTTAAAATATCATTAATGCTTTTACTTTTGCTTTTCTGCTTTTTCAAAGGCAGTTTCTGACTTTTCTTTCTCATATAAAAACATGAATCCATGTGAAAACAAGTTTGGAATGTTATTGCTGACATCAAGGGTTGAATGGAAGAAATTGTACTACCTCTTCTCTGGCTGTCACTACTTTGCTTGATACAGTAGTAAAGCAAAACATATGCAAGGACTTTGGATCCTTAGTTCTTGGATCTATAAAGGGTAAGCTGTCTTTTGAGTTCTTGATTTTATAGGATTAGCACATTAAATTTAACACTAAGTACTACTCTAGGACTTAGACATTTGTCAATGTATGGTTCATCTTAAAATTTAGTCTTTATTTAAATGCTTTGTAAACTACACAGAATAGAATAACCATGGTAGATGTTTCTTTTTCATTAAAAATGCAGCTCAGCAGACTTGTGATAAATGGTGATGTTACATATATGCCAATCCCTTCTGGAAAATTGAAGTGATTCTGGACTTTGCCAAGAATTTGATACGCCACCCTAAATGTTTAATCAGGGATGCTGTGACATTCAATGCTGCCTGTATAAATGTGCCAGTCTAATTTTTATTAAATGAAATAGCATCTGCTTCTGGAAAAAAAAAATCATGACTGAACCAAACTAATACTATTAATGTTTCTCACTGGATATGACATAAATAATCTAAAGTTATCTATGATCCTCGCTTCACTGAGCACAAACTTCCCTAGTAAAAGTTTTGAATTGGAACAGAACTCAGAGAAGTGCTGTGTCAAATTAATGATCATGAAGCAAGGCTCACAGAGCATTAGTAGTCAGCTTTTGCCTTGGGTGAGACCAGGGAATAGATGTCGTTCAGCTATCTGAATAGAATTTCTATGCTAAAATCTGTCCTTCAAAAACCAGGAGAACCTTATGGGACTTTCCTGTGACTTCTCCATTGAATGATTCTGTTCTGGCCATGAAAAATACAATAGTGGATTTCAGATAAGGGCCAGAGTAGCCAACTAAAAAGAATCATTATTAAGCTGTTGCTGCTGCAGATTAAATTCTGAAAACCCTTGCTGATATGTATTACCTTCTATTTTTTTTATATTGTCTGAAGTTTTTTAAAGTGAGGTTATGTTACACCCTGATCCAACTTTACCAGTTGTGCATCATAATTTCAGGCTTCATAAGATTTTTCTGACACAAACCCTTGTAAAGCCATTGGTTCTTTGGTGCCTTGAGTTAACATCCAGAGAATAGCTACATATTATTTAATTTCTTTTAATTTTGTGAGAATATGGGCATTTTGGCAAAAAGAGTTTTACAAAGATATCATACAATTGTACAAAAGCCTTACAACAAATTACTAGGATTAGCAAGCATTGGTATAGTAAGGAACTTTTGTTACACCCAGCAAACACAAACTCCACACTACTTAAGTTAGGTACCCATAACTTAGAGAAAAGAAGTGTTTAAGTTACTGACAAGAGGAAGAAAAGAATAAGGGAAGAGAAATTAAGAGAAAAAAGGATAAAGAGAGAAAAAGAACATAGTTACCACTCAGAAGGTCACACGTTGATGGCTTCAAAGATAACAGGCCAGAGTCAACAATAAAAACCTGGTGCTGACCCCCTCATCTGCTATGGTCACTGCAGCCAGACCTTTGGTTCACCAACCACTCCCTGTCTCCTTAGCAACAGTGAGGGGTGTTACAGCTAATTAGAGGCTCCAGGTGGTGTGGTGTGGGTGGTTTACCCAGCAGACCTTGCTTGAGTTCCAGCCCAGCCCTGTGGCTCGTGTGGCCACATGGCTACACCTGTGTGCTCTGGGCAAGTTCCATCATGTGCCCACAGAGCCAGCCCAGCCCTTCCCACACACACACTCACAGAAACAAAATGGTTGATTCAACCCACTTCTCAGTGAGATATAAATCTGGTCTCTGACCTGACAGACTACTTGCACAACTAAGGAGAATTTAGCATAATTTAGCTTCATGTCCATCCTCTGGTGTTGAAATAACAAAGTACATAGGTTCTATTCTGCCATCAACATGTGATAAATGTTTTAATAATATCAGCTTATCCAGGTCTTACTTTCCAGTGCTTGTGAGAAAATAGTGGACCCCATCATAGTTTCCGCACTGCTGTTTAATTGTTCTGGCACAGGACATGGCTCATGCTGGGTTGAAAAACAGAAACATGCTCCACAGCTCATGGCATATTCAAAGAAGAAGTGTAAGTGTGATAAGCAGTGGGGTTTGTGCGTATGCCCTACGTCCTCTGAAGTTTTACAGGAAGTATGGTACTAAAGAACCAAAAACTATTTTGAGACATACTTAAAATTTTAGTTTTTATATAGCCAAAGCTTCCAGTAAAGTTGAAGATGAAAAGAGATTTTTCTTATAGCTCTGTTTCTCCCAGTGATTCCAACAAGAAGTTGTACCATATTAATTTTTGACAAAATAATAAAGTAAGACTCAAATATCTTGACGACCTCTGGATTGTAAAGTTACTTATATGCTCTTACTTAATCAACACAAAATTGGCAAACCGCTGTGTTTGCCAGCATTCTTTCCTATCTGGAAAGTGGTTACAGTCAGAACTCCCAGAATCCCTCCTAGCTGATGAATGATTGGATGTGTCTGGTGGCAATAAATAAACAAATATTGTTCTATATTTTCTTTGGTGTAATGCTGTGTCCAAGGATATACACTGCAACACTTCTACCCAGACCTGATATCCACCTCTACTGCTGGGTGGGAACAAAAGATAAAACCCAGGATTACATTCAGAAGCACAGATTATGCTTAAAAAGAGACATCAGGTGATGTGGAGCTTTCATGGTTTCTATAGTTCCAAGGTTTGGGGGTTTTTTGAGAAAGTTGGTGCTTAGCTGTTACTACAGAGATTTTATGGTTTAAGGCAAAGAAAACCCCTATTTCATTTCTTATAGTCATGATTAAGGAAGAATTATGTGATAGACACATGTTCTGAAAGATTTTATTAATAAAAACAATTTTGTGTTATAGAAACAAAAAATACTTCCATCATTACAGAGAAAAAAAATAAATAGAGAAGAGAATTTGAGGATCCTAAGAAAGACCAAAAAAATGTTCACAGATCTTATACAGTTATCTGTTATACAGATCTGTATAAGATCTAGTAAAATACTAACTATATTATCGGATAGTTGGATCTTTATTCTTATCTAGTTAGCCTTTATTCTTTTTAGGTACCAAATCATCATCCTTCTATCGTTAGAATGTAGTTAGTATATCCAGCAACCTACTGAAATGCAGGATTAACCTAAAGGGAGAGCAATGAAAGGAAGAAAAAAGTAATTTGATCTTTGTTAGAGTTTTAAAACCTTTTAGCCATATCACTGAAGTCCTAAATTTAGTCACAAATGCATTCTCTTTCTTTGTGCTTGAGAAGAGTTTTTTGTAAACTGTACAGTGAGAACTCTTGAATAGCAGCCTGCCTATTTGTTCCTGTCAGCCCACAACCAAACTGACTCCCAGTTACCCTGACATACATTTAACTCATGGTCTTCTCTGGAACTCATGTTTTAATGTAGCTGCTGAGAACAAACACTATACTGTTAAACATTGCTGAGGTCACTGAAAGAGTATATTGCTCATTAAGATACTTCTTTTTCCCCTTACAGCACCTTTAATTTTACATTTCTCTGTGTTTATATGTAAATGGCAAAATTCTGCAGCTTAAAATATTTCAAGCCAAAACTGAAAAGGCAGTCATATGAGTCATATGGTTTCTTTGGAGAAGAGTGAAGAAGATGGACTATGGGTGAAATAGTACTGATTTAGTATCCAGTGCTATCTTGTTTACTCCACTCAAAATATTGAAGTTATATTAACATTAATGCTCCATTTGGGCGTTACTTGGGTTTTTATGACCAGTTGAGAAGAGGAGAAAAAAAATTGCAGGCTGATATGAAACCATTTGTTTGCTGTCTAAAGGCAGTTACCTTCCAGGCCTTTAACCACAGAGAAAAAGGAATTCTGGATACAAAATTCCCCAACTGAAAATGTGAGGAACAGACAAAGGTGTTTCTGAAAAAGCCCAGTGAGAAATCAGATAAAAATACAGAGAGAAGTATATTCCCCATGATTTGATCAGTATATTTGGCAACTCAGGAAAAGTAACACTTATATTTTTCTTTATTATAGAAGGAGCAATAGAAGCATAAAATACAGAAATTACTGGAAGAATAAAAAGATCTCTTACTGTAGTGCACAACATAATGTTTGTACTCTAGGTTGAAACAGCAAACAACTGGAGAGCCTTTTCAATCATGCTAAAGGCTGTATGATGATATACCAAGGCCAAAATGTCCCCTAGTTGCTGCAGCAGTGTGGTAAAGGTATATTGGCTATTCATATTCCAGCAGTAAAAGCAAGGAAATTTGCCCTGGTCTTCTGGAGGTAAATTGTCTATAACCTTAGTGTGTTGAAAACGAAAAAGGGATGACAAAAAAATGTGGAGTCTTTAAAGTCTCATAAGGTGCCCTTTATGGCAAAATGATTCCTAGCCTCAGAGTAAAATAACTATTACTTTATCTATGTATCACATAAAGTGCTTTACTCTTTAATCTTACACAGCATTGTTTAGTTTATGATTTGTTTTTGAAATGTTTTATTCTACAGCATGCCCTTAACAATAACTGCCATAACTTAAATGATGTTTTAATATCATGAGATCTCATTATAACAGTCTGCTTATTCAGTTTTTGCTGATATGTGAAGTAAGAATGCCAGCTGTTCTGGTTGAGTTACTGGGTCCATGGATTACTACAAGGAAAATTAATATAATCATTATTGCTTTTCTTTTCTTTCTTTTCTTTTTTTCTTTTTTCTTTTTTTTTTTTTGTCTATTTAGTAACAGTCAGAGGCTTCAGTCAAGATTAGATTCTCATTATAATAGATGCTGTACAAATATTAAAGATGGCCCTACATGGTAAATACAACACACTGTTTTGTTTAGTTTAACGTTGAAACAAGCTGAGCTTTGTTTACAGTTCCAGGAAGAGAGGGTATGTTTAAATAATGTTGTTAATGTTTAACTAATACATTTAACTCAGTAATCTAAAACCTGCAAAGAAAAAGATAACAAAAGCTGTATTTTAGGTCTGAGATTACACTGAAAACTGTCTAAAATATACTTCAATTATTTTGTACTGACTGTCCAAATATTGTATTGCATACTGATCTGGGGGTGGGGAAATGGAAGTAAAAATAATTTTTTACTATCACAAAACAACAAATATAGTAGCACTATTTTATTCCTAGCATATATGTTTATTTAATAAATTTATTGGTAGCAACCCAAAGAAAATTGAACCAAGTTGAAAAAAATTAGCATATTATCACATGTTGGAAAAAAATGAATGTGTGCAGATAGGTTGCAATTTCCTGAAATATATTGCTATTTGATATATTTTGCATACTGCAGGAAAAATAAGTTATCTTTATATCTTGTTATTATCCTATGTGTCAAATAGAATTTTAGTTTGTCATATTTCTAAAAAATATAGCCTCATTTCAAGAAGGCAGCCATCACTCTATATGTATATTTGTCATAGTTATTTTAAAGTCTTAACCATCACGTCAACTTGATTTTTCTTGGAGTGATAGAAAGATATAACCATCTTTCTTACTGTTCGCCAGAGAAAACTCATCAGCAAATGGTTAAGATCTCTAAAGATGATTGTATCACTAGCTCATTCAGAGCATGACAGAGAGAAAAAAAAAGGTACAGAGTATTTCAGACATGGTGTTCTAGTCAACAACTGGAATGAACCTATTCTTGGAAGATCCTCATGTAAAGAAGGTGCTATGAAGACAGAATCAGCAATGTGTAGTAATTCAAACTGTTTTAGCTCTTCTTGTTAAAAATTATTTTTAAATCAGTGTATCATGCCAAAATATCAGAATTCTTTGCAAAGGGGGAGTTTCAAAATTTTATCCAAAGTTTTCTTCTTGTAAAATATTTTCATACTGTGTACGCTATCATTTAAGTTTGACAATAAGAAACTTTAAATAGCAAGTAATTCACTTTGATTATGCTAGTATAATAAAAAGAAAGATGAGCAGCTCTGTTTATTATCAGTTATTGACTACAAGAAGAAAAGCTTCAAGTTTATTAGGCTGGGGTTGGAAAGGTCTCTGAGGATCTAGTAACAAGTAAAGTAAGTGATTATTTTTTTCCAATCTTTGCTTTTGTAAGAATCCTTGCATTTGAAAGAAAAATATATTGTTCCAGATTTTTTTATGGCTATCTCATTTTGTGGATGTTTAAAAAAAAAAAGTTTAAAAATTAACATCTATACTTTGTTTTTTTCATTTTGCATTCAGCTTTATCTTTTTAGGTAACTATTTAAAAAATGGCAAGAATCTTCAGTGTAACAATCTTTTCATATTAATATATGGCCTATGGTTTAGTAGTATATTTACAGAACAACATGTAATATGTTTGATCACTGCAGTGCTTCCCAGAAAGGGATCAGCACTTTTAGTAACAGTTTGTGACTACAGTAACTATGTATGGCCATATGAAGCAGAGAAAGTACTTTCCATATTCAACTGTTTGACTTTATCATGTCCTTTAATAGGTCTGTCAGCAAAAACTCCATCTATTTTTGTTATATAACCTAAGAGAAATACCAATAAGTCAGTTACAGATGATTCATTCATAACCAAAAACATTGATGTCACTTAGTAATGTCAAAAATTGAAGTTCAGCATATCAAACAAAAACCCAAGAATAATATGTTTGCCTGTATCAAGTAATCTTACCGGTATTTTCCAGGTCTTTTTACTCCAATCAGTGTCAAAGGTTATACATGCAATAAAGAGTATGTGCATATCTCAACCTTTATAATTATGACAGAAACTCTCAGAACATATAGCAAATATTTCAGTTGTAGAAAAATTCTGTTTTGAGAGCACTGTGATAACTTGAAATAGCTCACTGTAATGAGATTTGGGCATTTTACAAAGATTAATTTTATGCAATACACACACCAGTCAGAGCTCAAACAGTGAATAAATTAGACCCATGTTGCACTTTAATTCAGTGTGATTGCTGATTGACAAGTATTGCAATATATACACATTCAGCTCTTAACCACCAGTTATGATCCAACTAGTGAGAGATGTCTCTGCCCAAATTAAGGTGCAAACAAGACTATATGCCAAAGTCAATAATATGGATTTTATTTAACAGTAAATGTGATATATAGAGCGAGAAAGAAATAGAAGAGAGGTGTGAGAGAGAAAGTGAACGAGAGAGAGAGAGAGAGAGAGAAAGAGCAAGCGAGCGAGCATGCGAGAGAGCAAGAATGAGAGAGATCAAGCAGAAGATAGTCACCACCCATGGATCCAGCTGCATCTCACTGGTCCTTCTTCACCCTGGGCTTCTTGGTGAGGGCGGTTCTGGAGACACTACCTTCACACAGTCCAAGTTCCAGGTATCCACAAAGGTGTATTCCCACAACTTGGGGTGATCTTTGTTTCAACGGTGACATATATAACACTTGCTTCCTTTCATGTGGTTTGCTACAGTGGTAATTTTTATCCAGATGCATTAACCAGGATGTGATAACCAGATCTTACCTCTGCCAGGCCTGGAATCAGCAACATCGTGTAGCAAATTCCTCCCTTTTTTGCTTATCTCAAGTTCCTGCTGCGGTAGCTTATCTCATGGCAAGTTCCCTCTGTGACCTTGACAGTGTTTGAGACAGGTAGCTGTGCTCTTTACATCCTTACAACATTTTTGTAACTATTTGATATTTTCCCCTTTCTTGCTTATGGCTGATCCAGTTAATCCTTACCATCTCTCATGATTTCTTATGAAGGGAAAGGTCTAGCATGTGCACCTGCAACAGGGAATCTCAGAGTTACTTGAATTTGATCTTATCCAGCCAAATAGTTCCTGTCTTTTCTGTACTTATTTTCTGTGCTTCTGAGCTTTAGGGTTGGGATCATTTTTTTTTTATTTTGGTTAGGTTTGTTGTTTTTTTTTTTTGTTTGTTTGTTTCATTCAGGGTCTGTTTTGTATGGTTGGTTGGTTGGTTGGTTGGAGTTTTTTAAGGGAACAATAGGTGCAGAATAGAAATGGGAATCAGTTAGAATAGAATGCTCAGGTCTTGAATCATATGATATTCCATCAAAGTGTCTAATTTGTTTATTAAAACACCTTGTTCTTCTAGGAAGCCTATCAGAAATGTTGAGGAAATTTATTGTCTCCAAATCTGAGCCCCAAGGTACTCATTTTCCACCTTGCTCATCTGATTCAAGCTCCAACTAATATACAGCATGGCTGTATTACAAAAAATTATGTTGATTAACTATGCTGCATTTCAACAGGCAAACACAGAATCCAATGGTAGCTTCAGTTGCTCACTAGTGTGGTGATGTTATCCTATGTCGTATTATGGCTGCTTGGATGTTCAGAAGAAAATAGACTTTGAAGGCTTCTAAAACTGTGTCTTTTATGGCAGACAGGTAAAGGGATGGGAAATCAAAGGGCTACTGTTACTTTTGGCTGTAGGCCAAGCAACAAATTCAGCCAAAAATTTTAATTGCTCACTCCATCATTTTTAGTGTAATAAGACTAATAGTCAAAATTCTTTTTAAGTGATCAAAACCTTATGCCCTGGTAGGTTCAATGTTTTGGAGATACATTTTATTTATTAGGAATTAAGATATCAGATTCGGATAATTCTGGCAATGTCTTAGATGTTGCTATAATTTCAGCAGCACCTGACAGCTGTAAGATATATCAGTAAGTTATTGCAAATAAGTTGGTTATCATGTAGCTTTGCACTGGAAGAATATTTAGTGAAATTAGCGTTAGTGTTAGTGACAGTGAAACCATTTGGCAAATCTAGCAGGGAATTTAAAAACTAATAAGGAAATAATATATGCATCTCATCCACCTTAACCCTGTAATGTATAAACCTGAGGACTCTCATATCAGGTAAGACTAATGTTCCCATCTAATCTAAAATAAATTTTAATAATTAATCAGTTACACAAGTATTGACACCTCATCTAAATACCTGATAGCAACCTGACTAGAGTTACCATGTTCAGGTAAGCTTTGACCAGTACAACTTTTCTATTGTGTGTGTGAGTGGCTTGAAAGCCATGAAACACAAAGGCACATTTCTTCCATTTTTGTTAAAAATTATCTATTGTTATTTTCTTTAGATATCAAAGTACTGTTTGGTCTAAGTGGAGAAAAATACTGCTTGTCTTTGTTGCAGGAGGGAAAATCCTGGCCAAGGAAAGGTAGACTAGAAATTTTTCAAAGGTTATATACCAAGTATGAAAGGTGAAAACTGGAAGTGGGACGAGGCAGGAGTGGGAGTGCTGAGGCATTGAAATCACACCACACAAGGGGAGGAATGCTCCATACTAGGCAGAACTCACCAGGAGTCTGCTTTCTTTGCCTTCATCTTCCATTGTAAATCTGCATCTAATGTTTTCTTGGTGCATCACCATGTTGAGGAATGAACCATCTTAATAGACTTCAAAAGTCTTCTTCTTTGCTCATTACAAAAATTGGATAATTGCCTGTCCACTGGATTATATCAGCCACCATGGATGACTCAGGCAAGGCAAAGAATTTCCTTTTACTTGTGCTTTTGAATGTATCTAACAACTTCCCTGTTCAAGGAGAGGAATTCAAGCTCTAACTTATAGTAAGAGTAAGCATGCAATTTGGGTGAGGTTTGTTGTTGTTGTTGTTGTTGTTTTTGGGGAGGGTTTGGTGAATTCCAGGGGGGTTTATGTATTATGAAATGACCTAATTATATAAGGTTTGATTATATTATTGTCAAGCATTCACTATCAGTTTTCTTGCTTTTCAGAATACCTTCAATGCTGATAAAAAGGATTCTAGTTGAAGTTTCCTAAAATGTAAATTCCATGTATTTGCCCCTGATTTTCAAACCTAAATGGTACAAGCACTTTCCTTTTAGTATTCATATGCTTTCTGGGTTTATTTACAATCTGCTGAGGAACAGAAAAAACCTCCTCAGTGTGAGTTGCCTTATCTTAAAAAGTGGACAATGCAGCCAATGTGTAACACCATCTATTAGCATATCAGTCAGAGTTTTATTTCACTCCCCCAAAATAATAGCTCTACTTTAAAAAAGACTGTGATTTATGATTCAGAATCATAAGAACTTACTTTCTAAGCCAGTAAAGAAGACATCTGGGAAGAGTAGATCTCAGTTTCTTTAAATCTCAGAGATTTTACGTTTTATAAATTCAAATTATCTGCTTTCCACATTGAAATAGTGCTTCATAATGACAAAAGGTGTACAACATCCAGACTTCACAACAAGGCTTCACTGGAAGGGTGCAGGAGACGTTTTGTGAATATGGCATTAAGAATAACTGGTGGTTGTCTTCTATTGGATGTGAGCAAGAAAATAAATTCAAATAGTTCTTAGATGGAAGCTCCCGTTACATTAATGTCCAATATTAATAATTATACTTCTGAGAAAATTAAGGAACTGTAAAGACTACTGATTTCAAAATTTAACTGAAGCTTCAAGAACCTTGGGATTAGTCACAAACAGAGTAAACAAAGGCAACACTAGAAGTTAATGTGGTTGAAACTGAATCTGTGGAAGCCAGAGGAGAAACATGGATCACAACTGTTCAGAATTAATGAAGTCACCACATACTGGCATGAAGTTTGATGATGTTATTCCTGCTTTGCACTGAGTATAAGATCTGGAAGAATAATGCAAAGAATGAGGATTCTGATTATGGCATATGTAAGCGTAAAACTTTAATTGACTTTCATTGAGCCATGATAACACCCAGCTAGTGTTTTTGCATGTCGTAGCAAATATAGAGCAAAACACATAAACTACATGTTCTGAGACATGGTTCAGTATGTTTGAAACTCTTGTCTTTCTTTTATACCTGACCATGACACAGAATTCCTGCTCACCCTATTTATATCATGCTTGCCATACTTTCTTAGGGAAAAAAAAAAAAAGTAGAGCAAAATATACAGAAATTCTGGTAACATACTGTGAGATCAACTTCTGAATCATTGTGGAAGTATTTTGCAAAACATTAAACTCACACAGAATTTGTCAATTCAAAATGCTAAGTCTTGTTCTATTAGCTTTGTAGTGGATTTACCTGCTGTATCCAAGTGCATACACAACTGTGCTAAGGAATTTCAAACACAGCCTTCCGCATCACTTTTGTGCAGGAGGCAAAGAATTCCCTGTCAGAAGTTGCTAACTCTGCACACTGAAATCTCCAACTGGCTTCAAGTAAGGGCAGAAGTTTTATTTGGAAGAGGTGTTTCAAGTAGTGATGAATGATGTAATGGATTTTTAATGTGAGCAAATGGACACTTAGGATATATAACTGTTCTTCCTTTGTACCATTTAGCTAAGTTCAAAATTTGCAATTCATTTAGTGTTTTATAAATTGTTATTTTGGAGTTGGGCCAGAAATAAGAACAAAAATTGAAATTATCATCATATTATTTTTCATCTGAAGTGTGCATATAAATGGAAGGAACCGAATCAAGACATAATTCAGACTCATTATAGATAGTAGTATAACACTGACATATGCTGATACAAAAAATTAAGTACAGGATTAATTATAGATAAAAATAATGTAAACATATGCAATAAAATAATTAGATGTGAACTTGCTAATAGAAAAAAAGAATGTTTACCCTGTTGAGAGACAGACTTAAGATCTACTGATAGTTACAAGATCATGCTAGTACTGCTAAAGGACATTAGAAGTTTCTACAAAATATTTCATCAGATGATACTATTCAAAATACAGGAAACTGCAAATATTTTCATTCACTTTAATACCATGTGTTTCAGCAGTTATTAAATATAAAAAGGTATATAAAGCTATAGCTTCTGGATGGCACTGGTCTTGCAATATTTCTACTCTATGCTAGTTCTCCTGTAACAGATTAGATTTCGTACTGAAATCCTTCCAGGTAATTTTGGGGCATTTCTGCCTCTTGCATCGAATGAAATTTAACTTTGTACATTATCAAATATCATTAGGACAGCTAATTTCTATAACAAATATTCACCTCTTCTACTCTAAGTATCTATCCTTGGAGACCTTTGATGTTTAATTTATGGAAAATCTAACTTTAAACGAAGAATTACCCAAAAAGGTTATAAGTCAAGTAGTACACACCAGTATGACAGCTTGTTGCCAGGCTAATGGGGAAAATACAGTAAGGTCAATAAAACCTTTCAAAGTTTTCAAAAGGCATGTACCTGTAGACTTTCTTGTTAGATCAGGGTTTGCTTTAGCAAATTATTGTAATTTGCCACAATCCAAATATCCTCATCATTTCAAAACTGTGTGCAAAGCATTCACCAATCCATTCCCAATCTCCTGAGTATGTGTCTTGGTTTGAGCTGGCAAATTGCCAGCCCTCCAAGACAGAGGATTAGAACCTCCCCTCAAAACCGAAGAAAGGGAGGAAAAGAGAGGGGAAGGAAGAAAAAACTCCAAAACTGCATTGTATGCTAAAACTACATATATTTTACAGACAGG
>JAWWLZ010000139.1:35628102-35640159 GCA_035041345.1 Poliocrania exsul
ATAAAACACTATTGGCTAGGGGGAGTCAGCTGTCGGCTTGGCCCAGCCCAGATCAGCTGACAGCCCCCAGGCCCAGGTTGAACTTCAAAATACTCAAATTTAGGCCCACCTAGGTGAACTTATGACAGTATGACTCAATCCTGAAGTCTCCTCAATAGTCAATATGTGCTGTTGTAGTGAAATGAATATTGATTAAAATAGTGCTTCAAGAATAAAAACCATTCTTAAGTAGTCAAAATTTCCACTCCAGAGACTTCTTGACACAGTTTCCAAAGCACTGATCTAACTCCAGCCCAACAGTCAGTTGGGGAACAACAGAACAGTTTGTGGCAAGTATGCACTGCCCTAAGCTCTACCTCTAAGAGATATCAAAGCATTACACAGGGCATAGGCAAGAGTCCAAGTGTCATGACCTTACTTCTGATATCTTGTTTGAACAGAAGGGAGGTAAAGTCTATTCCAATAGTACATGGAGCCAGTTGTCTGGATAGAGACAAGAAATGAGAAATGGTCTCTAAGCACAGAAATAACAGCTGTCCCTGTGCTTCTTTGTTTTAAAGAAGGATTGATTTATCTTTTTAACCCATCTCTGTACTTTACATACACACATATAAATATATATGTTTCAGGAACAGATGTGAACTTTGTGAAATGAGGTGATTGTTATTTTTTCTTCCTTGTTGTGCTTTATCCATAGGAGCTTTTTTTTCTTCCTTGTGTTTTTCTTTCTTGTTGAAGGGTATTTGCATTTACCTTCAGGCTAACGCCAAGACCCAGCGATTAGAAGAAGTGTATTTGTGGGTTTCAGAGAAACCATTTTTTTAAAGTCCCTGAGACAGCACCACTTACAGAGAGTGTTCTGGATCCTTTATGATGTTACATGATGGTGAATTTCATAATTTACTGCTACACAGGGTGCTAATAAATGCCTCCCTAATAGGCAAATACTTTTATTCCTAAAATGTCGATTACTGTAAGTGATTCAGAAATCCTAATGAATAGTTATGTATAAGGAAGTAATTTTGAAAATGAGTTTTTGGAGTGCATGAAAACAAAAAGAAATGTAGCTTGCTTAGGACGTGCTGATGAGATCAAAGAAGTCCAACAGAAAATGGAACTCTTGGACTTGACAGGAATAATTTTGTTAAGTGTGATCAGATATGACTCTCAAAAAGAGTAAGCATCCAAATAAAAGGCATTTAATCTTACAATAAAACAGTGCTTGAAGCATTTGTGAACATTCATCATATCCCTTCAGTATGGGCAAGGAATATTTTAGGCTAGATTGTCACTATCCTTTCTGGCAGAATTCAAGTTATGAATACAAATAGCCTCTATATATTTGGCTAACAGGGTAGAGGATGCCTCTGAACCCACTGCTGGCTTAAAAAGATCATAGCTGATGAGGAGGTCAAAGCCTGTTTCTGTGTGTGATGTTTCATGTGGCAATGGTTAAATTTATAATTTTGGCTGACATAATTTTCTTGTGGATATACCACAGGCCAGATTTGCATTTTTGTGCATTCTTCCATGGGTTGATTTCTTCTGGAGAATTTAATTCTTATCTGAGTCCAATCATGCCCTCTTCCTCTCAGACTTTCAGTAATCATCTTACTTCACTTGTCCTCTAAGTAAAAACTTTCTTCAATATTTCAGGAGTCCTACAGTGTTTCTACAGTCCTGTTACACTGCAGGTGCTGGGGAAGTTGGCCTTTATTTTTTGGATTTTTTTTTCAGTAAAAATGTAAGTCTTTCTTTTCTGCATGATTTTTTGAAATTTTCCTCAGAGTGTCTGAGAAAAACCTTATAAACAGTTTGCTGCAGACTTCTTACTCTTTCTTTTCAAGTCTGTACACAACACATACAAAAGTTTCTCTCTCCACCTTTTTTTCCCCTTCTGAAGAAATAAAGCCTTCAGAAACACTGCCTTTCTCTTTCTTTGCCATCTAGTTTTCTTAAACACTCTTTCATTTGAAGAATGCCTTTTTTGTGTTTTCTTTTTCATTTTCTGTCAGGTGAGACTGGATTACCTCATGATGTCTTACATTAAATTTTGAACAAGAAAGTAGGATCGGCCTACGCACTGAGTACCGTGTGCTAAGATAGATGCCTGAGGATTTGATATGCCTCATGTACAAACCCTTCTGAGATCCTCTTGCATATGTCACATGCCTTCCTCTGTCCCCAGTTCAGGCAGCATCCTAGGAAACTAAATGTAGTATGAACTACAGCAATGCCACTGCACTGTGTTTAGGCTGTGAGTCCTGTACTAATAAAAGTGACCTTTTAATTGCTGATTTGAATTCAGAAATTGCATAGAAAATCATTATACCATGTGTTTTAGACTGTAAAATTAAGAGAGGAGCATTTGAACTGCTAACTACTGAAATGCAAATGGTTCACTCTTATGCCAGTAGTTTTACTGAAAAGGGTATGCCATCAATTTCACAACACTTCCATGCTGACTGCTGTGTACATAAACTCTCTCACTTGAAATATCACCAGTGAGAACCAGCATATAGCCACAGATAATTATCTCATACTATCTTTCTCATGAGAGTGGATTTTGGCATATGCGTACATCTAAAAATTCTTTTGCTAAGCACCTGGTCTTGTGAAAGGCAGTATGTTTCATAAAGTTTAAGTAGTTGTTATTAATCATTTTACTTTCTTAGAGAATGCTGTTTATCAGATTGGCATGTAGGCAGTCAGACTAGCATTTAACTACCACTACTTGAAAACCAAGCAATGGCTGGTGATCAGCTGCCAAAGGTCAAAGTGACATATTTGCCACTCTGGGAAGACAGAGGAGTCAGTTTGGATAAACTGGACCTTTTACTTTTCTTCCATTACTTTGAATCAGGACAGCAATGGCTATAACACAAAGTCTCAGAAAATTATTCTGGTGATCAGACAACCATTTTCTCCAGAAAAATGCAATGAGTGACATGTGTGATCTCATAGAAGCACCTACAGTAGAATACAAGTTCATGCAGCTCCTGACAAAAAGAGACTCCAGAGCTTGACCAGTTCAGTGTCTACCTGGGGACATGAAAGATGTTTTCGGTGCTTTATGTAGGCCTTTAGTCCTAAATGACTTGGCTTTGTGCTCTGTGGACTCATAATGGGTAGCAAAGACCTTAAGCTTCCTTCTGTGATTCTTCCTAACCTGTGTCTGGTTTTGTTGCAGACTTCACTGTTGCATATCGTTTCAGAGTGTTTTAAGGCATCCAGTTTGATGGCACCTAGGCAGTCACAGCTCCACCTCACTCAAAATTTACTGTGAGCCTCATTATTGGTAATGCTTCATATGTGTTCAATATTCTGAAAATGGTGAAAAAAGTAAGTTTCAGTATGGAGGAAGGAGGATAAAGTTTACAGGTAGAGAGGGAGCACTGGAAATCCTAGAGTTTTCATGTAAGTATTCAACATATTTTATGATGAATAACTTAATAGCTGATAAACAAGTTATTTGACTGTATTCAGTTTTAGTATTTTTTTTAAATAGTGCAATATTTACAAATACTAAACAAGTAAAGAATTTTATTCAGGCATTAGATTTTGTTTTGAGAAAGGAAAATAAATTTCAGTACAGACACTTCTGATAACATAGTAAAAAATAAATAAATCACTTTATCAGTGAAAGAAGAAAACAATCCTAAAGGAACATTTAATCTTTCCTTTTGTGTACATAAGGAAAGAATCCATACTGCTTTAATCTGGAGTTGTATTGGTTTCAGTTTGCTCCAGTGATGAATAAGGATGCAATTATTTGTGACAAATATGAATTTCTTGTAGGTATTTTATATAAAACACAGGGAAGTGACAAGAAACCTAATAGGTATTTGGACCACAGAGGAAGTTTAATCTATCTTTGAACCACATTTAGTTCTGTAGGAGTGTACTGCACTTGTCCCTGAATGAGATTAGTTATTTTGTGCACAGATTATGATATCACCACAATAAGCATGACAAATGCTCCAATTTGAGCAGGAATCCTGTCTGAATGTTAAAGATCCCCTTCTAGGCATTGCCTCTGAATTTCTAATTTGCTAATCATGTTCATTATGAAAAATATATGAGACATCACAAATCCATCTTTTAATAAAGGACAGGAAAAGCATCCAATTAAAATTCTCTGGGAGAAAGGCTTTTTCCCTATATACATACAGACACATGCACATATGCATCCACACACCCCCTTTTTCCATTACAAAATTTTTTACTGTTTTGGGGTTCTCTCCAGTAAAAACTCTTCCTGGGGACCTGACCAATACTGTGTTTTTCAGGTGCTCATAAAAGTGTTTTCTGTACCATTTCTGTAGGATCAAGCAGATCTAGTCTGAAAACCTTGAGTTCAGCATAACAAAATAAAATGGGAAGGTATTTTCTAACAGCAAAAATTGCTTCACAGGAAATGCAGGTGAAAAATTAGAGATTTTCATCAGGTCTCAAACATATACAACCCAGCCTTCTTCCAGCTCAAAAATGGTGATCACCTATAAAGCTTTCAAGATAAACTAGGAGAAGAGGTAACATAGAGAGAATAGAAATATATTTTGGCCTTTGATTAAGTTTATTTGTAAGGCATTATATATAACATTAAATGACTTGTTAACTTCCAAATCTTGCATCATAAAGCATTGCTAAGACTTATGATTAGTGATTGTGGCCTTAAAATGTCCTTGATCTGAGCACACTTTTTTTTTCAATTTGCGTACCTACCTTGCTGAGATTCTCTATTTGTAATTTTGGTTTTTACACTTCTGTATTTTGTGAAACATATCACTGGCTTGAGTCCAAAATAGAGCTCTTATTTTTGACTTTTTCCTTGTGTATAATGGCTTGTTCCTATATAATAGCTGTCTCTAATCAGGAGGTTCTACTGAAGTTCAAATATTTTAATGAAAATTTGAACTGTGAAACTGTCAAATGGTTTGGAGTGTGAGCTGGACTGTCTTCATTATGGTAACATGAGTCATAAAACGTATTTTTTTAACATACTCTCATTAAATACTTTGCAAATTTTTGTCTTAAGTTAAACTGTAGTATCTATTAAGTAATCGAGGTAAACTTATTTATTAAGTAAAATAAGGTTTTTTTATAATTGGAAGTGATCAGTGTACTTCATATAATCTGGCAGTAGAAGACTGCGCACCCACAGGGCTACTTAAGTTCAAAACCAATTTGGTGATCTTCCAACTGGAAATTACAATAAATTAAGGTCATTTCTCCAAGGAATGACATAAGCACTAAGTAATGGAGTTTCTTTTTTATGTTGAATCACATAAGTAAAATTAGAGCCTGTTTAATTACATCTATTGTTGAATGTTTTGATCAGACATTTAAATACCTGCAGTGAGGCTCACAATCACATTTCTTCTTGCTAAGCTGCAAACATTAAACCCCCAAACAATCAAGGCAGGCATATCTGTTTTGCACAAAATAAAGCAGGAGAAAACAAGCTAACTAGTAAAGCTATAAAAAGAAAAAAGAAAAAAAGAAAAAAAGGGAAAAAAATGCACCAGGCCCTACAGATTGTAGATTTCTATATTTCATATTAAAATATATGTTGGTGTCTATTTTTTACACTATGCCATTAAAGTTTTACTGATTTTAAAATTTACAAAGGCCTAGGATATGAGGGTAAGTAGGTATTTTCCCCTCTCGTTTCTCCACATTGCCATGCCATTTTGAAAGGTATACCATATCTTCAAAGGAGAGGCTGATCATTGTACAGTACTGTGTGAGGAACCACACAGCTGGATCGTTTTTAGCCTTCATTGAACTCCAAAAATGACTCTGACCTTTGAGCTTCACACAGGCTTTCTGATAGTAGTATTGCATTAAGAAAGACAGTTCAGCTTAAGGCCACCATATCCGTTTTAAGAGAACTCACATGAGACTTTGGGGCAATTCTTTGCTTTCAGTTTACTCATTAGCTTAGTTTTGCACTCCACAATCCCTTGTTTTCCTCCCTTATTTAAGAAAATAGGAATAGAAAATGCTTTCTCTGAGGGCTTGGAGAGGTAAAAAGGAAAGACAATATTGCACTGACCAGATGAGATTGTACAGATGCAGCAGAATTTTATTCCGGCTCTTAGGTCTTGTGAGCAATAGACACTAACTCTGCAAATACCTATGAATTTCATGTTTTTCATGTTTAAACTTTTGGGCCTATTTGGGTAAACTGAGAGGCAATAAGTTGACTCAAGAAATGCAAAGAAGGTCTACATTCAGATGGATTAGCTGGAAAAGCCTGTGCAAACTGTAGTTGATGTTGACAAGTGAACTACAGAGTCTGTGCTTTATTGAATTTTGTACAGTTAAATAATGTAAGAAAATGACAGAAGGAAATGTGTTAAACTTATACATATGGATGTTACAGTCATGCATGAACATTTTGGACATAAAAAGCTACTTAATCATCTTTCTCAGATAATAATGTTTGATGTTGTTCTCAGAAGTACTTTAAATATAAGAAGATAGTATTAATAAAGCATTAGAATTGAATTTTAATAGGAATTTTAGTTAAGTTCATGAATATTCATCCAGGTAGCTTCTGCCTCTGGACTAGATATCTATGATTTTCAATGCCTGCATAGCATGACTGTAGTCCTGGGTAGTTAATTAAAAACTTATTATGCATAACAATAGATGCATAAGTCAAGACCTCCTACATGGATACAAGTCTATATTGTTATAAGAAACATTCAGTTTAATGTAGACAAAACTGCAAGTTTCTGAACAGTAATTATGGCTTTGCAATGTGTTATAATTGGACAAATAAGGTTGAAAATGCTTTCCTTTTTATATTCTGTAGAACCAGAACAGTGGTGAACAAGATATGCTAAAAGTACATGAAATCAATTTCTCTTATTTATTTATGCCATTTTATGTTTCATTGTAGATTTATAATTAGATTTTGTGAGTATTTAAGTGATACAAGAGTGACAAGATGCTCAATTTTTAAAAACACATTATTATAGCAACGTTTAACAACTGAGTTAATTTTTTTAAAAATCTTACTTTGCTCAGTAGAATAGAAAAAAATGAGAAAATATGTATTTCAACCTTGCTTAGCAAGTAAAATTTAAAAAAAAATATTTGGACTCCTATATGTCATTATCAGTGGGTGAATTACAGGGTTTTCAGAAAATGTAGGAAAATATGTTAAATCTATTCACTGTGCAAGAATTATAAAGGACTCTAAGTTTACTTAATCCTTGCTTAAGGGTTTGCAAAGTCAGTCTGTATTTTATCTCAGTGGTTGGGTAATTGCTTCATTGAAAAAAAAAAAGGTTTGCCATTGGCTTCAGCTGAAACCAAAATTTTTCCCCATGAAGTGCAAAGTAACATAGATATTCCATTTATTTTCTCAATAGGGTGCTTACTATAAGATATTAGAGAACTTTCTCCAGATCTTTCCTCAAAAGAATTTCGCCACATCAATATTAAACATCATAGTAACATTCTGGGTTCCAGGAACTAAATCCTGCTTTTAGAAGGACTGAGTGAATATGTTCAACCAATAGGAATTTAAAAATGCTGTGTCTATGTTTTGGAATCCATTTCAAACACAGACGGACTTGTTTCTCTTTTCAGATTCAGCCAAACTTCCCTAACTGGCTGAGTGGTCCCACCTAGCTGGATATTTCCACAGGGATTCACATGAAGCCCTGTCTTGTCTCATATGGTTTTTGTGTCAGTAGTGCTCTTTAGTGTGATTCTCGGTACTCACCACCTGCCACCTGAGTAGAAATGTTAACAAACACTAAGCTATGTGCCAAAACATATTTGATTTAAGATTCATGTAAGTTAGTAACACTTTTCAGCTGGAAACTGTGTTCTGTTGAGACATGTCATTTTAAAACTGAAAAGGTTATGTTTTGTGTTTCTGTGTACAAAGCATGAAACAGGCTAATTTGAAAGCTTAGATAAATACAATTAGATTGTAACTTTCTTAATGATGAACTTTGCTTTGCTGCGTGACTACTGGTTTCCTTAGCCAGAGACACAGAATAACTTAGGCTGGGACTTAAGGAAATGCTTTATAATGTGGTCAGGAGTCATGTCTTGATTTCTCTCACTTTGATTTCAGAGAGGGTTGGAAGGGCCTCTGTACTGATTATATGGATTTTGTGTTTATACTAAAGTATAAATAAAATATTAAAAATAATATTTGCTTATTACATATTGGTGGCTGAAACTTGTCTAAATAGTTGGTTTAGTTTCAAAGTTGCAGTTCATGAAGATAATTTTAAAATTCTGCCAATAAACTAAAGGAAAGGTCAGAATATTTATTGCACTTTTCCCTTCCTTTTAGTATTTCATTATTAAAGTGCTCCTGCCAGAAGCAGCTTTTCCATTAGGCTTCTGTGAATAGCCCTCCTTTAGGACAGACCTTTCAGTCTTGAAATGCAGATCAAAAGAAAAAAGAAGTCTTGGAAATATCTTAATATCTCTACTCACTCTGCATATCATAAAGTATAAAACTGATACATCACTTTAATCATCTCTTAGTGTTTCTATTACCACAGTATCTATAGAAAGTGTCAGATCAATGGTTCCTCAGTGCTAGACATTGTACCCCACAGTACAATACAATCCTACATCCAGGAGCTTATGATCTTCAGGTCCTAGTCTTGCAAAGGATCCCAGTACCCAAACGGAGCACAGAAAAGCCTGAAGAAAAGCCCATAATATCCAAACTCATGGACCTTTTGTTGCAGAGTTGTAAAAGCAATAAGCAGTGCTAGCAGCAATAGGAAAGAAAAATTTCAAGCTCCTTTTGTTAGTTTATATTAAGGACCCATTCAGCAGTGCCTAGTGTGCCAACTAGCAGACTAGGTCAGAGTACTTTAGGCAATTTCATTATAAACACTGCTATTGAGAAATTTATAAGACTGCTATAAAACTCCACTCAAGGCTGATCAGTGCCAAAGAACATTCCTTTTCCACTTAAAAATAACATGCGGCTGCTGTTTATAAATTATAGCGTTGCAAAAGTGGAGAAAGAAAAATCTGTAAAGGCATAAATTGGGATTGGACACCCATTCTCTCTTTCTTGGAATAGCAGTCAATAAATGAAAAAATGGGTTAAGCAAAAAACTTGTACGCAATTCCCATGTAACAAAGCATAAATTTTGATTAATAGGAGGAAGTAACAATGGAAATTTGCCTGCATAAATTTTTCCCCCCTCAACAGGCAATTTTTTTCCAACTCTGTCTTTTAAAATTATAATTACACTTTGGATTATGTTCTTTTGGTTATTGAAACTTTAAAAGGACAAGTTGCTAGAGTTTCAAAATTGTCTTCTGTAACTTCTCCTTCATATAATTTTATACCTGCCCATATTGTCATTTTAACAACTTCCTGCTGTGATAAATTGTAATGACTATCTGCCCATGATCACCTGTCAGTTATAAAATATTGCAATATACATTTTGAAATTGGACAAATTAATCTTTACGTGATAGACTTTTTCACTGTCTTATTTCTTATATGCCTCTAATATTTCTTCTTCTAAATTTGGCTGGCTTCTAATTAATAAAATTAAATTAGAAGAGTTAGACAAAGGAAATTAAATTTCAAGTTGCCAAAGGACAAAAAGTTTGAGTAATATATACAAAATGCATGAAAAATCATAGTTCTTGCTGCACCTCTGTTCTTCAAGGATTTACAAAGAATGCAGAAATCAACATCTGTTAATTTATTTATGTTTTGAGAATAAGTAGTGAGTATGCACAGTATTATTAACAATATGTATTTGCTGGATGTGTTTTCTCCTTTCCATCAACACTAATTTCTAGAAAAGTGTAGTTGGCATTGACTTGGATATAACAATCTCCCTTATAAGCAGTCCACCTCCTCTCCAAGAACAAATTTGTCATGTGCTCTTGTAGCACACTCTTAACACAGAAACATGAAAAATAAATAGTAACTTCAGACACGAACAAAAGGAAAAGGTCATGTTTAGGAAAAGGTGTTTCTCACTATCACTCTAAAATGAACATCTAAATAATACCTCTCCTAACAACTCTGCTGGTTTTAACTTCCTTTATTTTCTTGGTGTTTCTACTCATACACTGGATGATCAAAAGAATGCTGCTGGTGGAAGACAACCCAGCAAAAAGGAATGAATGCAGTAAAGTGATCTAAGTCCTTGGAATACAAGTAGAGGGTGGGATCCTTCAGCAAATTGCCTCCAGCCCTCTAAGTTCTTCGGTTTTGTGGGAACAGACTGACTTACAGGGTACAGAACATCTACCTTCTCCCTTTAAAATCCTCAGACATTAAAAGGAAAAATTTCATAGAGTCGCCTCTTTGGAGAAAATACAAACTATGTCTAGATCAGTAAAATTTCTTAAAATGTCTTCTAGTTGCAGTTAAACTGTTATCCAGATCAAATTGGGAATTAAAAACAGGCTTGTACCTCCTACAGTATTTGAAGGCCTTTAGGACAGAATTCCTAACTAATTTTAGAAAGGAACAAAGGACCTGTTAGAAATGTGAGGTGAGTCTTATCTAATCTAGCATTCTGTTACCTTCCTGTTTCCAGATATATGTTGCTATACCTACATAAGGAATAAACGAGGAATAACATTTTTGGATTTTCCTATACTTGTCATCCATAATTTCATAAATACATTTATATACACTAAAAATATTATATATGTTGTGTGTAGAGATAGTTTGTTGTGATGTAGAAAATCTGCTTTTCATAGTAGCAAATGGCAGCTGGAATTTTTTCTCCCATATATGGTATGGTACTGAAATGTGAGGGGTATGATTTTGCAGGAGAATAACAGTTTTAACTATATAACATGTTTAAAATCCCAACTGAACATAATATAACTTTACTAGCTCATTTCTCCTGAGGCATCAACACCATTTATCACTACTACTTCCATCTGGCATGTCTGAACTATCATGATCAGCATTTTATGGGGAAATGAAAGCATTCAATATGGTCTCTCTTCTCTAATGCTCTTGGGTCAGATACCATACTGCTGGAGGCAGTGAAGATGCATTTTTATCACACACTTGAGAGACATCCATTTGACATATTTTATAGGTTAAGACCAGCCAAGCTTTCCTTATTTGCACTGACCTGGCATGGGGTCATTTGGTATGATAACAATCTAAGACTAATTGAAGTTTTTATTCTGCATTGTTAAAAGTTTGCACATGCAGACAAATATTTGGGGGTAGAACCACAAATTTCTAGTACATTTTTTGCAGATCTTAGAAAGGCAATGGAATCTCCTGCCCAACTGTTTTCTCCCTAAGAAAAGGCTGCATGTGGTTTAACTTAGCTGAGATTTTGTGAAGAGGTGTTAGTTACTCTCATTTTCTCACAGAGAATTCATGGAATGTGGGCTGATAACTTAGTTAAGTGCATCTTGTAGTTTAGGTTTAAAACTTCAATTCTAGTGTGTAAAAATATATGGCTGTTCCTTTTTACACCACGATTTCATGAGTCTCTGTCAATTTTTAAGCCTCAGTAATCCATCATGTGAGAAGCAGTGTTACCACAAATACTTTTTATCATAAGCTCTTCTACAGTCATTTGTGATCATTTTAAGATAGAGGAGGAATTCTGGAATAAAATATTAGTCTGTAATGCTCCATAGACCACACCACAATACTGAATTTCTTTAGAATTCATCCTAATAACATATATCTACTTACATAATTTCAAACTCCATTTTTCAGTGCGACATTAAAATAAAGACATTCCTTTTACTGACATTATAGAGGTTGTGAAAAAATATAGGCAAATTTAGTATAACAGGACATAGTGAGTACATGGGAGATTTGGATAAAATTAGTTCTGAGCATCGCCTTTTATTGCCTCATGCTTTTTCTTGATTGAATAATATTACATTAATCAGGCAAGCCTCCCTGACACCCAATCCCATCAGATCTCAGAAGCCAAGCAGGGTTAGGCCCGGTTAGTACTTGGATGGTGTAGTATACAAGATAAGCCAAAAATATGTTCCCCCATTGTTTTTCTGTCTGCTGACATCGCTGTGTTAGCTCCGTGAAAAACT
>JAWWLZ010000139.1:35640259-35661495 GCA_035041345.1 Poliocrania exsul
TTAATAAAAATCAGTTTTTGGTATTTACAGATAACTTGTTTGAGTTTTAATTTTGCTCAAGAGAATATTTCGAACTTTTAGTTCAATCTGCACCAAAATTAAGCAGATCTGAACGCTACAGATGGGAGACCTCCTGGCAATACTGGGGGCTGTACGTTCTAGTCCTGAGGATTTCACTGTCACTATCCAAGTTCGTTCGGCCATGGCAGATGAACCTGAGGACTTAAAGGGTGGGGCCAGTTCTGCACACGCTGTGCCTCACCTAAAAAATCCACTGCGCAGGCTGGAAGGGCCCACCCACGTGGGGAGAGCCATTCCCAAATCTTCATTCGTGAAGCCCAGCCATACATACATACATACAATATTACATTAAGACAAAGAACTTCCAAAAGTTGTCATTTTGTAGTCATCCTCATCTCTCAAATTTCTCTTTCTCTCTCTTGTTTAATGTCACAACTGAAGAAATTCCTGTCATCATCTGTTATAAAATGGCTAATCAGGATGTCTTGTGCAGGATTGTGGCCTAATTTTTCTTACATACCTCAGCAAATGAAGATGTCAGCTAAAGGCAGCCCTTCTTTACACAAATCCAGGTCCAGTTTATGTTAGGACACAGCTAATACCAGGTTTGGGCCTGAGCTCAAACATCAACCCCATAATTCCATTCTAATCTGCTAGAAAAATCTGGATGTATACATATGTAAATATACATATATATTCCTCATCCAAGAGCATCTTGAGAGAGAGAGAGAGAACACAGAAAATAAGGGAAGCTTGAATCCTAAAGGCTCTTTATTTTTGGAATACTGGTGATTTTTCTAAATTCCTTGTGTCTAACTCTGAAACCTAACTTAAGCAGCTTTCAAGGTTTTGAGCAGTGAAATAACCTTTCTCAGCCTAAGTTAGCACTTGTGAGCTGGAAGAAAGCCATTCCAAAACTATAACGTCTCTGGTGCAGGTGACCTCAGCTGCATCCCACCTCCTCTGGATGGTGACACAGGAGTGATTCCACTTCTGCCTTATGATATTCTGCTTGCTATGAGAAAGCAATTTCAAAGTGTGACCCCACTGTCAGTGAGGGCACCCAGGGGACCAGGAATCTGATATAAGCCACTACATGTACCACCTGTCCAGTGCAGATAGTTTTGATGGTGTCCAAATTTCATCTTTTCTTCTATGTTTCACTTACATGTAGTTCAGGTATCATATAACTAAGTCAAAATTCTTCATGTGTCTTCTTGGAAAAGGAAGTCACTTACACTTGGAACAGAAATTCTTTTGGGAAAGGTTTGTTTTGAACAGTTTAGAGATGGCTTTGAAAATTCTCATGCGTTAATCCAGTTCTTAGTGTTGTGTTCAATAGCACTCAGACACAATGCCAGCCTTGAGGAGATGACAATCATGAAGCACTAAAATCTGTTATGAACTCTAAATTCAGGTATGTTAATTCAACTAGCTCTCTAATACAGAACTAAAATGTAGTTTATTTTTAGAACATAGATAATTCCAGAACAGAGGCAAAACTGAAAGAATCTCAGTGTTACTACAATTTTCATTAATAGAGTGAAAATTGCTTCTTGTATGTTAGCATAATACCAAATACAAATATATTTACATTATCACAAATATTTTGCTAAATCTTTTACAACATTCATATCTGTTAATTCTCAAAAAGTTGATTTTTTTTCTTAACTTACTGCTTCGCCATTAATACTTCCAAATCGCTTTTTGCATTCTCTGAAAACATTTCAGTATCCATCAAAGAAACTAAAACTAGAACAACTTTGGAGGATGAAACGTAACTGACAAGGACAGCAAAGAATCCTGTGGGAATGGTTCTTCCCAGGTTTGCAAAATACTATTGGAAACCACTGGAAAACAACTAATAAATGAGGGTTTTCTCTAGCTTCATATATCTTTTTATACTTTCCCGAGAGATAAACATGTTTTTTATACTCTTTAAAGAGAAGGAGGAATGTCTTAATTTATTTGTATTTGTTATTTTCAATCTCAGACTTGAAGTCCTTTGAACAGTCAAAACAAAAATGAATATTCTAAAAATTGCAAATCAGAGTTCCTAAATTTCTACCATTCCATACTAAATCTGGCTCCTGTGTGATAGTCAGTGACATCACTGTCAGAGGTCCTGAAAGGCTTTAAGCATTCAGATCAAAAGCAGATATTTATTATACATTAAAAAACCAAAACAAAATAAAACAGAACAATAAAACCAGAATTCACAAATATTTTCTTTTCTATATGATGAGATTAGTGTAATATAGTATACCAAACTATAACTCATCTATACAATAATTATCATTTATACACTGATTTGATTTTTTTTTCCCCAAGCGTTTTATGTGACATATACAGGGATCACATTGCTGTGAATGATGATTTTGAGTTACTATCTCCCTGGAGTTTTTTTGAGCTATGTTTATCAGCCTTCTAGCATTCTTATTGAATATTCATTTTCTTTTGTTTAGTTGGGTTTTTTAGGTATGAATCAGTAATACGATGAAAAAAACTATGAAAATTACTCCAGAAGAGCACACATATTTTAGTGAAAAGTGCTTGTATGTTAGAAGTTTGCGTTTAATCTGTGTTTGTGTACCAATTTCCTAATATACAATATATTAGTCACTGAAGTTTTATCAGGACAAAATTATGTCCTTAGTTAGAACTGAAATGTGAGTTGAGGATTACTGTGCTGTTACACCTTTTGACTGGACAGAAATGGAACGTGCCTATAAATCTAGCTGTTAAGAAATCAGTGCAGATTACAGCAGATTACCTCAGTTAACCTGGGGTTTTGCTCTTCTCCATTTGGGAATTGCATGTCACATTAAAGACTTTTATTAAGCCAAATTTCAAATACCTATCAAATTATATGCTTTTCCACAGAAGCATGAACAAGAGCTTATTTTTCACTAGTTTATGATGATCTAACTAATGCCAGTTTATTGCAGAAAACATATATCACAAACAAGCTGAGACAAGATAAACAAACTTCTCAAAATCTAGGACAGGGCATTCTCTTTCCATGTGTGCACAATTATTTGTACAAGCCTCAATGAAATCCGTTGTGTCATCTCTGTTCAATGAGGCTAGAGGAAGTAGAAACATTAGCATCACTAAACTGTCAAAAAGCAGACCTATTTGCAAGTGTTGAGTTTGAAGCACAGAAGGGAATGCACATGATAATGGAGACAGGAGACAGAAGCCTTGCCTAACAGAGACAGGCTCAAGGTGTGGGCCAAACAAGTCTAGCATCACAGCTTAAGGGACATCTTTTACAGCGTGTTCACAGTCCTGCTTTTCCTAGGTGTTACAATCTGATTATTAGAATTATTAAAGAGATGCCCCTGCCTGAATTAAGGTGCAAATGAGACCAGATGCTGAAGTTAATTGTATGGATTTTATTTAACAGTAAATATGAGATAGAAAGAAATCGGGAAAAAGTAGTGGAGATGGGAAGAGAGTGACAGAGAGACAGATTAAGGAGACAGATAGTCACCACCATGTGAATTCTGATGGTGACCTATTGGTCCTCGTCTTCTGGTCCTCTTGATTGTGAGGGTCCCAAGAAACATAAAGTTCAATGGATTAATTACATTCAAACCAGGTGGGAATGCCTGGGTACCTCCCCTATTGAGTGTGGAGAGGTGGGGAGTTTACACTGTCTCTTGCAACAGACTCTGGATCTGTTGCAAGACTTTTGTCACTTTGTTTGATGGTTTATGACCCATTCTTGGCTACCTCTCATGTGAATATCCCGTGGGATAAATTGTGGGAGGTGGGAGTTGGGGAAGGTAGGGGTGGAGTTTAACAACTGAGCCAGTGTAGGGGAAGACAATTACTGTGAGAAGAAGCACCATCTTGAAGGATCTGCCTCTAATTGGCCTCAAAGCCTGCCTTGTACCTTCCTTCTCAGGGGATGCAAATCTGGCCTCAGCAATTGAGCCTGTTGGCTATGGCCTCTCTGTGCTGAACCCAGTCAGAGCTGATTTTCAACACAGCTGCTGAGTTTAGTTTCCTTGTGGACACCTTCTTCTCCCCTAAACTTTGCTTACTTCTCCTTTGGCTTGAGATAACTGGACAATATTACCAGCTTTATCTCATGTCAAGTTCCCATCACAGTCCAAATTCTAATCTGAAGGCATATTTGGGAAGGGGTGGGTTTCAGTGGTTGAAGATGAGCAGTTGCTTATTTGCGCAATTTGCTACTGTGGACAAGTCCTTCAGTGATTTTAACAATTTTTAAGCCATTAACCATTTCTGTCTGCCACACTAGGTTTTTATCATGTTTCAGAGCAATATATGGTGGAGAGATGGTACAGGAGAGGAACCACCTCTAAATTCTGTGAAATCAGGATTGTGCCCATCACATAACTGCAAATGTATTTTTTTAACTACAGACAATATCAGTAAACAGAAACTATAATTTATAATGCTCTGTTTTAAAACACTCTGTAGCAAATAACAGAGTGCTATCAAAGTTTCAAAAATAAAAGAAGTCATTGCATACCTGCACGTCAAGATCTTTTCACTGGGCTTCTGATTGTTGTCAATGAAACTAATAGTTTACATGGAAAAGATTAATTAGAAAAACAAACCAAAATACAAAAACACTGTGTGAAAAACAAGGTTCTTTTTAATTAATGCACTGGGACAGTTCCTGTAGCAAGGTGCCATAGCTCCTCCCTTGCCATGAACATACTTTGGTGTTCACTTATTGGAAAAACCTTTGACTAATACAGGGTAAATATTTGGAGAGCTTGAATGTGGATTGTGCTTCAGAGATTTTCACTGCAAAATGAGAATTTACTATTTTCTTGCTTTCATTCATTAATTACCTTATGTAAAATGCAAATAAAAACTTACAGTGAGACCACATGGCTTTTCTGCTTGAACCCCTGTATTGGAACTTAGTCCCACAAATGTCCTGTTTTAAGAAACATGAGGTAGCTTTCTTGCAAAAAGAAATCAATCTTTGCAGAAAATGTTGCAAAAGGATCTTCCAAAAGAATCTGAGTTTCTCTGTAAATATTGAAAATATCAGCAGACTACTCTGAAGTTTAGAATGCATCAGGTACAACATCACCAGCGAAGGAAGGGGAGGGGATTGTTCCGCTGCGCTCTGTGCTGGTGCAGCCTCACCTCAAGCACCATGTGCAGTTTGGGGTGCCACAATATAAGGATATAAAGCTACTAGAAAGCATCCAAAAGGACCACAAAGGTAGTGAAGGGTCTGGAGGGGAAACTGTATGAGGAGCAGCTGAGGGCACTTGGTCTGTTCAGCCTGTAGAAGAGAAGACTGGGGGGAGACCTCATTGCAGTTACAACTTCCTTGTGAGGGGAAGAGGGGCAGGCACTGATCAAGAGCTGAGAGAATGGCCAGAAATTGTCAGAGGAGGTTCAGGCTGAATACTAGGGAAAGGTTCTTCACCCAGAGGGTGTCTGGGCACTGGAACAGGCTTCCCAGGGTAGCGGTCACAGCACCAAGCCTGACAGAGTTCAAGAAGTGTTTGGACAATGCTTTCAGGCACATGGTGTGATTTGTAGGGCAACATGTTCTCTGCAGGGCCAGGAGTTACTCTGGATATTCTGTGATATTATTGTTATGCCAATGTTGTTTTAGTAAGCAATAAGAAAATGATTCAATACTCTTATTTATATTGTCTCTAAAAGAAACTGAAAATCCAATTTGAAAGCAAATTTTTTAAAGCACCAAACAACCATGATACCCATTTTCCCTAGTTTCATTCACCTGCTTTCTGTTCTTGCAAACTGTTCTTCATTTCAAGTAATATTCCTCATATTTTCTGTAGTTACTATGTGTCTCCTGAGGTTGGATGTGTATTTAGCTATTCCCATTTACTTCATAAAGCCTATGATTATGACTGTATCTCATTTTTAAAACTTATCTATTCTTTGGAAGAATTTTGAGCCTCTACTAATCAGTAAATGTAGCAAAAGAATTGGTACATTACTTATACAGAGAAAAGAATGTCACCTAAATATGACAACTTGGACCAATTTTGCCTCACCTGGGATCATTTATATAAAATGCCATTCCTTGATTGCTTCCACTTATTTCTGCTCTCATATGACCCATTTTCTGTCCTTCTCAGTCCTTCCTTTCTGCTGCTGCTTCTCACCTCCTTTCAGCTTTCTACTGTTGTTTTTTTTTGCTGGATTTCTTTTGAAATATTTGGTGTTCAGAATTACTGGGACTAACGATACACTATCTCTTGCTGTATGAATATTTACCATGGACACAGCTTAATTAATATTTTCAGTATTAACAGATCATGACACAATTACTGTGCTGGGATGTACATAAGACAATTGTTTATCTAGTGTAATAACTGTATGTTACTCAACTGACAGGTCTTGGAGGCTTTACTTCCAAATTTTTATGTTATCCATAATGTCAATAATGAAGAACAAAAAATTAAACTTAAAAACAGTATCATGTAGTTAGATAGCTAAATCTAAAAACTGCAAAGCAAAATAGTACATAGTAGCTTGCTTTTTCTTTACATTATGTAGGTGTCCAGGTAGTAATAGGTTTGTGAAAATCTGTGGTATTTGAATTTGGAAAATCTTTGGATTTAATTCTTGCTGGAGGTGATAATGAGTCTGGAAGCTGAGTCATGGTTTTTATCCTGAGAAAGGTATGATCATGAAAACTAGAAATAAGAAAGACATAAAACTAAAAAAGTTGATGTAAATTTTAAACAGCTAAATGAAGGTAATACTTATAAAGACCAACCTGAAAAGATAAATATTAATGTTACTGAGTTCACCATTTAATACATTCTTGTAAGGAAGTTAGGGTGCAAATATATATACTTTTTAAAAATCTTGACCACAGATTTACACCTCATCTATCTAGTAACAGAAATAACATTAATTTTGTGTGTATAGGTCTAGAACTATGACATTGCTTAGAGTTGTGAAATAGAAAACTGACTTTCGGGTAGCTTTAGCTTCAACACGTTGATAGCTGAAAAGAAGCTCTGTATAAATCTGTGTTAAGTTTTATAGACACACTGGAACTACTTTTCTGAAATGAAGAAAATAAACAGTGAGTCCTGAGCATGATACAGAAACAGCAGCATGAAGACACTAACAAAGCAAGTTGAGTGAAAGAAGATAATAAAGAATCCATTAGAGCTAAAATTAAAGAAATAGGAAAGAAAAAAAAAAAAGTACAGCATATCTCAAAAAATTGTGCATAGGTAAAAAGTATGCTATTTAAAAGAAACCAAGAGTGTTTTTTGTTGCATTCTGTGTACTTAGCATTTTTAAATCACATAAAAGAGATCAATAACAAACATATGCTGCAAAAGTTTCAAAAGTATGGCACTGCACACATAAATGCAACTTTTTTTAGATTTCAAAAATTCTAATCATTCTAACAGTGTCGCTGCCTGTAATAGATGCTGGTGCTGGAGAAACTGAGACATTAGAGAAACAGACACATCAAGACTCAGACTGGAGAAGAAAAAAGTCTCTGAAATCACTTTTGCTTTTGACACAATGATTATCTATGATGAGGAGTTTTGTTTTTGTTGTTGTTTGGGGTTTTTGGTTTGTTGCTTTTTTTTCTTTTTTTTTGGTAGAGGTATGTCACAAAGCTGTCACTTTGAAATTGACACAAAGTCATTCCTAAAATAGGGAAAAATGCAGTGTGTTGAATCTCAAGTCCCTTGGATGGATGAATTACCGAAAAGCAAACCATCGTTTTAGAGGTGGGATTTTAATGTGCAAATTTGTTTCCCCTTCCTGTTTTGGAAAAGGCTGGTGCTCCTGAACAGAAGTATAGCCTACCTGGAAAGACACCTAGGATCTTTATAACACTTCCTGAAAGTCATTGTGCATCTCTTAACAGTAGTAAGCAAGTGTGACAGACAGCACTGTGCATTTCACAGGTTAAATGGCATTAATAAATTCAGTCAGTGGGTAGATTACAAATATTTCAAATTACTCAGTAGAGTTCTGTAAATTTTTGTCTTTTTTGCCTGGAAAAGAGTGATGTGAAATTAAATCTCATATGCCCCCTAGCATATAAGCAAGCCCCCTAGACCCCTTAATTCCATATAAATCTCATAATTTTGTCCTGGTGCCTTGACTTGTTTAGGGAGTGTGAGCTTGACACTAGAGAAACTCAGGGATTGTTTGGAAAGTATGGGTGAAACTGATCATCAGTTAACAGGTACTTTTCTTACATTTCTTATATAAGATAAAACACCTTACAAAACCACGATAAAAGCAAAAACTCCATAAGCTAGAGTTCTTTGATACCAGCAATGGCATCCATCTCTCTGAGTTTGATTAATTGAATTTCTTTAGTGTTATTCCTTTCCTTCATTCCTGCCCAGTGTAAGACGTAGATTTGTTGGATTCAAAGCAGCACTTTCTTCTGTGTAGACTCCAGTGAGGCCTTCTGATCTGCTGTTCAGGTAAGGGCCAGGCTCAACCAGGTTTGTAGAAACTGAGGCAAATTCCTAAGTTAGTATGAATTGTACTCCTTGCATTCTCAGCAAGATGGATAAATGAGCTAAATTATGCAGTTTATGAGATACAGGTTTCCAGAGAGTGCATAACACACAGCTGTGTTGTCTCATCAAAGCTAGTTCCTGCTCTCTACTGCATAAACTAATCTCTGCTACAACTTTATTCAGTTCCCCCAGTCATCTTCCTCCTCTTTTCTACCTGCTACAGAGAAGTGTGATATGTTAATTACATAATTAACTCATCTTCTTTGTAATTAACCTGGCCTTCTCTTTATCCTGACTATCTGCACTGGAAGGAAGGACGTCAGGTGGATTAATTTAGAGCAGTCTAAGCTGTTTACATGCATATAGGCAGTTTAAAACAAGTAGTAGGTTAAAAAGGTCCCAATAGGAAAAAAAGTTATGTTAGCCACTGAGGTAGCTAAAAAATGGCACTTTCATTGCAGTTGTATTTTCAAATGCTCTGCTTGTGAAAATTGGAGTATTTGCTGGAAAAAGTTGGAAAACATTCCCACTGGGTAGAAAAATGTAAGAGGGAAAAATTAGTCTGAAACAACCCCCTGCTGGAAGGATGCAGGATCAGGAAGAACATTTCCTGGCAGCAAGCCTTGGGTAAGGTATTAGTCATTCTCTCCTGCTTGGAGCGCATTTCTTTATGTAGGTGAGTGTCCTGGGGAAAATCCTGCTAAAGGGTGTTTTGGAGCAAGTAGTTTTTAAGGTTAGACTACTGCTTTATTCTGTTTGATTTAGGTGAATGCTGTTATGGAGGATTTAATTTTTAACTTGCAAGGTTTTAAGTGTAACAAAATATTTTTAAACAACTAAGGTTAAATCAAATAGAGAGTTATGTATTATTACAAGATAGTGCTGGTGCCTTGCTTTTAAGTGATTATTTCTTTTCAGTGTAGAAATGTATATTTTATTCATTCCTTCTCCAGACCACAGGTGACCTAGCCACCAGAGGCTCAAAATTTTAATATTTTCTACTTTGGAACTCTAATGTGGAGCATTTTGTTTACAGTTCTCCTTTTAAAAGAAACATTGAAGACTGGAAAAAGGGGAGAGATGAACCAAAGTACCCAGTAATTGCACTTCTGTGGTGTCAATTTTAACTGATTTCCATGAGAAATCTATTCTGTAGTATTTTACATATCTTACCCAGTTAAAGTTTAATGAAAATATATAAATAGACTTGGCACCTAGGGCTTCCCTTTACAAGTAAGGTTTTTTCTTCCTTATTTTTTTATAGTTGTATATAGGGTTTTTCAGTTCTCTTTTTACTTGCTTTAACAATTGAGTTGCTACATGAAAGTTCTTGATAATATTTTTCCATTCAATGTTTAGAAGAATTAAGAGACAGACCACTAGTATGACTTTATGCCTATCTCTATTCTGAAGGCATTCTGTGAATACTTTCAAGAATCACAGAAGGGCAGGAAAGAAAGAAAAAAAAGCCATTTTTTCGTATTAGATTTAGGTGGCAGTTTGTGTGGTCTGTCTGCTCAGCTCTGTCAGGACTGAGGTGTTTGTGGAATTACACTAGGAGAAACTTTCAGCACTTGAGAATCTATTAGGATAAAGAAGTAGAGGCAACAATGATGATTTGAATTGTTCAAAGTGTGCTCAGGTAGATGAACAGATACTTCTAGAACTACAAATTCTGATATAAATAACCATCTTCTATCTAAGTCATGCTTCAGATGTTGAAATCTTATTTTAAATGAGGCTACTAACGCTTACATAAGAGTGGTATAAACCCAAAGGAGTAATAGCTCTATATTGCTTGGGTGAAGTGAAGAATAGGCTCTTCCCGCTCCCCTCCCCACACCCCCCACCCCCTCATTTTCTCCCTCCTCTTTTCAGAAACTCACAGCCTTTTTTTTGAGGAAAATGTGAGTTGGGTTTAAAAAGGCTTCCAGAAAGCCTTTTCTGCTTATTTCTAGCATTTGACCACTGTTCAAATGCAACATAGTAATTAACTCATCCTCAAATTAGGTCTTTTCTTTAGGTCTTTTCATTTACAATAGAAAGAATTTTATCTTTAGAAATTTGAGGAGCACCCTCTTGAGTGCAGTGCACATGGGTGATACATGACATGGAAGATGCAGTCCATATGCTGTCGTGTGACTCACAGGGAAGAATGTTCTCAGAGCAAGGCAATGCTGTCAATCCTGATGTTCTAATTTGAGTTTATTTGCTGTAGTTGCTCTTCTGGAAACATGATCAACTTTAAATTAGCACTTGAGACACCTTTAACAGATTTATATACTTAGCTGAAAGAAAGCAAAACTCCATGACATTTTTCACTTTGCTCTGTTGCAGTAATCTGTGTTGGCTGGAGCATGAGACACAGCCTGTAGATGTTAAGTGTGGTCTTATTTGTATGTCTACAGAGGTAGCTACGATGGGAACATGGTCTGTCAGAAATCAGTTTGCATTTGTCAGAAATCAGTTTGCATTATTCCAAACTTTACTAGTTCCAGAACAAAGTGCCTTTTCGAGATATGTCATCAGGATCAGATGTTAATGAGTCCAGACAATCAGTATGCTGCAGGACCTGCCAACCATGTCATATAACTGTAGGGAATGGGCTTGTTCAAGCATACACAGATAATGTTCTCTGTGTGGTTTTTGAAACTGCATCTGTATGATTCTGAAGGTCCTTATCAGCTCTGGGCACCACGGAGGTGAGAATTGTTGTCTTAGGAAATGCTGGGGGTGTGCAGCAGCTTTTTATACTGACTCCTTTGTTTGTTAGGAAGAATCTGTACCTTTGAATCCTATCAAAGGGCTGCTGCCTCCAGATGGGAAGAAATTGGCTTCCCAGTGTTCGTTTCAGGATCCTCCTGGCCTTACAGCTCTTCATATATTTTCTTCAATCCACTTTAAACCAGCATTATGAATTTTCACTCATTCCAGCACTAACACATGTTCATTGAAGACAGTGGGGGCCTGCACCTGAGCTACTCACTGCCTTTACAGCCATCATCCAAAGAAAACACACAGCACTGGAGAATGAGGTTCTGTTTGAGTCATAGTTTGTTGTTTTTTTTTTTCAAGAACATTACTGTTCCAAAAAGAAAGAGGAAATAAGAAGAGCACAGACAGTTGTCTATGCTGAAGTTAAAAAATCCTGACCAATAAAGAGTGAAATAAACTGCATGTTATATCCCGAGCAACAGCCAACTAAATCACTCCTGATTATTCCTGACATCAGCCTCTGGGATTCCCTCTTTCCTCCTGAACTTTGTGCTCTATGAAGAATTTACAAAATAAAAAAATTGCCAACTGCTATTCAAATGATAAGTGGTGCATGTTAATTACATTTTATATGGTGATTAATTAAAAATAACCATGCAAATGTCTAATTTAAGAGTCACTCAATTCATTAAGTCTTCAGACACTGCCTAGCTGCCCTAGGCATTAGGTTTTTAGGCATTTATTCAAGCTTTCAAAACATTCTCAAAAAGTCTAAGATAATGAAGGTTCTTGAAAAAGTTCCAGCTAGCTTGGAATATATAAACAGAGGTTTCAGAACAGTAAAATAGCACTGCATATATTTGCATTTTTGAGCCACAGTACTCTGTGTATACATAAAAATAGACCAGGAAAGGAATAATAGAGATACTAAATAATCAGGATATTTAGCTGCAGTGCATAGCAGACTAGTTCATAGATTATTTCAGGAGCTGAAGAAAATTAAATGTAATCTTACTTAAATCTAGTTTCTTTACATATAAAGCTGTAGACAGACTATTTGCCTTTTTCACAAATATATATAGTTGTATCAGGAGAGATACATTATAACTGTGACTTGGTTCAAATACAATGAACTATAATCAGTGCAGTATGCAATTTATAGAACAAATTAAAATGGCCTAGCACATGGGAGAATAAAGTATACAATCTGAAGAAAAGTTTCAGAAAGCAATGAATAAAAATTTACAGAATAATAATTTGCCATTTTTGTTAAGAGAAAAATAATATTAATACCTCAATTGCTGTTTTAAGATCTCATTCCATAAGCCTTTTTTTTTCCTCGTAGAATTTTTATTGAATTTGGTCAATAAATAACAAAAACAAACAAACAAAAAGAATATGTCCAAAAAAACCACTTCATTTGATTGCATGTTTCTGCTCATGTAGAAAATGGTACTGCAATATTGACACAATTCTTCCTAGACAAAATACTTGCTGTTTCTGTTTAATGTAAGAGAATTTATGCTGTTCTACAGCATCAGACTCTCAAAACTAACCTTTTTTAAATTTAAGTCTCTATCAGATACCAAAATATTTTCTGCAGAGGTGAAAGAGTCTTTGATTATGACAAATGGTCTTTAAACTGTTATCTGCACTGGGTCAGCTTCACTCCAGTAAAGAAATAATCGATACAGTCATCTTGAAGAAGAGAATGATGTTGTAGAGGCATTAGCCATGCCACTCTGGACCAGTTGGGAACTGTTTCATCTCTGAAACTTTTTCAGTAAATTCTATGTATACAGGAAGTTCATCTGCAGGAATATTCTGGTATTAAACCAGAGAAAATTTAGACCTACAAATGCAGAGGGCACTTATTTTAGCATGCATTAGGGATGTTCCAACTGCTCTCCAAATATAAAAACATATTCTCCATATATCATAAATACATATAAATATCAAATACATTTCAAAAACAACAGATTTTTTTTTTCTGGGACTGTTTACAGAAGGCTAAAAATGGAATCATAAGCTTCTGTGTCTGCAGACATTCCTACCTGCAAACACTTCACAAGCAGAAAATTAATTAGTTGCAGTATTAATTTTGAAGTATTTCTCCAGGTTTTATAAATAGAAACATTTCTTGCCACATAGAGTGAAACATACAATAGCTGAGATTATATAATGACACCTTCTGCTATTCTTTAGAATGAGTTTTACATGCCGAATAAATATTTTTGAATGTTTAAATAGAGTTTACTGTTTAAACAGTTCACATAGCAGCATGAATAGAATCATGAATAATAGAGATGGAAAAGACATAATGAGGTGGATTTTTTTTTTTTTACTTTTTTCATACAAACTGGTTACCTATTTTGTTAAAAATAATACACTGGGTGGATGCATCTACCAAATTCCCTCTTTGTGTGTCCAGAAATTATGTTTGGTGTCTGTTATTCAGATAATGTCCCCAGATTAAAAGAGGTTTTTTAGTTTATTGATGACCTGCCAGTGGAAGTGTCTGGTGCAGTTTTAAACTTTACTATGAGATACTTCAAATGCTGTACTAATTACAGAGAAGTATTTAATACTCTCTGTCATCTCACAGTATTCTCTAGTTCCAAATGAAGTTACTTAATTGAGCTAAGGTGCTGGGGTTTTGTAAGGAGTGCATTTAATCCACAGAGTAGACCTTTTTCTTTTTTTTTAAGTAGTTATTTCTTCCAATATAAATTAATTATATAAAAATATCCTAGGTCTCACTCACAGCCCAATAATTAAAAGTGATTACTTGTTTCTCCAGAATGTTTGAATTAGAAAATAAATTAGGAATCAATATTTTTAAAAAAATTCTTAGAATACTAAAATAACCAATGGATATTATAATACATATCTTCAGCAAAATTATCTATTGCTCTCCCATATTTTGATCAAATTCCCCCATGCTGAAAGTAGCCCAGATTGGTTACATCATAATACTAGTCAGATCAGTTATGATCTCTGGTCAAAATCAATGGCCATAGGTTGAATATCTGCAGTATGTAAACCTGAGTAATTTTATACTTTCTCTTTCCTTTTCTCATGTATTTTTGGAAGGTCACAGGAAGTTCTTTTGCTGTAGTATCATAAGTATGCTTTATTTCCACTTGGTATGGCAGATTGACTGTCAGCATGGAAATTATTTCCTGGGAAGCTTGAAAAGTCAATCAAACGATTGTGAGTACCAATAAAGTAAGGAATGAAGTTGCTAATAAGGCCTGTTTCACACTGGTGAGAAACACAAGAGATATGACTGGGACCAAAAAGTAGTCATTGATAAAAAACATTAATATGTTGTTTTCCAACTACATCCTTTTTGTTGAAACAGTGACAAAAGACAAAGCTCAGACTTCCCTGAGCCTCCTGTCTGTATGGTCCAGAAGTCCACAACTTGCTTTTCTCATCCTGCTGGAGCCTGCTAACTCCCGCTTCTGCCCCATCCTGATAGCCCCTACTATAGTTCCATCCTGGGCTCTGTGGGGGCAAACATAGGCAGCCAGTCTGTGAAAGAGAGATTGCACCAAGCAGGTGTGAACTTCATTTGTCCTGGGCAGCATCTCCTGTATGTACAGAACAGCTCCATTTAGCCTGTGGCATAATGTGATTCAACCAAGTTGAAAATTCTGATGAGCCCTGAATAACACTGTAAATCAAACGCCTATTTCAATTGCCTGACTGTGACTGACCTTTTTTCTTCTTTTTTATTTTTTTGACCAATTTTCAAATTTGAGTGAAACAAGAAGCTGCCTAATAGGATGTCTCATTGAGCTTGTTCTTCCTTTTCTTTCAGAGTATACAAATGTTATATAATCATTAACATTTAAAGAGTGCAAACAAAACAGGTGTTTATAATTCAGAATAGTAATGATGACTGTATCTTTTGTAGTTCTTTTATTCCATACTATATCCTCTGAATCAGTTTGAAAGGATTTTAATGGAAAAACTGAATACAAACAATTCAGCAGAGAAAAATACCTAAACATTTTGTAAGCTCATTTGCCCTTTTCACAGACCTTGTTACCATAACAACTTGAATTGTTGCTATAGTAATAGCTTTTATTATGAAACAGAGTGCTTTTTGTATGCAAGATATTTTCATAAGCATCTTGACCTTCAAAATTAAAGTTGTCTGGAATATTTTCTGGAAAATATTTCATAGTTTCATAGGACAATATATGCAAGGGATAATTAAAAAAAAAGGGTGTTTGATTTTTTACTCAGAAAAATCGAAAAGATTCTTCTAATTAAACAAAATTTTACATACCTATATTGTGAGGGTCTTTACTATCCCCCTACAATTTTTTTTTCTCACATAATTTTTTGGCTAATGAAAAGCAGAAAGCATAGATCTTTTTAAAAGCTTATTTTTGCTTCTCACATATTTCTCTTCTCATCTGTATAAGAGTGACAGTTGCTTGAAACCCAATAATTTCTTTTTATATATGGAAGAACGTAAAACTCCAGCCAAGTCCTGATTTAGATCTCTTCCTTCCTAGTGTTAGTGATTACAACTGCAGAAAGGTTATAAGTGTTAATAAATTTTTTCTGTGACATCATGTAGAGATCTTTGTTCTGATGTAAACAATGTTTAGAAAGTACAGTTATCCCTATATTGAAATTTTCTGGTACTGAACATCTCTTTTAGAAAATGCTGCTTTAGCAGAGCCAAACCTATATCCTCCATAAATAAGCTGCTAAGCTAGTTCACTTATCTCTTGTTCATACACAACTTCATTTTTTGGATTTTGTGTAGAAGAATCACAGTAATTCATCAAACATTCTATCTGAGCAATTTTCCACTTCTGTAATTATAAAGGTATTGACCTATGCATATGTAACAATGCAAAGAAGACTGGAGGTCATCTTTGAATTCATTTTAATGCCATAATTGCAAAATTTACAGGAGGGTTCATTTTATAGAAAGGACTACAACGTTATGAAGGATTTATATTTAGTTATTTTCTGTTCACATATTTGACATTTTTATTTTTTTTCATTCTGTACAGCCTATTAAAAATTATTCACACTTCCATCAATTGCACTGATAAAACACCAAAAGAACTTTCACTACAGTCTCTCTCTATTTTTCATTTTCATCTTACCACTATTATCTCATTTCTCATTACTGTCTAGTCTGACACTACGTAATAGGTCTTTAGGACAGAGCGCTAGCTTTCAAGTAGACCATTTTTATTCATAGTATTTATCTCCATAAGAGTATATCTACTGTATAGACACTGACAATATGTATGCATAACACATTATTAGTTATATATATGGAAATTCATAGTGGGCATAACAGTCAGTGTCTATATAATGTTCTATTTCTATATAACATCATAGATAAACTGCTAGACTGGTCGGTTCAGCCCTGAGGAGAATGAGTGGAGACCTCACTGCTGTCTAAAACTAGTGAGAAGAGGAGGGGCAGGCACTGATCTATTGAGGTGACCAATAGTAGGATCCAAAGGAATGGCCTGAAGTTGTGTCAGGGGCGGTTTAGGCTGGATATTAGAAAGAGATTCTTCACCCAGAGTATGGTTGGCCACTGGAACAGGCTCCCCAGGGAAGTGGTCACAGCATCAAGCCTGACAAGGTCAAGAAGCATTTAGACAATACTTTCAGGTACATGGTATGACTCTTGGGGATGATCCTGTGACTGGACTTGATGATCCTTCCAGATCCCTTCTAACTCAGCATATGCTCTGATTCTGTGAAATTTGTTGTTGCAACAAAGATGCTCTGAAGTGGTTACGCTGATAGGTTTTTGTTTTAATGTGAAAATCTTTTACATGGTAACAGCAAATTTCCAGAGTAGTTACTCTACTAGGTTTTCTGAGAAGTTGTTGTAAGCAAGATATTAAGTCCTTGGTTTTACTGCTTACATTATGGTTATATTAAATACAGCAAGGCTTTAAGTAGTGTTTATCTGTAAAACACTTTTTTGTCTTGAAAAGGCTGGTATCATATTCAGTGTCAGTTACTCATATCTAGAAATACTTCATTTTTGTTATTGGAAATAATGAGGGTGTTCTTACAAAAACAAAAATTAATTTACACAATAAATTATAGGAAAAATCAAGTCACCTCTATAAGACCAAACTCTGATACGAACATGGGCTCTGTAAAGAACTGCATTTTACTCTCAATTATGTTTTGTGCAGAAGTTATTGGAATACACAATTGCGCTTACAATGCTGTAGGGGAAAATTTCTGCAAGCACTCTTACTTGCAGAAGCCAGGAAGAGATATAACTACCCCAAGCTTGCCACTGTATTTGTCTTCTCTTCCTGTGGCAACATTGTCATCAGTGTCATGTAGAAAATCTGATACCCTGGAAGGGTTCCAGTACTGCGTTTGCAAAGTGCAGTAAGATCCATCAGACAGACTGCACTCAGGTTGGAGTGATGCGGCTTCACTGTATAAAATGAGATGTCTTTCAGCTACTAATACAGGTGCTTGGAGCAGGGCTTAAGGCAAATTCTAATCTGTAACCAGGTCTTTAACATACATAACATCTAAAATTTAGCGTTAGAGAGGCTGCTGCAACAGGGGACTGAGGGCTTCATAAGTGGCGAGAACATTCATAAGATAAAGCAGATTGACTTGACTTTGTGTACTATTGTCTATTTTTCCTCTTAACAAAATTTTTACAGAAGGAATTTTCTAGGTTCCCCTTTTTTATTCCCACTTTTTTTTTTTTACAAGAGATACTGTAGTCATGCTTTTTGAAAGTCCATGCTATCCTGTGCATCTGAGATACTGAAAGTGCTAATTAATGAGCTTTCTTTGCAGTCCCACCTTTCTCTTCAAGTGTTCTGCAACCCTCCCCGAGCAGTCATGCAGTACTTTTCAAATAGTTGCATTAAAAATTAGCTTGTATTTTCAGGGTCAGTTTTGAGAACTCTTTGTCTTGTTTTGGTTTTTTTTTCTAATGTTATTCACTTTCTAAATATAGTCAAGTAATTTTTTGGGTCTTGTTTTGCTCTCTTATCATGCCCATTCACAGTCTTGAATGAAAAACCTACTTATCAGCAAAGCTGTACAATTAACTCCTCACTGCATTCTTTAAAGTGTGAAGGGAAATATATGCAACCATGTTGGGCTTTATAGTTAATGATGGGATTTCTCTACAAATAAAACCAAGTGGTTACACCAAAATGAGTTCCAAATTTCAAGTTCCAAAAATTATGTTTTATTTCTCAGTGCTAGTAGAACTAGAGATGCAGAGCACTAAATTTAGTACCATAAAATTTCACTTAGACTTCTGAATTTAAAACTACAATTCATTGCTGTTCGAACCTTGGTATTAGGATCAGTAGTGTCAAGGCAGTAGCTGATTCCACATTCCTCAGAAAGACCTACCACTCATAGAAGTGGTCTGTGGAAGGGGAGAAAATGGCCCATCACATAAGAAAATATTACAATTCTGAGTCTTGGGGCTTTGGTAACTAAACCAGATGTGTCCTGATTTCATCTACAATAAACTTAATTTTCTTTCTAGTAGCCAATATGGTACCATGTTTTCGATTTATTTTTACCTTGTTGCATTAAAATGATAGTGATGACCCTATATGATTCATTAGCCAAGATACTGTGAGATTCATCTTTTCACAGAATGGTTTGAATTTGTCCCCCACCATGGGCAGGGATGCCTTCTACTAGACCAGTTTGCTCAAAGCCCCATCTAACCTGGCCTTAAACACTTCCAGGGATGGGGCATCCACAGCCCCTCTGGGCAAGTGGTTTCAGAGCCTCACTACTCTCACAGTAAAGAATTTCTTCCTAATATCTAATCTAAATCTACTCTCTGTCAGTTTAAAGCCATTCCCCCATGTCCTATCCCTATATGCCCTTGTAAAACGTCCCTTTCCAGCTCTCTTCTGAGGTTGAACAACCCAAATTCTCTTATGGCTTTACAGGAGAGGTGCTCCAATCCTCCTGTTCTCTAGTTCTTAAAAATAGCATCCTTGAAAGCTGGACTAAATTACACTCTAATTCTACTTTTGTGTATTTCCCAATCAATTCAAATAAATTTACTCACTTAAATTACTCTTTCTTACACCAATAATAATTACTGCACAATATGATCAAGTTTATCACTTTTGACAGTGAAGAAGTATATCTACAAGTCTGCATTATGTAGTATTCTATTAACTTACTAAAATATTTTTGTTTATAATATGTCTATCCAGACTTAGGCACCTCAAACCAAAATAACACTTCAAGAATCATCTTGCTGAATTTAAGAAATTCAGTTTCCCATGAAATAATGCCCATTAGTGGCTCACTAAAGAGTATCTGATGCTAAAACAATGGAGGAGAACTGCTCAATCCTTAATGGTTATATAGAAAATCTTCAGCCTTTCAAAGGAAGCCTTTAAGGGGCTAATCTCAAACAGCATGAGCTTGCCATTGATTTCTGAGGGCAGAGGATATTTGGTAAAGGTCAATAGTCTTAAAGAATCAGAGGCAAATTCCGTTTTAAGGGATACCTTAGAGATAGGGTCATTGTGAGAAGGGAATCAGATGAAAGTTACCTTTCTAGTATTGATATACAACAAAGATTTCATAAAAATAAAATATTCTTGAAGAATTTTGAAGAATTTTGTATAATACAAAATTGGAAAGAGAAGAGTAACAGTAAGAATTTGATGTAAATAAACTCCCCATTTCTCATGACTCTCACATACTTGATTCCTAATGATTCCTAGCACAATAAAATATAATGAGTATGTAATGACAGCTCAATTTCATGCTCTTCAGCAGTAGTAGCTGGGTCTTGCTCACAAATGAGAAAGCTTGAAGCCCAAATCATTCCAAAGTTCCCCTGCAACAGTAATTGTGCATTTGTATTACCCTTCATGTTTTCTGTTGAGAGCCAACAAACCATTCACTGCCTTCTGAAGCACAAGTATGTTATTTTTAAAAGATTAATGGTTCTGCAGTGCAGTATCATATATAATTAGGAAGCCTGTATTCCTGCTTTTAACCCAATTCAGTGCCCCAGACTTGAAAGAAATGTAGATTTTGGCATTCTAGTTGAGTTCTGTTGAAATAGGAACCAAAAACTATTTAGTTATAGAGCCTACAAGAAAGTAGAATGAAAGCAAGACTGAAAGTATTGTTATTTAGTTAGAATCAAAGGCACCTTTTCATCAGGTAAGAGAGGGGTAATATTCTGAAGAACAGTGATATAATTGTTGAATCTAGAAAAATTAGGAACAGTATCACAAATGGAAGGCTATGGCTAATGGCAGCATTTATGATAGATACTTGAAAGGTAATGGAGCCTGCAGTGGTTAGCATGGCAATAAGCTAAAGCTAAGCCATTATATTCAAAATAGTATGTAACTGTAACCAGGAGGTACCCATAAATTCTGAGATTACTGCACACAATATTTAGAGCTGTCTGAATAGCTGCTTCTTATTTAAGAGAAACAAATACAAAACACAAACATCAGAGCATCAAGGGCAACCACAACTTTTCTTTATAATTTTTTTAATTGGATTGGTGTAGGAGATGGGTTTTGTTTCCCCATTAATGTTTTGGGGGGTTTTCCCACTAATGCTATGTCTATATCTACATTGGCCCTGGCTACATCTGGAACCAGAAACTGAAAAGGAATACAAATATGGTCTGTTATGGTATACTATAGTATGTAGAAGTTTAGCCTATTTCATCCAAGAGATGTTGTTGAAATCATAGAATCATAGAATCGATTGGGTTGGAAAGGACCTCCGAGATCATTGAGTCCAACCCTTGGTCCATCTCCAGTCCATTTACTAGATCATGGCACTCAGTGCCACGTCCAATATGCTTTTAAAAATCTCTAGGGATGGTGAATCCACCACCTCTCTGGGCAGGCCATTCCAATGCCTGATTACTCTTTCTGTGAAGAATTTTTTTCTGATATCCAACTTAAATTTCCCCTGGCAGAGCTTAAGCCTGTGCCCCCTTGTCCTATAGCTGAG
>JAWWLZ010000139.1:35661595-35706384 GCA_035041345.1 Poliocrania exsul
ATAGACAGTGATGAGGTCACCTCTGAGCCTCCTCTTCTCCAGGCTAAACAACCCCAGCTCCCTCAGCCTCTCCCCATTATAACAACTTGTCTTAAATATTCTACAAAACAGTAGGGACTTAAAATTTGGAGTTGATAAACATGAAGAGAAAGTTCTAAATTTCTTACAGAAATTCCTAGGGAAACTAGCATCTTTCTAAGTCATAGTTCTCTAATAATATATCTTGAGTAGACTGCCAAGAAAAGCCAAAATGCGTGTTACACACTAATATAAAGATATCAGAAAGATATTAAAAATTTCATTTGAAAAAGGTTTTCCTACTTATTATGGGTAAAATGAAAATCTTGAAAACATGGGTAATTCTTCTCCCCTATACTCAGCACTGGTAAGACATGTCTGGAGTGCTGTGTCTGTGTCTGGGCTCCTCACTAAAAGGGAGGCATGGACATACTGAAACCAGTCCAGCAAAGGACATGAAGGTGTTTAAGGGATTGTGGCATGTTTCATGTGAGGAAAGGCTGAGGGAGCTGAGAATGTTCAGCCCAGAGAAAAGAAAGCTCAGGCTTATCCACGTGTACAAATACCTGATGGTGGGAAGGGGAGAGAAGTAAAGACAACAGATGGCATTTACTATTGTTTTTATGAGAACCCCCTAAAGGATGTTGTACAAAAGAATTAGGAATCTTGGTAGCTATAGGCAGCTCCAGAGAAATAATTAAATAATTTTATTGTAACATTTATCATAGGCGATCAGATTAGGAATAAAATGTAGGAAAATGCTGAAATGAATCCCAAGGAGGACAGCGCTGGAGAAACACCTTGAATGACTAAGAGACTTGCTGTTGAAGTTTTAAAGTGTAGTTTTACTTGTAATAGGGTCTTTTTTTGTTGCATTCCCCTGCCTGGTTCTGTTACCTCGTCTGTGCTGTTCTGATGACCACCACACCCTGTTTATTGTATCCCTCGAGCTTTCTTTATTCTCTTGATGAGGCAGCCATTAAGCTGGTTTGCCTCATCTAGGGCCACGTGGTGCCCGCCCCCACTCAGGAGTTCCGGGATTCCTAGGGCTCCCGGGCTCCCAGGCTCCCCTCCCCTCTCTGCCCTGCTATTTGTGGTAAGCCCCGTGTGCAAGACCCCTATGCCTTCTGGCTAAGGGGGGCAGGGCCAGGACTGCAGCCAGCCCTGCCCCTGTCCTAAATCCATTGGTTAATGGACCTTAGACCCTGCCCCCTCCCAAGTTTTCACCCAATCAGCCCCAGATCTGGTATCTTCCCCCTGAGATCTTATAATACCTGGTGGGTTGTCGCAATAAATGCTCTTCTTCCTGGACGGCCTGGATTCCTGGTCTCTGTCTCCCTTCTCTGCATCCCCTTGGACAAGGGGAAGGCAGAGACCCCTCTCCCTTCCCTCCAACGCTGCACAATAAAATACTGCTAAGATTAGATTAATAAAAGTGAAAAGGCAGAGTTCTGGAAACAACTTCTGTGTAAGAAAATGTGCCAGAATAAAAAAAGTAATTTTTACATGACCTCTTCTGCTCCTGAAATAACTGACTGGAGTGTACATATCTTCATAATTTGAATTCTTGTTGGTGTTCAACATCTCTGTATTAAACACTCTGGTAAGGCATAGGAAGAGGGAAGGAGAAAAGCAGATAAATATTGATGATATTAGGCAAACCTTCATAAAACATTTGATAATGCCAATTGAGATACAAATGTCTACAGCAGTGGAAAATTTCAGTGGACCTCTGTTAATAAACATGATTAGTAAGAAGTTTGGAATGGACATTGACTGTAGTCTATGTCCTACAATGCTTTCTTTCTTTTGTGTGGGTTGGTTTTTTTTTTTGGTTGTTGTTGTTGTGGTTGGGGTTTTTTTGGTGTGTTTTTTTTTTTTAACCCACCATGCTTACACTACTACTTTGCACACTAGTTACTCCTAACTACTCAGAGGTCTTGCATATTTCTTGCCCCAGCAACTACAATGCCTCTGTTGCTTTCTATCACGGAGCGTGTGGCCATATTGTACTACTGGTTGTTATGCGATATTCTTTTGAGTTCTCATCAAGTTGTAATATTTAAACATTTATGTTCTCACTATTTTTCATTGTAGAACAGCTCTCACATGTTGTTTTCTCAGGACTATAGGTTTAGATAGCAATTCTAGTTTCATGAGCAGGTTTCAGATGAAATGTGCTGTCTTAAGGAGGAATGGCATGTGAATGCTTTTATGTTTTCAGCTGTTTGTAGCGTGGTGCTTTTAGATCATTAGTCTGCTGGCAGAAAGGTACAGTTTACTTACATCAGTTTAAGTTTACAAAAATGAATCACAGCAAGGCAGGCTGATTCACATAAAATTTCTTCAGCTTGCTTACTAAGTGAAGCTCTTCCAAATAGTATGGTAATCCCTCCATGACTCTAGAGAAACAAAAAGTAAGGAAACTTTGAAAGTCCACAAAAACAGCTGTAGAATGAGCTAATAATATTTCCAGTTACTGGTTGAGAAGAATGTGTGGTAAGCTTAACTTGGTGATATGCTGAGAAACTGAAAAAACAGACTGGAATGGTGGTACAGTCTCTAAAAATCTTATACACAGCAAGATTAAAATTAGATAATTTGTAATATATTACTTAGTGGTTTTTATACTTTTCAGTATTTACTTCTCACATAACACAGAAGAGGCTTTTTTTTTCCATAGCCAAAAGGAAAAACACTTGAATATGACTTGCTAAAATTGACCTTTACTTACACATTGTGACTTTTACATGGCAGTATTATGATAAACTGACTCTAGCTTCAGATTTATTACTCAACCCTGACCTTTGGTTATATTAGAATATTGCTTTCAACCAGACTAAATAATAATGTCTCTGTGAATGTAAGGAACTGGCAGATCTGAGATGTCAATTGCCAGCTCAATTTTCCTTTCACCTGGGAGTACAGCATGTCATAGTGCTTTATTGATCTAAGAGTCATTAAAGTTCAGTGTTCTAACTCTTCAGTTTTCCACACAGTGCAATACTGTAAAAGGGATGAAGCATGACTCCATTCAAGACTGCTCAAAATTTGGAATGTCTGTTTCATCAGAAATAAGTATAATGATTTTAATTTTTGTTTTTCATACGGTGGAATATGCATCCAAAATATCTTTGGAAAGATATTCAAAATGATCCTTCCAAAATTCTTTTGATAGATTTTGCTGATATGTTTTGATTTAATAAAATCAGTATGAGTTGATCAAAACAGTTTAGGTAATCAGAAAAATTTCAATCTTCTGTAAGCTAGAGTATAATAATGAATAAAATCACCTTCTTGCTACTTCTGTTCATCATGCTTCAGAAGAATTAATGTATTTATGTGTCAGAATGTATTTCAAGGGGTGCAGCAGTTTTAGGTGCTGTTGCTTTTCAGATAGGGACTTAAATCAGTAGGATTCTCGCTTTCTATAGGACTATGATTATAATCCTATAGAAAGTTGCCTTATTAAAATAAGGATTCATTTACTTAACATCTACATAAAGATCAAAGTGTTTGACAAACTATTATTTTTATTCTCTTGGTGACAGGATTCTTCTGGATACTGCATTTCTGTTAACATGCAGGTCTTAACCAACTTTTAAGCATAGAATCATTGAACAGTTTGTGTTGGAAGGGACTTGAAAGATCATCTAGTTCAAACCCCCCAGCCATGGGCAGGGACACCTCCCATTAGGCGAGCTTGCTCCATGCCCCAACCAGCCCGGCCTTGAACATTGCCAGGAACAGGGTATCCAAAACTTCTCTTGGCAAGCAGTTCCAGAGCCTCACCATCCTTACAGTAAATTTTCTTCTGCATATTTAACCTAAATTTCCCTTCTTCCAGTTTGAACCAATTACTCCTTGTCCTATCACTACTGTTCCTGATGAAGGATCCCTCTCTGACCTCCTTGTAGCCTCTCTTCTGATACTGGACGATTGCTATGAGGTCTTCATGCAACTTCCCCTTCTCCAGGCTGAATAGCCCAAACTTTCTCAGCTTGTTTTCATAGGAGAGGTGCTCTGGTCCCCTTATCAGCTTCTTGGCCCTCCTCTGGACTTGCTCCATGTGTTTATGTAGAGGGTACCAGAACTGTACGTATATTCATAAAGCTGTTAGTTGTTGAGTCTCACACCAACTTGTCACATATTTCTGTCTGCTCTTTTGCTCTGTGGATGTCTTCACTATCCAAATTATTTTTGAGGTATTTGTGTTCATTGAACATTAAAGTAACTAAGTAGGTAGGTATCCATAATATAGAGATATTTTAACAAAGTATTTTCTAGAAGACATGCAATTGAATTCTTTTATTTGTTCAGTGACTTTTAGTTAACAGTGGAAAAATAAAAGAGAATTTCTGGGTAGATTAGTGGTGTATAGTTTTGTGGTTTAATACTTTCTTCAAATGAAATACATACTGGTGGTGGTTTTAATATTTTAGGCAGTTTTGTGTAATTATGTTGTGTACATTTTTCCTTTCTTACTCATGGTGGATAGAAATATATTTTAAAAGCTATCAGAGCAAATTAATAAGAATGGAGATGATAAGTGAAATAAAAAGCATTGATATTCTCTTACAAGTTTCAATGTCCCTCAAATTAACATTTGTTAATACCCAATTTTGTTATTATTATACTTGAAGACACATGTAGATACTGTATATAATGATTTATGCTTTTCAACATCATCTGTAAAATTCACTGGTTGTCATTGAACCATCTCAAAGAGGTCTCCAGTCATCATGCTTTAACATCAGAACTGCTTACAACAGATGCAGGATTTTACTAGTTTGTTGGCAGCAATAGGGTTACCTTTAAAATGTTTGAATTGAAGCAGAGGTGCTTTCTGAAAAAAGAAGTCAATATATGTGATGCATTGAAAACACCCATCAGTCAGCAAAATGTTTGTAGAAAAAGATTCCAACAACTATTGCTCACTTTATTTTACTTACCTGATAAGGCCAGTATACAAGAAGCAGATTTTTATTCCAAGACCTCTAAACTAATCTCACTTGAGGAAAAAAAAAATCAATTGCCATTTTAAGCTCTTTAGAAGACTCTGCATCTTATTTTACAAAGCAAATACTTGTTCCTATTATGATGGAGGAAATAAAAATGCAACTTTTGTCTAGAAATTACTGCTTAGCTTATTTCTGTTTTATGAGCATTTCTTCCCCCTGATTGAGAATATAGTTTAATTGCTCAATAAAAGTGTAAGGTTTTAAGACAAAAAAATCTACTATAAAATGAAATGAGATTTAAAAAAAAATATATGCTAAACAATGTGCCAGTTCATTGTACCAGTGCTGGTGGCTCTAAGGTGAGAGTTAGGGGGTCAGATTCATTAAAACTGACTTGATGTCAGATGAAGTTGAGGCAGCATTTTGTCCTAAGTGTACAGCACATTCAAATTCAGCAAAACTGACACAAAAATTTGGTGGAACTGATCGCTACTGGGGATATGAGGTTTTTATTCACAGATGACCACTTCTCAAATGAAAGAGAAGAGTCAGATTACAACACTGTTGTTTGGGCGTTGTGGGTTCTGCAACATTTTTTCTGCTAATTTCATTTACTGGACAATGACAAGATAGACAAACAGAATTCTGCATGTCTGCTCTGCTGTTCAAAATTAATGAAAAAGACAGTAAAAGCTGGATTTTAAATCTCCTGAGAACAGGTAGTTGGAGATGCACCACAAGGGAAGGATTTTTGCTGTAGCATTCTTAGGGATTCACAGATCTGTGAATAAAGCCAGTGCCTGACAGTTCAATAAGATGGCTACTCCACAGAAACTTGTCAGCCATTGCCTTCATCTCTGTGAGGCACTTGATACTTCTGTGCTTTAACCTTCAAACCATAATGAGGACACTTTTTCATACTGACTTCTGCATCCTGTCAAACCAAAAGCAGCTTTTCTCAAGGACTGTGGCCAAACAGTGGTTAGAGGAACAGGCCTAGGACTGATGTCTAGACAAGGTTTTCCCTTTGCTCTGCTTGTGCAGGAGATGGATGGTCCTGGTTCAGGTGGGACTTAGGTGACAGGAGGCCACTCCCTAACAGGGTGTCAATAGGAAGCAACAGTAGGCAGCAGTGCAGAGAGCAGATCATGAGAAACCATTGATGAGACAGAAAGAGATCAAACAGAGGTTTCCAGTTCCATTTTGACATAAAATCAGAAAACTTGGGAGTGATTGGTGTTGTGGGTTTTTTAAGAATTACTTATATATACCAAATCCAGGTATTTTATAAGCAAATGTGATACTAAATTTTAAACTGTGAATCCTTTTCATAATCCTGGTCAAGATTAAAGCATATTGATGACACAAATATTATGGATGTTTTTACATGTTTGCTTTCTGTTTTTTAATATATATTTCATTGTCTGTTAAATCCTTGCATCACTAGAGAGCCTAAAATTGCTTGCTTCTAAAGCTGAAGCCAAGTGGACTTCATTGCAATGGAAACAGCATATTTTATTCTTCATTATCTTTTGTTTCACCATTAACCTCTGTACCTCATCGCTTTTCATATGCTGCTAAATTTGTTCTACAGGTTGGAGAAGAATGAATTCCATATTAGTAAGTCCAATTTGAGGTAAATTCACTGGCCCTACCCTCATCCTCAGCCAGGAAGACAGGACTTTCTATTACAGGTTGCACCCTTGAGTCTCAGTCATACTTGTCAGAGAAGTATTAATCTTTACAGGAATATGCTAGCAGAATTTCTGAATCTCTCACTGTTCTTGTAATCTGTTGTTAAAATTCCATTTTGTGGATATTTCATGAATTTATGGATTTTCTCCCTGATGAATGATTAAATCATAACAACACCGCATCTATTTCCACACTGCTGAGTAGAAGGTGGCACAAGTTTTGACTTACTGACCACTTCAGGATGAATCATCTACCAACAGGGAACACTTCTCTGGACTTTGGTTACTCTGTTTAACATCTCTGCTTTTCTGAGATTGATTCTGTTTCCAGATGACCTCTGAATATTTGGTGAAAATACATGCATCTAACATGTGGAAAATTCCTTATAGAAATGGAACAGGAGGAAAAGGTCTCACTTGGAAAAGCTCTGGGCAGTGATACCTATTGAGATTTCTCTCCAAAAAAAGAAATACAAGATACTATTTCATCTATTGCAACCTTGTAAAATGTCGGTAGCAGTAACCTGACTTTTCAGTTCATGTTAGCAGTTTCTCTAACATACCTTTCACACCTGAAAGAAAAGAAAGAATATTTAATTTAATATATGGTTTTTAGAAACAATGGCTTTGAAACTGGTCATTAACACAGGAAAATTAATGGCCTTGTGTTGCAGGTCCTCAACAGAGAAGTGCTGCTGACTTGCAGGGGAGTTCTCAGATTGCCACTGATAATTTTAATTCTGGATTGATGCATTTTCTCCTTCCAAATATTCCATGCAATATATAAAAAAGGTGATGAAGTTCATTCTTTTAGCTACTTCTAGCACTTCAGAAAAAAAGAAGTGCCATTTTTCTTGCTTTGTTCTAGAATCTAGCACCTTTCATTAAAGATATCTGGACACTATATATTACAATCATTAAGTGAAAGTTAAAACTATTATGTCCATTTTTACAACTATATGCTTTCAGTTTTCCACTTTTCATAGGTCTGGATAATTGAATATATAAAAAACACAGTTTATGTTTGCTACTGAGATTGTATCCAAACAATTAATTTCACTTAATTTTCCATGCTATTTTCACCTATTTTTGTGAGTCAAGTCAATAAAATATTTATTAGTGAAATGTGTTACTGTATTATAGGCATCTCAGTAAAGGTGTATCCCTTCCCACATATAACTTTTATGACTAAATGCCCTATGATTCTCTGAATTAATTTATCATTCAGAATTTCAAATGTTTTTCGAATAATGTTTGAATAACTCAGTGTTCTACCAAAGAACTTTTTCACACACTTTGGTATTTCAAAGAAGCTTCATGGTGAGTGATCAAGGTTGTGAGTGACTTAAAACATTGTGGGAATTACCTTCTTTAATCCTGATAAAATTATATTGTAAATAATGCACTCATTCATTTTGAATAAACATTACAAAATTTGAAATTAATTTGTACTGATTCTCTCACTATATCATTTTTCTGAAGCAGCTTCATTACTCAGTCTGAGGCATTTTACCATGCTTTTTGGTGCATAAATTATAGAGATGTACTTCGATATTTTATTTCATTTTGGAAAGCCTCGACTACTAATTGGAAGGAATCCTACTTTTCTTCAGGACATGTGGGACTCAGCAGACAGAAGTGGAAGAAACATTTTTATTTTGCTCTGTCAAAACAACTAGATCAGTTAATGAAGCAGACAAAGTATTGAAGAGATATCCATCTATACCTTAAAGCAGAGATAGATAATTCTTTGTTCTTGATATAATTAGGATATATTTTTTCAATAATTCTGGATGCATTCAAGTTGTAAGTGGCTCAGGATACATATAGCGAATTATTATGCTGTTGGTCTATACTGAAAGCTTCATGAGCAATTCTGCATCCTGATTTGTTAAAGGAAGATAAAACCACATAAAAGTCAAGCTGAAAGGTACAAAAAGCATTACTGCTTTGTTTTTCATATTTATGAAGCACTGAACTGTAGAGTACTCTAATGATAGCTTGTATTAATTTTAACAAACTTGAAAATCTTGCTGACTAATCTAACATTTAGCTGCTTTTTTATTCTGTTTCTCATCAACCTTTAGCTTTTGCTGGAGGCACCCCATTTGTTATGTTAGTGTAAATAGATAATTGCAACAGTGGTAAAAGGAAGCAGTACCACTGCTAAAGCTAAGAGGCTTCATCCCATTCAGCTACAAAAAATTAATCTAAATTAAAATGGATGGATTGTGAATATACTAGTTTTATTAACACAAACACCCCCCTTTTTTATTTTTTTTTCCTGCTTGCTTGCTCCAATTCTGTTAGAAAATATCCTGTTTCCTGAAACTAGCATTTTCTGGTTATTGTTTTCTACTTACACATAAACAGTGGAATTTGTCTTCAGAAACTACCCCTGGGATTTGAGGGAGTTAAAAAAAGTAATGCCTCTTCTCACAGATTGGTCTTTAACTAAAGGTTAAACTGTATAGCACTTGAAACACTGGTGATCCTGAGTTGTATATTGGTGGTGATCTTTAGTCTTTTGTAAGCAGAGGTCTATTTTGCAAAGAGACAGGGGACATATTGTAGGGGAGGTAGGGTGTAATGCCTGATGTGTTGTACTGGAGAGCTGAAGAAGAGAATATTAAAGAGGGGATAATAAGTGTTAGGAGAATAGCATGGGGCACAGCAATCCAGGACATGAAAAAATACTGGTGGTTCATTTGGAACCTTAACCTATAGCTGCATCTATTGATGCTCCTTCACTTTATTTATATCTAATCAGACTATACTTTATATATGCCCTGTAAACACTACAGCTCTTGATGCTTTCTTTGGCCTTTGACCTACACAAACCTTCAGTCACTGAGACTCCAGCAGCTGTGAGCAAAGGGAATTCTGTGGGGGAGACCCAGATATACAGGGGGCTTTCTGCATCCAGGAACACCAAAGCAGTAGACCCACAACTTGGAACCCCTTGGCAGCCAACCAGGTGAAGAGGGGGTAGTGCTGGGAGAGACCAAGGGGAGTTTAAATGGCTCCAGGAAGCACAGTGAACAGGAGTGTGCAAACAGGGGCATGGCATGGCATGGCATGGCAGTTCACGCAGGCAGGGCAAGCAGGAAAAATCCAGGAGCAGCCACAGGAGGCAATAAACAGACTCTGTAGCTGGTAAGGAAGAGCAAAGAGATCATTTCAGCTTCAGTCTTATTAGCGTATTAGTTTAAGTTTCCTCAGTTATGGTGTTGATTCAATGTAAAGCTCAATCTCCTGGAGTCACTGAACCAGCCATGTCAGAGGCCTTCAGCCAGCCAGTCCTGCTGATGGCAGACACAGCTTTCCAGGTCACAGGGTGCCAGGAGTGCCTGATGGCTCTTTGTGAGGCTAGGGATGACAAACAGTTATTTTGAAGAAGGTGTTCCATAGTTGAAGAGCAGTGGCGCCAGGTGAGGGGGCTGTGGGAAGATGTGAAGAGGTTTTGTACCATTTGTGTGAATGGGCAAGAAACAGACAGCTTATATTCAGAGGTGCTACAGTGTCAAGGCTCTCAGGAGTCTTGAATCTCCATTGCAGTGGAGAAGCAGGTGGACTCAGAACCCTACAGGGTAATTAGTCAAAGGGCTGTTGGTCTCAAATTTTGACAGGTAAGACCACTAACTTTTACAACAGGCAAATGGGAAAATGTTTTTGCAGGTCCTGGGGTCCGTCAGTGCCGGTCACTTTTCAGATATCACCTCCTAAGGGTACAGGAGCAGGCAATTCCCAAATGTCTGAAGTCAAGTAGACAAGGCAGAAGGCCAGCCTGGCTGAGCAAGGATCTTCTCTTGGTAATGAGGCAAAAAAGAAAGGTTTATTCCCAGTGAAAGCAAGGTCAAATAACATGAAAAGAATACAGAGATTCTGCTTGATGCTGTAGGGACAAAATTTGTGCTGCCAAATTTCAGCTGGAGTTGGAGCTGGCCAGAAAAGTGAAGGACAATAAAAAGAGTTTTTTCTAATACATTATGGGCATTTGGCAGTATAGAAATATCATTAGGCCCCTATAGAATGAGAATTGTCACCTCGCAAGCAGGGACAGCAACAAGGCAGAGGTGTATAATGCTTTCTTCAACACAGATTACAGACCAAGGGGGTCTCAGTGCCCTGAGAATCATGACCATGAAAATGATCAACTCCCAGGTGACCCTGAAGTTGTGCACAATCTTGCTACTCCAGATAAATCTCTACAAACCTATGGGGACTGATGTGATTCATCGCAGAATCCAAAGAGCCAGATGATATCATCACAAAACCTCTCTCGATGATTTGTGAGTGGTTGAGGTCCCAGTTGGGTGGAAGCTGGCAAATGTTGTCCTGATTTTCAAGAAGGAGGATCCTGAAAACTATAGGCCTGTCAGTCTCACTTCAGTGCCTCGTAAAGTTATGGAGAAGATTATTCTAGGAGGTATGGAAAAAACACCTGAAAGACAACTCGATCATCAATCAGAGCCAGAACAGCTTCATGAGGGGAATGTCCTGCTTATCAAACCTGATTTTCTCTTACGACAAGGTAACCCACCTACCTGAACAAGGTAAGTCAGTTGATGTCATCTTTTTGGATTTCAGTAAAGTTTTTAAAAGTGTCTCTCACAGTATCCTACTGGACAAAATGTCCAGCACACAGCTGGATAAACACATCATGCAGTGGATGAGCACTTGACTCAAGGGTCAAGCACAGAGAAACACATGGACTATGTGTTGGCACTTCTCCAAGGATGAATTTCACAATTTTTGCCTTGAATTTCTGATTTCTTCCTTTGTGATAGGTCCTTACTTTCTATTAATTAGTCCTTATGCACTTTAGAAATGCATATGTATTTTAGTCCTTTTATTAAAAAATGTGACAAGAATACTGGCAACTAAGTAATGTCTTTTCTATTCTTTCATCTTACAGAAGCTGGTTACAGAAGAGAAAAAATAAGAAAATAGAAATTCACTGCCACTTCATAAATATTTTTTGTAAATAATATCCTCAAAATCATATTCCTTCTTTTTTAATTTTTTTTTCCCCTGTCCTATTTCAATATTATCATACACCCTATGGGACCTTATAAAAATTGTAAATACATTATTACTATTTTTTTATTTCCACTTATGCAAAAGAGTAATCAATATGGCAGCACTGTAGTTTTTTTGATCCCCTGACTTTATTATGCATAAAGAATGCATATTGCATCCACAGATGTTTGCTACTCACCTTGTATTCATATGATTCTTGATAGAAGTAAGAGTGATATCTTGTCTTAAATCTGCAAACAGGAATGTGTTTTGTAGTAACATTTTTCTAAACATCATGCTATAGAATTTCCCTTTAATGCCTGGTTAGTGATGACCTATAGACTCATAGAATCATAGAGCTGATTGGGTTGGAAAAGATCTCCAAGATCATCAAGTCCAACCCTTGGTCCAACTCCAGTCCCTTTACCAGATCATGGCACTCAGGGCCACATCCAATCTCAGTTTAAAAACCTCCAGGGATGGTGAATCCACTAGCTCTCTGGGCAGGCCATTCCAATGCCTGATTACTCTCTCTGTAAAGAATTTTTTTCTGATATCCAACTTGTGTATTACCATATCAATACTTGTGTATTGCAATTTATTTAATTTGCTGGGGTTTTGACTATAATTTTAATTTTTAAAGTGTTTTTTCACACAAAAAGTATGTATGCAAATATTTATGTATACTGTAATTCAATTTTCAGTATACTTCATGAAGGTCACATTTTCAAGGAAAGCAGATGGTTCAGGAAAAAATTTCCTACACATATACATGCAACCAAGCACACAGGCTATATTTATGACATAGTTTATTCTGATGGAAATAGAAATGAAATATACTGGGTGAAAGGGAAATTTTTAGGCTAAAGAAGAAATACTTCAGTTGTTGTCCTTGTGTTAAGAGGAGAAACAGTAACCATATGAGCTTTCCAAGCGTATTAAAATAGTCTAGTGTTAGAACTGTGTAAGCAAATGTGTATTGCAAGATGGGAATGAGACATATGGCAAAGTGGTTGAATATCTTATTGCAGGAATTGTAAGCTGATTTCAAGTTAGGTCAGGTATTGACATTCCCCAGAACTCAAATCATCCTTATTTACCAATATTCTGCATCTGTATCAAATGTGGTGGTTTGTGTTTTTTTTCAAAAAGGAAAAATGCTCTAGCATTTTCAAAGTAGTTTTAAGAGGCAAAAACACAAAGGAAGAGCTTTATATCAAACTAAATGACTGGAAAAAAAGATTGTTGTTTTCCAACTTCTTTCTTATGCTACAGCTTCAAAGTGTTATTAACTGGTTGTTGCACTCTATAATAAATATGTTTCAACTGAAGAAGCATTCAATTGGCTGTTAACACTTTAAATTAATCAATGTGTACCTCATAGCCAGCTAAAACTAATTTTTGTGACTGTAAAGTGCCATCTTTGTCATCTTCTAGTACAACATATTTTCTCCATGATACCTTTAAAGTAGTTTTAAAGTGATCTCCAGGGACCATCCTTGTCATGAGATAATTACTGTCCTGTACTGTACAAAACTCTTGGCTGCTCTTCATGCTTTACGACATCCCAGGAGAATAATTACTGTATTACAAAGTATTTTCTATTGTGATTTAATATCTTCTTACACTGATTGACAAAGCAGTCAAAGACGAAATTAATTGATCTTGTACCAGTAGTTTCTCAACACAGTTTGCAGCAAAAAGACATCAGGTAAATGCTGCTCAGAAGTGCACCACAGCCCTTCTTTCTGAAATCATGCTTCAGCTACCTACATTTAAAAAGATATGAAACACGACATCTGGCAAGCTCATTTTCCTCAACCACTCTTTGTAATCAGGCTTAAGATCTCACTGGATATTCCCTAGGATGCACAAAGCATAGCTGCTGATACAGTCTTTAGATCTTAACATACGTAGGTGGTATATAAACTTACAGCTGGAGAAGACTCTGATATTCAGCACCTGAGAAAATCATAATTCAGATCTCATTGGGGTTATGTCACTACTGACAGATGGGGTTAGTTTGTACAAAGGTATTCCAGATCTCCAAATACAGGAGGAAGTAAATCAGGAAGAACTGTGCACATTGACAGCACCTACTGGTGAGGGAATGGGCAATCACTGAGGAAACCTCTGTGATTATGTCTGCTTTTTCCTTCGGAGATTCACACACCTTGCTCTCCAAGGGATGCAATACACATCGTAGTTGGGCTAAGACTTGGGTATGCAGCTTCTGGGGCTAAAAAGGTGGCCGTTCCTGACCCCTTGCCACAAGCACTGACCTTCAATATTACATACCAGCATCCCATGGAGCAGCTTTCCCCTCCTCCCCAGCCTCTGTGGTGCTTAGCAGTCAGAACAGAACCTTTTCATTCAGGGGCCACAGCCTGCTTTATTTTGTAGGACTCTCTGACTTATGACAGTAAAAAGACCTGTTAATGGTATTTTGAAAGGAAAATGGAACCAGGTCAGAGGCAGATTGGGAAAGGGAGGAGGGGGCAAAAAAAAGCATTCACGAATCCAAGTGAATATTTTAATTTTCAAAGGAAGGATGACTGCTGCTTAAAGACAGGAGTTTGGTTTAGTGAATGTTTTTGTGATTGCATGTGCTTTTGAAATATATGCATCATTTTTTAAAAAAAGAAACCCTACAAACTGCAAAAAAACCCCATTAATTTTTATTTCTTATGCAATATAGCAAAGAAGTATATGAAAAGAAGGCTGGAAACCATTTAAATCATTGGTTTATTTTGAGAGGAAAAGTAAATTTATATGAGATTTTCTGATTCCTCATTCTCCAGCTGAAATACAGAGAAAAAGAATAATATAGCAATTATTTGTAACACAATTTCTCATTTGCCCTTAAGATATTTATGAAACTGTTATTCTTATTTCCCTTTTTTATTCTCATATAATTTGATTTGTGGGAAAATTAATAAGAGAAATTACATACACAAAAGCATAGCCCATAACTGCTGCATACTCAAATTGATAAATGTGAACCATACTGACTGTGATATTTAACAGAAATGAAAATATGAAGGTGCTAAAGTTATATCTCTTTTTTTTTCTTTTCATTGGCCCTGCTATTAAATGAAAGGAAATCTGAACATTATGCATCTTGACAATGGACTCTTACATAGTGAAACACCACTTAGTGTTATTAAAATGTGAGTTATTCTTGTAACTGAAATTTTTTCAACAATAAAACAATGATTGATGTACATAATATTCACTTGATAAGTCACAGAAAATACAATAACAGTAAATTTCTAAAATCAATTAAGTTGTCTTTTGTTAACATTAAAACTACAAGCAAAGATTACTTATTAAGTTAATAAAGGTATTTGCTGGATATATAATTGAGATTAAGGTAGAAACTAATCAAAACTGAATTAAAATATATTTTTATACATAATATGCTTCTAATAATATGTCTGGTTGCTTAGACAGGCAACCACAAGCTCAATATATGCACTTTGTTGCAGAAGTGAAAATAGGTTTCAGTTAAGCAATGATAGTTAATGGCTGGACTCTGATCTTAGAGGTCTTTTCCAATCTTCTTCATTCTATGTCACTGCAAAACTCATCACAGAAAGCAATGTTTTTAAGTGGAAAAGCCACTCCAGTACTTCTTTCTTTCATGCTTTAGTATTGTGGTTCTTCTGTTTTCCATATAGAAAATAAGAACTTTTCCCTACCTTATTGTTGTGTTTGTCTTCATCAGTGTAAGATCATAAAGAAAGGTCTCAGATGCTATGGTAACAGTGACTTATGAGCCTGGAAAATCACTAAAAACACTTTATTGCTTGAATAAAATGAAAAATGTATTTGCTTGTAGAGCCAAAGAAAATTAAAGGAAGGTAGAAAAAGCCTGGAAGAATGATGTGCACAAAGCAAAGACAAGCATAGCATGCAGGTAAAACAGTGTTGTGATGACATGCAATGAAGATTTTATTGATGCTCAAATCAGAGTGACTTTCAGAATCACCTTAAAAGCAGGAATTATAGAAAGCTTTTCTATTGTGGTCAAGAAAAAATTTGTCATACTTTGGCAATGTATATTCTGTGGTTGGTAGGTATTTTACAGAAAAAAACCTGAAAATACTGTCTTTGAAATACTTTTTTGTATCACTTTTTATTAACACCTATTTTTGCATATAAAGATTGAATACTCAGTATGTGGGGAAAAATATATAATAAGTATACTTCAGAAATCTATGACATTGAAGTGGAAGGTGTACCTGCCCATGGGGGCATTGGAACTAGATAATCTCTAAAGTCCTTTCCAAACCAAGCCATACTGTGATTCTATGATGATTCCATGAAAAGCTTCAGTTTTACCATCATAATCCCAAGTCTCACTGTCTCTTTATAGGTTACAAAAAAGAGGCCCCTTTTGCTTTTAGGAACTTAGACTTCTTGATTTCCAATTATTGGAGGCTCAATGAAGTATCATGTGCCAAACAGTTTTCTAATGCAAAGTTAAATGTTGCTAGTTTAGGATTGCCTCTCAGAGAGAAAATTCCATGTATGAAAGCAAAGCACTTTGCTTTCTTTCAAACACTGTAGTTGTTTGAAGTTATTCAGAGGCTACATCATAGCTTTATCAAGTTTTCTGTTTTCCTAGAAAATTTCCTAAAGTGTGTTTCTAACCAAATGATGAGTCTGTTGTGTGCATATGCATGAATGTTAGCTCTAGGTAAAGAGTGGCACTGAAGTCCCGCTGTGTTTACTTCTGGATTGTCAAATAATCTGCCTAGAGAAGTGTTTTCTATCCATGCTCAGGCTTTTGGCATAAAGAGGAAGAGAACCAAAGTGAAAGAAGGGCTTTACTTCTCTGGGACCTTAGGTCTCAATGATTTATTCCAAAATACTCCACATTAATTTCCCCAGATGAAGTGATAACAACAGGAGGTTTGATGTTCAGTGGAATCAAAGCTTCACACCAAACCACTGCCCATAATTCAATGACACAGTGGAAGTGGCAGGAGAACCCCAGCCCTTTCTCATATATGACTTTCCTACATCTTTGTTTCCTCCTGATTTGCAACATAAGTGAAATATGCACACCTGAATCTTCAGCTGTTACTGTTGGCAAGTCTCTACTTGCACAAGTTACACAGTTGCAGGGTTACAAATTAACACATCATACTCGGAAAGTGGTTCCTCTGTTTTTGAAGTTTTTGGGGTTTTTTATTCCAAGTTTCTTCTAATGTAGCAAAGAGTAAAACTATGTGTTTCTCTACTGGATGGCAGGGCTAACCTTCAACCAAACATTTAAGGAACTCTGCACAGCCTGATGTGCTCCACATTGCATGATGTGTGCATGATGTGATGGGAAGGGAGTCTACCTCTACAGGATGTCATCAAGAGAGGAAGATAAGGCAGCACTCTGAAAGGATCAGCAGCAGGACATATCTCAAAATATTATCAAAGGAAGAAAACTGTTTTCTTAAAGGGCAGCAGTCTCCATTGCAGAGGTAATACATTTGCATTGTGACACTTTTAGAAGATATGTGATTTTCAGTGGTATGTCATGGCATTCAGACAAAATGCCACACACAAAAAGAAGTTTCATAATCTACAGTACATTTTTAAAACCTTCTTGAATGTATTCTGACACTACAAAGAATTTAAGTAGTTTAAAAAGTTCTGCAGCTTTCTCACCTAAACAAAAAATAATTCTTTCCCCTTTAAAGGCAAGGACATGGGTAAGTATTAAAAATATTGGTTGCAACTTTAACCAATGTAGTAGATGTAGTAACAGCGAATGTATTTCTTTTCATTATTTTTTTTTTAATTCAGAATTTATTTCTGAAGGGACAACCAAGGCTCTTACATGTAAATGTCAGGAGAAATATTTTTTTAAGAAAGAATTCATAACACTTACTTAAAAGTAAATTTTGATAGTCACAAACACACTGTCATACAATATTTCAGTGTGTTTTTATATACTCTGTTCAATGATTATAATATTCGAATATATAACATCAAGACTGGAGGCAAAGGAACATCAGAAGAAATACATTATGAGAATAAAAATTACATAAAACTAGCCTTCTAAGTAAGTAAGAGTCAGTCATTGCACTGGCAAATGTCAAAACAAATAAGGATTATCATGTCCAAATTCATATCTGAATGATGCTATGGGGTAGCCCTCCCATGAACTCTGTACCTTGTCTGAATGTTATTTAATCTCTCCCTCAGGTTTTGCCCAATTTGTTTGCACTACTCTAGGCTTTAATGAGTAACATGATAAAAAGAATGCAAACATCTAAATTTAAATTATATGCATACTAGATGTCGTGTTTAAAAAAGATAACTAACACTCTCACCTGCAAAAGGAAAGCCTACCTCCCACATAATAAAAATCATAGCCATGACTAGATTTATTAAAAATGCCAACTGAATTATTCCCATTATTGACAAACATATTGCAACTTCATAATTCAACTACTAGTATATGATACAAACTTTTAACTAACCTGGTTTATCTGAATGTGATTTGATTACCTTAGTATCCTTTTCTGCTTAAATGCTGTAGCATTGGAAAAAAGCAATCACAGATGCATTGGAATGATCCTAGTGGTCAGAGCGACAGCCTGTCACTGCTGGATCCCATCTCTGACAGTGGCTGGTCACAGGTGCATAGGGAAAGCATATTGAACATATAGGTAGAGTAGATGCATGATCCTTCAGTATTTCCTCCAAAACTCAATAATTTATATTTTATTAGGTTATTCTCTCTCACATCGTATACACCAACTTTTTATGGGTGTTCTTTTATTACTTCTTTATAATTATTTCTTAACCCATTTTGGCTACTGCTAAGTGCCATGACAAAGTTATGTAATTTACAATAATTATTTTCTTTCACTTGTTTTCAATCTGTTGCTTGATAGTTTAAGGGCTTCACTTAGTTCAGGTGTTTTGGCAGGAAAAAAATAATAGAATTTTTTTTCCACTTAATTCCAAGTTTCCATAAGCCCTAGGAACTCTATCAGAACCTCTCCAAGTGATCCCTTTTTCAAGGTGGAAAATATATAGCTGCCTATGTATTTTTATATAAAAGCTACTCATCACCCTTTGTTTGAAATCTAGGGGTTTTTTTAATTACTAATTTAAGTCTATGTAACAAAATTTATCAATTTTCTTTGTGCATTGTTGCAGAATAACCTAGGTTCTTCTAGGAAGCTGAAATTCCACCAGTGATCTTCCTTTCCTTGGCAGTAAAGCTGATTGAAAGCATAAGTAATACACGTAACATGTTGGCAATTTCACACTGAAATGTTGAGCAAATATCACATGATCTGTGTGATTTATTAGCATTCAATTCATTGATCTCTGATTGAAAATGATTTATTAGCATGCCTGACTGAAATAATTCCTAAGACTTATCTCCTGTAAAGAATGGCCTGTGCTACAGGCTTTCCTCAGCTTCTCTGCTATGAACATCAAAGCATTGGAATGCTCAAATTTTCTATGATGGCTTTTTCTTCCCACAACACTCCTTTTTGTACCTACAGGATCTATTCACCCTGAAATCACAGATCTTTGGCACAGGATTGCAAGGCCATACAACTATTGGGCAGATTCCATACTTATGATAAGATATTAAAATTATTCATAGCCTAGGAGTACTTACTAAGACATTCCTCAAATCTTTTATTTGTCCTGCATTGTTAATGTTTTCATTTTTATGTTATCAAAGGTAATGATTCTCTTGGCCTGATTTACTCATAAGTTCCCCATCTTTGAATTATTTTTGCTCTCTCTAAGATCCTTCTCTTTCATTTAATTATGGTATATCCTATAAAAAAATGGCCTTTTTTTCAGAGATGGAGCCTTTTAGATGGGCTTTTGCTGTAATATTATTTTTATTCTGATTGGCTAGTGTGGTGTCCTTATCTATTTTCCATGATGTATTTTACCCTGTCAGCTGCTCTTTTTTCATTTCCTTTTTTAACAAGCTTCACATTTTTATATACCACTGATAATTAAAGGCAAGCAAAAGTATTATGAATAGTTAATACTGTATCTCTTATTTCTATAAGGATATAGGTTACTGTCACAAAGTCATTATTTGATAAGGGTATTTGAACCAAATTCTGCCCTTGACCCAGAACTAAATTAGGTTGATTTTTCTCTCTTTTTGTAAGTTCTACAATGAGTTGCTTTGAGTAGAATCATATGTGATATCAAAACCCTATACTTTAAATTATATAGCATCTGACATTTATCCACTCTGGATTATGTTTTCATTTATAGTTTTATTGACCACTCTTGAAACAAGATATACATTCATGAGCTTAATTCAGCCTTTCTTCTGCCCTAAAAACAGATCAATCAAACTTCTGATGTACTCATATACAGTGAAATGTACTTACTATTAAAATGCATCCCAGAATTACTTTGGGAATATTAATTTCAAAACATCCATGGGAAATCTAGTCCACAGATAAGGAACGAAAAGAAAAAAAAAATAAACAGGGAAGAAAAAAGTCTTCCATAAGCTGAAGAATCTTATATCCAGACAATGCTTTCAGGCCCTTGATGTGATTATTGGGGTGTCCTGTGCAGGGCCAAGAGTTGGACTCGATGATCCTGATGGGTCCTTTCCAACTCAGCATCTTCTGTGATTCTAAGAGAAGTGTACAGATTAATGCAAATTTCACCAAGGCACAGAATTAGAAGCAGCTCCCAGAGGAACTGTGGAGTTCTGTAAGAGTGAAATAAAGTGAAATAAAGTTGCCTACAGAGAATAATGGAGAATATAGTAAAACTTATTAGTTACTAGGTTACACAAGAATCGAAATCTCCCCTTTCTCCCTAGACTGCAGGATAGCAAGTTGCTTTTATGAGAAGAAATGCAAGCTAGAAATTGTGCTTTAATTTAGACTTTTGTCACATGTTTCAGGTGTATTTTGTAATTTCACATGACGAGGTTTTAAGATAAATGGAAGGAATATTTTCCCAAATTACTAAGGTATGTCTGTTTTGCTGAACCTGTGCATTTTCTACACACTAGATTTGTGCAAAACTCTAGTATTCCTTCTCTGAACCCATGGCACTTCATATAAATGCCATTGCAAAGGAAATGCTAAACTGAAGTACTAGTTAAAATTGCCTATCCATGTAATCTGTTAACTAATTTCAATAATCTGTACAAGGAAACAGACTGTGTAATGTTAAAGATTTCTGCTGTACCTCCATGAGTGCAGTTCTGCAGTCATAGTCACTCTGGGAAATTTTCCTAATGCCTCAGGTGAAGAAAGGTCTTCAGCAGCATCTTATACTTGTAGTCCAGATCTCCAAGACTGAAAGAAATAAATGTTCCTGTAGCTGTTCAGAAAATATAGTCTTCCCTTTTGACCTACAATTCTAGAATGAATAGTTAAAGTCTGGGGAATAGCATGGCATTATTGAACAGGGAAGAAATGGAAATTGTATCATGTCATTCTGATTTACTACACAACATAAATGCATGCTTTATATAAAACCAAACCAAACCAAACCAAACTGCAACAATATGAAACAACAAAACCCCTTTCTGTGAGAATTTTGCAAACAGGAGTGGTTACTTTGAGGCTTTTCTTTCACTTTGATGTAGTATGTAATGTATGCCTGCCATAATCCCACGCCTCTAAAGAATGCAACCAGGATGGGTCCACTTAGAAAAATGGTCTCTTGTGAAGCTGGTGACAGATCTTAAAGCTGCTGTATATACTAGTCAGCCTTAGTCATTGAGGGCTACTCAAGTGTTTACAGTGAATTACAAAGAATTTACAGGATCATTGTGAGAGAGAAAAAAACATTTTTTGTCTTCAGAAATGCTGACAATGTTATAATACACAAAGACAAGTATGGGTGTTTTATGATCCATAGCAAAGGAAGAATTTGGCATTGCTGATATTTTAGTACAGCTGCATAACAAGAAACAGTCAAAAGAATAAAACTACATGGCTGAGATTCAAATATGGTCATAAAGCACAGTGTTTGGATGCTCAGTGATCTTTGTAGCCCCAATAATTCTCACTTGTGTCATATCAGAAGCCTTAGGCACTCCTGTCCTATGATGGCATCTTGTTAGCAAGCAGCAGACTCCAGCAGAAACAAAGGCTTAGGGCAGCTCTGCCTAACTGCCCATGAACTCCAGTTTCATTATAATTCTGCCTAACAAGAAACTTGGTTACTAAAATTTGATTGTAGAAGAGAAAACCCTGGAAAATTAGAAGCAGCAAACGTTCTCAAGTGATTTGCTGCAAAGCAGAATAAATGAGCAACTGCTTTAAATGAATAATATTCCATTAATTTCATGTAGCAGCAAAAGTGGGATTCTTTTTTTCCCTTGTTTATGGGTGAAAATGTCTAGTCTGAAAACATCCATTATTACCAGTATTGATATTAAAGATGGCTTATAGAAAAATACTTGACTACAGAAATTCTTGATTCAAAAGTTGCCATTTAAACAGTATTATCAATGTCAGGGGACCAACAAGTCATCATCATCTTTTTCAAAAATTCCTTCAGAGTTCAGGCAAGAAATGTATTTAGAAAACAGTGGGAAAGTTTTAATGTTTCCCATCCTTATCACACAACTATGAGAAATGAGAAATATTTCTCACATAGATGTCTCTTAATCTAGCGAAATAATTGCTTGAACACCTAAGTTCAAGATCAAAGAGCCTGGGCATACTCAAATATATTTGCCATTGTTTTCCCAGCACAAATTTTACAAGACCTTGTAACAAGAGTTAACTGCAGTAGAAGAAATTAAACAAAAGAAAACTGGAACAGATGGGTCTATTCTAGGTTTTCACTTACAGGTTTTGAGAATACAAAGTGCCTTGACCTGTTTTGCAAGATAAGGCAAAGTTTCTCAATAATTCTTGAAATAGCATCATTCCCTACAAATATAAAATATAGAAAAAGGAGGACTTCCAGCTATAATGTCAGATGGAATGAAACATTTCTCTTAACATCAGCATGCTGTGCTCTTACTCGTCATTCATTCTCCACCATCTTATTGTTTTTCTCTGTGATTTCTGTGACTCTTCTATAAATAAAATAAAACAAATGTGTCAATTTCCACATAGAAATCTCTCCTTTTGGTGTTCAACATCATTCATTGTTTTATTTCCCTTTCAAAAACTTTCTTTCTGTTAAAGCTAAGATAAATCTTAAGTTGTAAAACTTATTCAGCTCTTGGTTTTAACAACAGTTTATTAATCTTTATGCACCTTAGCAGTCCCACTACAGTGTAATACTTAGTTTACACTAATAATCCAATTACTTCATTTGGTGCCTGTTGTGGGCCTGAAAGCTAAATATGCATCTTTAATCACATGCCTGATCAGCCCATTTGGCATTTCATCCCACAACAGGAACCAGATGAAGTAATTGGATTGGAGTATTTATACAAGTTAAACATGTAGGTATTTTCCGGACAAATAGCCAATTGTACTTAACTGTTTCTCACAGTATGAAATAAGTAATATGAATTGTCATTACTATATTTCTAACAATCATGGAAGCAAAACACAAGTTCCTTCCTTGAAGGCTGTTTAGGATTGCTTTTTAATTTGAAATATAAAAGATACAAACTATAGAGAAGTACAGCCTACAGAGATACATGCTACAAATAACATTTAAAAGTATAACTTACTGCTGATTGCGTGAAGGCCTTGCCGAATATGGTGATATTCTCTTACCATAGGAAGTATTTAACTGCTGTAAACCCTTGTGCTATTTCTGTGACTTAGTTATTAAAATATATATTTACAAGGTAGAAATAAATAGCGGGTTTTCTGTGGAAAGAGGTCAACACTGAAGTCCCACCAGAATATCTATTTGAATGTGTCATGATTCACGTATTCTTAAATACCCTGACAAGGGTGTTGAATAAGAGAGAACAAATGGTTTACTGTTTAGCAAAAATTACTGGAGCTTAGTAAAGAAAAAGACTAACAATGAGTAATTATAGAGGGAGAATGAAACCACTGAGTGACTGGGTGACAAAATGGCTGATGAAAATAATAGTACATAATATTAAGGAAAATATTTGATTATATGTACTTGAACTTGAGATGAGTTCTGAGCTGACTATTATTATTCAGGGATGAGATATGAGACTGTGGCAGATAAAGCTATCCACATTACAATAGATGCTTTCTAAGAAATCAGAATGTCAATGTACACTGTTCAAAAAATCTCAAACACAGTCCAAAAGAGGAGTAAACAGGAAAAGTCCTTCTGGTACTCTATAAAACTATGACATTTCCTTTTTTAGAAAAATCTGCACGGTGCTTTGGATCATCTCAAAAGGGATAGAATAGATCTGCATGTTGCCATAGGACAATGTATGACAAGGATACAACAGGATTGGGCATTTGGTCTTGCTTGCTGTGACTGCTTTCACAGACTAGCAAACCTGTATCAGCAAGGCGAATGGCTGGGAAAGAAGATACTCCAGTTAGCCCAAATGTCCAGGACACTTGCAGATCCACGGGGGATGAAGAAGCCCCTATGTAAGACAGACCACCTCTTCAGGTGTGGTGTCTCACAATCAGTGTGACTGCGCATCCAAGGGCTGATCTATCATTTTCTGTTGATGCTCCTCCAGCTCTTCAGGGTTCATTCAGTTTATTGGTGATGATTTTCTCATGTGTCTACAAAAAGGGATCACAACTTCATAAAAGAAAAGCCTCCTTATGATTGATATAGGTATTACACTTCTTACAACTTCTCTGCCATTTTTTCCCAGTTATGTTTTCTGTGCCTTTTAGTGCTACCCTAGGTAACTGTGGAACTAGTCTGACACTTCCTCAGCAGCAGTTAACAACAAACTAAAAAAAGTTCTGATAACACTTTATGTCTAGTTGCAGTAAAATTCAGAATTTTCATGTAAATTGGAGCTCTCTTTTTTACTTTCTTCTGAAAATTGTATTCACATAGTTAACTAGAATAATTTTTCATTCTTGATCAAGAAAGAATCTTCAGGTCTGGAAAAGTCAAACAACTCATGGTGTGTACTTTTTTTTTAACAGATCATTTGGCACAAGAGAAGTAATTATAAAGCTTGGAATTCACAACAGGAAAATTGTCAGTCTGTGAAGAGCTTATTCATGGGAAGGAGCTAGGTAAGAGAAGGAGAAATGTGTTTCCTGTTCTCAGCAATTTCTAAGCAAGAAAGAGAGATAGAAGGTAGTTCTTACCATTTAAAAGTTTTGTACAATAGAGACTACTAAGCAGTAAAGACCACAGTGAGGACCCTTAAGGTAGGCTTAGATAAACTAAGGAACTAAATTACTACAGCATAGCTAGATACCTCTTAAGAACTGACAGTGTAGGCTCCCTTTACCTCTTACTGTGAAATGCACTGGTATAATATACCATGCTTTAAGTTTTAAAAATTTGGATTTCAATAATTTCCTTTGTTAGGTTGAATCTGATGGGGAAACTACATTTTTATTTGCAAGCAAATATGCGTTAAGTGAATCATAAAATATGGTGTAGTCTGTAGGTGTGGAAGACTGATGTGTGCATGGACCAGCTAATGCCTTTGACTGAGTCCTAGTACCTATAAAGTGGTGAGTATCACTTTAGGGCCAAATAGCTGTGAAGCAGCAGGATTTTTCAGACATACATATCTCTATTTACTACGGTCAGTGCAACACAAAAGCAGAACAGTGAGAGTTGATGGTATCTATTCTTTAATATAGTCTTCTTGATAGTCACTACTCACCAGAGGGAGCTGCTTGCTCTAGAAATATTTGAAAAATAGCTTATTTGTGAATTTTGACTTCAAGATATAATTCTTCCTCACCTTCAGCCTAAAGGAACAGGGATGTTTTAGAGGTATGTGTACTGAATTATAAGATCAATCTTAATACATGCAGTATGTCTTTTTATAACCATGTGTGGTGCCTTTATCCTTTCTGTAAATAACTTTCAATCTTAGGGTTCATGAGAAAAGCTAATGTTCAGGGCTCTGTGCCAGTCTAAGGACATGGTTATTAAGATATGATATTAATGGAAATGACCTCTGTCAGTAAGATGGACTAAGCTTGCTTCTGAAGCCTATCCGGTCTTTACCAGTTTTATATTTCAGATGCTCCCTTAGGGCCACAAGTGCATTGGCACATAAAGTCAAAGAATTAAAGGGAATATAAGTTCCACCAGTAAAAGTAAAGTAATTTAAAAAGTTCAAACTTGATCAAAATTTGTTGAGCTAGTGACTTCTAAATACTAAAAACTTTCTTTTCTAAATGTTAGACTGGACTCTGCAAGAACCTTTCAGTACTGGACCAATTTGATCTCTTATTTTGCTGGTGTGGTATCTTCCTTTTGCTTTTCTTTGCTTCTCAATGCTCTGGAAGAATCCATCTATTTTATGGATACATTTTATTATATTTAGTTATAATTAAGGCATACTCTTAGGAATAATCTTATCAATCCTGAAATTTATATATATTTATCATCGTATATTAAGCTGTACACATCTACACCAAATATTTATGAAACCAACCCTTTTAACAGCAAATTACAAAGCAACTTAGGCCAGGTTTATAGTCTTTAAATTGCAACTATTTATGTTGGTCATCCTTTGGATTATTATTCCAGGTAAATGAGTAGGTATATTTAAAAATTTAGTTGCTGGGAATCTTTGAATTTGCTCTTTTCCACTGCGAACAAATACAATCATGTTCAACAAAATTTTAGGGAAGTTTTGCTTCATATTGAGAGGGTCTGTATATATACAGGGCAAATAGGAACAGCCCTTTGAAAATATGAGTCTACATAAATTTTAAAGTTCCATATATCTAAAATTAAAGTAGATTAACTGGGTGCATTTTAGAGTATCTATTTTTTGTGTCTCACTCACAAAGAAATATAATTACCTACCTCTACAGTAATTTGAGAAAGGACAAACCCCAAAATACTCGAAGAGCAATATTTAACAGCCAGAGACTTAGTTTCTTTGCTGGAATGCTAAAACTGTAGTACCTTATTTTCTAAGGTTATATAAAACAGTAATATATTCTAAATGTTTGTATGTTTTGTTATGTACAGAAAATTAGTATTTTTTGAAAGCAGCTGCTGCTACTCATCAATTGTTCATCCACATTGTGCTTCAAAGCTGCTGGATGTGTTTTTAACAAAGAAGAACTTTTGTATCAAACAGTAGGTGGATTAAATGTAATTTATTGAGATTAAGTTTGAGGCAGATTTCTGAGTCGACTTGCCAGTTGCATCTTTTTGAAAAGCTACAGGTAGCTGCAGTAAGAGGCATTTAGAACTTCCAATAAGCTTAAATCTAAATGATCAACAGCATGCCTGTGGCTGCGTTGAAAAACTAGGGCAGATTCACTGTCTTAGAAACCAATAAAGGCAAGTTTGCTTCATGCTACAGCTGCTGGCAAGGGAGTGCATCCATTCAGCACCTGCTATATTTCAAGCTCCATTGAGCTTCTTCTGGGCAGCTCATCTTATAGCCCTGAAGGAAAGTTCAAATTTGAGTGACGTCCAAAGAAAAATCAAACAAATGTTTTGTGCCTTGAAGCAATAGATAGAAAGAAAGTTTAGATATTGCATATAGTGACTAACATACATTTGTATATGCTTTACATAATTTTGTAGGCTCATCTTATGTTTCACTGGCAAAGGCAATGCCATTAAGACTGACACCACAGCTTTTTTTTACCACTCTTGCAGTAGAAAGAGACATTTTGAATGCATTTTGATGTGATGTGATCTTTCCTAGGAGCATCATTAGTGGTCACAGATCCTAAGAGTCCCAGTCAACTCTGGATATTGGTCTTAACATATAAATTTATCATAGTAAATTTCTAATAAGAAAGAGTTATTATTACATTTACTGCTGTTGTAATTTCCACTTTAATTGCTTTTCTGCCTCAATTAATCACATATAAATTTTGGTACAGCTCCCACATTGGGAAAGAGCATCAAAACAGGTGCTCTGAAGTACAAAATATATTAACACAGGTGACCCATTAGATTCCCCCATCACCGTCACCTTCTTAAATTGAGACTGGTTGTCCCAGCTTCACACCAGATTATCAGCAAAGTATATAATTTCTACCTTAGGCTTTCTTACCAGGAATTGTCCTTTAATTTAATTTCAACATTATCAGCTTGTGACATGATCTTCCAGAGAGAAATATCATGTTTTAGACACAGGCTGTGATTTGGTTTTAATATTATTTGGTGTTCTCCCTTTTTCTGTATTCAACAGCATAGATAAAACTGCAGGAAAAATAATCCTTCTTTTCTTTTTCATTCCAACTGGTCAAATTAGAAAGGTTGCTGAGGCATTTAGTCCAGAAAGGTATATATGGAAAAAGAAATTTTCTTTTCCTATAAATTTATTTTTCATATAGGTAACTTTTTCTGAAGTGTTATTAGAGGTGAAGAAAGAAAAAGAATTGGAAGGAACTGAAAATTTCTGGAAAGCAGTTTCCCAGTTACTATGGAGGAAAGGTTTTAAAAGCCTTCTGCAAATTTGGAGTTTCTCTCCAAAGGATCTCTCTGCTATTTCAGATTTGAGAAAATAGAGAGATATCTGGAACACTGAAATATTAAAAGAAGTAAAGTTATTTTATTTTCTCAGTGTGGAGAAAAACTACAGATGCTTCATACAGATATAAAGGAGGAAAGGAATATTTTGAGACTGAGGCATTTTAGTCAATATATCCTCTAAGGGAAATTACAAAGTGATTAACAACATGAAGCAGACCCAGGGCATACAGCCTGGGATTTATCTCCTCTAATAAGTAAGACATGAGAAGAGGCTATTGCAATGATATTACTCAAAGTTTCACTGAATGCAGGTATTATTGGAACATTTAGCCTGACCTCTATAGAGACTGGTCCTTTTCTTTTGCCAGGATACCCTGTACTGAATCCAAAAAATATTCCTGGATAACGTATGTCTTCCAGAAAAAAGCATGTGGGTCCACCCATCCTATTAATAAAGCATGGCAAGGCTTAATCCCACTAATTGTTGATATTGCTTCATTTTCTCTTTCCTTCTTGCTGTTTTCTTATACTGTTAGGTACTGTCCTCACATTGTGCTGAACTGGGACATGCTTTTGGATATCATTCCCACCTGGATAACAGCATTGTTACTGCACAATTCTTACACTCTAGCAACCATCCTATTTTAAAAGAGTTTCCAAATTTCTTTTTACATCTTTCTCTTTAAATATTGTTTTCTAACCTATTTGACTTATAATGGCCTTTATTTTGAAGGAAATCACTCCTTTGGAAATTTATGTACTAACACAATTCTTAGTGTCTAGGACTATATTCTTTTTCCTTGAGAAGAAATTGGTGGGCAGCTGCTTTATTGTTATCGGTCTGTAGGGTCCAAAAATATCCTCTTCTGTTATTTTTAATTTTAAGTAAACATATTGATGTCAAAATTAAAATAAAACTGTAATTAAAAGAAATGTCTTTTGAGCTTGGTGGTTATTTTCTTTATTTAACGTTGTTATAATTATCCTGGTTTGTATCTTACGTGCCTTGATAAAACTGTATTGCCCAAAATCCATCCAAGTTTTCTTTATGCATGTTGAAAAAACAGCTAAGGACTACATCATCATGGTAAAAATTTTTTAAATAACTGTTTTCAAATATTTTATGATCTTTCTTAACTACCACAGTGTCCTAAATTGTTTTTTTAGACCATGTCTTCAGCAATTCATATGTGTTACAGTTCTGCATTATCATTACTTGACTTAGCTACAGATTTTTAATGTAGAGAATTACTCTCCCCCCACTCCCCCCTTTTTAATTCTTTTTTAGCCACCTTCTTCATCTTGGTTAGCAACATAGGTAAATTTTTAGCATAGCACTAATCTGACTTGTTCCTCCAGATTTCAGGTAATTCCTTTGCTTTTCAGATGAGTCATAACAATTCTTTTCCTTAGCGAAACAACTGGCATTGGTTATATAAGCAGCTTTATGTTCCTTGTCAGCTCAGCTGAACTTCTCTGCAATATGCTGAGTAGGTGTCTGCGTGACAGTTGTCATCTCAGCACCCTTTTCTCCCTGTTGCTAATGCAACAGCCTCCTTGATGTCCAGCTGGTCTCTGAGATCATTAGTTCATTATCATAATCAGTGGAAGTGCAGCCTGTTCTCATTGGCTAGCCTCCTTCCTTATGGGGATTTGGTACACTATTTTGCAAAAACAGATCTTCCACTTTACACCAGCTATGCAAATAGTAGTATGTCACAATAACAAACTGTGCTGCAATAAAAACTTTCCTAGTATCCTGAAAGCTCCTTCTCTTGAAGCAGGTCTCTAATGGTGAATTATGCCCTTAGAGACATTATACAATTTTATAATCATGTGTAATTTAATATTGCATTTTTACTTTTGCTCCAGGCAATTTGCACAATATCTTGTGCTTACTGCCAGGAGCTTTCATTCTCACCTGTAGCTGTAGTAATGCTTCAAGCTCTCTGTCTTCCATCTCAGAAATACTGTTTAAGTAGATACATCTCTTAACTGAAGAGCTTACAAATTAGAAAAGTATATTTTAGTTCAAAGAGTACTTCTCAGGATTGATCTTACTTCAGAGCTTACTTAACCTCTAACACTAGGACAAATGGAAATTCACTACAAACTTGTAATGTATATTTCAATAGTTAGTGTTCTCACATGTTTAAATGAATGGTTTAAATGAATGAAGATGGATTAAGTATGATAGACCAACAGCTATGTATAAAAATGTACACTGTTAGCATTCTGTATCTACCTCTGAATAGGAAGTACCCTTTCCAAAATGAGTACAGGATGTGCTTGCCAGTTGCATATGCAACCTAAAATTTTATATTCTCCCTAATTGCTAGTATACTGGATGATTTTCATACATACAAATGAACACTTAACCCATTTTTTGTTGCTCATTTGCTTTTATAAGTATCCTTAAAGGGCACAGCCATGAAAATTCTATCTCCAGAAAGTTGCAGAAGTGACACCCTGTTACCACTCTTAAATGAGGAATAAATGCCATTCCTGGAGTGTTAATTACCAGTGAGGACACTGTTTAAGAAACCTGTGAGGATGCCGTTAATTCTTTACATCAGCTAGGCAAAACTTTAGCACTGTCAAAGGAATCTTCTCCAGCTGTAACAAGGAACTGAAATCTGGGCTCCTCAAATCAGGGTGCACTTTGCTTGCTTCAAAACAAGAAGCAACCCACTGTTGTCAGACATAAGTGAGTTCTGATAACGTCATTTTTAGAAATTTTCAAAGTGAAGGTTGACAAAGCCAGAGAATTGTATTGCCTCATGCAACAACAAGAATCTCTCTCTCACAAATGTATAGCATTTAATTGGTTTAAGAGACCATCATCCTATGCCTGCAACAAATAAGCTTGACTTTCTGTTACACTCAGTGGTTCATCCACAGTAATAACCTGACATCTGAACTCTATTTCCACAAATTCACAAGCAATGTAATAAAGTGGTAGTGCATTTTTGTATCTTCAATGTGACAAGAAGAAATGCATTAGGAAGCACCCATTCTCCTTCTAAGAGTAATCTATCTTGACTGGATGTGGGGAGTAGCTTCAAGCTTCATTCATGATGTCAGGTTTTATGCCTTTATTGTTAATGAAACAACTATACATATCTAGTATAAAATACTCTAGAACTGTTTTTATTTTGCATCATTATTTTTGCTCATTTTAACATGTATCTGAACATTAAAGTTTATAATACTTAAAAAGCAATCATTTCAAAGAACAAAACAACTTTCAGTTTTGGAAATGAGATTAAGACTTCACTAAAAACTGATATATATGGCCCTTCGTATTTTAAAATATGCTTGTGAAAAAGAAAGAGTTCTCTCTGTTTTATGAAGCTAATTTTGGAATGATTCTTCAGCAAACAAATTACTTATGCACTTCATCTGAATTAAGATACTTTACACTGAATGATACATTTTATTGGCATATGAAAGTATTTATCTAAAATCAAAGATACTGACTGTCCCCAGGACACTTGATATCTTGTCTGATATCTTTGTGGAATAGCTTTTTTTGTATGATTTCCTTTCTGAAATGGAAATTTCCCCCTCGCTGTGGTATACTTATGATATAATCTATACTCAGCAGCAATGAAACTTGATGACTGGCACTCTAAAAACAACTAGCTATTTCAGTTAATGAAATAGTCTTCCTGACACACTTCAGTTGCAGCTTAGTTCAAGAAATAACTGTTCTGTAGGGTATGCTGAAACAAAGTGATTCTGTAGGAAGCTGGATGCTGTCACACTTTCATTATGTTTCTGATTCTCTCTCAGCAGTAAGTGTAAAGCCCATGCTTTTGGCTCCACCATGGAGCTACCAATTGTAACTGCAACTGCACTGTTGACACTCATCATACTACTTGAATATTAAACTTAAATGTCTTTATATTACTATCTCAACCCTACCTGTTTGTAGTATAACTTCAGAGAGTCATAAGACATTTTAAAAGCACATGATGTTTTATTGAGGAATAGAACGAGGAAAAAGATTGCTAAGCTATCAAAGTTTGCAAGTTAATGCATTTTTGAGACTTTATTTAGAAATACAAACATGACCAAAAGAAAAATCTTTTAAAATCTCAGTGAAGAAGTCATTTTAGTACATTCCTATTCATCAAACAACTCTTTAACTTTCTGGAGTTCTTTAACCTCATCATCATTTTCCTATGCTTATGAACTTTTGGCAGTCATAAAAATGGCTTTCTTACTGAACCATCTCAGTATGTATATCAAAACCGCAGAATTTTGGTCTTCTTTGGTGACACGTTTTGTGATTTCCACCTTGAAAGCTGTTATATACCATTTATTTCATGTTTCATACTGTGTCAATTCTACATTAGCCTCAGCTTTTAAATTCTATTGCTGTCTTCCAAAAAGGGGCTAACTCTTCCCATGATCATAAAAAAAAAAATCTTTAAAATGTTTGAAATACAAAAAAATAGTTGCATATTCTGACATATCAGATATTACTCGTGTCCTAGTATTCCCTCAAATAAGGACATAGCACAGTTCACATTGTTAGGGTTGCCATATTTTAGACACAGGTAGATGGAATGGCAGTTATTAGTTTTAGGACATACTTTGTATGTATTGGAAAGATTCACCAATCCTTCTGTCCGGTACAGATTGATGGGTGTGGACTAATCAAGAAGGATTACTAGCCAAGCTTGACTAGGGTTACTATATTTAGAAACAGATACTCCTGCTTCAAAATCTTGGCAACTCATACATGAATCACTTTATGAAGTTCATTTTTTCAGAATTTTAAGAAATGTGACTATGCCAAATTAATAAAATAAATGTGTGCAAATCTTTTTCCACCCTACTTCAGCCATCCTCTTTATAAGGCAGGTTGATAGGTAATTTTCCAGAACTTACTGGCAAGTAATTGCTGAACATGAGCGGAGCTTTGGCCATGCAAAATACCTGACAGTCCAGCCATGAAAAAAACCCCAGTATTTCATATCTTACTAAGCCAGAAACTTTATGGGGTGTATTTCCACCAAATGTAGAATTTTCATCTGTTGGTGTATATCATGATGTATACTTAGAAACTTTGATGCTTTTCAACTTGTCATCAATGTCCTTATACAGCGACACTGACCAAAACTATTAGGGCTGTGTTACAGCTTTCTTGCTTCACAAATAAACAACAACAACAACAAAAAATCTAAAGACCTATTTTGTCTTTTGATTTTGGACCTTTGTTGTGAATCAGTTGGAGATGAAATAGTAGGCTTATGTGACTCATTACATAGTCGGTGACCCAATCTGTAGAAGCAGCTTTATTGCTTCCCTTAAAACGCACTCTGACCCTACTCCAGCTTGGTTTCAGTAGGGTTTTAGTTGAGCAGAAACAATATTTCTCTTCTGTGCTCCATCTGCTTCATCTTCTGCTCTTTTTGTTTAGCAGCTGATTTCTCAAAGTGACTAAGCCATCAGCACTTTGAAATGTAAGCATTTTCAAAAGGACCCAGTTTTTAAATACTAATCCTTAAAAGAAGTAAGTAGTTGGAAAGTAGATAAGACAATTCTCCTGACTCTTGAGTAGAAGGACAATACAGAATTTTGAGAGTTTCAGGCAGAGGTAAGAGTCAAATAGATTCAACAAATCAGCCATGCCCCTTAGCTGGAAGGGACCCCCTTGATCTATTAAGGTCTCTGCTGCTGCACATAGCCACAATGTAGTTTCCTAATCGTAAAGTTAAAAAGATCCCTTTCAAAGAATTAAGTTGTTTTCCTCTAATACTTGATGAAATTTTAGTCTACTAGACAAAATTTCATTCCAAATTTTCATGATTTTTTTTCTGGATATTTTATATATGGTCTTGTCCCATGCTATACTAAAGTCAGTTTTGCTTTTATTATTCTAGTCCTCAAGGTATACTATCTTTTCCTCTATAACATTCTAAACTTTTCCTTTATTGATGATGATTCTCAAAATGTCATATGCATATACCTCTTTCTGTGCCAAGATCAGTAATTACTGATAATGATCAGTAGCATTTTTCCCAAGGACTGGTGCTTGACCAGCCTCTAAAAGAACTGAATTTTACACGGTGAAAATAGATTTATGATAAAAAAAAAGGAACCTATATCTAAATTATAATTTGAAATACTGCATGTCCCCTGAGGACATAAGTATATTTCTCAGTCAACTTGATTGAATACAAGAATCAAGCTGAAGGAAAAACAAAATACCAAATCACTCATGCCAATAATAAAAAGTGCTTCTAAATACAGGTCTATATGCAGATGGCTTCTCTTTTCTTTCACAGAAACATTTAGTATGGGACATGGGTGAACTAATTTTCCCTGAACCTCAAGAGACCAGAGGAAATTACCATACTGAAATTTGAATTAGCTTGAGCTAGGAATAAAATTTTGACTGACATCAGGCTGACCAATAACTGATGTAGTGCTGCACTATTAATCACAAAATCTAGGTAAGCTTGAGTGAGGTATTTTCCTTTCTTGGAATTTTGTCCCATTGTCTTCTGCACTGACAAAATAAACCTACTACCAAATAGGTAGATGCCTTTTTTTCTGAAAATTAGGTAGTATAGATGTGCTTCTATAACTATATTTATACAGTTATGTTTGTTAAACCTATCATGGAAAGCTCTCATAGCAGTAAAAGCACATCTTCTACATGCTGCCTGTGATCATCTCCTCCAAAACACACCTCTCTGCTACAATTTTTGAATACTTTCCAAGAAAGTGCTCAAACAACAGCTTAAGTAGCTTTTTAAGTGCAGATGTATAAACATGGTCAAGTTGTTGGAACTCAGATACATAAGAATCTTTCTTGTAAAAGCATGGGGTATTGGTTACAAAAGAGTTTGTGTGAGAACAGGTCCTTAGTTGCAGTGGCCTACGTCAGAATTATGTGGTAACAGCTATAAGCAGGTTCATTGCCTCATACACAGTGGCAGTTCCATCTTCACTCAAAACCAGACAGAAGCAATGCTGAGAAAACTCTAAATACTGAGGGTTTTTTTCCCCTTTTTCATCAATAAAATTTGTGCCTCTCTGCAAGTTATAAACGTATGTGTCCAAGATATAAGAGTATGTGTCATTGTTATTCATGGAAACTGTCAGGCTTTTTAACTGTGCTGAGAAACAAGAAGAGTGAATGACAGATGGTGCCCGCTCTCTTGGCAAGGAAGTTTTCTGCTAGCAGAATGCCATAGTATGAGACCTGAAAGAAAGAAGAGATGACAATTTAACTTGTTCTTATACATAAACATAATCTAAAAAGAGGCATTTCATAGTGAAGTAGCCTGATTTGTCATATTAACTCCTGTGTATATAGGCTGAGACAGTCTTCAGTCTCACCCTTAGATGAGAAATGGTCTTAAAAAGCTTGAAACATATGTAATAAAGTAATACCACTAATGCAATCTGCTTTTGTCGCTTCTCAAAGACTGGAAAGAATTTAACTCAAGTTTGAAACCTTGAGAAGATGAGCTTGAAGATTTCATAAGAAGTTTCAAAATTCCTGCCTATTGTTGAGGTGTTCAAACTCTAGTGGCTCTTTATCTTGCAAAGTGCTTAGTATAATATGATTTCATATGTTTATTATATGCTCTTCAGGTCAGAAACATGAATCAGAGTAATTAGCTACAATATTCTACATCTACATTCATGATGTGGCAATGTCATCAATGCAAGGTCATTTAAAGCATGGGAAGGATGTAAGTGAAAAACTCTTCAACTAAGCTTGTGGGGGGAACACAGGTGGGCGGGAGGAGGAGGCTGATGGCTGAAAGGAAAATTGAAAAAGAAAATTAATTTTGGATTAAGCAAAAGCCCTCATATACATTGAGATGGAATACTTTTTTTGAGCTCTATTTAAAGAGGTTTTAAGAGGTTTTGCTGTTTTGAATTTTAAAAGTTGCTTTACTGTGGCTGTTTTCTATCTTTTTTTAAGTTTGATGGGGGTTTTTTTCTGTTGTTGTTGGTTAGTTTTTAACCAAATAATTTGCTTCTACATCAACTCAAATTCAGATTTTTTTTTCCCATTGAGTAGAATCTCGTTATAGCAGACAGCTTCTTCCTACTTTTTTCTCTCTCCTCCAGTACATATAAAATTGCAAATCCATATAGCTGGAAAGTTTTAGAGATTTGAGGACTTACTATCTAACAGACTTCATTAATCACTTCATAAAAGAGCCCTTAACATTAGCTATTCTTAAATTTATCATTAACTTCAGGATGAATGTTTTTTGAAAATCCATTTAGCTCTATTCTTAGCTATTTTCTATCCTTGACCATGGAATGATTGTCATGATATCTTATTAAGTGACTAAAATTAGCCCCCCAAAGTGTGGAGTGCCCTCAGTATCCTGGTTACAAAAAATGTTTCTTCTATATAATGAGGTGGGAAAATTTCTAAATTACATTTGTTAAGATTGAACATTACCATGGAATAACATTTCTCTTTCAGAATGTTAGCTTTAAAAAAAAATTAGTTTGCCAAGCCACATGAAACAAGTACAGGTTTATTGCCTGTAGCCTGATTTACCTCTCATTTACTCCTGACTGCTGTAGCTAAAATGCAGCTCTTTTTGTTCTCACTTAAAGAAAAACTTCAAGCCAGATACATGTGTTCAAGAGCTCTAACTCTGAAGTGAAAGGACAGGACAGCATACTTAATTGATTCACATTACAACAGCAGAGGATGTTATTGGCTTTACCCACATACATTTTAGTGTTGTCTAAGCACTATCAGCTCTCAAGTTAAGGTACTGCAGTTCCAGCATCTGATGCTGCTTCTCTTTATTTGGAGTCAACAATAAGCTGGGTATTTTGAGACAATAAATTTGTATATATTTTGAAACTAGAAATTGGCAACTCTCAAACATTCATAAAAAGAATAAGCATGAGCTCATGGAATGTCCACACATTTGTTAAAATTTTCTCTGCTCTCAGTTTCTTAATAGTTATTATCTAGTCTTTTATCCAGAGTGTGAGAACATGCCTCCTCTCTCTATTAAAAAAAAAAAAAAAAAAAAAAAAAAAAAAAAAAAAAAAAGGAAAAAAATTACTCCTCCTAGGATTCTTTAAATTTAGGACTAATTAGATACATGTAACATTTTTTACATTTGATAGCCATTAATATTTTATTTCCTCACCTTTGCACTATTTGTAATTCCCCAAAATGGAAAATTACAGTTACAAATTTTATATAAGCTTCTGAAGAAACTATTTGGTTCATCTCATCTTTATTTCCTTCATAATATTTGGTGTTGTCTGTATTTCTTATGTTTGATCCTTTAATGTATTGAGTCCTACTACTGTGGAATATCCTATGAGCCTGAATGAAGTCTGAGACTGAAAAAAACAGCTTGTGATGTCTGAATTGCAATATCTGAAAAAATCTTCCAGTTCTTATGATGGCTATTTTAAATATAAAAAACAACATCCATGGGAAAAACTAAATATTTAGTTAGTAAGACTGTAGATTATCCTGACAGTAGCTATTAGTTATAAAGATACTGGTAAGCACTTCTTTTGAGTGGCATTGTAGTCCTTTATGTTCTACCTTGGCTTATCTCTGCTCTTCAATATTTGCACGTAAAATGTCAAAAATGTTAATTACAAAAATCAGAAAAAACTTACCAACATCCCATACAAAAAATACCTTGTGATATAAACTATTTATCTTGAGCCCTGTTTTTTTCACCATTTATTTCTTACCAAATATGGTAGAATTAGTATTTCAAATCACACATTCACATAGCTCATCAGAAGTCACTTGATTGGGTGATTATCATTTTAAATAAAATGAAATTTTCTCCTTAATGATGGAGCACTATGCAGTCATTAGAACACAGGTTATGTAATTGCAGAGTTGCACCCAGAATAGATCATTATCTTGCCTTCTAAGGCATCTATTATGCCTTTTTACAGTACACGACAGAATACAATGAACTAATGTTGTAGAAACGTGCTGCTTATTATTTGCTTCATGTTTTTATATACATGTATACTAGAAATCTGCACTAATGGAAGTGGAGCTGTCAGCATTATGATCTTCATTTAAATTCTCTTTGACAGTTTCTTCATCTACAAATGAAGAAAGTATTTATATAGCATCCATTGTCCTAGGTATAATTCACAGAAATTGTCAACCACTGGTGAGTTAGGGAAATCCTGCATGTATTTTGAACTATAAGTAGAAAGCCAACATTTTAGTGTGCTCACTTTTCAAGCTGATATCTTGAGCTCTGACACAACAGGGAGAGAAAAATATGCAGGCCATTACAGCTTGTGAGGTGACATGAGGTCTCTGCGCAAGCTGCTAAAGCGACTTCTTCAGACCTCAAGGATGTGTAATGTACCATAGGGAATGGCAGCAAGGCATGACAAGGGTCTGGAGCATGTGATGCTCTGCAGACTGGGAGGATGATATAAAGATGCCAGAGATGTGAACAGCCTGGTGCTACCTCATCCATTCATCCTTTTACACTGTAATGGACATAAATGATTCCCAGTGCTGGACCCAGGCACAGTCCAGCCAAGTATCATCCCAAAAAACCCCCAAGTCAAATGAGCAGCTAAGCAGTGCGAAGCTCTCTCTAGCCCATTTTCCTCCTCTATTTATCAGTGTAGACATCTCTGTAGTTTGTTGGTGATGCCTCTAGTGGAAAGTCAGAGCTGAAGGTGGCATCTGCTACCTTTAGATACATTCTGCATATTATAAAAATTTGGTGAGATGAGACTTTCAACCTTGTTAAAGAAGTTTTGCAGAATGTACTGTTTTATTTCCAGTAATATGTTATTTTAGATCCAACCTGATCAGATTGCGAGATGAGAGTGTGAAGGCCAAGGAGACTCTCGCATATGAAAACAGTAATGGTGGTAAGAGGCCATATTAGATACTTGAAAAATGTATCGCAAATTTTCTGAAATGGGACAGTGAGAAGACTGAAAAGGAGCGTTGATCTTCAAAAAAAAGCAAAGTGCTAGCTATCACAGAGTTGAGTTTGTTCCGTTCTTGTAAAGCTAGTATATTGCCTCTGGTTGTTGAAAAAGATCATCTAAAAGAAGATAACTATTCTCATCCAACTTTCTGCAAATGCCATGTTCTTGTACCATATTTAGGTCCAAATTACTGTGGATTTTTGTGAAAGGAAGAATGAGCAACTATTTTTCCTGACATCAGTGTTTTATGATTACTGAGCTATTTAGAAATATTTGATATTGTACTGATTTTCTCTCTCAAAATAAACTTTCCTGATTACCCTTACATTTCAGTGATTTCTTTTGTGCAGTAGTGAATCTGCAGCTTGTGAGGTAACTGGCAAAAAGTCTGATCCATCAGCATTTTTGTTTGCTTTCTTTAGTTTGTAGTGGCACAGCAACAATGAAGAAGCAATCATCAATCATCCAGCTAGTCAAATAGAATAAAGATCTGAAAGTGGAAATAATTCATGGTGTTAGCATTACTCATTTAAGTTCTGACTTTTAGTGGAGTTTTTCTTCAAAATTTAAACCAAACTTTGTAATTCTGGAAGAGGAGGGTAAGGAGGTGGGGATGGGGGAAGGGACACACAATTTCCTTGATAATATTTTCATATATTTTATTTCTTTTCATTACTATTACATTTTTTATTTAAGGTAATGGACCTTTAAGTGTACAATGACTAGAAAATTTCCACTAGCTAAATAGGTATTCAGATTTATAAATGCTTCAATTTTAATAAATGGTTCTAGTATACTTCTCAAGTAAATTTTCTGCTCTATGCAATATTGCCAAACCTTGTAACTTAAAAAAATACAAGTCAGGATCCAAAAATTTTAATAAAGGGAACTTCTCCTGAGTTTCTCTCTGGGAAGTTAATTTCTTTATTTTCTGTATGCATAGGAGGGCTCCTAAATTTCTGTTTTAGTTGAAATTCTCAAATAACATTGAGAGCAAGAGTTTGATTCCAAGAAAAACCCAACAAATGAGATTTACAAAAAATGTTTCCACAGTTAGTAGCAGTACAAACATGAGATGAAAATTTTGAAACTTGATGACAAAACCGGAGACAGAGAAGGCCCAAATGACTTAGGAACAGAAACACATTTTAAACCCCCTTTTGTATGTATTGCTATTTATACTCAGAGTCTGCATAAAAATAAGCATTTCAGTTTTTGAGGTGAATACACTGAATAGTTTCTATACAAAAAACATTGAAAATAAATGTTTCCTGTGGGAGTTCATAGGATCTTGGATTTTGAGCTTTTGTAAAAGAGTACTTTTGTATTACATTAAATTTCTATTTCTATTTCCAGTGTGCTACCAGTGTCATGCCTTTCCCTTGAGGTTTTGGTGGTCATAAGACAAGTGATACAGAGAGAGGATGTGAGGTGCTCTGAGGGACCCTTGGAGGTCTGAGGATTAAAACCAGCTATGATGTAGCATGTCAGCCCCCTATATACCAGAATCACCAGCTGTTTGCAACTGTTTCAGATCAGGGTTGTACTAGTTAAAGTACAGATCACTTTCCTCATCGTGCTTCCTTATAGAGTGGTTTGCAACACTACGTGTCTCTCCCTCTAAGCAGACTGAAAAATACACATGGGAACAGACCTGGCCATTTTACATTCTGAGTTACCTGGAGGTAAATACTGCAATCAAAGCAAACTCCCATTTCATTACCTTTATTCACTCTTTTATATGGCAATATTACAGATGGTTAATCATCATTTTACTAGATTCATTCTCTGCTTAGAGCACATCAACCTCTGCTATTTGTAACAGTGAAAGTGAGGGTGGGTACATTTCTTCCATGTGAGTTCAGAGTTTGGCTGCTGCAATAGATATATTGCATAGTAGCTTTTCTGCATGAAGAGTATTGATTACTCCTGAGCTGGAGTCTCTTTTGATAAATTCTATACATAAAGCTGTGATCTCAAAAAATTTACCTCACAGGCTGCCAGAGTTCAGCTTCTAGGTTTGAAATGCATGTCTGAACAGCTTCTCATAGTCATCTTCCTTGGTAGTTCTCATCCCTGTTTAGTGTGTTTTACACTCTTACTTCCTGTCCTAGGTCATATCAGAAATCATGGTGGAACTTAGGGCTTAGGAGGACATGTAAGAGTGGAAATGAAAATATGTCCCCAATACACTAAATTGTGGTGCCAAGGTAAGCACAGTTTCAGGATGCACCTCTTTCATTCTTTATCATTTATGGCTTGAGATTTCAAACATCAAATACTTGAAGGCTTGTACATACCCCCAGCGAAGAAACTGTATATTCCGCATCTCCACTGTGAGTTCTTCCAGGGCAAGCATAAGTCATTGCCACATGTCTTGTTGTGTACTTCCAGCTTTTAACTTACACAACAGTGATACTTTCTTTTACCTTCCTTTAAACTAGATTAGTATGTTGAAAGTTCAGCGGTGCTTAAGAGGGCTAGACGGCTTAAGATTGTGTGAAAAAATTATTTACTGAAAAATATACCTTTAATTCTTTACAAAGCAGACCTGGGTTTGTCAGATGTGGTCTATGGCCCTATGATAAAATTGTTCTCAGGATTCAGGAAATTAAAGTAAATTTCATCTCCTGAGAGTCAAAGTCTGCATTCACTTTGACCTTCAGAGATAAACCTAATGGGCATGCTGTGGAATTCTAGATGCAACATCTCCTAAATATTTCCTGCCAGTAGTCCTACTTTTCTATACAATTATTATATGATCTCATAGAAATAATTTCTATACTTTGGATGGTTTTAGCTATTATGCTTTTTGTACTGAGTGGAAGAACATCAGGGCTGAATGTCTTCAGACAAAAAGGCAGCTGAATCAAAATCTTCTGTATGCTTGGTAAATTTGCTAATTCTGGATGATAAGATAAAAGTAAGTGTAATTTCTGACAAGATGAATGCCCTTTGGTTGTCTGAGTACTTCTCATCTTTGGGTGGATACAGCTATTGAATACAACCCCAAATTTTTAAAGTTCATTTGAACTGAATACCTTACCTCCTTGGTTAGCTGCAACAATTGAAAAGTGTAAATGCTTGCACAGCATTTTTGGAGATCTTCTATGATATCCTTATAACCTGGTAGGAGTGAAAAGGAAACAATGAAGTACATCCTTTGTCACCAAGATAATAGAACAAAGCCTCACACATGAGACTCCTCTAAGCAAGATTAGTTTACTTAGGTATTGCAATTATCAGGATGAGTACAAAATTGTCTGGAAACTACAGAGTAAAGTATCAATGGTGCAATATCATTTCACAGACGTCTGCAAGGATCTGTCCTGCACCTAAACACACAGTCTGGATTGCAGAATTGAACAAATTTATTAAATTTGTATATGACAGTGGAAAATAGGCTTAAATTCAAAGTGTTTTTGACAAACTGGATAAATATTCTGGAAAGAAAATTACATTCTATAAAGACAGTACAAAGGGGAGAAATATCCAGCCATAGAAATAACAACAAAACTAATTAGGTGATCTTGAGGGGAACAAAACAAACCAGTGCTTAAATGAAATGCTCATTAGTTAACACCCTACTGCTGTTACAACCAAAGCTGTCATTCCACATGGAAGCATGGAAAAAAGAGTACACTCTGTGACACACGCACAGTTCTTCTTTTCTTATAAACACTTACAAGGTTCCAAGTAGCTTATTAGCTCCAGCTTTGGACATTGCACCTCAAATAAGATACAAATCATACAGTCCTTATGAAAGCAGGAAGAGACATCAGCTCTTGAGATGTCCTGGAGTGCCTATGGAACAGTGTTAAAAAGTGGGTTTTAACTATGTAAAGATTGAGAGGAATACTCTGCTTGTCGTCTCTTTGGTGGATAATGGAATACTCTGAAATTACAGAAAGGAAGGTTCAGGCTAAACATTAAGGAACAGTTTGCAACGGCAAGTCAGAACAGATTGCCTGAGGAGGCTGGAGTGGTGCTGTCGCTGGAGGACTTCAGAATGGGTTAGACATACACTTGTCAAAAATGACACAGATGTAGCTGATCGTGCCTTGGGGCAGAGCCACGGAGGAGCTGACCTTGTAAGGTCCCTTCCAGTCCTACTTTTATGTATTGAGCATTATGCTATTTCCTCCCATCCCACCTTCATAGTTCAGTTTTCCTGTTCCTCCCACAAGCTTTCCTTTATCTCCAGCTACTTGCCTAAAAATAACCTTTAACTACCTCTTTTACTGTTTTATGCATATGTAAGAAATGCTTTCTGCACAAGACACTTCTGTGGATGGACAACGCTGATCTCACCCAGGGAAAAAGACAGGACTACTTCTCACCATTTGCGGAGGTGAAACTGTCGTTATGGAAAGAGGACTCTTACTGCAGGATTAGGACCTAGACATCCAGGAATATTTTAGCCAATAGAAACATGGACTGTCGCTGAAGTGATAGCTTTCCTTATGCAAGGCAGAAAAAACCTCCAAGTTAGGTATACATTTATTTTTCAATATTCATTCTGGACACGTTAACGTTACAATTCTGGTGCACGTTTTTCCACTGTTTGATATGACAAAGCTGAAAGGACGCTAGGTCTTAGTTAAGTTTAACCTGTGCGTCCTCTTGTTTTGCTGAGAGGAGTTAGTTTGAGATGGAAAGGTAACTGCACTGCTTAGTCAGACTGAGTAGCTGAACTCAGACCAGATGGCCAAACGGGTCCGATTGTAACAAGCTGAGTACAAGTCGACACCCCGAGGGACATCGCTTTGAACTTCTCCTCCCCTGGGTCCTGCTACCGAAGTGGGGGGTGACCTCACCCCCGCGATTCGGGGATGGCTTGAGCTGCTCGGGTTGAGGCCAGGCGGGCTAGGGAAAGGCGGTGCTGCTCGGGGAGCACAGGGAAAGCCCGGCAGGTGAGCGCCCCAGCCCCGCCTGGCGCAGCGGGTCGGACACCGGGCAAGGAGCCGCCCGCGGGCTCTCCGCGCGGTTCCCCCCGCGTTTCACGTAGCGCCGAGGAGGACGGACCGGAACGGGAATTGCAAGCTCCGTCCCTGGTGCGCGGCGGCAGAACCAGCATCGGCAGCAGCATCACCCGGCTCCGACCCGCAGGACCCGCGCCGGGCACAGGCTCAGTGCCTCGCCCGCCAGGGGAACAGTCGCGGAGCCAGCGGATGGTGCACATGGGGCGGCCGGGATGAGGGGGCGCGGCGGGGCGGGCCCGAAGTCGCCTGCCCCCGGCCCGGCCGGCGCACGTGGTGGTGGGGGACACGGGGCCTCCCCTTCTTGCCCGCCTCCCCGGCGCGGAGGGGCGCGCTGTGCCGCCGCGCCGCCCTCAGCCCTCTTCTGCTGTGGTGTTTTTCTTTTTTTTTTTTTTTTTTGAACTCTTGTTAAGCAAATTGCGCGTGATGAGCTCATGATGCCGCGCCCCCCGGCCCGGGCCCGGGCAGGCAGGGGTACGTGAGGCGGGCGGGCGCGGCCCGCCGCGGGGGCTGCGCGCAGCCGGGGGAGGGGGCGCTCTTGGTCCCACGCTGTTTACTGGACTCGGGTTGCGGGATTTTTCCCTCCTTTTTTTTTTTTTTTTTTTTTTTTTTTTTAAACGTGT
>JAWWLZ010000139.1:35706484-35724225 GCA_035041345.1 Poliocrania exsul
GGTCCCGCGCTGGTTCCTGGACTCGGGGGGCGGGATTTTTCCCGCCTTTGTTTTTTTTTTTTTTTTTTTTTTTTTAAACGTGTCCGTTGCCCGTCTCCCGCTGCGTGCCGGGCTGTTCGCCGCTCTGTGCGCAGGTGGATCCATGAGCTGCTCCGGGCGCGGCTCCGCCGGGGCGGGAGGAGCGGCCGCCAGCCCCGGCCCCGCCGCCTCCGCGGGGGGCGGCCCCGCCCGGGCACGGGCTGGGCAGGCGTGAGGCGGGCGAAGTTTCTCCGCGGTGCGGGGCACCTCGGAGGGACAGCGGACAGGGAAGGAGCTGGCCCCGCGGTGCTGGGGGAGCTCACACCGCTACCACCGCCACCAGAGCAGCCTGCCTTTGGCCATGAAGAGGAAACAGAAGAGGTTTCTGCAAATGACGCTGCTCTTCACCGCGGCTCTGATTTTCTTGCCCGACATCGGCCTCTGGTCTCTCTATAAGGAGAAACACCTGGTGAAGCCGCCTGAGCTCGCCGAGCCGCAGGTAGGTGCGAAGCCGCCCGAGAGCCCTGCCGTGCCCCGCCGTACCCCGCAGCGCTGCCGCCTCCCGGGGCACGGCCCCGGCGCGCCCGGCCCGGCAGCGCGCGGTGCGGGCAGCGGCAGCACGTGCGCTCGTCCGGCCGCCGCGCCCGACAGGGAAAGTTGTGAGTGAAGATCTAAGCCCGCCGGGCTGCGCTTACCTGGGAAGGGGAAGGGTGAGCAGTCACAGAGGCTGCCTCTGAAATTAGGAGGACGTGGGATTTTGTATGCTTCGTTGGTGAGCCGACGGTGCTGCTGGGCTCTGATTTTCATTGCGAAAAGGGGAGGTTTTACCGCAACTTTTGTTTGTATAAAGACTGCAATACTTCTCGAAGTGGTATATGGCTGCAGGTCCGCTGAAATTACTCGGCATTTGTCTAGGTGTCGTACCGCCGAGATATTTTGTTTCCACTTCTGTTGAAAACTCGACAGAAGTGACTGGCGGTATTTTTCTCTTATGAATGTTAGTGTTGTGACCCGATACAGCTACGCTGTGTGTAACTGCTTGTCAGACTGTTGTCACAACGAACTTCCAAATATTTTCAGTGTACAGTTTCTTCAATCACTATTATTAATAACAGCAGTTGATATTAGCTGTTTTTTTCTTGAGTTATTCTTCAGCTTCCTGGGTTTATGTATGGTTCATAAATCACAGTATGACCTGCATTAAGGGAAGTTTAGTTTTAAAGTGTTGTTGTAATGCAGTTCTTCATAACCCTGCCTGTAATTTACCAAAGCTTATGTTTGTTCTGTTCAGCACTGCTATGCCCTTACTCTGTAATTGCCAGTGTAATTTAAATTTAACATGAATATTTCATAGATCATTAGTAAGAAATTATGGGATTGTTTGATCTTTTAGCTTGTTTACCACTTGCATAGCCTACATGTTAGAGTGTATTAGATAGCATCATTTATCATTTTATTGTATTAGTAGTCTTCATTTCAAGGGTCATCACCCATGTATGTAATGCACTTTCCACATACTGAACCTATTTAAGTCAATTACTTCAACTGAGCAATAACATATTTGATTCTTTGTTAATATAGCTGTCCATTACAGGAGTTAGTCCTCCAAAATAATGTAAATTTGATTAGGGAACTATCCTGAATATTACTAGAGGAGGAAGTTGGGGATAGCTTCTTAATTTGAAGTTTGTTTTATCTTTCTATGGGTTTTAAAATGCAGTGCGTGTCAGGTACTAGAATTTAGTTGGAAGTAATTTCTGCTGAAAGAAAATTATACACAGTCATAAGTGACTGTCATTAGTTTACAAGGTGCACACTGCAATCTGCTGTTTCCAGTGCCAATAATGATTTCCATGTGTGTTGCATGGCTCTTTAAAACACACATACCTTGACATAAGGTGATATTTCTAATGTTCAGGACTGTACTCTTAAGTAGAGCATGATTGGTTAGCACTCAAAGGGAGATAACTTTTTTAATTAAAAAAAAAATTCTATACCTATTGAGCAGTAATGGGACTGTTTAATGGGAAAACAATAAAAAATGAGCAGTATAACTTTGAACCTTACAACTGACTCTAATGTTACTGTGTTAACACGATAAGTATGGAAATCATGTTGGCAATGCCATTATCCAGTGAAGAAGGCAGGTTTAAGTACAGGCGAGTAATGCAATTAGGTTACTTGTGTCTTTTGATGTGCACATTATAACCCAAAATACTTAGAAGGAACAAGGGTTGAAATACAAGTTTAACTCCCTTAAATGTAAAGGAAATGGTAAGATAAGACTTCCTTGGTAAGATAAGACTTCCTTGAGACAACACTGAAAATGAGGTCATACTAGAAAATACTGCATTAGAAATAGTGAAATAGTATCATAGTAGAAATGTAACTTTCTTCTTCCCTAGTAAGTTAGTTAGATGTGAGAATTTAAACACTCAGCACAGTCGTTCTTTGCCCTTGAGGTGATCAGGTACTTGATACTCAATGTGACTTAACACAAGTTTGGAGGTTAGTCCTACTGAAACTGCAGCAGACTTTTGTTATATATTCTATGATTGTGTTAAGTTACGTAGGTATATATTTGGAGTCAGCATATGATAGTGATGTATGGTTGGACTGCTATGGTGTGTCTTGACTGTGAAAGAGAGGCAAAGCTGTCTGTGGCTTCAGTAATTTGGTTACAGGCTCAAGTGGTTTTGCGTTCATGGGTAAAATGTGTATCTGGTGTCATTCTAATATTGACAATAATGTTTATGAATGTACCATCTTGTTTTAAGAACAATTAAATTATTGTTATTGATCATCAGATCTTTTTGAGGAGATAGCAAAATGTTTTGACTAGTTATATGTTAAACTTTCCAATTCATTGCTAAAACAGACATCCTCAAACTTCCCTGGGAATGAGGGCTCTATCAGCCTCTCCCACCACCTCAGCTGCTTCACAGCACCAGAGCAAGGGAAGGATAGCAGGCTGAAGGAGGAGACATTGAGTTCCTGACAGCAGTAAGCAGAGAAACTGCTTAAAAGCAGTCCACAATGCAAAAATAGTCTGCTTCTGTCAATGGTAGAACAGTGTCCCCTGGGGACTGTGTCATTCTCAGTGCCTAGAAGAGGTACTTGTGTTCTTTAGTGCTATCTAGAAATTCTAATATGACAAAATAAGCTGACTTTTTTATGCATGAAAATAGTGCTACAATAAGTTACATAAGAGTATTTTTTGTCACTGCAAGTTCTGTTGCTGAGCAGAGAAACTCTTCTGTAGGAAAAATTAAAAGATAAGAAAATTATATTGACAACTGTGATTTAGACAACAATAATGATCACTTTGATTCTATAAGCATTATTAATCTCTATGAATCTGTTTCATTGAAACTTTCTCAAAGCTATCACGTTTTTGTAGCTTTTTCTCCTGAGAACTTAATAGGCTTGATCTTTTTATTTTGATAACTATAATTTACTTTTGGTTTTTCACAGTATTTAAAGTGGAGCTTCAGTGGTAAAGGTACATATATTAAGGTTCTAAGCTACATGGTGTAAGAAGATCTTCATAAAATATAGTTTGACAGTAAAGTGGCACACATGAGAAAAAAAATTCTGGTTTGATTCTTTCTAAGTCAGTCTTCCTTGCTATACTATGGGATTAAAGGAAGTCGAATAGGGTAGTTTTACTGCCTTTTAAAAAAAGTCTTGTAAATTCCTTAACACATTATGGTGTCCTTGAGTTTTGATTACAGTTTCTACAGGTAGTTTAACTTTGTGGGGGTGTGTTTGTTTTTGTTTTGTCATTGAGATATATTATATGATACAAGAATCCTGTCTAATCTTTTGGTAAAATTCCAGGTTTTTAGATACCAGGCTATGCTAATAAAACTTAATTTCAGTTTTGTTTTCTGTGGAAGAAAAGCAACAATATAGTACAACCAGTAGGATATAATGCTGGTCGAAACCTAGTTATTTCATTCTGCCTAAAGTTAGTGCTATTTTGTTTATCTACAGTAAGGCTTTATCCTTTTCTGTTTATACACTTCCAGTACATGAAACATACCTATGTGTAAAAACCCCATATTCCTTGCAGCAGCTTTCTAGAGTGTGTAATGAAGGTATTTGGTGAAAAGTGTTGTGAGATATGTTTCTTTCTGTTTATATGGGATGCCAGTGTGGTTGACTGAAAGGAGGGCAGTCTAGTGAGGTAACCCCTAATATATTTCAACTTAATTTCATATTTTTTTCATTGATTTGTCATCTCCCTGCTGCCCAGTGTCAAATCTCCTCACTTAAAATTGGACTGAATAGCAGCATCTCTTAGTCACAGATGCTTTGTAACACTTACTCATAGGTGTATTACTGAAATGCTTTATGATGTGTAAAGTATGGAAGGAACGTAGATTTCTGGCTTCATTTCACTTACACTTTGGTGCAGTGAGGCGTGCTGCTTTAACCTTCTGATCATGGCACTTCTACCAGAGAAATTCTGGATGGTTTTGGCCCTTTTTATTTTGGTGTATGCATGGTGTCCAGAACAAAGCTGTGCTGGGAGGAGAAAACACAGGTCCATGGGATAGAGTAGTCACACTCTCTTTATGTTGTCCTGTGAAGTCTTTATGTCTATCTGGTTAGCCCCAAGATTGCCTCTTTCTCATGGATTTAAATCAACTCCTTAGGATAAGGAGAACTTAGTCCTTGCAAATCCTGCAGCCTTGTGCAGTAGTTGGTAAACAGGCACAGAATTGACCTTCCAAGCCTGGTGGCTGTGAAAATACTGACTTTGTCTTCTGAATCCAGGAAGTGGTTTCAGCTTGAAATCTTTCTTCCAACTAGTCATTAATGTGTGAAGTCTGTGAAAGAGGTAAATATTTAAATTTACCCCAAAGTGCAATGTTTCCTAATGTTTAGCACACGGGTTCTGGTAATCATAAATTTTCCAGGACAGTTAACTCTGCTAACTTACTATTGATTCCAGTGAAGTACAAGCTCGGGTTGGTGAATTCTGTTTCTGGAGCTGCATAAAAGCTGTATCTTGAGAGAAAACCTTACCCTTCTCCCCCTCAGCTCTTAGCTGTATTTCCCTTGTTTTTGTAGTTGATTTCAATAGCTGTAATATCTTGTACAAATTATGGTTTGGTTAGCATACAAATACTTACCTATTTTCTCCTATTACATTGTCAGGACACTGTTGGTTACTTACGCATTTAGTTCCACTGTCTCACCTTTGCTTTCACTGCAAACTTACGAGGTGTGAGAGTTTTATTAGTCTTTAGCAGAGGAGTAAATAAAGTATAGGATGACAAACAGTCTTAAGTCTGCAAAGGTAGCTGCTTGACTGTTGCTGACTTTCATTTGTACTATTTTGGGAGAGTACCTGTCAAACCATAAAATATACTGATAATATGAAGCCTCAGTTTCAATGCATGTGCTGTTCCGAGCAAGTCCTCATTTCTCTCCCCAGAGCAGCAGCTGGGACTTGGTGTGTTCAATCCCCTTTTATTCTACAGCCATGTTCATTTCTGTGCTGGTGTGTCAGTTCCAAGAGCCCCTGTACATGACATGACAAAACAGAGCTAGTGTCTTAAAATGCAATGCACTGGCAACCTGAGTCTGCCTTTTAGGTGTTTAAGTCATACCTGTAATTCACTTCTTTATCTAAATTGTTCATGTATAATTTTATTCCCTTGTGTATATTGAAGCCCACTGAGGAAAATATGATTTGAGGTCTAAAATCTTTGTTACTTTTAAGATATAATATTATTTTTGACAATAAACAGTATGATTCTGTTGTATTCAGTATACCAGAGGGAGCCCTCCTGTGGTTAATTTAATACCTATCAATTTTCAGGAATGTTACTAAGCAGAGTATATCTTACAGGATAAAATGGACTGCTTTCTATAGTTAATTTTCTTTCAGTTTAACTTAGCATTTGTAATGCATTTCAGCCAGTATTATTTTGTGTGGTCATTTTAGATTAGTCTAAATCAAAATGCAGGGTCAAGAAACCTCTGTGCATGCCAACACTTGGACTTGTAGAAAGATTACTGTGATGAGGGGGACTACTGTGGAGTGCAAGGTTGCTCACTGATGAGGAGGGCATACCCAAGCTTGGTCTTGTTCCTTAACTGGGACATGGTGCTCAGTTTTTTCGTAAACTTCCTCATCTCCCTGTGCAGGGAATTTGTCTCTTGTGTTTGGCTCTGGAGAATTGCAGTGGCAGTGTAGGTGCATCTCAGTCAGGAGCCAGACTGCTCTGTGTGTACCATTCAGTGGAGATGCAAGTGTGTGTGTAGGCAGGTGTCTGTTCACGTATAGAAAAAAGAACAACTCAGCTTTTCTCGTGTTAGACAGGTAACTTACGGTCTTTGTCTATCAATATGCTGATGCACACATTTATAGCAATTGATTTCAGCAAAACTGAGTGTATAGTAACTATTTTGATGGATTTGGATCAGGAGTAGACACATTAAGCTAATTTAAATAAGTCTGAAAAAAAAAATTAGCTCAGAGATCAACAAGTGCAACTCAGGAATCCCAAGCTGAAAATCCTACGTATATTGTAAATGTTCCTCATGGTCAAGAGACCAAACTACGCTGACTGAAAGAAATAACAGTCCCAGTTTTTTAATGCTTATTTAAAATATGTAAAGGCTTTGAGGGGATGACAATTTTCTGAAACAACTTCTTTCTGAGAATTCCATTGTTTTGTGGTTTAAACCTGGCAGGCAACTAAGCACCATACCACCACGGCTCACTTACTCCCATGGTGGTGGGATGGGGGAGAGAAGCTGAAGGGTAAAAATAATAAAACTCATAGGTTGAAGTAAAGAGAAGTGTAATAGGTAAAGAAAAAGCCACTCATACAAGGAAAACAGGGAAATAGTTTGCCATTTCCCAAGGGCAGGCAGGTGTTCAGGGAAATAGTTCACCACTTCCCAAGGGCAGGCACGTGTTCAGCCATCTCCAGGAAAGCAGGGCTCCATCCCTCCTAACAATTACTTGGGAAGAAAAATGTCATCACTCCTAATGTCCCTTCTTCCTTCAGTTTTAATGCTGAGTCTGATATCATATGGTATGGCATTTCCCATTGGTTTGTTGGTTTCAGCTGTCCTAGCTGTGTCTCCTTCCAAATTCTATTTTTGCACCCCCAGCCTCCTTGCTGGCAGGGCAATACGAGAAGCAGAAAAGGACTTGACCCTATATAAGCACTGCTCAGCAACAAAAAAACATCCCTGTGTTGTCTACATTGTTTCAAGCACAAATTCAAAACACAGCTATTGTGTTTTACCCATACCAGCTACTGTGAAGAAAATTAATTCTATCCTGTCCATAATCAGCACACAATGTAAACGAGTTTTTAAGGTCAAGCTCTGTAGTGATTCATTGGTTTCAAGCTGATTTTGACAATTGTCACATTTGGAGGAGTTTTGCTGGATGATATGCTTGTCTGCGTAGTTTTTCCTCAAAAATATGTCTTTGACAGAGAAATCCTTTCCTTTTCCTTTATGAAAAAACAACATGGGAGAGACCTGCTTCTGGAGTTAAAGAAGAGGGGGAAAAAAATCTCTTGCAGGAATTTAACAACTTCTGAATTTATCTTTCAAATTCTTTACCTTCATGTCCATGATTTTCGCATATTTTTCTTCATCAAAAGATGATGTGGCTCCAAGTCTATGCAAACACTTGGTGATTGAAGTCGCCTATTTAATCACCAAACTAAGAATAATATACTAAGAGAATTGCAAGAACAAAAATTGAGGTGTATGTCCAGATAAAATAGAAATAGGTAAGTTATAATAGCACACTCTTTTCTGAATGCTTGTACTCTGCAGGGTCAGAGCTGTCATGTTTCTGTGTAGTCACGTTTCACAGGGACAATGTTATCTTATGCTGTGGCTTTATGATCTCTTGGAAGATCCTGTTTAAGGAATTTCCTATAATCTCTTTCTTCTGGTCAAATCCTGTTTATTGAAGGCCTCTGCCCATAGGAAGCAGTCACGAGTGGGAATAGGAAGCTTTCATGTAGCCACATGTGGATTTAACATATGACTACAGCATCCCTTTCACCACCGTCACCTCCAGATATTGGTTACCATCCCAGGCCTGAATTTTTCTGCCAAGTCTCTGATGACAGGACACAACAGTTTTTAACTGATACTTCATTAGTTCACCTGAAACTACCTCCACAACAGTTTAAGCTTATCTACCAGACTTCTCCCTGAAGACATTGGAGAATATTTATATGTTGTCTTCCGAGTCACATAAGTAGTAACCCCTATGAGAGCTGCAGCAATAAGGAGTTTGGAGATTGGTGCCATTTGGCAGTAGCATAAACACACAGTGCCATGAAATTCTGTCAGGTTTGTTCCGTCTAAGAGCTACCATGTCCAGTGCAGTTTCCTGTGCATTGTCAATTGGGTTTTGTTTGTTTCTTTTTAATGCCAAATTTACAGTGCAAATTGGACATAGTAGACTAGAAAATCTGGACTGCACAACCTAAATGTTTCATCAATCAGCTATAAACCATTGATTCTGTGCTTAAGAAGCAATGGCAATTTAACAGTTTACTTCTTCACTACACAGCCGTTTATAACAGTGTGTGATACTACTAAGAGATTTAGCTAGGCAGACCAATTATCTGAGCTAGAATTTTGTCAGGACACCAGTGTTAATGCAGAGTGCTTTAGAAATTGGATTGCTCACTGAAGTGTATAAGTGTAGATTTATCAGACTAACTTAAGGTACTTATTTTCTTAAAAAAGCATAATTTTTCATACTTTTACTTAAAAAAATAGAATAACAGATGAATTTATTTAGAAAATTTTAGCCTGTTTACTTATTTTTGCTCCCTGAAAATAGTTTTCTGTAAATTACTGTCTTAGATTGAGCTGGCAAAATGCCAACTGCCCAACACAGAGTCAGTCAGTCTCTTTCTCCTCCACACTGAGAAAAGGGAGAATGGGAAAAAACTCCTCAAAGTAGGTTTAAACTTAAGACTAACTATATGTATTCGTACAGAAAAGAGAACATTAGAAGAAAACTATAACACACACTTACACAAGTTTAGATATAACAACTTTTTACCTCCCACCGTAAACAGATTCCGTCACTCTAGATCCATAAGCACCTCAAAAGACACCCAACAAGAAACAGAAAGTATAACAACAAAATGTTTCTATTTCCCTGAACTCAAACAAAATGCAAGTAGTGACAGCAGCAGGGCCCAAGACAGCAAGACACCAGCTGCATTTCTTGCCTCTGCTTCCGCTATGATGGAACTGAGAAACTCCTCCTACCTATCTCAGGTTTGCGTCATCTGGTATGAAATATTTCTTTGGTTACTTAGTCAGGTGATACCTGTCCCTCCTAATCTACATCTGAGCCTGCTAATATGAGGCCTAGCTAAAACTACCACAATTACTAAGAGAATGCAAACAAATATTTAGGACAAATAAGAACATTTTATTGCAGCTTATTACAAGTTCTGTTTATATATGAAGATTTGGAAAAGGAAAGATTCCTTGTGTCTCTGTTCAGAGCCAATGCGTGGGAAACACAGGCCCTGCAATGTTCACAGCTTCACTGCTGTGAGAGAAATTTTTTATCCTGTATGCTTTTGCTTCACTGTGTTTAAAATCCAGTTTTGCATTAGATAAAACAATTTTCTGTCACCATCATTTTGTCATCCAGTCCCTGGACTAAAATTTGTGGATGGAATGTAACTTTTAGGTAATGTTGCTGGAACTTCATGTGATTGTTCCAAGAAACCAGGGTCAAATAGTGTACATGTACTAGGAAGGTTTGAGACTTCTTCACCCACAGGACCTAACTCCAGCAGATACTGGCAACTGAAATATCTTCTGCACAGATTAACTTCACCCTTTGCAAAATTTTCCCAGTCCCTTACAAAGCCTTCACAGGTGCAGCAGTAGTTATCCAGAGCAAGATAACTTGAGAAGAGGCTGTAAATTGTACCAAATCTTGTGCTTCACCACCAGTGGTACTCCAGTTCTGAATTGTCTCTCTTGCACAGAATATAATACATAGTTTAATGCAATAGTTGCCTTTTTTTTAGCAGGGAAAGCCCTTTTATTTTCATCAGACTAGTACACCTCCCTGTCTTGCCTCTTTTTCTCCTTAATTTATTTTTTTGAGAATAAACCCCCACATTTCAGATTCTTTAATGTTTTTGATCTCTCACTTGGCTGTTGGGTAAATTGCTATATTGAATTGAGTAATGGAATTTTTTTGATAGCTTTTTCTGTGAAAGAGGTAGTTTCACATTAGCATGGAGAATGCATGTAAAAGACACATTATTGGCATCCTACAAGCAATATCTTTCAATTTTTCTCAGACTCTCATAAATGACTACATTTTAAGCTGCATTTTTTTATGGGTACAAAATGAATGACAGTCTTGAATGGATGTTGTTTTTCCCAAATTGCTCCATATAAACTCAAGTGACAGTCAAATTGATGATCAAATTTTGCAATTATAACCCCAGTATAAAAATGTAAGTTCAGAACTTTTATGACATTGAGTAACAAATTCTTCACTAAAGTTACAGAATCATTAAAGACAGAACATACATGGGCATAAAAAGTACTTGGTATGGCTGTAAAAATGAGCAGAATATTTAAAAAAAATGACATGTGAAAGCCTCACAGGAGCATATTCCTGCAGTATATTTAACCTGTGCTTCATATCAGATTAAATCTTTTTCAGCGTAAGGACATCCTTGACCAGCTTTCCAGTAATGGTGAAACAATGAGAGTTTCTCCAAGTACATGGAGACACACCTCCTAATGATGGTCAGATTTTGAGCTGCATTACTATATAGCCTGAGAAGAGTGTGGTTTTATATCTCCATTTTCCCTAAAGTGGTCCATTTAAGAACTGCAAGCCCAAAGAAAGTGCAGCCAGGATATACATATTAGCCTGTACTTTGCTAACATGAAAGTGAAGTTACATTCACCTCTACCATCTGCCTATACTGATGGAATTTAAAAGCAAAATTGAAAGCTGCCATCTTCAGCAATGCAAACAGACATGCCATATGAGCAGGAAGGACTGCAGAGGAGGACAGGAAACTTCAGGAACTCCCTCAGGGAAAGCAGCAAAACTGCAAAGGGGTGGGAAATAAATTTGTCTGGAAACATTGTCCACTGCTGTCTGTGATCTTTCCCCATCTTCCCTGCCTTCTTGCCCCATGAGGAGGGGGTGCACCAAGGGCAGTAAAGATTCTGACATATCTTTAAACCATTCATATATAAAGTGTTGAGATAAACTGCTTGAAAAAGACTTGTTATGTATGTGGGACTTGCTTTCCATAAAACTGAGGTGGTATCCCAGCAAAACACTGCTCAGAAATTTCAAGTGCTGTAGTGCATGCTCTGACCCCACACACAGTAATAGTGCAGTCACGATTAAGGTTTTCTTTGAAGCAACTTCAATGTGAACGTGTGAGACACGTTTTTCTTCAAATGCTCTAGACTTAAAACAGATGTCTCCTTCAGAAGCAATGAAGAAAAATTGTATTTTATATTGGGAACAAGGAAATGGAGATGGCATCATGCTAAGCAGCAACCTGCTTCTGCATCTGGAATGAATATGAATGACAAATGAACGTGGGAGATCAAGGCCAGGACATGTATTTACTGCCTATGCACTTTGTAACCTCTTCCAAGACATAGGTCTTGGAAAAACTTTTGCTTTCTTGTGTCCTAATAATGTTTGTTCTGTGGCTTACAAGAGTAAAATCTTACTGATTAAGCTTAAAACTAAATTTCAGTGAGAAGTGAAACTCTTCTTCAATGAATTTTAAAGATATTGTTAGTAGAATTGACTCTCCAGAGGTACTAATTAGCATGGGCTTTGGGATTTTCCTTTTATATATATATATATATATATACACACACACATACCTACAGATGTGTATGTTTATCTATGGGCAGGAGGAGGTGAGAAGACCATCTTTGCTTCCTACATGCAGATGGAATTTATTTTTCTTAGTGTAACATGCCAACAATCTTGTGAGGAATGGAAACATTTTGTGAGGGACTCCATGCAAATACATGGAGAAGCATATGGTAATGAGTATAAATTCAGTACAATCTACAGTGTCTTTGGCATTTTCAAGGGGTTTTTTTATTATTTTTGATTTTTATTTTGTTTTTGTGTCTTGTCCCTTGTCTCTTTTTAAGCACAAATTGTACGTGGGCTGACTTTCTGTTTAGTTTTTCAACAGTGATAACTCTCAACAATCTACTGAATGTTTTTTCTCCTCTCTACTTCTAAATCTTGAAATACATATGAAATGTGATGTTGGCTCCTTTCGTTTATGCCCTTGTTTCTATTCACTCCTTCCTGTTAAGTCATTTCTACTCTTCACAGAGTTGACTCCCATATAGAATTTTTTAGGAGACCATACACAAGTTTGTTCAAAAATACTTGCCCAAGGCTGCTGTCTTTACAATACACTTTGCTAACCTGCCATTCTTCTGACTTGTGTGATCTAAAATAAACAACTGGCCTTTTCTTCTGTTTAGTATCATTCTCCATACTGCAGATAAATGTCAACTAATCTGGTTGTTTAAAAGACTGGCAACTCTTAATGATAGGGGAGACTTAGAAACTGACATAATGCTAGGATGGAAGTGACAAGAAGGAAACATGAAAGTCAGAAAAATGTATATCTGGGAGAATAATAAGGAAAATGCATCCCATCAAGTTTATTTCTTGAATTTCTCAGTCGTGTTGCTATTGTGCCTTCTCTTTCATGTTGCTCTAATGTGCATGCTTGGCATATTTTGTTACCATATTATTTTTTTAAATGCATGCTAACTACAACCTTGCTTCTCTGTTCTAATTTATTATACCATATTAGTAAAGCTGCTTTGGAATACCCTGGATTAATGATGCATTTAAACTGTTTTAAAATGACCCTGAGCTAGGTCAATTATTGAAGTAATGCCAGTAAGGAATATTTTATTTTGATTGCAGTAAGCTTTTAGTTTTATGTTAGCTGCATCATACAAACATGACGTGTAGGCTTTTAATGTTGTAGTGAATTGAAAATGTGTGAATAAAGCTCTATATTTTTACATAGCAAACTAAGGCTATTTCTTGAGAGGAGACTCTATAATCTTGTTTTCTTCTGTTATGTACAGGGTCATCTTTTTTGTGCAAGTGCTCTGAGTATACGTGGTTGCCTTTTCAATATAAAGGGAAGACATAGTGAAGTGTGGGTGCTGCTTATGGAATGTTAGGTGTCAGTGCAATTGCCCCTTCTGTATCCCAAGTTTGCACAGAACTATGCTACTACACCTATACTCTCCCTTTCTCTGCGACCTGAAGGTTGGAAGGACTGAGCAGTTCAGCCTGTTATTGTTATTTGTGCTCTAGGGTGGGAGAATTCTGTGATACAGGTTATTTATCAAAATTTCATTTGTAAATGCTGTGATTTTATATGTTTTTCTTGTGAAATTCACATCCTTAATTATTGGAATATTCCTTTCCTTTTTGGAAGTGTAAAGCGTTATTTGCTCTGTTCTTCTTTAAAATTGAGCAGGGATGAGGGCATATATAGTTCTCAAAATTCATGGATATGGTTTTTCACATCCCAAATATGTCTCTATGTTTTAATCTAATCTGCTTTTCTGCGCAAAACTGCAGTACAGTTGCTCTACTAGGGTCTAAGATTAGGGGCAACTCATATTGCAAATTTAAAAAACAAAGAAAGATCTGCCCGGTATAACAAAATTTAGTAACACAATGTTATGTCAGTAGAACTGGCATTGACTTTTCTTCAGTGACATTGGACTTCTCAGGTTTGGCAGTGCTTTAGAAGCTGAAGTAACTTGTTAAGTTTTACAAGTAGCTTGTGGCTGTAGTTTTTTGTTAAAAAGGTCTTCTGAAGGTGAAGCTGAAAAGAGATTCCAGTCATGGCCTTAAAGTACACCTATACATAACTTGTAGAAATTTGCTTAAAATAAACAGAATATACACTTCCCCAGAACAGTGTTTTCAAATAATTTAGAGGTCTTTTAACTATTTAAAGAGAAGTTTTAAAATGGGGGCTCCTACTTTGTGTGGGAGAACAGTGATTTGACAGTGACTGAGATGCTCATGAGAACACCAGAGGTCTTCAACATCAAGCCACTTGCAAGATAAACCAAAATGTAACACAAGACTGGAAAGATTAATTCTGATTGCTTCTGAAGAATGGTGGGAAGGAAAACAAAAATGTTTTTTAGGTTTTGGGGTTGTTAGTTGTCTGAGATACTTCCCAGGTGCTTGAAAACTAAGATATTTCATGCCTAGGAAACAGAGGCATAAACACATGATCTGTGTATTCAATGGCTGGTGTTTGGAAGATTCATTGTAATGGACAGAGTCAATGTAATGGAATAGAGAGAAAATAAGGAAATGGGAAATTTGGGGAGACTATAGGCAGAATTTTGCAGCTGTGTTTCGGGATCTCTCCATATAATCTTCTGTCTTTGTCTAGCCCTCTGAAGAAAAATGTGGATAAATTGTAAAATAATGTATATGGGGAAATAAATAATCCTAGGTTTACATATGCAGCAATAACTTTTGACACAGTAATTGCTACTCAGGAAGGAGCTCTTGATGCTTATATTAGTTTTATGAAAGTGTTAGCTTTCGTTTCAATGAGAATACCATTATTATGACTACTGTGTAAATTCATCATGTACTCTCAAGTACTGTATGCAATTCTTGTGCAATCACAATCATCACAGATGGGGTAGAAAAGATACCTATTAAGGGTGAGTGAATTAAGTAAAACTTTCTTTGTTGAGTGACTGATGAGAGGACTGAGAGTATGATAGAGGTACCTTAGAAGAAAGTAACATTGAAAAGATATGCAGGTATCACTTTATTGACTCTCATTAGACATAATAGCATCAAATTAAATGCTGTACCAGTTTCAAAACAAATGGCAAGTGCAGGTTGGTGTACAATATATTATTAAGCTGTGGAGCTTTCTGAACCAGGAGTTGTGAATACTAAAAGGTTGCATGGCTTCAAGAAACAATTAAATACATTCATGGAGGAAAAATATATTAGGGATAAAGTCACTGCCTCTGTTTTGCAATGTCCTTGTGTCTTGGGTTGAGCTGGCAAAACACCAGCTGTCCAAGAAAAAGTGAAAAGGGAAGAGGGAGAGGAAAAAACCCCTCCAAACCAGGTTTATGCTGGAACTAACTATATGTATTTATACAGAAGAGAGAAAATTAAGAGAAAACTACAATATAACACACACACAAGTTATATATAACAAGAAATAACCTCCCACTCTAATACAAAGTCTACTACTCTAGATCTGTAAGTACTCTAAAAGACACCTAGCCAGAAACAGAAAGAGTAACAACAAAATGTTTCTACTTCCCTGAATTCAAACAAAATGCAAGCAGTAGCAGCAGGAGCAGGGGCCTAGCACAGTAGAAGAGCTGTAGCACGTTCTTCTGTGTACTTCAGGCATGGTGGAACTGACTAAGCCACACCCACACACTGGATTTTACCCAGATAGTGTCGTAATATGGTATCGAATACAACATTACTGGCTAGAAGAAGTCAGCTGTTAGCTAGCCCAGCCCAGCTCAACTCAGCTGACAATCCCAGGCCTGGTCTGAACTTTAAAGCCTAAATTTAGGCCTATCAGCTAAACCCATAACACCTTGAAACATCAGTTGCTGGAGGCTAGAAGGGTATATCATAGGGAAATGAAGTTGTTTGTTTACCATGTATTTATATCTTTCCTTAGGATTTGCTGTTGTTCATGATCAGAAACAAATAGTTTTCTAGATGGACCTTTTAGGGGTGGCACAGTGAGAAAGCACGTACCCTAGACTACATATAACTGTTACTATATGCATTTTCCTATTTAAAATATACACCTTGGTGTATGAATTAATATTTGAGGGATGCTAAAGACAATTTCAAGATTCTAAACTTTAATTGATACTTACAGGGACACTCTTACTCTCCATCCTCTGTTAGGTGCTAGTAGTAGAATCAGTAGTAGAATCCTATAGTCTTTTTTTTGTGTAGTTAGCATGCTTTTAATTTTTATTTAACTTTTTCTGTATCTTAAATAATGTTAAAGTTTTCCTCTTCAGGATAAAATGTTGAATATGGTAAAGCGTCATAAGGAACATTTTCAGTCTGAGGTCATGGTATTGTTCAATATAAGTGAAACAGCTTGAAGGGGTTGTGGTTTTCGATGTAGGGGTATTTTTTAACCAATGAAGGAAAATATTTGTTTTTAGTTGATACATTGCATGTAAAGAGGAGGTTATGACCTTAAAATATTCTGATTACTCTTTGGAATATCTGCAGAGCTGTACATTCATTACCCTGTATTCTGAACTCTTGAGTACGTATAGATAGGAAGGTGGTGGTTTGCTATTTCCAAATGGTTCCCATTTTCCTGGTATTGAAGTTTTTTTTGATATTAAAGCTGTATCTTTATTTCAATATGAATAAAATCTACCACAGGTATGTGTATCTGAACCATCTAGGATTGAAGAAAATACCTTTTCTCCTCCTACCTCAGTAGAGGTTACTTACAGGAACTGTTATTCATCAGGATTCTGTACACTATGCTCCTCAGGGATTTGCCAGGTGCTTACCAGAACAGCACTTATAGTTTGCTGACAGTAACTCGTGAAGATAAAAGCTCATCTCTTTTTTCCTTTTTTTTCCATTGTTTTTTTTTTAGATTTTTTTTTTCTGTGAGTAGCGTATAATGAAGTTTCTAATGCAAAGCAGTACATCTAAGATGGAAAAAGTATTTTTAAAGAATCATGGAATCATTTGGGTTGGAAAATACCTTTAAGATCATGGCCAACTGTTAACCCAGCACTGCCAAGTCCACCATTAAACAGTGTCCCTAAGTGCCACATCTACATGTCTTTAATACCTCCAGGAATGGTAACTCCACATTTCCCTGGGCAGTCTGTTCCAATGCTTGACAACCCTTTCAGTAAAGGAATTTTTCCTAATAACTGATCTAAACCTCCCCTGACTCAACTTGAGGTCATTTCCTCTTGTCACAGGAAAACTGTAATTCCTGCTTGTTAGCTGGGAGAAGAGGCTGATCCCCACTTTTCTACTTATCTACAACCTCCTTTCAGGTAGTTACAGAGGTGATAAAGTCTCCTTTCAACCTTCTTTTCTCCAGGCTAAACACCACCAGATCCCCCAGCTGCGTCTTGGAAGACTTGTGCTCCAGATCCTTCACCACCTCCATTGTCCTTCTCTGGACGTGTTCCAACATCTCAATGTCCTTCCTAGTGCGGAAGCTGTGGCTTCACCAGTGCCAAGAACAGGGGGACAATCACTGACCTGGTCCTGCTGGCCACACCATTTCTACTACAAGCCAGATACCATTGGCCTTTTGGCCACCTGGCCATACTGCTAACTCCCATTTAGCCAGCTCTCAAGTAGCATCTCCAGATCCTTTTCCACCAGGCAGCTTTTCAGCCATAAACCTGTAGCAATGCCTGAGATATTTGTGACTGAAGCATAGTGCTCTTCAATCTCCTGGAATTCAGTTTTAGAATCATAAAACGGGTTTAGTTCAAAGGGACCTTAAAGATCATCTAGTTCCAGCCCCACTACCATGGACAGGGACACCTTCCACTAGACCAGGTTTCTCAGAGCCCCATACAACCTGACCTTGAACACTTCAAGGGATGGAGCATCTTCACTG
>JAWWLZ010000139.1:35738420-35762283 GCA_035041345.1 Poliocrania exsul
CTTAGTAGAATGACTTGCCAGTGTTGAATCCTAGATTTGATAGTCCGAGCTTCTAGTGTTTGGCTGGGAATTAATTAATGTGTCAGTGTCTATCAACTTACTGTAATTACTGAAATTTTTAAGTATTAATCTTTTTAGTTGTCACAAAAGTAGCCCTGCCTGTGGTACCTGGCTGTGGATGATTTCCGAGGCTGTTCTAATGGAAATAGTTGTGCTGACAGTTTCAGTGCAAGCCTAAGTCATTCCTATAATTATAGGCTGTCCTGAAGATAGAAAGTCTCTTTTACAAGCAGAAAGCCAGCTGTCAGGAACATGGCTTTGATGAGGAAGTGCTGACTCAATAACTTGGAGCTATTGACCAGCTCCTGGGGGAACACAGAGGGAGTGTGAATCTTGTGCCCTCCCTGTTACACAATACCAGCTGGTTGAGGTGACAAGGAAGGGAGGTGTTAAGGCATATTATAATCCACAGCATGTCACCAACCATGCAAAACTAGTGAAGAGAGAGCAAGACCTGTGCCTAATGCTATCCATGTGACTGTTTGGAGTATGTGCAACAGTGTGCCAAGCAAGAGAAACCCCTGAAGTTATGCACACACAGACCAACCAAGGTCATTTAAATCAGGTATGAAATATCAAAATTGATTTGAATAATCAGCAAGATGTTAATTGCCTTTCTGAAGGCAATACAATAGTTGGTGATACATAAAGACCATTTCAAATAAATGCTTTTTCTAAAGGCCAGGAGCTTGACTTAGTCCATAAGTGCACTTCTGTTGCAAGGCAATAAGTATTTGAATAAGAAGTATTTCATTAAATGACTATTTCATTAAATTAGTATTGACTGGGTTAAATTTGGAGTTTCTTAACACTTTTTACAGGTTTCTCCTATTTTAAATATGACAGCAGTGAATGCATTTTGCATAGCTATTGATATGCTGCCACTGCACATTCACTTTTTAAACAAAACCTTTTTCCCTAAAATTGCTCAACACTGGGGACTAGGTCATTAACTCTGCTCTATAGTTTGGGATCATCCAAGAACTAGAAAGTAATTTTTTTAAATTGTCTTAACTGGAGCCATGGGATTTTTTTTTTCTGTGATTCTATGTAAGTGCTTAAGAGCTCATCGCTGGTGTGGCCCTCACCTGCTGGAGTGTGGTAGTTGTTTGGCCATTGACAGCAGAATAACACGCTTTAACATGAAGATGCAAATGCAGTTAGGGAAGAATAATGAGCCAGTTCCTGGATCATGCAGACAGTAGCAGCACCATTGACTTCAACAGACCTGTGCTGTTATATATCAAGTAAGAATTTGACTCAAACCCTGACTAATGAACTCATTTAACTCCTATGACTCAGAAATATGACTTCTGAGGTGTGTTTAAGCAGATTTAATTAACCTGTATAAACTTGATCATCAGTCTAATAGGTGCGCCTGTTCATTTAGGGATGAGGCAGAATCATTGTATTTTCTAATTAAGAACTAATCTTGAGGCTTTATGCCTATTTAAAGTACATAGTGTTTGGATTGGAAGAGAAAATATGGAAAGAAAAAGCAAGCCATCTGAACATTTAATAAAAGGGAACTTGGCCAGGAAGGACACATAAGAATTGCTGATCATTACTCCAAGATAACAACAAATAGATTAGATGCTATGCTTTCTTTCTTTTTTTTTTTTTTTTAAATGTATTTTGCAATAGTCCTTTGTCAGGGTTTGCATACCTGGTGTTTTACATCTGTTTCAAATTTACATCTAATTTGCTTTCCTTTGTTCTCCCTGAAAGAACTGAAGCTGTGGGAAGACTGGGTTTAAGTTTATTTCTTTCAAGAGAACTTTGATTCATCCCACCTCTGCCTCCAGTTTAAATAAAGCTTTTGTGATGCTCTGTTAAAGCACATGTGATTTTTGTCCTCCTCCTCCCTGCTGCCCTTTGTTTTCCTTTCCTGTTCTCCCCAGTTCCCTGTGCCTGACAGCTCAGGGTCTCCTTGTCTCCTCTACTGAATTTACCATATGCTTGCTTCCATGCCCTTACGTGTTTTACCAGTTTCAGAGCTTCCATGGCATTTCTCTGATCATGGGAAAATTCTCCCTTTACTTCTGTCCCCTAGGGCATCTTTGTTTTCCCTTCAATTCCATCTATACTCACTGCCCCCAAACCATCATCATCTCCTCTGTGAGCTAAAGTGATACTGGAAATGCTGTCTCGGTATTGCTCCTGGTGGTTCTTGGGTAATTTCTTTGCTCCTCATTCCCTCTGTGTGCTCTGACCTTGTTACAGCTACTCTTCTTCCTACTCTTAATTCTCTCCTCCTCAGGATGCTCTAGAACTATGAGGAAGGATAGTTAGGATAACACAGATTAGGAACATGTGCGAATCTTTATGATACTGTTCTGTTACAAGCTGATCATGACCACCCTGATCAGAAAAATACAGTCTCTGGCCTCTACTGACATTAACTCTTATGTTTGCTTTTTTTGTTACATAAAACTGATCTGAATTTCTGCTTTTTAGAGCCACTTCTGCTTTGGATCCTTGTTTGCCATGCAGCAGTGGGAGGACTTCTCTGTTCTCTTTATTTCTCTCAATTGGTGAGATTGATCTTATTGTACTGAAATTTGCTGTATTGAAGGCTTTGCAGAGAATAAATTTTTCTCGGTTTGTTAGTAACTGAAAAACTAGGAATTTAAATGAGTTTTAAAATAGTGAATAATCCTGTGCCCTTCTCATTTTCCGTATCATTAATGATTTTTATGGATTTTCATCATCTATCTTGTTTTCTCCTCAGTCATCTTCCCGAGCTGGAGAATCCCAGTCTTTAATCTTGCCTTTTAAGAAGACAGGTTGTGTGCTTGTGATCATCTCTTTCAAGTGCTACTATAGCTTATGAAATTAAGAAGAACTAAAATTTCATGCATCCTTCAAAATGTAGGTACACCATGACTTACGCAGCAGCACAGTAATGTTTCTTTCTAATAATTCTTGGCATTCTGTGTTCCTGAATATCTGCTGAGCACTCTCTGTAGTATGTACTTCACTTTTACCTAGCACATACGATTTGCAATTCTGGCAATAACTGAGGGTAGTGTGTTAGTGCACTGACAATTTCAGGTAGGTAAAAATGCAAACCATGGAATTTGGGTAAAATACTGCAATTAATAGACTGGTGTAGCTGAGTTTGAGTGTGTATATATCTATATATTCATATATATATATATATATATGTACACACACTCATATCTATCAGCTAAGAAGTGAGAGATTGCAGTATTGGGAAATGTTTAGAAGACTGATGTATCAGGCAAGTTCTAAACTTCAAAAGTGAACTTTATTAAAGTAGGCAAACACTAACAGCACATTTGTGTTAATAGTTTCTTGTACATTTTGAGTCTTTGCCACTGAGTTCAAAGTAGTTAGCCCTTAAAGTTTGCATTCTGCCTAAGTTGAGAATATAGAATATGGCAGAGCTGGTGCACTAGTAGATGACAAATGCTGGTTTTCCAAACATCGTTAGTGGGAGCCAAGACAGCTTTAGGTTTTCCCACCTTCCCATTCTGCTCTTTGACTTTTCACAGTAAGTCTGGTGGAATTTTTCATTTCTCACTCTGAATCATAAAGGGGTGCTTGTCAGAGAGAAATGCTGGGAGAAGCTGGGTGGCTCAGAGGAGCACTCAGGAATTCAGATATAGTTGATCTTTGGATCCTTGTGACCTGACTCTATTCATGGCAACATGGGTAGAAAGATTATGCTTTTCGTTGGTGTCATGTGGGTCCTTACAGAGCTCTGCTGTTTTAGTGGTAGGTCATATGAGTCAATGCACCCAAAACCACAGAGAGAAGTTTCCTCTTGTGGGAACTGCAAATCTCAACTTGGATGGCACGCATTCAAGGCCAGCAGGCACTGGTGTGGTATGGTTTGTGGAGGTCAATATTAACCTTCTCTGCAATAATGGGTGTTAACTCTGGAAATCTTTTCTAATTTCAAATTCGTGAGATTTAATAACATAAAAAACTGCCCCATTAGAACTACTGGTATGTTGCTAATGTTCAAAGAAATTTGGTTGAGGTAAAGAAGAAAACAAAACTCTAAAAAAACCTAAATGTATGCCATGACTGATCTTCAGTTACTGTAGGTTGTTGTAGTTTGTGATTTCAGGGTACTGGAGCTACAAAAGTTTACACTGACTGAGAAACTTCTTAATTTTTAAAAATACATCAACAGCATTAAGTTCTGTAAATATGGCATTTCAGCAACCAGGAGTAAGAAGAGTGTAAACTGATTCTCAGCACTAAATGAGAAAGCTGTTTAGTGGGAATTCTGGATGTGATGACAACTTTAGAATAAAAATCATATTTAGGCACTTTAGGCATGAAATTAAAAGCATTTGGCTATATTTCTTAATGGGCATACACACACAGAGGTACATTCTCTGCCTCTCTCTCTCTCATACTGAATTCAGTTTCATCAGTCTAACTGCAGCATTGTACCCAAATTGCATGGTTTGCATTTGCAAACTTAAAACTGTCAGACGGTATTTGTAAATAATATATCCATGTATATGTAGAAATAGATATTTTCAAGTAAAGATGCAATGCTGTGCTATGAATTTTTACGAAGTCCTTACCAGAATATCAGAATTACTGTATAGAAAATTTTGCATATGCCCTTGAGAAATGAAGGTTTCAAAGTTAAAAAAATAAAAAAAATAAAAAGAAAAAAGAAGAGAGGGAGAGAAAGCAGCAGCAGCTTGTAATAAAGTACTTAGAATTTTCGCAAGTTTTGTAGTGGAAAAATGATACTTTTTTCATTCAAAATGGAGAGAATTCAAAAAAATGAGTTTAAATTATCAGCTGATGGTCTGTGGCATCTGGCAATAGTTACTGTAACTTCAAACAAAATATTTCAGGCTGTTTGGTGGTCTAAAATACTTGAGTTTAGTTAAAAAAATTGTTCAGAAAAAAGTGCAGTCAGTTTTTTACTTTCTGCAATATAAAGGATAGCATTGGAAAGCATTTTAAAAACTCCTATACAAATTTAATTTTTTTTGTATCTGTTTCATTATGCATATTTAAAAAGTCATTAGTGATACTAATATGTGGCCATTTTTGAACTCATTTAATACTGTCAAATTAGTATTAAGAGACTGACTTGTTTCTAGACCTCATCTGTAGCTTATTCTGATTATACTGCAACTTTTCTTCTTGGCCTCAGAATTGTTGTAGGGATGGAGTTATCTGATTTCTACAAATACTGTGAATTCTACTTACACTGTTCTAGTTTTCCATATTTTTTTCTATAGTCACACAGCACAAGTTCCATAGCATCTGTACATTGTAATCACAAATGTTTGCAAAATTGATAATATGGAAGTACATCTGAAAATTGCATGCACCAATTTTCTATTCATGATAACGATAGCCTGATAGAACTGTATCATACTTAAAATTTGATTGCAAAGTTGTTCATCAGTGGTTCACCACTATGAAAAACTTAATTTTCTTGTAAAGGGACTAGGAATTGAAATGAAATCATATTCTACAAAGATGCATAAGGTGTTTAAATCTTCAGAATTTCTTCTTTCAAAAAAGAGCTCATTACTTGGAAGTGGCAGCTGAAAAAAGAGCAAACCTAGTCTCATCAGATCATTAAATAATTTCAATCTAGTAATGTGATTCAGTAGGAAAAAGGCACGTGTGGGTGTAAGTTTATAAGGAGAGGGTCATGGAAGTGCTACCATGACTCCACATGTTGCTGCCAGTACTGTGTTCCCAAATGAAGAATGTAAACACATGTGCAGAGTGACCCTCCTGGGTTACCAGATGAGGGGAGATGGAGCATGTGAGAGGAGATTAAAAAATCCTTTGTGTTTTGTCATTCAGGAAAAAAAAAATAAAAAACAGCAAAACCTCACAACCCATCTGCAAACATCCAGCACAACTGCAGACTCCAAAAATTTATAAATTGCTCAGGAACACATCAAGTTGGAAATGTAAAGGGGGTCGTTAAGTATAAAAATCATGCAGAAATAGTCGGTCAGAGCAGTAATAAAGGGTTGGAGAATCCTTGAAGACTGTGTTTGACTAGTTTATGAAGTAGATTAAGCAGTTTTTGACGTAGTAGGCAGCAGAAGTCAGTGTCTTTGGGTTTTCTTGCTGTTTCTACCCTACAAAATGCAGAGTTTTATAGAAGACACAATCAAAATATACTCCAAAAAACAGAGCTATCACAGAAATTCTGAAGGGCTAATTATTTAATATTAAAAAATTGAGTTGGACAACATAATTCAAAATAAAAATTAGTTGCATTTTTTAAAGACTTTATAAATCAGTGTATGGGAGCTTTGTTTTGCAATATGCTGGATAGTTCTAATGCAGTTCTGTGAAAGTTCAGGGTGTCAGTCCCTTGCATGGTTGTGCTTGCTTTCATTTCTGCGTTGGCTTGATGTAATTATATTCGGTTTCCTTGAAACTGCCAAGTTATTCTCTGTGATAATACAGATCTCTTATGCGTAGGGGGTGGCAGACTTTGCATAAATATTCAGAAAGAGAATTTTAATAAGCAGATTTACTGTGTGTACCAGGAACAATAATTTACAACCTAATACCAACCAACTGTTTCAGGACACAGTTAGTGAATTAGGTGTCAGCACTTGCGTATTTCAGTGATGGTTATGTACTTTTTAAGAAGTCTTCTAAGCTCCTACATGCTGTTTAAAAATCTAATTATTACAGGAAATCTGCCTCCTGATTTTTAAATCTATTCACTGCTATTAAGAAAAGTCAGAAAAGAGGAGATCAGCTTGCTAGCAGTCTAAGTCAAGAAATTAATTTATAAGAAATAGTCTTAAAGTGTTTTTATGGTAAAATACTCAACTTGGGATCCACGAGTGTTTTCTGAAGTTTGCAAGGTCATTCTGACAGAAATACCTCATAAAATGTTTCCACCTATATTCTATGAAAGGATACCTCATAGAGGTTTCAGGTCTCCTAGAGGGTGCTGTAAATCTTCCAAAGACTGCTGTTTGTGTGGACAGGGGAAGCAATGACAGCACTACAGCATAGCTCTGCAGAGGCTACCCTACAGTGTGGGCATTGCACTGCCAATGAGGCTTGGGCTTCTGAGTCAGTCAGTTCTAAACATTGGTGTCCTTGTGTGCTGTAAGGGTAGAAGCAATTTTGTACCCAGTAAAAACAATGTTGTCTTTACTAATAACTGTGCTTCCTTTGAACAGGCATTGTGCTAATAGTGCAGGGCCCAGCCCTGGCCTTTTATTATTCTCATTATCAACTAATTATGAGGACTTTACTGTACAGACAGAGCCATAGTGTGGGTTGCTGTGAGTGTGATGTACAGCCTGGGGCTGGGACAACAGCAAAGGCTTTGAAAGCATGAACACCAGGTGCCAGCAGGGGCCTCACAGCCACCCTGCCCTGCAGATGGGCAATGAAAAGGGCACCCTGGAGATCCAGGATAAGGTTTGTTTTGTTTTAGCCAAGTCAACAGGGTGAGGCAGCTTCTGTGGCCAGGGAAAGAAACACCTGGCAAGCACCTTGCAGCTAGCAGTGCAGCCAAGGGGTGTCAGTTTTCTAATGGAAGGATAAAATACCCAAGTGTAAGAAGGGGCATATCCCCATCTTGACTCTGTCTCCTTCTGGATGAAGTCTCCTGAGTCTGTTTGCTTTGCCCTTGAGGTTTGAGATCACCAAAACTGGGGTGACTGTCAGCTCAGTGGAACCAGATCTGATTCAAAACAACTCAAAACAACCCACCCCAAAACCTTTCTCTTACAATGTTAAAATGAATGTATAATTTAATGTCTATTTATTGATAGTGTCACGTTTATATAAGCTTTGTAATAAATCAGTGTTGTGCCTTACTGACAGAATATCCTGAGCTTGTATGTTGCGTGTTGTGGTTGGCACATTTCTGTTTACACCAAGCTCTGGTTTGTGGCATAGGAAACTAACCACCTGAAATTTAACAAAGGCAAATGCAGGGTCCTGTGGCTGGGGAGGAAAAACCTCAGACACCAGCACAGGCTGGGAGCTGACCTGCTGAAAAGCTGCTTGTGAAGTAGGACGTGGGGGTCCTGGTGGACAACAAGCTGTCCATAAGCCAGCAGTGCCCTTGTGGCCAAGAAGACTAATGGTATCCTGGGGTGCACTAGGAAGAGTATTGCCAGCAGGTCGAGGAAGGGGATCTTGTCCCTCTACTCAGCCCTGGTGAGTGAGACCACATCTGGAGTGCTGTATCCAAGTCTGGGCTCCTGAGGACAAGAGAGACATGGAGCTGCTGGAGCAGGTCCAGCAGAGGTCAATGAAGTTGATCAAGGAACTGGAACATGTCTCTTACGAGGACAGGGCCTGTTCATCGTGGAGAAGACAACTGAGAGGGAACCTCATCAATGTCTGTATGTATCTGGAGGGTGGGTGTCAAGAGAATGGAGTCAGGCTCTTCTTAGTGGTGCCAGGCAATAGGACAAGAGACAGGGGAGAGAAACTGATGTACAGGAAGTACCATGTGAACATGAGGCAGAACTTTACTGTGCAGTGACGGTGCACAGAGGGCTCATGGAGTCTCCCTCACTGGAGATTTTCAAGAATGATCTGTGTGCAGTCCTGTGCCATGTGCTCTAGGATGACCCTGCTTGAGCAGGGAGGTTGGACCAGATGACCCACTGTGGTCTTTTCCAGCTTTACCCATCCTGTGATTCTGTGACTGTAGGGAGCACAGACACATCTCTTAGGGCAACCTATACTGTAGTAGGCTGTAATAGGCATACTGTGTGTAACTCAGGAATAGCATACACAAATACATGTGAGCCATTGGGGGCTGACACTTAAGTTCTGCAAAGAGCCTTTTTATGGTCTAATACTAGTCATGTGGAGCCTTTTACCTTTGGGACATTGAGTATTGGTCATTGGTTGCTGGCTACTAGCTGCAGGCAGTGCCAGATTCAGTCCAGCTTCCAACAGATAAAACCTAATTTATGTAGAGAGAATTCCAAAGGTGGAGATACTCAAAATCACTAAAAATTACTCAACAACTTCCTTTTTTAAATGTAGTTTGTGGTATTTTCAATCATTCCCCTGTCCTAGATTATACAAGAGAGAAAGGCTTATTTTTCAGCATGAGTGAGAACCAGTTCATATTACTATAGGGAGTCTGACTAATAATTTGCAAGTGAGAAGCTGGAGAGATCTGAAAGGTTCAGGAAATGAGAGTACTTTTTCTTTATGAGTTACTGAATATAAAAGACTGATTATGTCTTTTGTTTTTCTGGAGGACAGAACTCATCATCACAACACTACCAACACCATCAATCTGAACAACCAGACAATTTAAAAATATTCTGTCATAGCTTGTAGTTGTGTATTATTCAGCTCCTTCCTCTAGAGTTAAATAATCTGGTGGTAGTGTTGAAACTGCCACTAAGAATTGTTAATGTATAATTTATCTTTGCAATTAAAAAGCATTTTTAACCAAGTGTCACAACACAGTGACAAGTAAATTAGGCTGTGATTTACATTACAGTGCTTTGCAACTTGATTTAGTGTCACCCTGGAGGAACTGACAAACAGCCCCAGTGGAGTGAGACAGTGCTTTCAGTTAAGAATGAATTCATTTCCCATGTGTTAGCAAGGATTGAAAGATAGTTGCTGCCTCATACTGAAACAATGATTCATATTTTTTGTTTGTTTTCTAACATGTTAGACAATACAATAGAAAAACTTTCCAGACAATAAAAATACTTGGGTCAGACACAGTGATTGATGTCAGTGTTTTTAAAAAATAAAACTTAGTTTCATCTTTTAAGGCTTTTTAAAAAATTATTGTTAATAGTTAAAAAGGAAGATGAATCTGGTTATTTTATATTTTCTTTAGTCATTGTCTTAAATTGGAAGCTTTGGAATGTCAGAATATGAAAAAAATGAAATAGGTTAAGATATTGCTAAATGTAACTATCCAAAGATAACTTAGGTGAAACACATTGGATTTAGAAAAAAATATAGTCTCTTCAATATCATCACTAATATCAAGTATTCACAACATTAGTATTTTGGGATATCGTTCACTCTTGATTTTGGATGATTCCATGTTTTCTTGTCTTCTTTCCAGTGAGACAACATAGAAAGTAAGTGTGAAGCTGTAATGATGGTGAGATTTTTGTTGAGAGAAAAAAAAATCTTATACAATGAGCTAAATGAATAATTAATTCTCCTCATTAGCTGTAGTTAGCAGTTTCTAGGGAAACTATATGAGCAGGGATAGAGTGAGGTTTACCAATTTGTTCCTGCTTTCCTCCAGTTACTGGAAGTAGCTGAATGAACTTCTCGTTGTCCTGGCAATGTGAGAAATGTTCCTCCTGAGTGTGTGGAGTGACTTGGTAGTTGCAATCACCAGAGATGGTTAAGCAAAGGCTGTTCCTGCAATGGGAAAAAAAATAATAGATTATCCTGAGTTGGTCTCAAGTGCCAGCTATTGCTGTATAAAATATAGGTAGGAAGAAGGCAGATCTAGGCCCAGTGATATTTCCAAGATAATTTGCTTCTTAATGAGTTATTCCTGTTCTCATTCATCTGATGTAGCCTTAGTACCTTAGTAAAGTGTACTCAAAACTACTGAAAAAAATAAACTAAATTTGGAGGAAATTACATGGCATTTTTCTGCCTCCATGGAATATTAATTCAGCCCTAAATGCAAATTGTTAGCTGTGACTTATTATATAATGTTCTTGTTAGACAAACTCCCCAAGAAAAAGTACAGAAGGCCAAGATTATGTTTTGGTAAAGCTCAGGTGTAACAGCTCCGATTCCTGATTTCTCAGGGTGAAGGCTTGATTACTTTGCACACATGAGGTTATGTATGCTTTGGTGTGGTCTGCTCCAGAACACTGTAAAGCCAGAAATAAAAGTATCATAAAATGATTTTTCTTTCTTGAGTAAGTTTACTTCTGTTTTGCTCCTGCTGTTGGTGCATTCAATAACAGGACTGACTTCAGAGCTGGAAGTTCAGTCATCTTTGGTCTTTCGTATTTAAAAGTCAGGGAGCAGAAGAGTAATAAGACTGGGGCAAGAGGTGTTTATTATATGTTGACATGTCTTTATTAGGAGAGCTATATACTCAGTCACAGTGAAGAAGGAAAACATTTTTGTGACCTGCCTAACATGAAAAAACATATATCTTGTCTTTTTGAAGCCCTTAAATGTTACTAGTAATTTTCAGAAAGTGTTTTTTGGAGGGTTTTTTCCCTCCTTTGAATTCTCATAGGATTCTTCTTTGTATGTTTATGTCATAATAAATAAATTAAAAAGATGCTTAACAGAAATTGAACAATGCCCCTTCAGTGCCTTTTTTTTTCTCAGTGATCCAATTAAAGTAATAGAGGAATAAATGCAGATGTGTGGCAAGTGTGGTGGAGAGAGCTTCATACTGAAAAGCTGGATGGACCAATAACTGTTCTTTCCCTGTTTTGGTATTAGAAAGGTATATTTTCTATTTTTAAAAAAAGTAGATAAGTCCTCTTTTCAAAATCTGTGAATTACTGTTGAGAACACAGGAGCTAAGTTTGGTATTTCTGATTTTTATAGATGTGACTTGAAAGGTAGCCAGACTTTTGGATTTCCTGTGCTTAAATTAATGAGTAACCTGCACTCATCTTGACTTGTGCCCTCCTTTCTTTCTCTCCATAGCATAGGTCAGCATTGCAGAAAACCTCTTTTATGTCTGTCTAAAGTGATTGTATTGTGCTATTGATTTATGCTTCAAATATGTCTGTGCTATTGTTCAGTGTAAGCTTGACTATATAAGGGACATTAACTGAATGTACATTGTTTTCTCAAGGTACCTAAGATATCTTTGCAGTGTTAGTATCAGAGGATGAAAATGTAGAATATGGGTGGCAAGCACTATAAAGAGAAGGAAAATCTTGTAGTTCGTCTGACGTAAAGAGGAGCTGCTGGCAAACCATGCCAAGGGAAGGGACTGATTTATTTAACTTTTTGTGTGTGTAATATAGAAACAAAGATATTGGTGGACTTACATTTAGCACTGTACTTACAAAAATAAAATATATGAAATATTAAAAGATAATCTGATTGAAACTAGCGGGAGGCACAAATGGGTGTCTCCATTCCTTTAACCTAGCCTTTCTCCAAAGATCTGAGAATTATGTGTCATTTAGTGAGAATTAACTGCTTGGAGCTGGGCTTCATACTTTCCATAAGACTGTGTGCAGTTTATATGTTTCTATGCACTAATAAAAACCTGTTTATCTGCTGTGATTTACTTTATGAGTTCAACTCCTTTTGTGGTGCTATCAGGGTGGATTAGAAATAGAAGAGGCAGTGGGAAGGGAAAAAAAGTAAAAGTGGTGGAGCAGGAGACTTCAGGAGACAGGGGATGTGACAGTAGCAGGAAAGAATTCTTCCTAAAAAAGGAAAACATATGTATTACTGATGATAACCAAAGATGCCTGGAACTGAAGAAGGGTGTAAAAAGGGGAGAAAATCACAGTGCCTTTGAATTTTCTGCCACAAATGAGGTTGCCGCACCTTCATCATAGGACATTGTCGGTGAAGAAGGAAGCATAAGGAAGGTGAAGTCAGAATTGTTTTGCTTGTTTCTGATTAGTGTTTTAAAATATACACCAGATACACTAATTGCTCTGTTACAAGTATTGTTATACACAACAAAAATCAAGGGGCAGGTTTCTGTGATACTTTTTTTTCCAAAACCAGTTTGGGAAGGTGATAGAGGAAACAGACATTTAAGAAATACTGAACAAAATATTTTACAACATATATTAAATTGCATTAATTTCCCAGCCAGTTTAATTAACCGCAGCACAAGCAAACTAGAGTGCACAATCTTTCCTAAAAAATTTTTAGATTATTCTTAAATTATAAGAACATTTGAAATATGATGCATATGTTTTCATATGATAGGAGCTTAATTTACAGAAGATGTACTGTGAATATCTTGCTGCTTTATGTAATGTTATATCCTTAAAACTGTTTTATATGTGGCTAACAATAGGGACTTGGAAGGCATTTAAGTTTGTACACTGTAAAGATAGACAAAAAAAGGAAAGGGCTTGTGTTATTAATGTGTATTTTAGTAAGAAACACCATAAAAATAGTCATTTGGAGGGAATAAAAAATTGATAAATGTTGGGATGAATTGTGGGGTAAAGTTTTTAACTAAGAAATTACTGTTAAGTGGCGTGGAATTGTGCTTCTTTACTCTCAGATTCACCAGTTCCTTTCTGTGTTCCGGTCTTTCAGTCTTATCCAAGTATCTTTTGTTCTAAAATTTTGCTGCATACTCTTATGGCATGCAATAGAAGTCTTCAGAATTGTGTCATAAATGTACTGACAAGTTGCACCACAGCCTTCACAGTGCTTCAAGTATATTGAATTGAACGGCACAAAATTATGTCTTGAGCCACAGAAGGCTCCCGGCTGGGGCCAAGAACCATGTCATGAAGGTTGCAGTGTGCGTGAGATACCCTGGCTTGAGAAGCCACTTACTTTTACTACCACAGGTTGTTGCCAAGTGTGAAAACATGTAACAGAGTAGATACACATTAGAACAATCTGGGATGTAACCCGTTTGATTTTACACTGGAGTAGAGTGGAGAATTGTTCTCAAAGCCAACAGCTGGTGCTCAGCTTGGAGCAGGAAACTACCAGCACACCAGAGCCCAAGTAAAATGTCTGCTGTGTCTCAGCTGATAGCAGTGTCTGTCTGAATGAGCTTTTTTCTCCCACATACTTCCATCCAGCTCAGAGAAGTGCTGCAGACAGTGTAAGTTAAAACAATTTGATATTTTGTAGAGCAGAGGAGAACCAAAAGAGGCAGAAAATAAGAGTCAGATTTTGTAGAAAAATACAAAAGTAAACAAATGTGCATTCAGGGACTCGTCTTACTGAGAAACTAACTGCAAGTAATAACATACAGAAAATGTTTGCCTTTCTGAAAGAGCAATACTGTGTATTGTCAAGACCCAAGTTTACAATTACATTTGTAATGCAATCAAAATCATGCTTTTTTATTGGCATTCTTTCTAATTGTTCAAAATTTATTGTTGTCTTAGATTCTAATAGTGTATAAGAAATCTCAGAGTGGTACTTTGAACAGTTTATACTGAGAAGTAACTGCAGTGTTTCATTCCCTTTTTGGTCTCACTTTCTCAATTTCTTTTTTCTCTGTTTATCTTCTTGGAAAAAAAACCAGTAAATTTTGTATTTATATACTAAGTGTAGTTCAGCTGTGATCATAACGTCTCAGTCAAAAGAGTCCATAGTATCTAATGAGTCAGGAATGGTTCTATCTATTGTGGAAGCGAAACACAAAAGACAGAAACAATGTATAGAATGTCTGTGATAGATAGTAATGTTGGTATGTATTACTCTAGTAATTGTTTATAAATACTTTTTTTTTCCGCTAAAAGAGAGCAATAAGTGCTAATAGAAAGCACGTAATAAAACTGTCTGAACTTCAATTCTTTTTTTTTATTTTAATAGCTGTTGGATGCTTGCAGAATTACAAGTTCTAGCCATGTAAAAAAATCTGACAGCCTTAACAGTTTTGCACTATTCACTTTTAATTAAAAAAATATTCCAAAGAGAGTGCAGACAAGCACTTAAAACACATGTATCAAACTTTAAATGGAATAAAGTGCTAGTTCTGTAATTTTACTGACCAGCAATAATTCTAATTGTTGAGAAACTGTCTTTTCTCCTTGAATCTTTAGTAATTCATCACAGTAGATGAATTTGTGGAAAATTACTGTTAGATTCCACAATCATGAAAGAAAATGCAAAAATTCTAGTGTAAAAAAATTCAAAGGAACGTTTACAATAATTGATATTTAATATGCTATTCATGACCAAAAATGTGTATTAATGCAGTTAATATAATGGAAAAAGCTTTCTATTTGAAACTCAGAAGGACTTCAGAAACTTCCAAAGGAGACACTGAGGAGTTTATGGTAAAACCTTCTTACGAGGAGAAATTCTTAAATGTTTGGTTTTTCAATAGCAGCTTCCTTAAAGATTTATGTACTGTTGCAGTATAATTTTTGGTACACCATATTAAAAAAGCTATGGTTGTAAGCCCTATCCCTGAAGCAAATCATTAGCATGAATACCATTATAAAATTTTTCTTTATTTTCCTGAAATTCCAGTAAGTGACATATGTGATACTGATTGCTCCCTTCCAAAGAGAAAAACTGAAGAGTTGTTGGATTTAGAGCAAATGTGTTCGAAGCATTGTTATCTTTGTATGAATCCCCCTAGACTGAAAGCAGAGCCAATGAGAAGGTGTTTTTTCACATTAGCCAGAAATGTTGTGTGGTAGATAATGCTGTGTATAGAAGACACAGTAAACAAAATAGAGGTATTAAAAAGTTGAGTGAAATAAACAGTTTACATGCTGGAAAGAGAACCACATCAATAAGAATAAAGTTTTGATTTTGTGTTTTCTTTCATAGAAAAATAAAGGAAATTTGGAAGTGAAAACACTCAAATAGAAGGTTCAACAGGAACACAAAATTTTGTATGTCTCAGTGAAGCGATTTTCATGCAGTTTTTTTATTTATATAGTTTTATAGTCAATGGCTAAACAATACAGTCCCTGGAGCCTTTAGAGTGATTTAACTTATCCTAAGAAAGGTAGTCAATGGAAAAAACAAAACGAGCAGATTAATTGTTGGGGTCACCATTTGTAGGGGTAAGGGGGGTTAGTTAATGACGATCAGAAGAGGGTCATGCGCAGCAGGCATCAGAAGGCTTGATCAGAAGGCTTAGCACTTAGCTTAGAATTCACAACTGCTTTATTTTTAGTTACAGCTTCACCTTTTATCTCCTCTTGCATTCAACATGTCATCACACTATTGGCTAGTTATTTCAGCTAAGCATACCTGGAAACTTTCTACTGGCTATAAGGTATCCCACGTTCTACAGGTGGCTCTCTGCTCCTTAAGGGTGCACTCCAAACTGCTTTCCTTCAACGATACACTCAGAACTGCTCCATATCAATCTCTTCATCAATTACCTCAGACATTAGGAGATCCACAAACACACTGTCACTCCCTAGAATTAATGAAGTTGTAATTTGTAATCTGGATAATGTAGAAAATCCATTAAAGAAATAGGTATATTCTTTATAAGACACTTAGAAGTGAGTCAGTGCTACTCATAGTAAAATCTAGTAAACTGTAGAACTATTTTTAAAAACTGTCAGAAGAAGAAAGAAAAAAAAAGGACTTTGCAGATATGGCAGTTATTTTGGATGCTGTGATAATAAAAGATGATCAGCAGGAGGGGAGTAACAACAGTGCAGTAATGGGTTCTGTAGGAGAGAGAATGGCAAAAAAAGTGTTAATTTACAGTTGCCACATATATAGGAATTTTAATTGGGGTGCATCCGCTGCTTTCAAGGACAATGACTAAGAATTTAGTTTATGGTTTTATAAAGGCATCAGCTGGGATGCTTCAGCAGTTTTATTTTGAATATCATCCCTGCAGTTTTGTGCAATTGTTTGCATTCTATCTTTACTCTCTTGATCTTTTTGTGGTCATGTCACTTCTTTCAGAGAGTAGGATAACTAGGGGAGACAGGCACCTGGTGTAATTAAACTATCATTAACAGAGATACAAATACTGAAAGGTAATAAATAACAATATCTAACAATATTTAGGTACTTTTACTATGTGATTACCCTCTTCTCCACCTTTCCTTCCCACCTCCAGTGGAATACTTTACTGAAGCCTACTCAATAAATAAAGGTTACTTTTTAAAAAAAATAAATATATGTTTTTCAGTTTGAGATAGTCTGTGCTTTCTGTAGCTCATTCATACCCAGGCACACAAGCATGTGCTTTTTTTCTGTGTACGGATAATGTTGTAGAATACAAAGTGGATATTGTTGCACTGACAAAACCAACCAAACAAAAACACCCAATCCAGACAGTAACCTATGTGAGTATAGTAAAGGAATAGAGTTATTAAAGTGTATTCCATAAATTTGATCTGTTCACTGTCAAAAATGTCTTGATATTTATAATTTGACTTGAGAGTCAATGAGAGATATGGATGGGAGCCCCAGTAAGAATTAGGTTCCTTATTTCTTGTGGCCAACGTTTTATAGGGTTTTTTTTTGAGAAAATCAGCAGAGACAATTCCACAATGCTTTCAGTAAAAATTAAAAATACAATTTTTATATTTGGAGAGAGAGGGAAAAATCTCTGCAAACTATAGTCTTTATTCCAAGGGAGTATAAGAGATTTGCATGCTGTGAATACATTAACTATGCATGCTAATGCAACACTATCAGTGTAGCGATCTCTGGCATTATTGAAGTATGTTCCAGAGTTTGGGCTTATCTAAATCTGTTAATTAAATACTGCATTTAATATTTGAAAAATTATGTTTTCTGTGCATTAAGGTCTAACGAATGTGACATATTGCTTATCTTCTAGTAACCAGCAATTTGTCTTAAACCAAATCGTAATGGAAGCCTCTGCTTTTCCTTGAATACTTTGAAAGGGGATTTTTAAAAGGACAGTTAGAAGATGTAGCTAGAGCAACTGCTAAAAGCAGCAAGGAATACCTGAATAAGTTTTGTCAAATGTGGTGTTTGAAAGGAGTTTGTATTTCAATTAGGAATGATAGATTTTTAACTCTTCTTGGTATTAGCAGCGGCAGAGACTTGGACTAGTAACAGTACATTCTTCTTTCATAATAAGTTTCTGTAGATGGGCATACTTTTTTTCGTTTGACCAAAATCTCAGTGACATCCACTAGCATACTGCTGGTCTGTCTGTGTGCCATTTGGAAGCACGAGTTGAGATTCATACCTGATGGAGCATTTCCAAACCTACTTATCTGTAAGCAAAGGATTTTAAACAGGTGTCCAAGTTTTAGCCAAGGACTGGGTTAATTTTTTGCAGTAGCTGTGAGGGAGGGGGAGCCTGGAGCCGTGTGGGTATGACCAAGACTTTGTGTTATTCAATACCATCTTACATCATGGCCAGGGGCAGGGTAAAGGGACTTTAGCACTTCTGAGAAGAAGGGATGTGGTTTCTGGTCTTGGGCAAACCTGATGGATATAGGCTGCATCTGTTATTGTTCATTGTCTCATCTTGGTATTTTGCATGTAAATCACTCTCTTTTCCATACACTGTTGTTGCTATTAGTGATTGTTACAGTACTGTTCATTCTTTTATCCCATTGCTGTTTCCAGTAATTGTTCTTATCTCAACATGTGATCTCTGCCTTTTGTGTCTCCCCCAGAGGGCAGGGGAGGGGAGTGAGTGTTGTCTGGTTTGAGAGAGTCTCAATGAGTGGGACAATAAATTAGGGATTACCATTCCTAAACCAGGACAACAAGTGATTCCAGAGTGAGAATCTAGAGTTTGACAAGTGATTCCAGAGTGAGAATCTAGAGTTCATCACTTTTGATAAAATGAGGTGTGAGAAATTTTAAGTTAGAAAAAAAATTCTACTATTAAAATTCTGAAAGCATCTCCTTTCTGAACATTGGCTGGGACATGGGCATTGCACCCTTGCTGCAGCTGGGAGGGATCCAAAATTGTATTTGCTCTGTATTGCAATGAAAACAAAAGCTTTTTCATGTTTGTAAAATGCCACAATCTTTCTCCAATCATTTTATTTTAGCCTAGTGATAAGGGCAAATATGTACCATAGGAGTGCTACAAGTTAAACAAGTTCAAGGCAATGTCCTACTTGATTAAGGTAAGAATTTTTTACCTTAACAACTTGCCTAAAATGTCAGAGGTACTTGAGTTGATACTGCCCAAGTAACTAAACATAACTGACATCAGTAATGATGAGTGGAGATTAACAATGATGTGTACCACAAATTGCTTAAGCTTCTAGGTTTGAAATTGCATCCACTCTGCTTGTTTATGGTGTTGCTTGGAGCCACCAGGTCGTTTAGCTCTAGCTCTGATATTTTGTAACCATGCTGTGTAAACTTCTCCTGAGTAGGAAGAGCAAAGACTAAAGTGTTCTCCAGATGCATAACCATGATCATTAACGTTAGGGACAGAAACCATTATTTGAGGCACAATACCAAGTACTTGCATGAGGCATCATGATGGTAACCTGTCATTTTGCAGCAGGATGCATATGCTGTGTATGTTTTCCAAGGTAGCTGGAGAGATCACCATTACATATAATCTGTGATGGTGGAAACATTTTCTGAGTGCCACTGAGTGTGATGGATGTTTTCCATGAATGGAGTTCCTGTCTCTGTATTGTAATAAACTTACCCTGCCAACACTGAAATTATGTACCCAGCTATTCTAAAGTGACAATTAATATGCCTTGTTAATTGAAGTAAATGAAGATACACAAAAGAACCTCTTGTCTGTGAGAGAGTTTGAGTATCAAATACTCAACATAAGTCTTGGGATTTTTTTCAGAAAATAATAGCAAAACTTCCCTGGTTTATATGTACTTTAAAAAGGAAAAAAATAGTGATTATGCAAAGTCTGATCAAGGTTTTTGGTACTCAAGTACCATTGTAAAATCTGATCTCATCAGACAAAGTAATTGGTGGCATAAGGCATTTTGTCTAGACAAAACAAAATCTGTTTCAGAGATGTTACTTGCTTAAAAATAGTTTAAAAAACACCCTCATACACACCACAGTTACCCTGTGAAATTTTAGAAACCACATTTTCATCATTCTGATGTCCCAGATGATGTAATGAGTGTCTGTTCCAAACAGCCAGTGGTTACCCAGATGGATGTGCACAGCTTTTCACTCTGTAGGTAGTGACCTTTGGAGGAGAGGTATTTCAGGCCTTCATAGATGTTTATTTCATGACCACGCTGTGAAAATACAAGGTGCAAAAGGCAGATCTTGAAGAAAAAAATACTATCTATATAGTTGCAGAGTAAACTCTACAAATCATTGTTCCTCCATTTTAAACCATTGTTTAGTTAATTCATTAATTGAGCTAATTGAAATTATATCCAATTGTTTCCTAGTAAATTTATTTAATTCAATTTAGTGGAAAAAATGTGGTGTGGAAAAAACATATGTAATTATTAGAGATTGCCACTGCAATTAAAATCCTCTCTTCCAATAGGATATACTGGATGTATTGAAGCAAGTTGTATTCTCAATAATATTTCTGTCTTTTCTGACATAAGATAGAGTTGTTCTTGTAATTTCTTAGATCTGTCAGTTTTATAACTAGATAACTTTAATGGGCTTGAGCATTTTTGTTGCGAATTGATACGCATACATATCAGCCATCTTCCTGAAAAGTTTGAAGCACCAAGAAAATCAGTTTTGAAATACCAGGGACAGATTAGTGTATAAAGTATGAATCTATACAGTTCTTTCTAATGTAGTCTTTAAAATTATTCATAATGCTTCTTGTATATTATCAACTGTTGGCTGGAAAACCACAACTCTGGCAAAGTTTTAAAATGTTTTTATGAATCACTTTCTTCTGTATACACATACATTCCTGTGTGTACCCTTCAGTAATAAAAATATTTGGTGTTTTCTAACCTCTTCTGAAACTGGAATTAAAAGTGGATGTTGCACTAAGGTATTGCACAAGGAAGTTATATTTGAAAAGGTTACATGTGCCTAAAAGCAGTTAAATGCCACCCTGATGCCCGATCCTGTCAGATCTCGGAAGCTCAGCAGGGTCAGCCCTGGTTAGTACTTGGATGGGAGACCTCCTGGGAATACCGGGGGCTGTAGGTTCTAGTCCTGAGGACTTCACTGTCACCATCCAAGCTCGCTTGGCCGTGGCAGATGATCCTTAGGAGTTAAAGGGTGGGGCCAGTTCTGCGCACACTGTGCCTCAACTAAAAAAAAAAAAACAAAAAACAAAAAACTAAACAACTCAACAAAAAACACCACACAGGATTGAAGGACACACTCACATGGGTAGAGCCCTTGCCAAATCTTTGTTCATGAAGCCTGGCCATACATACGTACGTACATATGTCTAAGTGGAAGTAATGTATATCCCTTATTCACAGGTGATTTAAACCGCAAAAATCCACATCCTTAGACAGCTAAATACTGATTTTTAGATTCAGCTTGGTACCCTAACTCCTGCAAGGATCTGAATAATGGAAAACAAGATCTTATGTAAATTAGTAGAACTATATAAACAACATACATTTATTTTCCCTTTAAATTTACTGAAAGTGAGTAAATGTTCTAGCTCATAAATAAAGCTTTGCAAATCTGAAATCATGTTAATAAGTATTGAAATATGAAATATTTTTTGCAGTTCTTATTAATAACTGGTTAATGTGATATGTTAAGAAATCTCATAATTCTCTTCTAGCTGTGTAAAATTGTGCCATTCAATTTACAGTATGAGAGTTTAAATTATGAATTCCATCAGTTGACAACCAGTTACACTGAAATGATTTTTTATAACCATCTATTTCTTACATTTCTAATTTTCTCAAATTGCTGGGTTCTTGCAATAAATTTCATGGGAGCCTTAAATGCCAATTGAAGCAGCTGTTCTTCCAGAGTACTGGCACTTCTTCTTGTAAGTTTAGTTTATTCTAGTCTGTGCTTAAAATTGTGTCTAGTCCAGTCCAATTATTTTAAAGGAATATTGCAAAGAGCACAACCTTAAAATTGGAGGGTTTCCAAATGTATCTATTGTTGAGGGAAATAATGGAGAAATGACACTATACTGTCTCTTACTGGTTTTATATTGGATAAGCAGAAAAATAAAAGAAAATAAAGGTTTCATACTGTTGCCAACTTTTATCACTAGGACAAGATCAATGTGGCTGATATTTTTGCAGGTATACAAGATTTGTTACTTAAGAAGCATCACTGCTAAATGAGGGCTAGGATATAATGAGGGCATTACCAGTGTTGTCATTTGTTCAATCTTAACTGACAATAAGTTAAATTAAACCTGAGATTTCGTTGCATAAGTGGCAAAATCTTCACTAGACAGAGACATTAAGTAGAGATGGGTTTTCTGTTCTACCTTTAGATTCTTGATTTCATGTGCAGGTCTCTTGATTTTCAGTGGTAGTAATTATCAGGTGAGAAAAACTGGCCATTTCAATTTATGTGTAATGTGGATCTGTATTCATGTGTATGAAATGTATGTGTTTATGTATGTGCACATGCTATTTAGCTCACATATTTTCATATTTATAGATGTAGATTCTTCCTTTATTGATCTGTCACATCTCTGTACTACTCCCACACTTTATTGTTGATAGTATAAAAATTTCATAAAAAGCCAACTCAGTATAACAGGGACCCAGCATAGGCAAATATGATAATCAAAATGATAGAGTTTATGAATTAGAGTAACTGCACATTTTATTATATGACACATTTTACATTTTATTATAGCACTCATTTTAACATTATTACAAATATTCCAAGTCCTGAAATAATTTAGATATTTATTTGCTACTTGTGCTAAATTGCTTTTTACTTTTAGCTGATACAGCTATAGTTATTACCTGTTCTATTTCATGATGGCAAAAAGAATAAAATAAATGAAAACAAAAGATTCTCACGTCCAGACCAAGTTTTGTATGTTCTGACTGCAGTCCCAGTGAAGTCAAAGAGAATAACATTGTTGTCTGGCAGCGTAATGGCAACATGGATATAGTTTGGTGGAGACTCCTGAAGCAAAGAAATCCAAAGATCTGAAGTGCCAGACTACCTAGCAGGGAGAGTAGTGAAGGATCATAAACCTATTGCTTAAAAGTCATCTAGAACTCTTGGTGTGTCAATATAGGAGAAAGTGTGATACTCTTCATTATTTGGTTTGAGCACAACTCTGTGTGATGAATGTTTTAGTGGGTGACTGGTCTAATGCATACTATCAGTCTCCAAGTAAGAATATCATTCTAGGCATTTGTAAGTGAGGGGATAAACTCAGAATATCTGTGTAAAGAATTAATATTTTCTACTGCTTCAAAGTATACTTGAATAGCTTTTTGTTTTCATCAGTGGCAGAGTGTCTCTAGTAGGACTGTCTCCTTAATGAAATGTCCTCTGATGACTTCTCCCTTCTGTGAGAATGATATGCATTTGTATTTTTAAGAATATCTTTAAATTTGGGAAGTCCTGATAAATTGTGTTCACTTTATCTTACTGACTTCCATAGGAGTATGGTCCATGGTACTCGTTGCCAGTGGATCCAGGAAATACTTCCATTTGGTACTTGATTCAAGAACATTCAAGAACATAGGGTTTAGGTTAAATAATGTGAGGTGAAAACTAGAGAGCTGTCAGGATGGAGCTTCTACTCCTTCAATTATTTAACAAACAGGGTGGAAATTTTCTCTGGTGAAGCGTGAATCTGCTTCAATCCCAGCTGTGCCCTTTGGCTTTCATGTCTTTATTAATATGGTGTAGGATTCTCCCATTTCTAATCAGTGCAGCATTTGTACAGTGAGCCCAATGCTTCTGCCTTATTGTGAGTTTGTTAGCACATAGCTGATAAATCCAGTGTGATCTGAGTTTGCAGGTTGAGCCTGGCAAGTCTGAGGGGTTGTGATGGTGTTGGATTCAATATGCAGGTGTCAATTTTTCCTGCAAGTAAGGTCATCTTGGATATGTTGGACTTGCTATTAGCACACAGCTTCTGTAAATTGTGGCTGCATATGCTCTGGACAAGTTTCTGAGGGGAATAAACGCAGACTGCATATTACACTTCTGACTTCAAACCCTTTGAATAGTTGTATACATTTTTGTATTGTGAGCAAATGCTCCTTTGTAGCAGAAATGAACTGGTAGAATGATACTTGATTTGATATTTGTAGAATATCAAAGGAAAGTTGAGATGCCTTGTGAACTT
>JAWWLZ010000139.1:35784433-35812237 GCA_035041345.1 Poliocrania exsul
TCAAGTTTAATGAAATCGCTTTAGAGCAGGACAGGAAGTTTATTGCTTCCCAAGTGGTTTTCTGAGGTATTGAAGGAATGCAGGAGGTTAAGCCTGAGAAGCATTATCAGCAAGCACTTCTAGACAGTGTGCTGAGGGAGTACTTTGTGTTGAAATAATAAAAAAAATTAACCTAGTATGGTGGGTTGACCCTGGTAGGATGCAAGGTGCCCATCAAAACTTCTCTGTCACTCCCCTCCTCAGCTGTACAGGGGAGAGAAAATATAATGAAAGGCTCAAATGTCAAAATAAGGGCACAGAGAGATCACTCGCCAATTACTGTCATGGGCGAACGAGACTCAAGTTGGAGAAATTGTTACTAAAATAATCCCTTCCACAGACTCCAGTGTATGCTCCTCTGTCCATGGGACCACAAGTCTACCAGAAGCATGCTCAAGCATGGGCTTACCATGGTGTCACAACCTCCTTTGGGCATTCACCTGCTCTAGCACAGGGTCCTCTATGGGCTGCAGATGGATACTTGCTCTGCTGTAGAGCTCCACATGGTCTTCACCACAGGCTAAAGGGGAGGGAATCTCTGCTCCTGTACCTGGGGCACTACTCCAGCTTATTCTTTACTGCCCTTGGTGTCTGCGGGGCTGTTGCTCTCAGATATTCTCACTCATCTTCCTGACTGCAGTTGCACAGTAACTTTTCTCCCTTGTCACATCTGTTATGCCAGAGGCACTACCACCATTGCTGAGAGGCTTGGCCTTGGCCAGTGGCAGGACTGTCTTGGATCCATGTTCTGGTTTGAAGGTAAACTGGCAGGAGAAATGAACTCAGCTCAAGAGAGATTGTCAGAGTTACAATTTAATAAAAATATTACAATAAATGCAATGACACAAAGAAAAATTGGTTTTAACCCACAAAACCCAGTAGTATAATCCAGCACCCTGAGGCACAAACAGAATAGTGTTTGTTACCCCCTGTCCTGAGCCCCACATGGTTCCTCTGAGTCCAAACTAAAAGGAAGGGAAAAAACCTGTTGGTGCAGATGATGGTTGCAGTCTGGTCAAGAGGGGTGGTTGCAGTCTTGTGGAGAGTGGTAGTTGCAGTCCTGTTGAAGTTCTGGTCCTCTGCTGGATCTGATGAGCAGTACCAGAGATCTCCAAACCCCATCGTTATATACCCTCAGGTTCATGGGGGAATACCCAGTACCTCCCCCAGGGTGGGAAGTTCCACAATGGGTGATTTAAGTCTGTGAGTCATGAGGTATTTTTGGAATCATTGATAGCCCGTTAGCAGACACGCCCCCTCAGGCTGTGTGTGAAGGTGCTGACGACTCCCCAGAGGGGGAGTTATCACAGCTGTTATCTCACAGGCCCCTTTAACACCCAGCTTACAGCCTGAGAGGTCAGGTGTTCCACAGGTAGCTGCTGCAACTGGTCCATTGTTAACAGTTCATGGAAAATTTCGTAGAGGGTGGAGAATACACAGCTTTGGTCACCCACACGGTGATTAACTGGTCCCGCCTGCTGAACTAGGACAATCCATCTGCCATTAGCCCTGTCAGGCATGGGTAAGCTTTGGCCACTTCTCACAGAAGCCACCCCTGTAAACTCCCACTGTAAAAACTTGTGACACAAACGCAAATACACCCAGTCAGATGCTGATTTGTGGTTTCGAACCCTGGGGTGTAAAGAAACCAAGATATAAAGTATTTGCTTGTTCTCTTTCTGAAAAATCCCTGTAATACAGAAAACCAGTGGTCATGTAGCAATGTTATTACTTCTATGCATCATCATGTCATTTTGTACTTTTCCAGATGAGACCCATCTGTCTCACATAGACAACATTCTGTGGTGATCTACATAAGATCCAGAGCACTTGTAATGTGGGATCTTTTCATGAGATGCGGGATTTAATCTCTGTTCTCTGAGTTATTTTCAATCTGTAAAAAGCAATTATAATTTATATACTTTTATTGTTTTTGGTGAATTATAGATTGTGTTCATCAAGAGAAAGACAATGTTGTAAATCTCTTAGTGACACACAATGACAGTTGTTCATCTAGTGTATATTTTAGTTTTAAGAGGTCAGGCCAACACATTGTAAAAACTTGTGTGATTTTAAGCTTATGTGATTTTAAGCACATAAGCACTCTTAATGACTTTTCTGTTTATTTAATGTTTCATGATAAATACATTCAATATTTGTAACTTGCCATTAGATACGCTTCTAAATACATGCATTTTTTTGTAAAAATATTGTACAGGAAGCAACATAGATACAATAGTGGTAATGTTTATTGTGCAGTTTCAAATATATAGTAAACTCTACCAACATTAACGATTGTGGCCTCCAATTGCACAAATATTATTCCCCCAAAATGCAAGTTTTAATTATTGTGCTTTAATTTAAATGTAAAGCGCAAAGAGAGTGTTATGTTACCTTCCTAGTTTATTCATACACTTATGTTTAGATTGCAGGCTGAGAACACTCATGTATTCCTAAAAAGACTTCAGTGAAAAATATCATTAGGTAAGCTTGTGAAGAAAAGGAGAATGTAGACCTAGGTCTTACATTTTCAGTTCTCCGCAATATGCTTTAGCTTCATCCACCAGCTGACTAAGGTAGTTAAATGCCACCCTGACACCTGATCCCGTCAGATCTCGGAAGCTCAGCAGGATCAGCCCCAGTTAGTACTTGGATGGGAGACCTCCTGGAAATACCGGGGGCTGTAGGTTCTAGTCCTGAGGACTTCACTGCCACCATCCAAGCTCGCTTGGCCGTGGCAGATGAACCTTAGGAGTTGAAGGGTGGGACCAGTTCTGCACATGCTGTGCCTCACCTGAGAAATCCACTGTGCAGGCTGGAAGGGCCCACCCACGTGGGTAGAGCCCTTCCCAAGTCTTTGTTCACAAAGCCTGGCCAATCATCAACACCAGCTGACTGTTAGAAGACTCAGATGACGATGTTTTCTTGGAAAGTTTATAAAACCAAGATCATGTATTTCAAGAGATCTGATTAATGAAGGTATTTGTATAATCTGTTGTGTATTGAAAATGCTGTCTTGTCATATATCAGTAACACTGGTTTTTTTTTAGCAATGCCTTTTGTGAATAAAAACTCGTAAGAATCTTTCAAAATTTTGAATGAGACAAATCAATGAGCTGAAAAATCAAATAATGCCTTCCACCTAAAAATTGCATTGTCTTGAGACATTAAGAATATGAAATTATGACTAAAGCAGGCAGCTGAATTTGTTATTTTCTCATCTTTCTGTAAGTAAAAGAAGAACGTATTCTCTTAATTTTCTCAGACTCCTGAGTTACAGGACATCAATGATTTTAAAAGACTTAAAGGAGTGCAAATCTGCTGAACATAAGGTGATGTATCTGAAAGGGATTTTTTTTTAATGCTACAAGAATAGCAGACAAGCATTTGCTTTTATTTTTTCATATATTTTGGTTATACATAAGTTAACTTAGCCTATGATCCAATGCATTCCTTCCTCTAAAACCAGTAAAAATTCTGTTCTCTCACTGTCCAGGTAAAGGTACTGGAGGGTAGTGCATGCAACAGAAACAAGATATCCTTATTCTTGGGAAGCCCGGTGCATCCTCAATTGAATACAATGTTCTTTGGCCCACCATTACTCTGTTCTAGACTACATGTGTAAAAATGATACTGGGGTGTTGTGTACTTTCTGGATTTGGATATTTTGTAACATTTGGTGATGAACTTTGTTTTAGTTTTTGTGGGTTGTTTTTTGGGGTTTTTTTGTTGGTTTTTTTGTTTGTTTGTTTGTTTTGTTTTGTTTTTTATTCCAGCACAGAATTCTTTTCTAGTGTGGGATGGCTTACCCACAACTAATGAGTAACATCTGTGAGGCTCAAGCAAAAGCAGCTGATGCTTAAAATCCTTTTGGGGTTGCCAAACTGTTATTGTGTATAATCTCATGATAGCAAACATTCCACTGACTTCTCTCTAGCCCACAGCTAACTGCTGGGGGAAAATAATCTGTTTTTCATGTTCAAATGCAGCAGATTTTTGATAGCCAGTGGGTACAGAATGTTCAGTAATGGCATAGTTTAAGACTTTAAACTTTCTAATGGATATCTAGGTAATTGCTTGCTTTTCCCTCTCAGAAGCAAGTGAATGAAACAAGAGTCAGGCAATGCTGTACAAAATTGTTTTCTAATTATTGAGCGAACTACCTCTAAATACACCCACAACTCTCAGTCTCGTCCAATTTCTGTCACATTGCAGCTACTTTCTTAGTCCTGTCAAGAGCATTTAAATGCAATGCTTTTTATCAGTCGCAATTTGATGTCTGTATCAGGATTGCTCAGATCAATGCCCATAGACTTTACCTCCAGAGGAGATCAATGTAATTTTTACTTAAAACTTAGTGTGCCATCAGCACTTTTGTTTTAGAAATGGTAATATAAGCCTTCAGTACCGAGGACCTGGCTGAAGGCTTACACACTTGAAAACCACAGCAAGTCTGTTGCTGTAATTGTAGTGTGTTGTTGCTAATTGTTATGCCCATTGGGTGTGTTGCTTTAAATGTGTGTTTCCTTTTCCATCTTTTTTTTTTATGTGTCATCTTCTCAGAAGTTTGGACAGACTTTAAAAACAAAGTGGGATTTAGTAAATGTGTACATGACATTCAGTGACTTTTCATGTGTTAAAAAGGAGATGAAGTTCTGAAATGGAATACAGAGCTTTAGGTTTTTTTCCTGGCAGTGAAGTATTTCGGTATCCTGGTCCTTATTTACTCACTTTTACAAATAGATATAAAGTTTCATCTCGCTATATTGAGATATACAGTCTATGTGTCTCAGCAACCAATTGATTAATTATCTTTTCACCTGCAGTGGTAAAAATTGAAGATGTATAAAGTCAAGATCTGGATATACATTCAAGATTGGCTATCCAAAAGTTTACTGAAATGGTTAGACCAATTGGAGTCCCTTGAACAAGAACAGATTGCAAAGAGTGCTTTCTTGAGGAGCAAGTGCTTTCTCAGGAGCTTGTCTTAGATCCATCACATTTTCCCATAGGTCTTAAAAATTAGAATGCCTAGGTGGTAAATAGTAAAGCTTGCTATTCCACTAATGAATTAGCACAGTAATTTTAAGGTCTGCACACTCTCTAGGGAGATAAAGATACTATATTTGAAAGTATGATGTATCTCCTTGATCATAATTGTCCTGCAGAGGTGTTCTCAGTGCTTATGTGACTCAGTTGATTGATTTCTAAGACAGTATCTGTACAGAAGCATGAAATATCTCTTACTTCTCATTCTCTGATTATGTTCTCTGTGTACTTTATTAAAATCACTGTCTGATTTTAGCTCTGGCAGTGATCTGATTACTATAAATTTATGTTCCACCCTGATATCTTCAGTAATGTAACAGGACATACATTCCCATCTCACTCTTCAACCATGGAGCTTGTGTTACTGAAATCACATTTTTGAAATGACTGCTCCTTCAGCATTGCATACTGCAAAAATAAGAATAATTCAAACTAATTATTCTTGGTTGTTTGACTGTTACTTTGATTTATCGTTATTCCATATTTGGCTTCATTTCTACACATATTCCTTACCTTTTTTTCCAATTCAGTGCTTTCCCAGTGCCAGGGAATATTCAGTCTCTTCGTTCTCTTCTTATTCTTTGCTGAAGGGGAATGTCTGTTCATTCATCACAAAGGCACAGTTGTCTTTGGCTTCTTAAGTGGGTATTACTTTTCTTTGAGTACAGAGAATGTGCATTCTAAATTCTTGTTGACAGATAAAATCATAATTTTTTGCTTGAGTATATTCATTGGATCCCATCTTCTGTGCTTCAGATTTTTTTTTCTGGTAATCTACCTACTTATGCACATACATAATTGTAATTTATAGATGTTCATACATAAAATATTTACATGTGTGTAAGTTTTTTTCCCCCCAGTGCAAAACAGTGCCCTATGAATTCTATATATTTTTGCCGCTGTTTTTTTCTTTGACTGCCTTTGGTCTTGTCACCCTTTGCACTTATTTTTAGCCTTTAAAGAACATCCTTGTTGTCCAGACATAGATAGGGACAGAGATCCTCCATGAATTCAGATTATATTTATCTAATGGAACATCTGTTTATTTTTTGCTGCTCCTGATTTTTTTTCTCTGTCCTTAAAAGGTTGGATTGTCCTTTCCTGTATCTCTGAAAGATGTGCATCTTTGACATTACAACAAGGAAATAACCTCAGGTTGGAAGGCATCATGAGATTCATATCTCAAGAAAAAATTTTCCACCCTAGGCATCTGATTCCTATTTTTGCTATCAAAACCAAAATAAAGTACTGGTCTTCACACAGTTGTGTATGTAATCTTATTTCTCAAAACAAAAGATGGAATTATATTTTTAGAGTATTCTTAGTAATGCAGCAGTAATACTTGTTTGACCAGTTTCGACCAAAGAATCAGTTTTTAGTGTCTCTTGGAGCTGGGGTTACCATGTTTTCAGTTTAGTTTAAATTCAGTTTTGGGATTTTCACCTCTGAGAAAAAAATCCTGCACTATGTAACCAAAAACATTTAGCTCTATATTATTTTTTCATATGTAGAACACCAGTTTTAAGTCACTAACACTAAACGCTAAATGTTTAAGTATTAATATTCTTAAGTAAGTGTACAAATATTTTTTAAAAAGTGTGGAAGAAATAGCTTAGGTAAAAATGCTGTTACTTAGGGAAAAGTAGGCACAACAAAGCATTTTTACATGCAATATTTTTCTCCCACCTATTAAAAAAATATACTTTTTCATTGCTAAAATGTATATTTTTTTTATTCCATGTAATGGAATAAAATAGCATATGATAGAATTACTGGTAAGGGGAAGCATATTTTGCAGTTAGCTTATTGAGATCACTGTTTGAATTTCTGTAAGTTTCAATGTGTAAACAGCATCATCCAACTAATGTTCATTTCATTAGTGAAATGAATAAAAGTTATTTATGTTTAAATGTAAATAGTTCACTAGAATAGCATCACTATATGGGCAGAATAAACTTAATTATATGCAAACATTTTTTCATTCCATGCCTTTCTAATGATATAAAATATTTTCTGAATTCTATTTTATTTTAGAGAATTTTAGAGATTATTTTTCATTCATGGGTCAATTTGCTATGTTTCTTCTATTTGGCCACAATTAAGCAGTTCTACATACTATACAGCTATTGTTAGTTTTCTGTGTGCAAAAACCTGTGCTTTACTGAGTGTATTAATCTGTGATGCCTGATACTCTACAAGAAGATTTCTTAGTTGTCAGCATTCATAAGCAAATTCAAATAGTGTATCTCCCTCCTCCTGTGCTCAGAGTGTTCTGTCTCATGGGAAGTCACAAAATAATTTTCAACAGTTTATAATGGTTGAAGAGAGGTTTTTTTTGTCCAGCCTGCAGGTGCTATGTGCTCTTTTTAAGATACTTGTGGTGCTTGTCTCTGTCGCTAAGCACCTGGTCATTCTTAGTTTTACTTGAAAAACTGTGTTTGTCCATCATAGCAAGCTTTTTTCGTTCTGCTGAGAATGACTTTGCAAAGTGTACTCCATGGAACAAAATGATTTAAATCCCAAACAAATATTAGGAACCTGTTCTTCAGATCTGTAACTTATGCTAATCTGTTTTCCTGGTGCTCAGAATGTTGTTTCATTGCAATAGATTCTCCTTCATGGGAAGAAGTACTCAATTCTGGGTATAAACTTACATTTTTGAGTTCAGGAAATAGGAAGTCCTAATTTCTTTTGGACATTAAGTTTATGAAAAATTTATTTGTCCATGACATAGATAAATAGAGTGCCTGTGGTACAACACATGGTGGCTGTGGCAGTATGAGTGCACAGTTTCCCATTTAGATTTGCATCCATTCCTTACAGTAAGTGTGATTAATTCAGGTAGATTAGACCATATTATAGATAAGGGCAATGAAGCTGATGAAGGGTTATATGTGTAATTCATATGTGGAGCAGCTGAAGGAGGTGGGGTTGTTTAGTCTGGAGAAAAGGAATCTCGGGGGAGACCTTATCACTCTCTACCTCTACCTTAAAGGATGGGGATCAGTCCCTTCTCCCAGGCAAACAGTGACAGGACAAGAGGAAATGGCCTCAAACTGTGCTGGGGAGGTTCAGTCTGGACATCAGGAATTTATTCACCAAAAAGTTGTCAAGCATTGGAACTCTAGAGAGGTGGTGGAGTCACCGTCCCTGGAGATGTTCAAGAAATGACTGGATGTGGCACTTAGTGCCTGTCTAGTTGAGAGGGTAGTGATTGTTTAAAGTTTGGACTTGATGATCCTGGAGGTCTCTTCAAGTCTACATGATTTTGTGATGTTTCTGTATTCTTTCGTTTTTATAACAGCCGTTGCATTTGACATTCTTACTGCACTGCCTGAATAAAAAGAACGATTTCTGTTATGCTTTCATTACTTGAGTTATTTTAGAGAATAAATGTAAATTGTGGTTCTGTTGTTGGAATGTGCCACAGTTGCCAGCATTTTATTTTGCTCTCCTATTTTTTACATCACATAAGCAGAAGCTGAATTATTTTGTTGACATTCTCTTTATATTACATTTATTTAAAAATCAATAAAGAAGCCTTTTTTTTTTTAACTGTATGCATTGTTTTTTTTCTGTATTCTGTCTTTGCCAACATTTTTCCTAGGAAAACAAGCAAACAGAAACCAACAAAAATTCTATATGTCACTTGTTACTTTGTAATAATGTTATTTAAGGAGTTTATTAATGAATTTGTTAGAAAGGTTTTCATGTAGGTGATTGAATTGCTTATACAACAGAAGTCAGTTAAGTCTGAAGCCTTGCAAGTTTGGAAAACTCAGAACTTGTATATAGGCTGTACTTAAAGCTGTTTTGTAATAACTCAAACAGGATGGGGAGTGTATGAGAGAGATCTGTTTTAAAACTCTAAAACTTGAATATTATTTGTAGCTAACCCACACCATACTGTCAAAAGAAGGGTTTTTTCTCGTAACAGTGATCTTATATTTTTAATTAAGCTTTTTCTTAACCTAATGTATTTTCACAGGATAATATTAAAATGTAGTGACAGATTCTTTTCTTAACTTATACCATGTTCTTTCCATTAGCTCACAACAGAATTTGATCACTGGTGTTTCAAAAACATGTGCCACAACTAAATGCTTTGTCTCAGGGCAATGTGTTTTCAGGAAATTGATTTTTGAGTTAAACAGTGAACATGGTAAATCTGGGAAGCCTTTATATGCTACTAGTGCTATTTATTATCTGTCAGATAGGGAATGAACTTCTGTGTTTTGGGCTGAACTCAGCCTTTGTTTCCTGATTGAGGAAAACTGGGATACGGTGATTCGAAAGCATAGTAGTAATCACACTGGGATAAATCTTTTAAGCTGGTGCTTATGCTGACATATGGCTGAGAAACGCCAGACAAAAATTGCTTTCTCTTTCTTTTTCTTCTTGATCAGTATAGGAATGGACTAAAAGAAAGTGTGTTAAACCCCTGTTTCTAGGAAATGGCAGAGAATATTGCTGTTTGTTTTGGTAGCAGTTTTGTCTGTTAAACTCTGCATGAGGCTGTGAATACCTACCTAAGTACCACTTGCTGATTGTAAGTGGTTTATGTCACAAAGGAATTGGCATTTTTTGAGCTCATTTTATTTTGTTTATCAGACCAGTTATATCATGACAATTAAGTAAGTAAGAATACAAAGAAAGCAAAATATGTTCAGTTAAATCAACTGGAGCATTCAGCACCATGCGATTTGATCTCATGTTCAACTACCAAGAAAAAAGTTGAAATCTGATTTGAAACATTTTTGACAATAGTTTCTTGTGTATAGGAAACAAAAAGACTTCAGATAATCACTAGTTTAGAAGTTTAACTTAAAACTAAAATTAAATAAGAATATTTGATTGTTTACTTTTGGATTAAAACATGTTTCAATCAAAGTTCTTCACAGAATCTCTGTTTAAACTTGGTTTTCTGCCTTTCACATTTTTTTGTTCTTACCTTCTGTGGTTTTTTTGTCTGCTTGTTTCTAATTGCCAGCTGCGTTTGCTAATCACCCTATCAGACTTCAGGCTTTCATTAGTTTCTGGAGCTTTTTGTTTTTGTTTGTTAGTTTGTTATTCTAATTAGGAAGAAACTTTCTTGTGTTGGTGTTGTGTTGATTTTAAAAAGTTCTCTGAAAGTATCCAGTTTGCTTTTTACTGAATCTCACAATACCTTAGGCTGGTTTGTTTCTCATGATGTAATCACCTTTTAACAAAGGTCTCTACTTACAGGATGTAAGTAAATGTTCTGATTTTTTTCTGATGTGCAGTTCTTCATATGATGCCTTGTATGCCAAGGTAAGTTCTCAAGCTGTTTAAATAATGGTCCACTTACTCTGGAAGTGGTAGCAAATAAGATATTTCACACACTGGAAATATTTTAAATGTACTAGAAGTCTTTATCATAATGAAAGGTGTGGTAAAGAATGGTCTAAGAGAGGAGCCTGGAATCGTCAGCAGGATTTGCAAATAGGAATTTCAGATGTTACTGTGGACCTCCATAGGTGGTAGATTGACCTTGAAGATCTAGAGATGGCTTATTTAATGAGTGGGGTCAGCATGCAGTGGAGCCTGTGAAATCCTGTGCTGACTTCTCAGTAGCTGATAGTCCAGAACATTAAAGCTCTGTATATTAATTGTAGAATTATTTTGACTTAAATGATGCTACATGGAGGAATACCAGCAAAGTGACTAAACTAGATTAAACCCAAGAGCAGTCTTTGAGTTTAAATCTTACTACATTTCTGGTTTTCAGTTTTTTATTGCTTTTTTCTCTCCTTGTACATCTAATTACAGCCAGCTATTAAGATTAACGCTTACCTTGAGCAAGCTGTATTTGCCTGGTTTACCTTTTGTTTTGTCTGCCTGATAGATGTGCTGAAAAGAGAAGGCTTACAGGATTCCCCCTCAAAAACAGGGAAGATTGATCAACTGTAATGGTAAGAACAGCAGCATATTTTTGGCTTTAGCATGAGGTAAAAGTGTATCAAAATGATACAGCTAAACAGAAGTGAAAACAAATTAGTCAGTGACTGTAGTTTTTCTGTAGGGATTTTGTTAAACTTTTATCACCTGATTGAATTTCTGTTTCATACAGCTGTAGAAAATGGAAAAATGTGAACTTTTTTATTTTTTTAATACAGGAGTTATTATCTTTTAGTATTAACTTGTTAGTTTATTTCACTAAGAGATTGCCACTTCCGTTCCTAAAGTAGACAACATTTGCAATCATCTCAGCACAATGAATACACAGTAAGCTCAGTAAGTTTAGTCAGAGGAGTTTTAAAATCTACATAAGAGTAGAGGAAAAAAGGACAAAAGAGAAGAAAGCTGTTAGGGCACTTTTTGGCTCTTAGACCTGTGAAATCTGGTATTTCCTTCTCGGTGTTCTACATGTGTACAGTGATCTGCATTTTCTTCTTTCTTGTGAAGAGATGTATGCTGTGTAACAGGACAGTAATGCTGGTTTGTTTAGTTAGGCCATATTTGACTTTAATTATGATGTCAGAAGTTGAGCTAAAATTATTCAAAACCTTTTGTTAGTGTATTCTTCAAGCTGAGAGACTCCTTGATTTTTTAAAAATAATAGCTAAAGTTAAATAATCTGATTAGGTAATGATACGCAGTCATACATCTCCCTCTCTCCCTTTTTGAAAGTGTTGTTATTGATAGGACTGAGAATGAAATCAAGTAATGACTCAATCCTCCTGAAAAGCTGCATCATTAACCTCACTGCGTATAAATTTTAATGAGGGAAGGTGTGGTTGTCATGCTAATGAATATGAGTAGCACTCCAGTGTCCATGACAGGTTTTCATGCGGGTTTGGCTGCTCATGGTGCTCTTTGGGCAGTGTGAGATTCATCTGTCAGAGAGGTAAGCAGCTCCCTTGGGCACAGGCACTCTGATACTGCAGCATAGAGATGACCATGCTAGAAAAATAAAAAAAGCTGCCTATGCAAAGGGATTTGTAGAAGAGGGATGTGTGTAGCTATGGTGGTGTGTTGCTCCTTAGCCTGACGCAAGTACTGAGATACTCAACATGCTCTAGGCATAGGTGTTCTGAAAGGTAGCCCCTGCAGGAGGCAGCAAAGATCAGTTGATTCTAATACTTCATGATGTATCAAATATGGTGCATCAGTTCATGAACTCTTAGCTCTCAAGAAGAAATACTCTACCAAGTAAAACAGGAGGCTACTTACTACTGCCAAGGTAGTCCTTCTCCCATCTTGTTTATTAAAAAGTGGATGCTCCTAAAAATATTGAATTTGACCTTACTGATCTAATATCCTGTCTAATTAATTTTCTTGATTTGTTTACAAATATTTTGTGTTCTTTTGTTGGATCACAAAGCATTTGCTCCCCTAAAACTTCATAGTCTGCAAGTTTAATGAGCTATAAGTAAAAGCACTGAATAATATGCTGTCTTGTTTTATAAGGAACCATTTGCAATGGGTTTTCAGGTATATTTCCACACTATATCCATGAAAGGGTTTGCTAATTGATTACCCACCTCTTTTTCTAAACATGGTTCCTAACACATCTCAAGAACTTGCTGGGCAGCTGTTTTCAGTAGTCCTTTATTAAACACATAACTGGGGAAATGAAACTTCCTATTCACACTAAGTCTGGAATTTTGTATGCTTCTGTTTAATAATTTCAGAAGAAACTCCCACCCATACTACCTGTTTAGATGATGCATAATAGAACCTTGTTAAGAATTTTATGTGTATATTTATATGTGGAAAACTAAATTACCTCAATAGAATAAATACAACAAATCTGCAGTTTGTTTTTCTGATTGTTGCCACTTCAAACTGATATGCACTGTGGAGATTATATTGTAAAAACTCTAGTTTGTTGAAAGAATAGTAATTGAAATTCTGAATATTTAAAAAAATGTTCCATCTGGAGACTAAACACAGAAAACAATAATAAAAAAATCCCAGTTTTTTTCTCTATAAATTACTCCCAAATAAAGCTTTTATCTATTTGAATACTTTGTTTATTTCTTGTAATACTTCATATTAAACTTGTATATTTGTTTTGTAGTGGGAATGCTGAAATAACATTATCATGCTCTGAAGTCCAGGTGAATCAGAAGACCTATATTAGCATAATCGGTTAAAAGGAAATCTACCTGTTGGTTTGATGATAAGGCCGTATTTTATTTAATCCTCTTTTTTATAAATATATATGCATATCTTAAAACTGAAACAAGTTATGTAATAAACTACTAAAGAAAATATAAGACTTCAGAAAAGGCTGAAATAAACTTTTGGGAATTTATTCCAGCAACTATTCTTTCAACCAATGTTCATAAGAAAAATCTCATCTGCATTGTTTCTTTTTAGTGCCCTTTGTTTTTTCTCCCAAAACTAAATGTGCCAGGCATTGTAATGAATTCATTACATATAGATGACAGAATTGGCTTTGGCTCTTCACATTTGCTAACAGGTAATGAACTAGAACAATTGACAATCTATGCAGATTTCTTAATATGAAAGCAGTTTCTTTAATTTGAGGAGATGACCTGAGTATAGGGTCCGTTAGCATAACTGTGGATGGTGTTCAAGGGGTATTTAGCAAGTAGAGTTTCTTAGTATTTTTCCTTTTCTTTCTTTTGACAGAAATAGATGACATTTGATTTTGCAATTACTTAAAGCCAAGAACACTTTTGTCAAGGACAGGGTTTTGCTAACAGAAAACCCTAAATAATCTTGACAACAAACTGTAGAAGTATGAATTTTTCATGTTGAGTATCTTTGCTGATAAGTTGTATAATGATCATCCCACAATATACCACAAATAAATTGTTTTTTGACTTAAAAATAGGAACGACAAATTACAGAGCATGGGGATCAGAACCTGGAGTGTGACACCATCTTTTAAATATAGTTCTGTAGGCAGCATAGACTAATTCATTTGCATCCCTCCTAGGCATTATTTCCCTCAATTTTCATCTGCAGTCATCTTCATAACTTTCTATTTCTTTTTCTTTGTTATCTAAGTGTAAAGATTTTTGTCTTGTGATTCCAGCTATCCAGTTTTATTTTGTTGAGATGGAATACATTTTTTTAAATAGCAGTGAAGGTATCTGAAGTCATACTTGAAGGGTCAAAACGTGGTGTGTGAATTTCACACTGCAAGGACGATAAACTTGACTATTAGTATAATTTGTTGAGTGCTGACACGATATAAAACAGGAAGACATGGCCCGTGTTGTAAAACAGCTTGTAAGGGTTAATTGCTGCCTCTGGCTAAGCAGAAATGCAAACACAGAAAAAACCCTACAATTCACAGTTTGTAGTTAAAAGTCTCCTTTGGTGGTAGATGTCAGGCTTTTGTGTAAGTGTTTAGGGGTAACGAAAACAGGGGAAAAGAAGAAAGCATTGGAAGGAAATAAACAGAACCACAACAACCTGAAGGATTGTGGAGTTTCTGTGCCAAACCCTCTATTGTGTTTTCCTAGTTTCTAGGTAGCCTACATGAGTTCCTAAACTCTGTCTGTAAGCTGTGGTACTGCTTCCATTGCTGCCTTATTTTTGTAAGTTTAAGTAAGGAAAGTAAAGGAATGAAAGCAAGTCAATGCATTTGACTTATCGTGGTGCATGAATGCTAAGATCATGGGTGTCCTCCTGTCCCTGCTAGCCTCCAAGCTTTACTGTCTCAAAAGAGTTTATAAAAGGGGGAATTCTATCTTTGCTATTTCATTTAAGAACCCAGAACCTTTTGCTAAACGAGTACATTCTAAAACTGAAAATTATCATAAGAGGACAAACTGAGTGTCTTCTCTTAATTTCTCTGTTAGTGAAGTACTAATGTAGAAAATATTGTAAGGAAATCTAATTCACTAACACAAGCATGAAACTTATGGCTGGAGACATTTTGATAAAGGATGGCTATTTTCAGTTGTTAAAAAGTGCTACCTACAGGAAAAATGGCCACCCTCTTGGTAAGCAGTCATATTTGAAGACTGATAAAATATGCTTTAAAGTGGAAGCACAACATTTCCATAAAGTCACAATTTTAAATGCAGTAAACCGCATCTCCTTCCATTATTCAACTTTCTCGCATATCATATTCCTTTGACCTGTAATGAGTTTTTCTCATAGAATTTTGAGCGCTCTCTGCTTTTTTTCACGCAGCAAATAATTACAGGATGTCCATTTTGTCCCCTTTCTTGCCCACATGAAGCAAAAAAATCTGTTCACATACCCATATTCATGTCAGTTCAAAAGGAACAAAACCCTTTGCTTACATCTCTTACTGTCCTGAATTATCCTATTTGTCTTCTTTCCAGAGCTGTTCTTTTTATCAATTTATTCCTGATTTTAAAAGTTCCTGGATATGCTGGAACAACAGAAGACATTTACTAAACAAAACCTAGAATTACACGGCTGCAGATGGAATGCCTGACTTAAAACTCCATCTTATTCAGACATAAATATCAGATGAAGTCCACAGTAGAGGCAGATGCTAACTAACCATTCATCTCCTCAAACATAGTGGATAAACTGGAAAAAAATACCAGATATGAGTTTTTCTGTTCCTTACTCTGTGTTCCAGTACTGAACAAACAGAGGCTCAAGTAAAACACTGGACTTCATTGGAGGGAAAGTAATCACTTGGTAAGAGAACTGAAACTTTCAGCAAAAACCACCAAAGAAATCAATAAGAAAGTAATTGTGGTCAGAATGAACTCTGTAGAAAATAAGTTTCCCATTCATTTGTGTGTAGTTTGGGTTTTTCCATTTGTTTGTTTGTTTTGTTTTAACTGTTCCCATTGTATTTTTTCCAATCTCAATTTAACAGTACTTTAAAGAAAATTTTTTTTATTTATTTTTTTTTTATTTTATGGCCTAGCCAGTCGCATTTCATCCGACAGTATAGTGTTTCCTCCGTGGTGGTGGGTGTCATATTTATCCTCGGCACTTTAGTCACAGGTAAAAGAACAAAAGAGATCTTGCAGTTTCTTTTTGGCTCTTGAGTATGCAGTGGTAAAAGACATTGCCAGTAAGATGATAGTCTGAATGTGCTTTTCTCCATACAGCCTTTGCAAATTTTCTAGTAATTGTGTTCAAAAATTGTGATTCTCTACCATCTCTGATGGTGATGAGATGGTGAAATTATGTTCTTTTTGCTGAGATAGGCTGAGACAGCTGCTTCAGCAAAGTGTGGACTACTTATTTGTTTGGGTTTTCTAATGAACATACAAGTGGGAGAAATTCTACTGCTGGTAAATTGTTTAGATACACATTCAGAAAGGCTTCTTGGAAGCTCTTATCTTGCTAGCAATATTCTCAGGAATTTGTTAAGAAAAAAGCAGAGACTCTATTTACTTATTTATTTATTCTTAATGTGTTATGAGCTGCAATAATTGCTTATCTAGGTCCAAAGTTGAAATCCAGAGCTTATGTTCAAAGAAGGTGAAACAGTGACACTGCTTTTGCACTGCTGGTGGTAATAGGCATTATGCTGTCAACAAATTAAGACAGATAGCAGTAGTTAGGTGTGAAAACAAGCTGTCATTTCTCTAGGTCTTTATTTAGTGCATAATCACAGAAGGTCTGTTGTCAGGAGATTACAGAACTCTGTAAATGAAGCTAGAGAACATGCCAAAAGAATTGCCATCTCTATACCAACTGTTGAAGAAAGTTTAAGGTAGCTTGTTTTGCATATTTTTCCAAAAATGCAATGAACATAAGAAAATTGTAAGAAAGGTCGTTAAGCCAGTTGGTGTAAGATTTGCTGGGAAAAAATGATTGGGCTGCTAATTCAGCTGCAGGTTAATTTTGTAACCTACATCCTATGGAAATGATTGGTCTACCTTACCAATTCTTTAAAAGTAAACTGCATCAGGAAGCATGCTTGAGTAATGCAAAATGGTGTAGCAAAACCATGAAAATTATTCTTCCTTTAGTACAAGGGATAACTAGAGCAGTTGTACCAAAGTGCACTGCATGGAATTAACTCATGGAGGTAATTAACAACCGCAGCAACTAAGTGTGCAGCTATCAATCATCCTAAAGAATTAAAGAAAAATCAATTAACAATTTAATTGAAAGTCATTTGATGACCTCAGTTATTGTTTAAATAAGATCATAATTTCACTTCCCAGTTTAGAGTTTAGACCAATTATTTAATTAAAATACCAATGAAATATTGACCTAGGGAAACCTTTGTTCTAAGTGTTTTAAATATAGATTATCAAATTATCTTTACAGCTACATATCCCATGAGATATGGTAGTGTTTCCTTTATTTTATGAAATATTTTTACTGCTTGTGAATTCTTGTGCTCTAATTAGCTATGTTTTCTGGAAGAAGGACACTCAGACTATTTTTATTTATTTCTCAAATTTTTAGCTGTCATCAGAAGGCTATTTTTCTTTTAGTCATTTACAATGTTTGTCCATTTTCTTTCATTTTGCTCTGATGAGAAGGAACAGTGGGAGGGAATTTACTGGCTTTTGTTAATTCTTTTCCAAATGTCTTTGCTGCTGTGGTTTGCCCCTTCCTTACATACATGAGGAATCTCAGTCCTTGACTGAGTTCTGTATTGTCTGTGGGAATTTCTGTTTTCCTAGGTTCAGATTTCTCAGATTGTGAAAGAGTGTGTTAACACTCAGTTCAGTCATTTAGGTTATTCTTTTAAAAGCATCTAGATGAATTTTAAATGGAATATTGTACTGTTTTAGATATATAATTTAGTCAGCCACTGTGTTTTTTATTCGATTTGGTTTCTGCTTAAAACTTCTGCAGAGTTGTGAACTTGCCTCTTGCATGTGTATCTACCTGTGTTTCTACTAGTAAAGGTTAAAAAAATATTAAATGTTGGAAGAAAAGTTGAAACTTAACATTCTTTGGAGGCTTTCATTCTTGAGCAAAGAAAATGGAGCAGAAATATATAGACTATATAAAAACCCATTATAGATGCAGTCCTGTCTTGTCACTGATATAGTTAAGATGGTGAGGGACCTCATATGAAAGAAGTAATTACCACCCTCCCTGCCTCTGCATTCTGCTGTGGCACTCACAAGCATCTGTGACAATGAACATGTATTTCCCCATTGCTGAAGTGCAAGTTCCTGATAACAGAAGGTTATCAGCATTATCACCTGTTGTCATGGATGAGAAGAGAGAAACTTGAACTTATTAACGTTGCTTGATGGTAGAACAAGCACAAACATATCAAGCGGAAATGGGGCATCCAAGCTAACAGCAGGTAGGTAATGTGGGTCTTTGCCACTGCAGAAGATACTACATAACTCTGAGCAATCTTTATGCATTTTTCTTGAGTAAATTTCAGTAAATCTTTCTTTATATGCATATGGTGAGATGTTTCTAACAGGCCCTGCTCATCAACATTCATGTGATGGGGAAATAGACAATTTGGTAAACTTAGGCTCAGGATCATCTACATTTTAAATGTCGTTTTATGCCAGTGAAGCCAGTATGAACTTTCAGCTTTTGGCAGTGTTCCCCATTAGGGTATTGGAGTACATGGACTAAGTGTAACACTTACTAAATTACTTGGAAAAATTACTGAATCAGTAATACAAATAGACCATTGAGTGCTCCATATTCCTCTGTGCCTTTTGAAGATGACAGAGGTATGCAGTCTTTCAGCCCAGCTCCTGTATGTCAAGGCATTCTGTCCCTCCCCATTGTTCTATGCGTAGCGTGTTCTGCTAAGCAGAAAGAAGGCAGTTTATACAATGTTTGTTTTTCAATTCCCTTTGCTGTCACAAGAAAGCACAGATTGGGGGTTTTTCAGATTTATATTGCGAAGCAAGCTTGAACTATTTTTACAAAGCTCTAAAAGCACCAATGAGTATCTGTGAGGACTTACACTAGAAAAATGAATAATTTGAAGTGTTGGGTTTGGAATTTTTTTGTTTGTTTGTTTTTATTTCATTTTTTATATGGAAATTATTCATTAAATTGACTTGAGTTTAAACTGTTAAAAATAGGGAAGGTGTCCCAGCCATATTGAAGGTCACATTAAATATTTTCTGTGAACAAATTAAAATGTTACTGAATGAGTGCCCTGGTCTTTGGGGACTAGTTGCCTCCATCCTTCAATCGTGAACGCAAGCTTAACATTCAGAGCTCACCATTCTTACATTGCAATAGCATATAAAAATCCAACATATACCAGAACATACAGCCAGATAACTAATGATTTTTTGTTAAAATAGAAGTCAATAGGAGTGTAAAATTTTTGTGAAAGCTGAATTATATACAGTGCGTACACAGTCCAGTCAGTAATTGTACTGCAGAGTATATAAGATATCTGTGCCATGGTAGATTTGGTAGTTCGTATCAGGTGCTATTACAACTTGATGCCCTAACTAAATCTTGCCCACAGTATATGTGGTTTTAATGTACCAAAATACACTTGAAATGTGATTAAATTGGTTGTCATGTGGTTTGGAACATTTTACATCCTCTTGTCTGTCAATATGTCTTCTGGATATGCTCACCTTTGAACACTTTTAAGCTTCTTGTTTCTCTTAAGGAATTATAGTCAACTGTTATATGTCCATTTTTATTACACTTGTAGACCTTTATATTGCACCTTGCCATTATGTGCTGCTTTACAATTTATTTTATAATGCTCAACTACAAGACAAGGAGTGTATCTTTCAGTCTTTTACACTAATCCAAAATGATGTACTGCCTGATTTAATAGACCAGGTCATGAGCCAGGCTTGGTTCTGCTAGCTGGAGTTTATTTATACTGCTTTAAAATGTGCATTTACCGGCTTTTTTTTTTTCTGCCTTTAAATGTGATGATTTTGTGATTGCTCATTTTCATTTTGACTGAAATATTAAGTTTAAAGCTATTCTAAGAGTACAAACTCATTTTTTCTTTTATGATTTTTTAATTTCATTTCTATCCTAGTCATGGATGATTGCAATGTAATTTCTTTAGGATTTTTTTCCTTTTTTTTTCTTCTTCTGTCTAGATAATGACTTTCTAAGTTCATTAAATAAGCACGTGTTGGTGTTAAACTTGACTAAAGATATCGTTTGACAGTGTTGTATGTGATTTTTATAATGGTGGTTTGCTGGACGATTCTGTTTTGTTTAGTTGTAAATGTCTTTTCACTTGTTTCTGTAAGTATTATGTTAACTCTTGCACATTGAATTCTCATAAACACTGAAAATTATCTTAGCTTCTTCTGTCAGAGGCATCGACAGCACTAAAGACCACAACTTAGTCATCAGTTCTGCTGACAATGATTTTGACTAGTTTCTCTGTCACTAGACCCATAACAGTACTGTGTGCAAAATATAGCAGTTTTGGGGTTTTTTTGTTTTTTTTTTTATCATTGGAAGAACATCATCTTCTTGTTGCTGCATGTCTGTTACCCTAAATTAAATAGAGAAAGATTTTCTGGGCAAATTAGCCTAATGCTGTCCCTCCATAAGTACCAGGTACTGTAGTATTTTGACTACTGGACTTGCAGTCCTGCCTCTGCCCCTTTTCTTGCTTCTCTCCCTCATATTTTGAGGCAATTTGTGTATACAGCTCAAAATGTCGTGAACATTCTTTGTTTTTTCCCTCCAAAACAAATTTAGTTATCCCAGGTGCAGTTTTAAATCCTCTTTTGTCTGCAATTTACCTTTTTTTTTTTTTTTTGATAACTTTGTAGTATGTGGCTGAACATCTTTTCTTCATGGTTTCCTGAATTTATGAAAGTAATCTGTTCATTTCTAAACCATCTACAAACACAGAGTTTAAATTTTTTAGGTTTTCGTGAGTCATAATTTTGTGCTCTTCTTTCTTTTTCCTTCAAGGAACTATAGGTATATTTAGCAAACTGGATGGTAGGTTTACCATAAAATTGAATGATTCTAGAAGCCAGATATTAACAGAACAATTCTATTCTTTGAAAATAAGAATGGCTAAATTTTTAGTAATTTTCTATGCCATTTCCTAACTCTTGAACGTTTTTTGCCACTTCTGTTGAAGTTGGCATGTATATCCTTTTATTTTGAACAGATTTTTTTCTGTTTTAATCTTAAACTTATCTATTTATGTGTATTCATAATTTTTCATCATCTTACAATATAAAAGAAGGGGTTTATTTCTTACATGATCTTTTACATTTCTTTATATTCCTTTTATCACTGCTATGAACTTCATTTTGTGAAGTATTTTAGCATATGCTCTCCATGAAAGATATAATATTGTATGAAATTTTATTGTTCTCTTTAAGATTGTGAAGACATCCTTTTTAAGTGTAGTAAATTGTTTTAATGTATGGCAATGACTATTAAGAATAATATGGGAACATAAACCCCCAGGAACATATATTTACAGTGGAAAGTTTGGTGATAATTATCTTTCACACCGTGTGATGAATGTTTCAGTATGTAAGTGATGGCAATTTCTGAGTGATAAATCTCTCAGGTATTATAAAGGCTAAGAGCAAAACTTTTGCATCAAAAGCTGTCATTCTTTTCTGGTACAGCTATTTGTTAAGGCAGCCTGGAAAATAAGTCTTTCTTTATAATAGCATTTGAAGTTTCACAGTGTATTTTTGTCAGGGTTTCTTGGTTTTTGTTTTTTTTTTTTTCAACCATGCTAAAGGTAGTTTATCTAACTTCAGCCTTATGTAGAGATCATTAGTGTGGTAAAACAAATTACTACGTGGCAAAATTATCTGAGCTGTGGATTGTACTTCCACTACATAATAAGGTGTGACAACACCATTACCTTCCCACTACAGTTTTCCTTGAGATGCATGTGAATTTTCTCATCTGAAGTTTCATGATACGCTTTTTGTATCATCCTTCCTATAAGATAATACACATTAAAATTTGGACAGATTTGAAGTATATTTAACATAAGCACAACTTTTCTACATGAAGCCTTGACCTTGAAAACTTCTAGAACCAGTAGGACTTTGTTACACAAAGGCCACTGCTTTTGCCATTAATCATAATAGACTGTGCCTACAGCTATTGTTGGCTGAATTATTAAAGATATTGGAACATGAGAAGTATTTATTGCAGATCATTTTATCAAGCCAAAAGGGCAGGAGTCATTTTGTATGGAGTACAGCAAAAAGGATGTTTTTCCTGTCTTCATTTACAGTAGGTCTCTAACTTACTGCTTTTAGAATACCTCAGCTTTAAATCAATGTACTATTAAAGGAGTAAGGATTCAATAAACCAATTGCTAAATATTAGTGTCTTTATTCACAAAAGCATCTTCAGGATCCTTTATTTTGATCCATGTAATCTTAATTCTTGTTGCATATTTAAGCAACATTCTTTTCTATTTCTGTGCATTTTTGGAAGCATACAGAATGTCAGCAGAAAATCCTAAGGGCTATTTGTTGTTAGATAAAGAAGCAAATTCTTGACTGCTGTTTTATCTTAATTAAATCATCATTGATGAAATGATGTATTGATTTATAGCTCACAGACATGCCAGGAACTTGGGGTTTTAAATTCAAATAACAATGCTGAAAATGCTTTTTAAAAACAAAACAAAAATTCAATAGTAATATTCCTTTTTCAAAAAGCTCATTATTCTCTTTCTGTTTGGTTTAATCAGTTGGACTAAAGCCATAAGATAAAGAAAAAAAAAGTGTAATTAGCAGTCATAAGAAATACATCATTTTTGTGGCAGATAAATACAGATAGCAAAAAAGGGCTGGGTTACGTCCAACTGTGGCCCCTTAATGATGCATGACTAAGTCACTGAGCAGGTGGATAGGATTTTCCTGGAGAGGGTATGTGTGAGAATGTTGGATGCTGTACTAGGGTGCACCAATTAGGAATTCCCAGTAAATTTCCAGAGTTCCATTTACTGGAAATTCCTGATTGGTGCATTCAGTTGCCATGGCCATTCAGAACAGAGCGCTATAATTTGAGATTGACTAACAGGATTTCCTGTGAAACAACAGCTTGTTTTATGTATGTCTGAAGGTGTATATTTGATTATTCAGGCTCAGGTACTTCAGAGTTAGTCTCAGTAAAAGTGGGACAAAGGGAAGACAGGTTACTCCAGAAAGTTCCAGAATGGGCTGTTGTCACAGAGGTGAGTTGATTCCTACAGAGAAGACCAGAGAAACTGTGAAAGCCATCATCATTGGTGATGCTCTAAATTCTGTTTCTTTGAGTTTGAAGAGTCAGGAGTTAAATGTGTGTGCAAGCACTAACTGCGTCATGCCTTGGTGCATCAATTGAATATGGTCAGGTGACCTATGGAGAACACTTTTTTTGTGTATGTGTATAAAAATATGAATATATACTTATATTATTACTGTTAAATCTTCCTTCTTCGTTGATTGAATGCAATCACTTCCACAAATAGGTGCTGTTTCTGTTAGCTGATCCTTGTTATCAGGCTATGGATGCAAATGTTCCCAAAAACATGTTTATAGTGCACTTTTTGTTCATGTAAAATCAGAAAGGTTTTAAACTTATCTTATATGCTAAACAGTTAATTGCATAGCTACTCACAAGATTATGTGCGTACAAGGGTACACCAATGATATGATTTTGCAGAGAAAGATAGGACCAAGGTGTATTCTTCTAGCCTAGGAAATTAAGTTCTGAGAATTTTTGTGTCACAGCTACCAACTTTATTCAGCCATCTGAAATTCACTGCTTGAGTCTCTAAGTGGGTTGCCAGTGAGAATGGATGCTTCATCTTTGGAATCAACTTTGAAAAGAGAATATTTCAATATTCATAGTACTTAGTGGTACAGTGGCTGCTAAGGCATAAATGCTCTGCTTTCTTTGTGTGAGAATAGACTTGAGTTTTAAAAGTTTGTTGTGTGCAGTGTCTCACATAAGTTAAGTTCCCTTTTTTAATGTGTCTTTACTGTCAGTGTTTGGCTAACTCAAGTTTCTTTCCACTTTGCCAGTGTGAAATTGAAATTCATTTCTTTGGGACATTGCTACTAATATATTTCAGGAAAAGCAGGGTTTTTTTTCCCCTGGAACAAGTAGAAAACTTATTTTTCTTTCTTCTCAAGGTGATAATTCATATATAAGGTGTTGTAAACAGATACCTATATTGGATATAGTAATTTTCACATTTTCTGTTAATCTGAAAACCTAATTAAGCATTGGCCAGATAAGCTGCTAAAGCCTCTTATGGATAACCATGATTTAAATTACTCCATACCTTCCTCTGAGAAGAAAAATCAGGAAAATAAATTTATTTGTACTTAGGGAATTGAAATAAAATATTGTAATGAGACATTGAAAGGAGATTATAATGATTTTATACATCAGTAGTATTTTAAGCTGGATTTTAGCAATTGTTAAATATTTTAGGTTTTGCCGTTGTTACAGGCTTCCAGTGAATACTTCTGCTTAATGAGGACAGTGCACAATGTTGGATAAAAGAATGAGAATGCTGTTTTTCTGAGGGGAAAAACAAAGGTACGCTAGAGAACCTTAGATTTTTCATATGGTATTAGCTTAGGAGTTCATCTACCAAAAGAGTCTAAGTACACCAAACTTGACTGCTTGATCTCTGAGCTTGCAACTGTGTACAGTCTATTCCAGAGCTTCGTTAGAAGACCTTTCTAATGGTGTAACCGAGCATCAGTTGAAGGCCATTTCTTCTTGATGTGTTCATCAAAGATATGTTTCAGGTTTATCTGTTTTAAAATTGCTATTGGACTGCAGCACATGCTGCTAGGCCTGCATGGGCATGGGGAACAGAACTCTGCCAAGTGGGACACTGTTGCTTTCAGGGCCAGGCATCTGTGTTTCATGCTTCTAAATGTGAATTTGATAGAGTATTTAAAATCTATTAAATGTGTGAGTAACAAAGCAGGCGTCTAGATTGTTAGTGAATTGTTTGCTAGTAAATAGATAACTGCATTAAAGGTCGTGTTATTGTGTTTAACCTATGTTATAAATTAGGTGACAAGTTAAATAAACTAGGGGCAGAGTTTATTAATGTTTTTTTAATATCATTACAGTCTGGGGAAAAGTCCTGTATTTCTGAAATATCTGGCAAGTTGGAGCCAGCAAATATGTTCTTTCATGAGAATTTAAATTTTCTGAGAATTTTGCTCAACAAAAATGTGAGAACCATAACACAAATAAAGTTGAGTCTGAACCTTAAAGTGAAAGTCTCCTGTCCTTGTTGTATTCTGTGGTGGATTTTAATTGTAAAAAAATCATAGATTTTTTTTTTTTTTAGAAATAATCTAATGTTTTAGTGTCACTGTTAGAGGATACAAAAAGGAGCTGTATTAGAATACTCTCAGAGAATTTCATTATAAATAAAAATATGCACTAGTTGTAGGTAAGTATATATATCAATATTAACAGGCATTTAAAATCTTGAGTTTTATTTGTTTCATAAATTTCTTTCATCCAAAAACAAAGTCTGTAAGTCACTAGTAATGCTTTTGGAGAAAAGTAATACAGAAAATATTGTATAGAACTCCCAGAAGATGAAGGTGTGAATTTTCCCATACATCATCTTAATGGCAACAATTTCTACAAAATGACATGGGGCACTCCTTTCATATTTCATGACTTCTATTTGCCCAGCTTCAAAATGCCAAATATGCCAGTGAACAGCACTTTAATATTCATGGTTTTCTGGGATGGCTTTGACAGTTGTCAGCTAGAAAAATGGCTTAATTAGGAGGAATATGACTTGTGATTTCTTCTTCATACTCAGCCACATACACAAACATGCAACATATATCTCCACATTTGTCTTCTACAAAAAACATAATTCTCAAGTGGGAGTATTCTTTTCCCATCACACTTGACTGTGTTGATTGAAAATGCATTTTCATTTATTATAATTACTAGAATAATATCTTAATGGAAAATACACTCTAATGTGTGTGTGCGTGTGTGGGGAAATCCTGATCAGCACTAAAATTGATGATTTAAAAAATTTGTATTTTTAATTTATGATTAAAATAGTATCATTATTAATTTATATTATCAAATAAATAGAAAGCTAAACATTTTCCAGACACCTGAGCTATTTGTGTGAGAAACAGGTTTTTGTAGAGATGAGAGTAAGTCAGGATGTTTTAAAAGAACAGCAGTTCTGGTGGGAGATTGATCATGTTCATGCTGAATTCTTACCAGTAGGAGAGGGTAAGCTAAACAAAAGCTTCAGAAATTAATTGGACTAATCCGTAAGGCAAATCAAAGGTAGTGGCAGAACTTGTTCTGAGAGGAGGAAACAGTGGACCTAAGACTTACCGTGGTGGATGACGTCCTAAGGGGTCTGGAGTTCTTATAACTTCATACACACTGTAGAAAATTAGAAAATAACCATCAGTATGAAAACTTATGTATAATATCAACTCCCTCTACTTCATCAAGTATTCATTCAAAGTGAGGTCAAGTACAGATTTCGCCATCCAAATTGCACTGAATATAATGAGATACATACATTTTAAAGTTGTTCTCAACCCAGGTTGTTATTCCATTTCACCAGTACCTCTAAGAGTGTATTGTGGCTGTACAGAGGTGTGGAGTTTTTTTCTCTGCATTTTATTCAGTGCTTGATTTGATTCTGATATCACTTATGGTAGATTCCTTAAGGAATTCTGTGAAATCATGTGTGTAAACTGCAGATGCTGTACATTGTAGGCAAGTGCAAAAGGGGACATGCTTAGCAGTTCTTAACCAAAAATATTTTCCTCACTAAATTCACAAAAAAATTTCTGTAGTCAGAAAGATACCATCCTAACATTTTACTACTAGTAGTAGTAGATCTGAAGATAATATGAATTTTTGTTTAAATTTATCATATAATTATTCTTCATAATTTCTTGCCCTTTACTGCTATGTAAATATTGTTATTAGTAGATTCTGGGCAGTGGAGATACTCATGTTCATGAGTACGTGCTTTGCTACACTAAGTAGTCACATAGCTGAGAGAGTAGCTCAGTAGAGCTAACTTTATGCAAAACCCATTTATGAAAAAAAAACCATCATTTTCTTCAAATCCATCTGTAGTCAGGTGTCACGTGAAAGAGAGGAGGGAGACAGAAATACAAAGATTTCTAGTCTTAACTGTATTAATTAAAAATTATTAGCTGTAAGCGCTTCCAGACAATCAAATCCTTATGTACCCAACACTGTCTGTCTTTTAACTGACAGCACACAGGTTGGAAGGGGTTCTGACCTCTAATATGAAGCCACACTTCAGCCAGGGAGAAATTATAGCTATAAGCACCTCCAGAAAAATTAGAGCCTTATGAACCCAGCATTGCCTGCCGAACTAGGACAGAACACAGGCTGGAAGGTTTTCTAACCCCTGACATGAGGACCACACTTAAGCCAGTGAGAAAATTATTAGCAATAAGCGATTCTAGACAATCAGAGCCTTATGTTCCCCAACACTATCTGTCAACTAACAGAGCCCATCGGTTGGAAGGGTTTCTGATTTCTAATATGAAGCCACACTTAAGCCAGAAAAGAACTTTTCCCACAACAACTCCCGAAATAACATTTATTAATACAGATATATGACAGTTATTATGGGTTCTGCTTTGCCAGTGATAATGTTCAGCTGCAAGATTGTATTTAATTGACAATAAAAGACCCCAAAAAGAAACCAACACAAAACACATTCTACAGAGACAAACACACTAAACTCGAGTTACAGTACAGCAATGTGTCCCATTTTCACAACAGACAGAAACTAGCAACAAATAACTACTAACTAAAAACACAGCCACCTAAAACATTTATCCA
>JAWWLZ010000139.1:35812337-35833320 GCA_035041345.1 Poliocrania exsul
AATATAAAGTAGCAAAGTGTGAAGCAAGTTACTGTTATTAGTATTAAGGTAGCAAAACACATTTAGTAAAGGAAATGGTTATAAAGTAAGAATCAAAGTAACTGTTAGCATAAGATGTAAGATAGAATGTATAAAGGAAGAAAGTAAAGATAAGAAAGTAAAGTTAGAAAAAAAAAATAGAAAGCACATGGTCTTCTCACCCCTACATTGTTCCAGGAGGAGGAGGAGGCAGGACAAGCTACAGCAATTACCCTCACAGAGACACTGGCATTTTTCTCTCTTCACTTGAGTTTAAACTCCAAACACTTTTTATACCTTTTTTTTTTTCTTTCATGTGTTTTGTGTGGCTAAAAGTCAATCTATTGGGGGGGTGATGGTGATGCAGATGCCTGAGGGGACGTGGCTCCTAGAGTGGCTATAGAAGATATCACAAAGGGAGACTATGTCATTCCTTAAACAACACTCCACCCTATGTTAATCTTACCAGTTTGAAAGCCTTTGTCCTCGGCCAGGCGCATCCCTCCAGGGGGCTGAGGCATCTCCCTCAACCCATCAGGCCTTATCAGGGGCATCACCCCACAGTCAGGGAAGCACTTAAAAGTTTGTTTAAAATACCCAACTTCCTTAGCATTCAGTGAAAAGGTATAGCATCTAAGTCTTGTATTCTGAACACAAGGTTTAGATTTGATATGACAGAGCATCAATCATTGACTTTCTCTTCAGCTGCAAAATCTGTAAACCAAAAATCTGATCTTTTGATTATATCAGCAGTGAAATCTGTGGCAGTAGACGTTAATCTGTACAGTAATTCAGGCTTGTCTGGATTACTTCATGATAATTTATTTGGGTTTTAGTTACTCTAGAATTCTAATACATGCTTTTGTAGCTTTTGGAAATGCTTTGGCTTATTATTATGCTTATTCCCTGTAAAACTGTCTTTTTGAAGAAAGACATTTGATTTGTTGCACGTTTTACCAGTAGAGAACCTTTTCTTGAATGTGTGTATTGTGGTCAGTGCTACAGGTAATTAAGTCTTGAGAGAAAAGGACAGCAGGGTTTTAATTGTTTTTATTAAGAAATGAGCATGAAGTTTGATTATGATGAGGGTAGCCACACAATGTTACTATACTGACTTACTGTTTCCAATCATCAATAATTACTGGGTTTTTTTCTGGACTTAAATACTGAACCTCTATATACTTTTATTCATGTGTGTATAAATTCAAATAAACTTCCATTAACTTCAGAAGAGTTCTCATAAAATTATATATTCATAAGCTTTGCAGAAGTGGCATTTCAGATTATTATTATTCTAGATAGAAACCAGAGAATTAACTTCTACCTGGCATTAGCTGAAATAAAACTGTAGCTTTCCCTGAAACTGATTTATGTCACCTGATTTTTTCCTTCAAAGTTTTTAGATTTGATGATGATAAAAATTTAGATTTTGTCGATGAGTATTAGCAGTATTCAATGTCAGCTTTGCTGCACACAGAGATGGGAAATCAAGGAGATTATAAAACAACTGAGGCAGCTGTTTATCTTGGGATCCCAAGTTCTGCTTTTTCACTTAAAACAGCATTATGTAACTTAAGTAATATATTCCAAAATAATACTTCTTTAAAAAAACCAGCAATTCTATAGTTATTGTTGCCTGATACGAGATAATCAAGACATTTATAAATGCTATGGGACTTTTAAATAAGGAATACTAATTGGACTCTTTCATCATCTGGATGAGGAATAGGTCACGAAAGAGTGTAACATGCTCAGGTGACATGCCATTATACAACATGGACATCTCTGAGAAATTCTTTGACATGGCAGTATTTCTTAGCATGATTTGCCATAGCTGAAGTCAAATGCATTGTAGTCCTGCACAGCTAGTAAATCCACCATCAGTCTGTCAGTTAACATCAGCACAGCTACGTTTTCCCAGGTGTCAGTCCATAAATCCTTCATTGTATTTATTGATTGAGTCACACGTTATTTCACCTTTGGCCTTCTTTTCCTGGTAAAAGAACAGCAAAAATTTGTTTCTTCCTCAAAAAGAATGTTAAATTTAAATTATGTGTAATATGTGATGCAAAAATCTGTATCCCCTTCACACATACAGTTTTTGATATAACTCATCTTACTCACTTCTCTTGTTAGTAGAATTTAGCAAACTGTGGGAATTTTTCTTGAGTTTATAAGTGATTTGTTAAAAGAAGTAGTATATTTCAATGGAAAGTCTTGAATCTTAAATTTTAATCTGGCATGTTCCATTTAGAGCATGTAATACTTTCAACATGTTCAGAAAGCACCACGAAAGTGAGAGGAATAAAGATTGGACTTAGTGCTGTTATGTGATGTATATGCTATAAAGTCTTGAAATCAGTGTAAAATGCAATGGATTTTTGCTCATTTTCTGTTAACTATAAACTATTTCAGTGTATGTAGAATCAGTTATGATAATCATGACTTGAGGAGGGGAAAAAGGCTGTACCAAGTTAGCTGTGAAACAAAAATATAAAAAAACTGTACTTTGAGAGCAGTTGTGCAGATCAGTAACATTTTCAGTAATGTACATTTTCCATATGGCTCTGTAATTTTTCATCAGGCTTCTGTCTGACTTCATACTACTGCATCATAGACTTACTCAAGTTTGACATTACTGGATTTTGAACAGATCCTAAATTTTAGTTTATTCTACAGTGAAATGCAACTTCTGAAAGGAAGGGATTTGATTTTTTTCAAGGACAGGCAGTTAAATTAATGTGTAGCTATTCTTGGGTCATTCTTGTGTTGTTTTATACAAGAAATATTATATTATGGTACTAATTTTAGTAAAAAATAAGAAAATGAAACACACAGGAAACATGAAATTTTAGGAAAATATACTGCAGTCAGGTCCTTCTAATTTTTCATGTTATTAAGAAAAAGACACTTGTTTGAATATATTAATTTCAATATTAGCAAGCAGTGATAGATAGTGAGTCATGTTAGTGAATGGAGCATTAATATTACTGTGAAACAAGTCATCAGGTATAGCCTTTACCAGGGGCAGTTTTTGACCTTTTGCATGATGATGAGTTTGTTAAAACTGGATAGACATGGGAATGCAGATTGCAAAGAAACAATTCCAGTATGCATATTTTCTTTCTCTCTACCTTGGCAGCACCAGGAAGGGTTCTTGGAAAATATCTAAAATATTAGTAGCTCTGAAGTTAATGAAGATGAGAAGATGGATTTTGGGAATTGGGGTGAAGATGTAAATGGAGCCAACACTTTTTAGTCTGCAGCATGCTGAATTTAATGTGGACAGACTCAACAGAATAACACAAAAATAATGAGATTTCAGTTTATGATGTTTGAGTAGGTTGTGCTGAACACTCAGCAGAAAACTTTGAGTTCTGTAGTTGGAGTAGTCTTATAGACAATATGCTTCACCTATGCAGTAATTTCCCCACATCTGAAATATGTGCCATTTAGAGTTATATGGTGCAGATTAACACATGCTGTAAGTTAGTAAAGTACTATACCATTTCAATTATTTATTAAGTTCCTCAGTGTTGTTGGACTCCTCAAAGCTGCAACTCTTAGCTCTTATTTCACCAGCTCTGCAGTTTTTATCTCCACCTCAGCCATCTCTGATGCCCATTGCACCACCCTCTGATGTCTTCCCTTCATTCAGAGCCTCCTCAGCTCCTGCTCACCCTTGATTATTTATTGCTTTTCAATGTTCACTTATTGCTGTAGATCTCTGGCACAGTCATCCAAAGCAGTCTGCCAGCTTTTCCACCCTTTCAAACCAGAGTTCCCCAAAACATGTATTGGCCTTTCCTAGCTATATCAGATTTTCCCGAAACTGTTGGGACATCACCATTACTGTAGAAGATGTATCATCCGTATTGCAAGGACACTCTCTGTCGTCAACGTGCAGAGATTCGTCTGTGACCGAATTAAATTCATAGCAATCACCAAGTAGAAAATAGAAAAGAAATCCAATAAGCTGTTATCTTACAGCATCTCTTCTTTCTTTCCATACCTGTGTGACTATTTTTTAATTAACTTCAGTATGAAAATGTTTCTAGTACATTGTTACATAAATTCTTTCTTCCTTTCAGTTTGTATACTGACATTGTAACTAGCTTAGTACTGATACTGCTAAATCCTCAAAAAACTACCTGTCTATTTACTTAACTGTTTTCATCTCTTTATTTTCAGTTAATTCAGCTAGACTATTCATGATTATTAAATGGCTCTACTTGTTAGCAGGGCAAAAGTTAAGCCATAAGTAATAAACAAAGAGATATGCAAGAAAGAAGTTTGGAGTAGAAGTATAATTTATAAATTTATCATAAAGCCCAGATCCTGTCATTATGCTGAAGAATTAAATGGAAAGGTCAATACTTTAATATTCTCTGTGCCTCATCAGATACGCTATTAAATGTCAGGACTTTACTATAGTGCATACTAAATTCTTCTCCAGTATTTTGGTCTCTCAGTCTTTGCCAGGGCCTGTTGTTTTTTCAAAGTGGCAGAATACAGCCTGTTGTTTTAATGGCTCCAATAGAAACTGTACTCTGGCAATTTTAGAGGATGAATCATAGGTTTTCTATGTTTGTAAAAACTTTAGTAAGGACAGGGTTTCACAACATCATTACACTAAATTTAAGCATGGAAAAGGTACCTGCTGTTCTCTTCTGCAACTCACTGTCATGTTTTAGTTGACTGACACATCATCTGCTTTTCTTCAGTTGCTGTGTTGCCTGCATCTCAAAAAGTTTCACTGAGACAGCTGCACTTGAATCTAGCATGTTGGAGGTTTTTGTTTGTTTTTGGACTTTGATTAATTTGAATTTGTCAGTTTAAACAAGACAAGTTGTGGTTTCTCTTACAACAGATAGATAGTATAAAAATATAGGAAACAATTATGGGGGCCTAAGAGATTCGTTGAAATTAAAATACAGAAGACATTTATTATATGAGCAATAGGAAGGTACACACCACTGGGTAGATAACAATGTGTCAAAAAGATGCATTAGTGGAGTTTCATTTAGCTTTTTTCCTTCCCCTATAACCTGAAAAAGAATTTCCAAATCTCAAAATACTGGTTGGGAAAACAACTGAAATGGACACTGTTGTTGAATGAGTTACATAAAGAAAGTATATGTAGACTTCATAAGAATAAATTGATAGAGGGTTTTTTTTTCATTTGTAGATTGCAGTGTGATAATTTTATAACCAAAAATGAAATTTTATTTTTCATTCATTTGTAAATTCCTTGGTAAAGGAGGTTCTATACAGTGTTATCCTTCTTTTTGTTAAAATTAATAATATATTTTCAGAAAATACAAGCATTTTGAACAGTTGAATTTTAATTTTAATAGTTCAGCTCTACATGGAATGGAAAAGTGGGTGTCCAACTTTGGTTCTCTAATTATATCCTTGCACTTGCCTAGAACCTCTTATCTAGATCAAGAAGGCATTTAAGGTTAGACATGTCCAGTTTGCATGTCTGAAAGGCTTTGCTCTTTATGAGTTCACATGTCCAGTTTTTGCACATTGCTAAGGATTTGGAAAAAGTACAATTCCAGCTCATTATGGAACTGCAGAAAACCTCCCTCTGCCATCTCACAAATAGTTTATTCGAGTCAGGACTGGAACACATGATCTCTCAAACCAGCCTTGTAATTTATCTCCTGGTGTAAAATCAGTTGTGTATCTAGACCTTTAGATCAATAGAGAGTCTGAGCAGGGCAGTAAAGTTACTGATAGAGGGCAACCCAGATTAAATTAAATCAGGACACATTCAATTAGGTTTAGCAGAGACGTTTGGAGAGAACATGGCATGGAAAAGAGCAGGAGAATTGTGATAACATCACATTGCTGGTGACAGCTAATGTGCACTGTGAGTGTCTTTTAGATCTGTCTACAGAAATATTATTTATTGGTTCCTGATCTGTGTTTTTGGTGTATGTATGGGGTGCAGTAGTAGTACAATTGCATATAAAAGCAAACAGTAATCTAACATTAGTAGAGTTGCTGTATTTAAAACACTTGGTTGTTTCAAAGCCACAAGTTAATGAAGCCTGTCAAACAGTTTAGCCTTTCTCAAGCATAAAGCCCTGAGGAATATTACAGAATTATTTTATCTGAAACCCTAAAACTACATGCAGTATATAATATTTAAAAATAAATGAACAGAACAAAACGTAGCAATTGAAGTGTTTGTTTGAGCAGAAGAATGGAGTTTAGCCAAGAGTTTTTTCCTGACATGAGAGCATGTGACAAAATTGCTCCATTGGCACTGGGAGTGATTCTAACCAGAAGAATTCCTGGTCCCTTTATCCCATTTACAATTGTGCACTGCCTGCTATGAATTCTGATTTGATTAAAAAACGTCATATCATACTAATTTCAAGTATTCAGGATTGGAAAGAGAGAAACAATACTAACAGATGATGATTCTCCTTTTTTCAGTTTATTTGGGTTTAGATTTTTTTAGTTAGTGTGTTGGGGGTTTTTGTACTTGAATAGTAAAGCTTGGATTGGTTTAGAAGAAACGTTGAGGTCACAGGTAATTCTATTCCTTTATGTAAAGGAGGTTACAAAACTTTACTCACTACCCTGCAATGAGAATCAAATACATTTCTTCAGTAGCTTCAAAAGGTTTTTGAAATGTCCTTAGTATTTTCAAACAAAACTATCATAATACACATTTATTTGTTCTCATTCACTACTACCTATGACCTCTCCAGCTATCTGTATTTTGTATGATTATTATAAACTGTGGCATCCTGACTATGCTTTTCACTTTAAGTTTAAAAAAAAGCTTCTGCTTCCTCAGCTGCTGCATGACTAAAGTTGCAAACAGGTGTAACCCTTGCTAAAAATTGTGTTTCTTTTTAAAAAGATTGCCATATTTTCTCTTTTTTTTTGGGTGGACGTTTTTTCAAGATTGAATAGTTACTTTATCATGTAGAGGTAGTTATGTCACTCCATAGTGGTATCAAAATGCAGCAAGGCCACAATAAGTTTTAAGGACAGTAACATACCACTGTCCCAGCATCCTCCAAAGCACAGTTGGCTCTGTCACAAGGTTTTCCCTTGATTTTTTCAAGCCTTGTAAACTAAGCCATTATATTATGTTATCTTGTGTTTAAAGCCATTGAGTCATCAGCATGGGATATTCAGTGGAGTTAAATACCAGCTCACTGGTGGACTGAAATTTGGGAGTTTGGCCTTCCAGCCTGGTCTGAGTTGCAGTTCCAGGAGTACTTGCCACTTCAGTCTCCCTACACATACTGATGTGTTTTCTCTTTTTACTCTCTGACACCCTTATTGCTGCCTGGTGGGAATGGTAAGGCAGTCTTACCCTTGGTGGCATGCTGTGACAGGTGAGCTAGACATTGGATAATGATGCTAAATAAATACTGTCATGGAGTTCCATGCCAATTATTGTCAACCCCATCTGTTTTTCTGAAGAATGATTTCTGTAATAGTTAAAGGTAAAAATCAAAATCTAAAAGAATTAGGGTGATGTAAATAATCCCCTTTCATCCTCTTTACTGCTGGAAGGGAGAGCTCTGATCCTGTCCTCCAGCTGCTGTCAGCTGGAAATGGTGATACAATCTATATTTCACGTATTAGCATCCTATATATAACAGTTAACCCTTGGTATGTTGCTAAGACTCTCTTGAGCCTCTTGTTTCCATGACAGGTTTATCAGCCCTTGTTTTTTAACCAACCCCTTGGAATACAATTAATGCAGATGAGCAGTAAGCTACATCTATAAACTCTGCAGACAGTAAGAACAGGAAGCTTGGGCATTGGATTTTCATTTCAGAAGTTTTATTCTGCAAATAGGAATGCACTAAGATTCTTCTTTTTTTGCAGGGTAATTTTTAAGCAACTTGTTTAGAGATTTTCAAAGTACAGGTTAAACATTTGTAAGATTCTTCATTATCTACAGAATTTTTGTTTGGAGCCTCACTGCCCTGTGCAACATGTGAAAATATTGAAAAATTGGCTGGACGTTTTTAAATCATTAGTTCAATGGAGAAAAAAAACTGATGTCTGAAGTGTACGCTGGTCACAGCTAGAAAGCAGCTCCATGTGGTAAGTGTAAGTGTGAAATGAATAAGAACAGATGAATGAAAATAATGGAGGAGTTTTGCAGCAGCATTGGGTTTAAATTTATTCTGGGTACAAAATATGTAATTAGAAGTACTGTAATCTTTTTTGCTATAATTACATTATTAATATTAGAGGATAATTAGTGCTAAAGAGCATTCCCTTTTATTCATTTCTTACTGCATGCTTTTTAGAATACTGCATTTAAAATGTGTAATCCATAGTATACTAACTTCAATGTGTTTTTCATGAGCTGAAAACAAGGAAGGACATTCTTCTTGCTTCTGAAGCCAAAAGGGGTCTTGCATTATATGTTTTCTCCTGAGCATTGCCTTTTTTGGTGGGTCTGTATGTACACAATTCTGTAGTGACTCCAAGGTAAGGAATTGCCAATGTTCTGAAATGTAGTGAGGTCCCCTGCGAATCCTGCTCACCTAGGAGATGTACCTTTTTGGTACCATCTCTATTATCAGCAGAAGAGAAGATTGAACTTTCAAAGTGAAATCTCCTTATCCTGTATTCGTCATTTGAATTGGAACACTTGTCCTGGTTGTACAATTCTATAAAACAAAATTATTCATGACAACTGAGTTTTCTACTGAAGTGCTATAGTCAGAGAATTTAGACCCAGATACCTGGGAGTTCTACATGCTTCACTGCTGATGGCATCTACAGCAACTCCTTTTGAAAATATGCCAGACTGGAAGTTATGGCATTAAATATTTTAAATACTAGGAGGTTTAAACTAATTTAGAAGTACTTTAAATTATGCAGTGTCTCAGTTTAAAAGAAACCATATGTCTGTCAAGGAAAGTGAGGAACACTTCTGGACTAGGAAGGGGGCCTCTCCCCAAAAACCACCACAACCTTTGAAATTAAGAGACTATAATCAGAAAATGTATAGAAAAAGGATAGCAATTCTTTACTACAAATAATATATGTATAACCAAAACCAGAACAGAACAAAACACCATAACCAAAACTTTCAAACAAATCAAGTCCTATCTCTGCCCCTTTGGTGCAGTTATATTTAGAGACAGCAGGAGGCGAGGCAAAGACAGGGTGAGGCACTGGCTCCAAAACCTTACGTGGGAATGGCAGCCACAGGGATGGGACGGAACTTGTCCGATGGGTAGTGCAAGGACTGTCTTCTACCATCCTTTGTCCAAAAAAGTATTGCAGGGGTGGGGAAGCAACTCCTCTGCAGATGACGTTGGCCGCTCGAGGAGTGTGCAGCAAATCCAGGCAGCGGTGACTGCTGTCCCAGAAGAATGGCACAGAGTGCAAGGAAACTGGGGGATAAGGCAGAAAATCCTCTTCTAGTGCTTCCACCAGCCAGCAAACAGTGGCTGCTTAGGTGCCAGCCAGAGGAGAGAAGTGTGCCAGCACCAGGAAAACCTCTCTCTCCCCGCCACCTCCACAAGTCCTCTCCCCAGCCATCACATTGGAATGCTTTTTTTAGGCTTTAGGCAGTTAACTGACTCTGGGAGCAGATAGTGGCAAGCTGGCCCTCAACAGACCATCTTGTCCTGGCTCTCTTAAATCCCAAAACACTGTGTTGGTAAGGGAGAGAAAAAAATTCCATGAAGGATTTTGAAACCTTAATGTGCAGTCACATTATTCAATATATTACTTTCAATTAGGTTATATTGTATTAATATAGTAGTGTAATTACTACAAAGGAGTTGGTAACTGATGCATCTTAGTAGAAGAAAAAATAAGCAGACTGGTTAAAGCATCAAGAGGAAAAATGTGCTTGTTGCTGTTTAGAAAAAAAGTACATATTAGAAGAATATAATTTTTTGAATTCAGAAACTAATGTGCTTTACTTACTACCTTGCATGATAGCGTTAAAAATTTACATATGACTTTTTTTTTTTTTAAGAACAGAGCTGGAATTTACGCTCTTCTTTGTTACTATTTTCTGGGCATGTCTGACAGCTGAGCTCTTAGCTTGACCATAAGATTTAGAAGTCTGACAAAGAATGAGAATGATTAATCTCTCAACCCCAAATTAAAGTCTTTCTGACATTTTGATGTAATACTTTACACCTCAGTAAGTGAGTGTTGAGTGGAGGCACTGACATCTGGCACTACAAAGACTAAAATATTCATGCATATTAAAAATACAGAATGTAAGAAATACTGCTCTCTGCCCACATTCATTGCTAGGAGTTAAGGCAAATATATTAATCGTATCTTTGGTATCCCTTTATACCTTCATTCAGTTGCCCAAAACTAAGGATATGACATGCAGCTTTTGAGCAAGTTTTCATCTTTCATTGCTTTGAATCCTGATCTTGTTGGAAAAAGAAGACAGAAAATGTCCATTTAAGATTGCCAGTGTTCATCCTGTATGCAATTCTCTTCAAGAGTAATCTTTTAAAAGAAGGAGAAAGATAATAAGTTTCCATTCTTTATTGTTTTAAAGTAATTATTGCAATCACTTTTCTCTCTCTTGGTAAATTGGAAAATCTCCCACAATGTAATGATTAGATGGAGCCAATAACCATTAGCATGTCCACGCCTCAGAAAAAGTCATATACAGAGGAATTGTAACAATCTGAAGAAGGCCCAGCTTCTTTCAAAAAGTAGCTGTTGCACAAAGGAAAACCTATTCTTTCTATTGTGTTCTGTTTTCTTATTTCTGTGCACCATCTAGTTTATCTTTGAAAATAAAAAGCCAATATTTGTTCTCTATCTTTACTTTTGAACAGGTGGTGGAACAAGCACATCAATGTACAGCAAAAACCGTACTAGAGCTATAATTTCTACTACCTATTGTTTCACTGCTCCAGTAGAAATCTTTTGTGAATATTTCTGTAACGTGATAATAGTTTTGCTTTTGGCAGCTCTTGTACTGCCTTTGAAGTGCTTTACTATTTAGTATGCATGTGGGAAGTAGCTTGAGAAAAGTGGAAGAGAGGGAAAGACAGTGTTTTCTCCTCACTTATGAATCTGTGTTTTTAGCTAATTGAGACAACAGACAAAGCCTGTGATCCACAAAGACAAAACACATTCATTTAAAATTGTATTTCAAATATAAAGAAAATAACAATTTTTGTTTGTTTTTTATTTCAAAAAGTTGTATTTCTTTGCCATATCTGTGATTGAAAAGAGAGGCAATAATTACTTTTTGATTTGTAGGATCAGTAGTATTGCTTTTTATAAAACTGATATTTCATTTCTGGGTTTTGATTTCAGTTATCTGATGGGTTTGTGTAAATGGCAGGTTTTAGAATGAATTATATGTGAATGACTTAGATATACAAAAGAAATGGATGAATTCAGCTGTATTGAATATTTCTCATGTACTTCAACTCAGTCACTGCCCAGTCAGTTGTTTTGTGAAATTTTTTAACTTTTAACCATGAATAAAAAGGTATCTTTTTTTGTCTTATTATTAAGCATTTACAGAGTTATAAAAAGGAAACAGTGGAAGATAAATTCAGTTACTTTGGAAAAGTGTGTTTTCCAGCTTTTTCTGGTTTTGTCTAAGATAATTTTCCTCCCAGTAGCTAGTATAGGACTATATTTTGGTTTTGTGCTGGAACCAGCTTTGATAATTCATAAATGTTTTAATTATTGCTGAGCAGTGCTTACACAGTGAGGGCATTTTCTGCCACTCCTCTCAACCTGCCATTGAGGAGGCTAGGGCTACATGAGGCGTTGGGAGGGGACAAAGCCAGGGCAGCTGATCTCATCTGGCCAAAGGGATATCCCATACCATATGACATCGTGCATTGGTCAGCTGGCAGTGAGCAATTGTTTTTCATTTATATCATAAGTCTGTCTTCGGTTTTATTTCTCTGTTCTTTTTTTTGTTGTTGTTTTCCCTTCCATTTAAATTTTTATTGGCAACATCATCACCATTACTGGAATTATTATTTTAACAATTAAATTGTTCTTATTTCAACCTATGAGTTTTCTCACTTTTACCCAACATGATCAATTTCTTGATACGCTTCCCATCCTATGATGTTTCCTTGAAAACTGGTACCTAGATTTAGTGTTGTTGACATCAAGTTAGACTAAGAGTTAAAAACCAAACAAAAAAATCCTATAGATGTAATTTACTATAATTATGAAAACTGAGAGAACATTTAGAGTCAACCAGACTCTAGATGACTAAATATAAAACTTCTGTATGACTTAAATATGAAAAGATTCCATTCTTATTAGAAAACTAAGAAAAACAATTAATTAATTAATGAGTAGAGTAAAAAAAAATAAGTATCAAAATAAATGACACTTACTAAAGGACAAGAGTGATATCTGTTCTACTACAAATTAAAAAGTAATCAATTCACTCTGTGTTTTTCAATAGAACCTTGATATAATCATAGAAATATATTTGTGATAACCAAGAGCCTCTGTTTTGTCTCTGTGTCTACTCTAAAATTGCTTCTCCCTTGACTTATTCTACATGGACAGGGAAACCAACACTGTTTTCACCTGGAACATCATCTTCATACTCTTACCATATTTTTTTTTCTATGCCAAGTGTCCTCATTAGTTGTTTTATTATTCAAGGAATCATAGAAGTATATCACTATTAGGATTAGGGATTTTTTTGTTTGTTTGCTGTTGTTGTGCTTTGAATTTCTATTGCACCAAGCAGAAAGATTTTCAAGATTTTAAGTAGTAGTTTCTAATACTTTGTGATTTGCAGAGCAGCTCAGAGAGAGAAGTAGGAATAGTAGTAGCAAAGCCTAGATTACAATTAAGAGATTGGCAAAACTAAATAAATAAGATTTTTAAAAAAACAGATTCTAGTGTTACCAGTTGAGATTACAAAGACAGTTTAAAAACATCACTTTTCAACTTCTGATATTTAAGGGCCATAAAAATACATATTTTGGTATACATAATTTTTGCCAGATAATTTTGTAGTGCTCTTCAAATATATGCCAAACTGACTTTCCCAAAGAAGTTTAAATTGTAGCTTAAAATCTTAGCTATTGAAAACTTAAATCAGTACTTGAGAAATAAAATACAATTATTACTAATATTGTTCATGCAGTTCATTATTTAAATTTCTAATTATGCTTCTAAGATGTTTCCAGGAGTAATTGTAGTCACAGCCAGTTATATTGTGAGTAGTATCATCTCTTATGGAAATGGGCTGAAATTCCAGAGGCTGAGTATGATATAAACCTTTTGTTTTATGTTACCTATGATAGTGATTGTCTTTCTGTGATCTGACTTAATGTTATAGAAAATGCTTGAGGTGAGTGGACTGTGAAAGTAATTAAAAAACAAATAAAGAAAAAACCCAAGAGGCTGTATTATTTCCACTGCTGACAATAACTGATATATGTATTTTCATAATTTTCATTAGCTCTCTTTACATTTATTTTATAAGAAGTTGCTGTATTCTTTAAATAGCCTTTTTTATCTAATGTATATTAACTTATTTCCCTTACCCATTCCTTTATAAAGTATGCCTTCTAATTTTTATCACACTTACTGCTCTTGCTTTACAGAATGCAATTCACTGTTCTGCATTCTTGTTATCACTGTTCTAACTATATATATATATATTAGCAGCATATTTACAGTATTCTGTGTTTATATCAATGAATCAGCAAGATAATTGCCCCACTAAAACTCTCTGTACAGCCTCTCTATTGTACAATATTTAGCATATACTGCTAATTTTGTAATTTTCCTCCCATTTAGCATATTTTATTTTTTTCTCATATCTTTTCCTACAGTAGTATTACCTAGTCAGTATTTTCTGAGGTTTATATTTGTTTCTTAGAGCTTTTCCTCTCTAATGGGTATCTTGATGAAGTCTGACTCAAATTATTGTCATATTTATCCAGTAAATAGTGTATCTTTAGTCAAAATGTTAAGTCCTTCAAAATGTTTTCTCCTGATTCTTGAAGAAATTGTGATTTTACCTGAACCTTGCTTACTCCACCTTCTTCCTGTTTAACAGAGCATAGTTAAGACATGGTTGTGCTTTTTATCATCTTTATATTAATGCTGGGCTTTTTGCAGACATTCTTTTGTGCTATTTTTGAAATTTTGGGATTGTAACTTTAAATGGTTATGTGACAAATCATCATGGCTATATATATTGCCATAAATGTAACAACTGTTGATTTCTGTGGCTATGGCTTTAGTTATGCAAGCATTTTTTAGGGTCTTAGTAAGACATGGAGTACTGAGGATGGATTTGCAAAATGTTTTATCTTTTATAAGGCCTTCTTAAACCTTCCTGTTTATAGAAACTCTTACTGTAGAGGGGAAAGGAAGCAATGCAGCTGCTGACATGCTGAAGTAGTCAGTCTGATTAGGGTGAGGGTGTAAGCAGGGCAGCACATGCAGAGGTATTCCAAGCAGCAGTGATTTTGTGGCTGAATGTTTTAGTGAGAGCTCCTCCTTCCACTCTCCTTTGACTCTTGACCTTCCATCAGTGTTACCCTCTATGTGCTCTCCTCCAGCTGCACTGTGAATCCTGGCTGGATTGGATGCATGCCATGTATCTCACCTTACTCTGTTCTTTGCTACAACGTAAGAGGGCTCTTGAGTTTGTTTAAGAATATTCCTTGGGCTCTCTTGCTAGCAATCAGTGACATATTTCAATTGTAAATACAGTAGAAATAGAGTTCTTATGGAGGAAATAGAAGTCCATTAACATAATCATAAGCCTATTTAATGTCTGCAGCTGTAGTGTCGTCACTAGTCATGAGTCATGGTAGGAAGACCTTTTCTTTTTCTCAGCCTTATCAAGATAAATGTAGAGTTTCTACAGCAGTCATTTAAGCAACCGGGAAGAACTAAATATATTCCATTTGAAGTCAACTGGAAAGCAAAACAGTGATCGAGGCATACCAAGCTGAATGATGGCATAAGATTGTGCCAATAATAGATTAATTGTATTATGAAACACTATGAGACAGTATGCAGAGGACTCAATTTCTGGTTTTTGGGTTTTTTTTGTATTAGATTTTTTTTTTCCTTGGATCACTAATTGACAGTTACAGTATTGCAACATGAACTTGGAAAAGAAATGGTCAACTACAGAAAAAACTTCAGAATGTTTAGTTTATTTTCTGAATAAAAATATAGCATTATGTTGTTATAGTGAATTATAAATGCATAATTGATTTCTAACTGACCATTTTATTTTTTTTTTCTCTTAAAGTTTGGGAAGGTAGCAGCTCTCCTTAGATGGCTATAATATACAACCATCATCAAATCAAATAGATTGGATTGGATTGGATTGGATTGGATTGGATTGGATTGGATTGGATTGGATTGGAAGCAACCTTTAAGATCATCTAGTTCCAAACCCTGGCCATAGGCAGAGATGCTACCCACTAGATCAGATTGCCTGGAGGCCCGATCAAACCTTGTCTTTATCTGTTCCAGGGATGGGGCATCCACAACTTCTCTGGACAACCTGTTCATTGTCTCACTACCCTCTGAGTGAAGAATTACTCCTAATATTTAGTTTAAATCTCTTCTCATTTAGTTTAAAACCATTCATCCTTATCCTATCACATATGATGTCTCACATGCTGTACAACACAGAAAGTAAATGTAAAAGTAGATATCTTTCAGTAGTTTGTTAAATGTAAGAAATACAGATGCAGAATCCCCCTATTCATGTTTCCTATAGAGTTAATGTCAAGGATTCAATTATTCCTGTTATTTCCAACAGAATAATATATGAAGAAGTATTTAGTCTTAAAAAAGCAATGAATTATGTTACTACTTAATTTAATGTGACATAGATTGCAGTAGGACAATAAATCATATGCATCTTTAGATGGGCTTTGAAACATTTTATGGCCAAGATCAGAATGTAAATTGAAAAACTGACATACCATTTTAGAATAATGATACAGCTGCAGCAGGGAGCGAGATGGCCAAGGATAAAGAGGCAGCCTCATTTGCCAAGGTAATTGCACCTGTGCTTCTCTCATGGTTTTTGACATTGCAAGAGCAAGGCCTCAGAAAGTAATTTCAGTTTGCTGCCAGTACTTCTCTTCTTGTCTGGGACAGGGATAGTGTAAACCTGGGGTCAAATGTCTTATGAAGTAACTTTTATTATAAAAAAAAATTTTGTGAATAAATTAAGGATTTGTGGTTTACCGAGAGATTGTAGGCAGTAGATAAGAAATATTTTAGGTCTAATTACATAACTCTTTTTTTGTTAATTGTTTTTGTTCCTTTGTTTAAGTGGTTTCTTTCTCACACATTCATTTTGTTTCTCTTTCCTCTTCTCTTGAGGTTAGGTAAATGAGGTTCGTTTTTCCTTTAGGAAATTGTAACTTGGATTTTTGAGAATAGCCTTTAATTCTGTAGCTCACTGTGAATCAGTTGAATGGGTATTAAATAAGAACATTTATTCAGGTCTTTTGTCTTTTTTTTTCAGTCCTAGGAAAATTTTAATCATTGTGTATGTCACCAAACACAATATATGAGATTACTATGGAGCTACGAGCCATTGTAAAAGTACCAATAATGTAAGAGATATTAATGATAATCATTATGTTTAACAAGGTGTCCATGTAAAGGTAATGCGTGTACAATTTTATTTGCCTTGGAGAATAGTTTAAATGCAGATGAGCAACACAACCAACTCACATTTGAAATATATAAGTGGAGTTGCACTATATTCAGACTTAGGAGAAGATATCAATATGGCATGGCTGTTAGTATCTAATTTAGCAGGCTAAATTACCTCACTAATCTCTCTAGGATCTCTTCAAAGTATATGAGAGAACATGTCTTCTCCAGAGAGCAATTCTTCTGCAGAAGCCTAATTTCAGGTGCTGAATTATCCTCTGAAGAAGTTTATTGCTCTCCTTTGAATAAGCCAGGAGCTTGATTAATAACACTAAGGTAAGTATCAAAACAGGAAATCAGAATATGTATGAAAAGTTGACCTAGTTATGGCATATTGGGAGAGTCTGTAATTTTAGGCAAAATGCCCCACATTGTAGTTTTTGTAACTCCAGACTTATTGTTGAAGGGGAAAAAAATGCTTATAATTATATTTACCAAAAGACAAGTATGAAAACTGGCTTCACATAAAGAAAACACAAGAGAGCTTCAGAAAGATGTTGGGCTAAATGTATAGAGGAAGACTAGAAGCAGAGGCTGTAAAAACTCATCAATCCACAAATTCCTGGGTGTTACCCAGATGTATCTTATAAAGCCTAATAGGTCTGCCACCCTCATCCTTGTCTTTCAAAGACAATCTCTGCAAGAGATGCAGAGGTAGCAGCACAGTCATGACCTTCTTGAAGGTAAGTGTCTTTCCTTAGACCCACAAATAGTAACTCATTCAGAGAACTTATCTTGGGAGTTTTACAGCTATTGTGTTGTAAGTAGCAGAAACTGTGGTGTTGATGTGGGGATTTTGTTGCTTTGCCTTCAAATTGCACAATGGTTGCATTATTTGAAGTTAAACATTTTCAGAAAGTCTTTAAATTGATGTAAAAAATATAGGTAATTTTCTGCATGGTGGGTGTTTGTTTGCTGAACACACATAAGGTCATATACATGCAATATATATGCATATATGTACAAGTGAATGAGCTCATAAGGGAAACCTCTCAGGTGAGTTCTGTTTCCAGGCTAGGAAAATCTTTTAAGCAATACTGAGTTTCCAAAAACCAGAATAAGTGTCTTGAGCTTGAGCCAGTTTATGGCCTTGTAGGACCTCTTAAATTGAATTTGATTGAATTTGAGCTAGCTCAACCTTCTGCTTAGACTGCTTCCTAAATTGGAGTAATTGCATTAGAACTGTGAAGAGATTTATTATCCCTTCAGTTCCTCCATCTAATTAATTTTGGTCTAATTGTATCCACCAGACTCAAAAAGATTTAAAAAGAAAAAAAAAAGAGAAAGTAAGTGGAATTACAATTAAGGGGAACCACAATATTAGAGAAGTCTACCTTTGAAGTTTTGTTTGGGATTTTTTTTGTGTTTTTTTTTTCTTTTCAGTGTATGAGAAGGTGATTGGCTTTATGAAAACGTGTAAAATATCACTTAGGCTTTCCTGCCTGTTGTGATTATTTCTGTACTGCAGTCAGAATGTAAGACTACCAGCTTAGTTATGCATATCTGTTCTACCTTTAATTGAGCTGGCCTGGATCATCAGTGATGTCATGGCTTTACAGGTTTCTGCATTGAGTTATTCTTTACTAGACCTTGTATATTAGTTTGTGTATTCACTGCTATTGCTCTTCATAATCATATGATATCACTCCTGTATCAGTGAAGTAATTAGATAAAACCTGCACTGGTGAATTACTGGTATGTTGATTTGATGTGCAGATTTTTAAGGTGTTAAAAGCATATCCTGTTCATTCTCTAAAAAATGGGAAGCTTCTTGAATAAAGTTTGCTTAACACAACAAAGCAGAGATACTGAAGCTAGCTCAGCCTAGTGGGCACTATTTTCAGATGGCACAAGATAATTGCATACAGCTGCCAGTTAGCAGCTAACACAGTACTCCACCTGGGTATGTATTACTCTGTAGTGTAGGTGATTAAATAAAGCAGAAAAGATTAAATCACATTTTCTTCTTTTATATCTATAGGTTTATGTAAGTTCCTAGTGTTCTGTTAAGTGAATACGCTTGAAGTTGAAGTACTGGGAACAATGAAACAAAACATTGTCTACTAATGATATAATTGGTACTATCCTACATTGTTTTACAGGAAGATGGTGTTCTTGATGGCAATGGATCTTTTTGACAGTATTATTTTGGCATGTCTTGTCACAAATAATCAGCTGTGTTTTATAATACAGAAAGTTTTATTTTCCTAATATATATCACAACTTTCCTATTCTCTAACAGTTATAATTTGAGTTAGTATGCTCCAGTGTCTTATCACAATGCTTTAATTTACAATTCTAACATGACCAATGCCAGTAAAATGTTCTAGTATATTATCTGGCAGTAAGTAAAACCTGTCAAAAAATCGATAAAAAGAACAGTGCTTAACAAAAGACATATGCCTCATAAATAATATGTCATGACAACTGGCAGGCCTAGTAACATATTTGAAGAAATATGCTGAAAAAAGTAACCAACCATAAGGAGCTAATGCGTTATTTTTGCTAGAAATCTGCCATAGACTTTTCCTGTCACAATATTATTGCATTTGTGATAAAGCAAAAGGATTTATATTCTGATTTTTCTAGCATACTATAGAAACTTCAATTAGCAATATCATCTCACATTTATTTTTATAAAGGGCAAGTCTGTTACCCTATCACTAATCCCTTTATATATCAGTATTCTGTTAACATTACTCTGCTGTTTTAACCCCAGATCTGGCGCATTGTTTTCCAAAAATACATGATGCAAAAGGTACATTGACATTTTGGCAGATACTTTGGAAATGACAAGTTAATGGATTTGAGAGAAATCTTTATGTTTCACTTGAATTGACAAACTGAATAACTTTCAAATCCCTTGATACTAATGTGGGGATTTTTGCAAGGCTTTTTATTTTTGGGGTTTTTTTGATTATCTCTTTTAAATGAACATGCTGGAAATATTTGTAGTTAAGGAGCATATTTTCTTTAGTGTAGCACATGATGGTGAAGTGTAATATTACAATAATAGCATCAAAATGCCACACCACCACCACCCCCTATCAGAAAAAGTCACCCAAAAAATGCACAATCTTGTCTCCCGAAAACAAGATATAAAGGTATGGTGAAACATGGAAGACTTTGAATATGAAGGCCAAATATTTATACAGAATATGGAGAACACATAGTATAGGGCAATAGGTTATAACACAGTATAAAACAGCAGTAATATAATAAGAAAATAGAATTACAAAGGAAAGCAATTTCTCGAAATTTCAAACTAATTCAAAATTAGAAATTTAGTTAGCATGGCCAAGGGGTATGAGTGAAAGCAGGAAGAGACATGGTGCAGCATTTGCAGTGGCAGGAAGGGGAATGGATCATGACATTGGTGATTGCAAAGAATTTTTGTGCTTTATTCTTTGTGTTTATTTTTGTGTCAACTTTGCACTTAGCTGAAAAATGTTAGTGTTCCATGTGTTCCCTGATGCAAAGAAAGTGTAGAGAAAGCTGTAATGTAACAATATGAGAGTTCCTTGGGTACTTATTGGGCTGGTTTATTAAAAGTTCAGTACTTGTCCAATTTATCTGCATTTACTCTATGGGTGGCAGAACAGCTATTATGAAGTATTGTCTTCCAGTATTAGCACTAAAAAAAAATACATGATGTGACACTTGAGTTAAATATGAGGCTTCTCCAATCTTAATACATTCATGGTTTTCCTTTGTTTCATTTGTGATTTTGCTGTACAAAGAATTCAGTGCTTCTATTACTGCTGGTGAAATGAAAGTGTATTATTATCACATCAGCCTTACAGAAGCTGGTATGTGAAATAATGGTAGGAGTGCAACATCACAGCCCTCCTGATGTGTGAGGTGCAGAAGTCGTGTGATTTGGTAATTATTTACCTTTTCTTCTGTGAACAGAGATACTGAATAGGACCAGAAATGATCAAGTGGTGTTGACTACCTGTATCAGAGAGCAGTGTGTCACAATTTAATCAACAAAAGAAATCTGTTCTTTTTAAATAAGAAATTCTCCTTTAAGGATGAGGAACAGTATTTCTGTTATTTAAGAAGAGAGGTAAAATGACCCAGTATATTCATAGGTTGTCCTGGATGCTTTTCAAATGTGTCTGCTTCTGAAGTGATGTCTGATGCTTTTTGTGGATACAGTGGTATTAGATATGATTTTAGTCTTTCTGTATATTTACCCTTGCTCAGCCATCTTGCCATGTAAGAAAAGCCGCCTTTCGTCTTGCATGCAGTAAGCTCCAACAGAAACTTCGAG
>JAWWLZ010000139.1:35833420-35853728 GCA_035041345.1 Poliocrania exsul
TCAGCACGCTTGCAGCAAGCGTGGGTAGTGCCCTTCCCAAATCTTCGTTCGCGAAGCCTAGCCATGATGATGATAGTGAGGATAAATACATATGTAGAGAAAAGACTAGTTTGGATCATGTGAATAAATAAAGAGGATCATCTCAGCACTCTAAGAGTCTGGTCCTCTGTGTCATTTAGGAAAAAAACTCCAAGTAGACAGGAATTTGCAAGGTTTTAGTATATTTCTCTTTTATGAATGAAAAAGTATTTCCAATAAAATATTACCAAGTGTTACTTTGTGGTGTTAGTAGATCCAAGAATGGATTTTGTACTGCTTAGGATTTTCTGCTGTTATGGTTGGAATACAGACATTTTTCCTACTCAAAACACAATTGTCTACAGATCAGATGGAAATGTTCATTGTCTCTTTTGGGGTGGTACTGAGATTAATTATCTTCATTTTGCCTTGTACTAGGCCTCCTTGTGTCTAATGTCACATCTCTTGAATGCTTACTACCATCATCTACTCATGAATACAAGAAGCCTTGCACACTTCTCTGTGGCAGTATTGGAAATCTAAATTAAAATACTCTCTCAGCAAGTGGTGCTGCAGAGGTCAATATGAGGAAGAATACTCTGTCTGCAATTTGGGCAGCACAAAAGATAGCCAAAGAAACAAGCTGCAGAAAACAAAAGAAAATATTAGCACATATTAAAAACCACAAAAATCATATTTAGAAACCTCAAAGCACAGAGTGAAACCATAAAAAGGGATTTATGATATATCGCTTTTAATTCTGATTTGCAGTCTGTTATTATGATATAATCTGTAGTTCTCTTCGGGGAACAGCAAACAGCATCTGGTAGCTCTTTGGATTCCCTCCAAACTCCTTTGAAATAGATGTAAATATAGTAAAGTAGTGTGAAGGATAGGCAGCTGGTGCACGTAGCTGAACAATAAGAAATTCTTGTTTTCCAGGGTACTTTGTTCTTTATATTCTGGTAAAGTTTATTGTAATGAATGCTGAGTTTAAAACTTAAGTAAGCTTCTTATTTCAAGTGCTGAAATACTGTTTTGCAGTGTGAATGTTTTTGCTGCTGTCACTGAAGGTTTCTGTAAATTGGATAACATAAAACTGTGGAGGCAGCTGAGCGTACCAGTCAGTCTTGAGCACTGCGCCAGAGTGACTGAACCATTTTAGGGCTGTGTTTAGGTTCACTGTCTCTTTGAAGTGTCATTTATCCCACAGCATCACAGCCAGGGAAGTCTGTCTGGGGATGAGACATCATAACTGGGAAAGCCCACCACAGCTGGCTGACTTCTGCAGCTACAGCAGCCTCTAAAGCTGATAGCTCAACCTCTACTGACAGAAAATCGGTGTAACCTTTTTGCAGATCACTGTGAGCTGACTCTGTCAATGGCTTAGGCTGATGCAAATGAATTCGCTCCTGAAAATAAAAGAAAACTGTTTGGTTGTGCTTTCACAGTGCAAAATGCAAGCTTACATATGCCATTTTTTAGTTTTGGTTTTGATAGGTGGCCATCAGTGGCTGAGTTTATGTCAACAAACGGTGTTGATAGCACAAACAGATGCTGCTGAGCACCCAGTGTCTAGTTATGTGTGCTCTAGAGGAGTTTACTGTTTAGTGGCTCTAGACTGTTCTCATGGACTGAATGCTCGCTAGCGGTTAGCTAGTAGAAGATCTGGAAAAGCTCAGTTCTGTGAGCCTGGGCAGTTAGTTCTTGTCTCTCTCCAAAAGTCTGTATAGATGAAGCGTAGAAGCCTAAGCAGAGGAATACCACTTTGTAGGTATACACATATACCACATTTTCCTTCCTTGCCTCCCTTGACATTTTAATAAAATATAATCACTTCCTTTGGGAAATTAAATTACAGTTTAATTAACCTAAGTGTTATGAAATGCCTTTTAGTGTCCTGTCCAATTTCTTTAAATTGTGTCATACCTTTAATTATTTCTTACAGAAAGCAGAGAACTTTCATGAAAGTATTGTAAGATGACAATACTTAAATCTGTATAAAAGATTTATTTTCTGCACCATATGGGATTATTTTCCATTTATAGTTATTTACTTTAAAAATATGAATAATGAATAAGTGGTAAGTATGTAAGAAATATAATTATGTATCAAGTAAAGGCTATTTTCCACCCCAAAGACTTCTCATAGAGTTTCTTTTATTTCCCCTTGCAGGTACAGCTTTTTCGTTTTGTTTTGTTTAATGGTTTATTAATAGTTGCCTCACACAGCGATCCTAATTACCATTTATTTGGCTCACTCACTGTGCTGATCTCCAAAGATGCTGAGGCCTATTCAGTGAGTGCCCAGTATTGGAAATAAGTTTCTTCTAATGAAGTCCTTGTACATTCTGATTTGTTTTTACGTTTATAACTTCCAACCTGCATGCTTAGATTATAAATACCATATAATGCAAATTAAAGATTCATGATAAAATCCATGATAAGAAGGACGTATAGGACTTTTCAAGCCTTTTAGTTATATCTCTGTTCTCCAAAAGTCACATTAATCATGAGCATGAATAGAACAGTTAAGCTCTTTATTGCTACATATGTCTTGTGAAAATGCTTATAGTATAGAGAATGTTACATATTCTCTCACAGTGAAGAAATGCATAGAGGTGGTTATTTAATTATGTGAAATGTCTGAACTGAAATAGTGAAAGCTATCAAGAAAGAGCTATATTCTTTCTATATAATGCTTTCATCATTCAGTTGTCTCACAGATTTATAAAGAACTTTCCCATCAGTAGAAGTATTTGATTATTTTTTGGTAGAGTTGGAGTTCCAAGCGTGGCAGGCAAACTAAAGATTTCATGAAGTCAGTCTTTACTTGTAATATGAGAAATAATAACATACTTTATTAGTTAAACCAGACTTTCTTCATCAGCCCCTTAGGGTGTTCTTAAACTAGGAAATGTTTTCTATGTTTACCATACTATTTGCTTGCTCTGAAACGGTTTTTTTCCTCTCTCTTTCATTACATGACAATTAATCTATTAATGGTAGGGTCAAATTATTGAGAACTTTAATCTCCCAGCCTTTGTGATTTGGAGTGTACTGAACAAAAGTGTCACTTTATTGTTTTTAAAAGCAAAGATATACACAATAATTGGGAATGTTTGTCTGTATTTCTTTTTAACATAAAGTCTACTTTAAAGTAATTTAACAGAACACAGATCCCTATTTGACACAAAAGGATTCTTATCAGTGCCTGAATGTGTGAGAACATCCGTATAGCACTCCCTTTATAGAAGAAAAGTGAATAAGCCTTTGAAAAGCGCAGTCGTTATCATGGTCAAAAGTTTAACCTTCCAAAAATAGATGAATGCTATTTGTTGTTTCTTATTAGGGAAACAGAATGACTCTGAATCCCAGCTTGTGGCTTCCACAGTGCTCTTGTAGGAAAAAAAAAGATGTTTTAAATTACATTTTTATTCTTAAAACCCACCCATCCATATCAGAGTGAAAAGTAGACTACTTCACTTTATTGCAGCGGGAAGTTATTTGTTCCTAAAAATCCTTGAAAAATATAATGGAGATCATTAATAAAGGAATTCTATTACAACTCTGCATTCAGAGCATTAGCAGTTAGCCCTAGAAGCTGCTGCATAAGTACCTTTGCTGTACACCCAGTGACCCAAGCAAAACTGGTCCTAAACTATGTCAGAACGTTTTGGGTGGGTACTTCTGTAGGGTTCTTCTTCTTTGAAGTTTCTTGTTTTCATATGATCATAGAATCAGCTGGGTTGGAAGAGACCTCTGAGATTATCAAGTCCAACCCTTGATCCAACCTCACTTTGATTACTAGATCATGGCACTCAATGCCTCATCCTGTCTCATCTTAAAAACCTCTTTGGGCAGGCCATTCCAATGGCTGACCACTCTCTGTGAAGAAGTTTGGTTTGGGTTTTATTTGCTTGTTTCCTACATATAAAGTATGCCTGATGATCATGTGCTATTATGTTATGAATTATGTAACACCTGGCTGAAATGGAAACTAATAAATCTTACCTGTGACAAAAAATAACAATTGCTTATAATTTATGAAATTGTATTTTTGTTTATTGTATGCAAGCAGTATAAGACATGATAGTGAATTATTTTCACCCTTTATTTTAAGTACTGTGAATTTCTGAATCAGGAGCATTTGTGCGTTTTAATGATCTTTACCAGATTTTTAAGTTAGGCGTTTGGGGTTTTTGCAGCCCAGAAAGCCAGCCAAATCCTGTGTTGCATCAAAAGGAATGTGGCCAACAGGTCAAAGGAGGTGGTTCTAACCCTCTACTCTTCTCTTGTGATACCTCACTTGAGGTACTGCATTCAGTTCTGATGTTCACAACATAAGAAGGACATGGAGCTCCTTGTTGGAACAAGTCCAGAGGAGGACCACGAATTGATAAGAGGACTGGAGCATCTCCGCAATCAAAACAGCCTGAGAGAGTTGGGGCTTTTCAGCCTGGAGAAGAGAAGGTTGCATGGAGACCTCACCATAACCTTCCAGTATCTGAAGGGGGACTACAGGAAAGCCAAGAAGGGACTCGTTGTTATGAACTCTAATAATAGGACAAGGAGTGATGGGTACAAACTGAAAGAGGGAAAATTTAGGTTGGGTATTAGGAGTATTTTTTTTTACTGTGAGAGTAGTTAGACACTGAAACAGTTTGCCCAGAGAGGTTGAGGATGCCGCAACCCTGGCACTGCTTAAGGCCATGTTGGATAAGGGAGACACACCTGGGAAGTGTCCCTGCACATGGCAGGGGGAGCTGGGACTAGATGATCTTTGGGGTCCATTCCAACTCCTTAATGTTCTATGACTCTGTGATTCTTTGAGAGTTAACAGCAACATTTTTATTCAGGTTAGCTGAAGGAACTCAGATAATTTAAACAGATTAGTTGATGACATTATTATTAAACTCTTCAAATTCATTATTACAAGTATTGTTTGTCTGTAAATCTTAGTGTTTAAGAGATAAATTTACAAGAGGGATGCTGGTGCCTAAATATCCCTGCAGGCATCTCAATCAAGCATTTTAAATGTCAATGTATTCACACCTCACCTGTCAAGTACTGAGGAGAAAACTTCTTTGGATTTTTAGCTTCAAATTCCATAGCTGTATAAGCTGGAAATTTGTTGCTCCTCAGCATTTGCATGTCTTGCAAAATGTGACCAGTGAAATGAGCTGCAAGGAACCTTTGCACCAGTGGCCTTATTTGTGAAAAGAGTGGAAATGCAGCACGGATGCTCATATCTCTTTTTCCATAATGATATGCAGACAATGTCCTAAAATGAGGTGGTGAGAAAAGAGCTGCCAGAAAGATGGTGTAAAATGATTTTGCTTAAAATATATTGCTGAAATATTTGAGAAACTGGAGTTGCACTTCCTCCCTTTCTCTGAGTTTTGTATTCAGTTTCTCATGTTAAACAATTGACTAGTCCTTTCAGAGGCTTTCATGATAGAGCTGTTATATTTAGAATTAAGTACTTAAATGTCTTTTAAGCCAGAGAGAAGAACTTTTTAACCTAGTGATTAAGGCGGCCCTCTGGGATGGGAAAGTAGCCTTGCAGATTCCTCAATGATGAACATTTTAGTATTCTGAATTAACCATTCATTATAACAGGGTCTTGAACTCAGTTCTCCACCCTCCCAAATGAATAACCTAATCATAGAGCTATGGCAATTCTTTCATGTTCACTGTGATCCAGGAGTTATCTCTGGATTCCTTGTGGTGCCAGAGAGGTGTGCTTTGAGAGTATAAGGATGTATGCAGTGTGTGTTATCACAAGCTGGCTGAGGCAGTCTTCTCAAAGTGGAGAGAAAGTATTCAGATGCCCCTTATTTGAAGGAGTTTTGGCGTTATGCTTTCTGTTATATCATGTGTGCCTTGTAGCTAGTGAGCAACCAGGTAAAACAGCAACTCTGTCAAATGTATTTTGAAAGAATTGGTGCCTCTTAGAATCATTGCTGCTTCTGTCTGCTTAGTTTTCACATGGAAGCTCAGGACCCTGTTTCAGAGAATTTTAAGAGTTAAAAATCAGGATAAAGGCCACCTTCTGCCAGAAGTGAGCTGCCCGAGCCTGTGAAGGGAAAGAACTCAGCTTTCTTGTCAGCCTTTTGTACTGGCTAGTGTGGATGCTGTATGATGAGTGTGCTGGATGTAGTAAACTCCTTTCCTAGACATGCACTAGTTCCTACACATTATCAAAGTGTCATTTATATATATATATATATATATATATATATATATATATATATATGGATAAATTTGTAGTCATGTCTAAAAAATACAGGTACATTTTGCAATAGTTTTTTTTTTTTAAAGAAAAATGGTAATTTAATCTAAACATCTAGTTTTGAAACACCAGGTAAAAAAAGCAACCCTCTCTATATAATTTTCCCTATCATTAAAACCAGCAAATTAGTCATGATAATTGAAAGTGATTTGTATGACATAAGTGTATGCTATTTTGTAAAATAATTGCAGTTCTTGTGCCAAATACTTCTAAATCTGTACTTGATTTTTAATATCTTTTGACAGAAGATTCCTTTTGTCAGCTTTAACAATTAATACTGTAATAGAGCAATCTAGGGACTTCCGTGATTTAGCTCAAACAGTTTATACTCTAATGCATTATAGAATTCTGCATTCAATTACTCTAAGTAGAACTGATAAAATGTCTGTTAAGTTTGTTCAGTATTTCTCAATATAATTTTCGATTTTAAAAGGCTTATGAGTGACTATTGAGTATAAGGCATAATGATTCGAATTTCTAATGTGAGGTATCTGCATCAGGTTGAATATTTGGAGAGAGATTTTAAGGCAAAAATGTGTATTTCTGAAACCTCAAGTAGAGAAAACAGTATTTTGCTTATTTGTACACATTATTTTACTTTGAATGGTCTTACTGTCCTATTTTGAAGCAGGAAGGTGAAATTACTCAGAGAAAAAGAATTTTATCAAATCTGTCCTTATTGCCTGCTACATAGGCCCAAATTTGGGCAAGTTTTAAAATTTTTAATAATAATATTTTTTGCATTCCCAATGATGTTTCAATTCTTTCTAGATAGCTGTATCTGTTTGTCATTTAGCATCATTAACCTTGACCATTCTGTGGTATATTAGGTCAGAATCCTATGGACTAGTAGATTGGAAATGTTGTGATGTCTGCTGAGGCAAACTTAGAATTGAAAATGCGGCACACAAGATTTGTGTTGTAAGTGACATGGGAAAAGGAAGGGAGAAAAACGGGTACAAAATCTGATAAGATGAGGAGATGGGTATGGGGGAAGGAAGCTAAGACTGAATTTTCAAAGGAAAGGCACCAGAACAAAGAGAAATAAAGAATGGAAAGAGAATCTATACAATTCTATCTCGTGATGATCTCTGGGCCAGGTGAGGTATTTTGGAAACAGGGAAATGAAAGCGGGACAAATTTCAGATAAGGAAATGGGCTGATGGCTTTGTGGCGTCATGATTTCACTTACGTTGCTGGAGATTAGATTTGGAAGGTATTGTGACTTAATTCACTTCTCTCCCTTAAAAAATCTGATCCAAAAAGTAGTCATTATGCAATGAAGAATGTTTGCTTGCATTCCAGACAGTAGGAAAGGACGTGTTTTAAGTTCAAGAATAATGCTGCCTCATAAGCAGGGCCACAGTAGACATAGAAAGGAAGAGACAGAAGTGAAATTCCTTTAACTTGATGAAATTCATCATCAGTCCCTCCAGTCTTGCCCTTGTCTCTGTAGCAGTTAGGAACCATTAATATTAGGTATATATTCAAATGTGTGAATGGTACCTTAGTGGCTGATGGCTTCTTTGATTGCAGATGAGGCTGTAAATATATTTATATGACAGAGATAATGGCTACAAGGTGTAGTGCTTTCAGCATGAATTTTAATTTGGTAGAGATAAGATGTCTATTTTCTTATTTGATTTTGCAGTAGAGATACACACTTGAAATTGATTATTTGGAATGTTAATGCTAGGGGAATCTCAAAATAGTTTAAAATAGGAAATAACATCTGTCTGTGTTTATGATTTCCCAGGGGAGGCAACCATCTCTTGCCTAATTTCAGGGGTAAGTTCTAGCAAAATTCCATCAGTAATAGTTATTCGTTGTCTTTAAATTTAATGAGGGCTTTGACAACCAATTTGGCATCTAATCTACAGATACCGAACTTAGCAAATATGGTTCCGTAAAATTTCCTTAAAATAAAGGATATTAGATGGTTGAGTGAGTTCATCTTTCTGCTTCTCTTGGGGATGCTGATTCCTGTGACTCTTACCTGATGGGACGTAAACAATACCTTGATAAACCCATACTGCCATCACCCGGAAGCAAAATTGCACATTCCCTTGCTATGAAGAGTTGTGTGGGAGTTGGACCACTTTCCCTCTCCTCACCTCCTCCCCTGAGCTCAAGTGATGTTATTTTTATTTCTCATGTAGCTGAAGCTATACTTGATAACATTTGTACATTTCAAATGCAGTTTCTGAATTCATATATAAAAAGAAAGATACTATATGTTTGTAAAAATCTAGTTTGCTAATGAAGAGGATTTAACCATAATTGACAATTAAGAACTATTCACGGTGTCACAATACCCTGAATAATGATTCCTGCCAAGACATAGCAATCACCTTCTCTGAATGTTTAGTGTATAGTCTTGTTTCTTAGTTGAGAAAAGTCGGGAATTTTTTTTCTGTAAAGTTTCTTTTCCATAGAAGATGTAGGAATTGCTTCTTTTCGTTATTCCTGTCCATTCATTTTAAGTCTTTGGAAGACATTAATTTTGCAAGTGTTTAAAAGTAGGCCAAAATTGGTGCATCTTGCATTATAAGATCTATTGTAAATATAAATTATGCAAAACTGCTAATTTTAAACTACTTCATCAGACAATTTAATAATATTGCTTTAGTTTGCTGTTTACGGCTTTAGACCGATTCTCTTTTTCTGCATTATTTTTGAGCCCTGAAAACTAGAAACTTTTTATATATGAGCTTTAGAAAATAAGCTGGAATAGTTGGGGTTTTTTAATGTGAAGGAAGCATTTCATAGTTGGCATAATTAACACAATTAACTTGTTAACAAGTTATAGAGTGTTTTTTAAAAGATAAAATGGAAGATATTTTTGCATTTAAAATCAATAAAGATGGGCCAGTATGTCCATGGGCATTAACTGAGGTCCTGGAAGACAATTTAAGGAAAAATTATGGTAAGGATGAAAAAAAAATGAGTCTTTAAAAGAAAACTGTATCAGCGTTCCAAAGCATGGAGTACAGGTTTATCAGGGAAGCTGTGAAATACCTACCTTTGGAATTGGTCCTGGGTACCCTGCTCTAGGTGGCCCTGCTTGAGCAGGTCTTTGGACCAGATGACCTGCAGAGGTCCCTTCCAACCTCAACCATTTTGTGACTCTCTGATAACCATATATTGAGTCTATAGTGTTTATAGGCTTAGATTTTTGACTGGATAAGGTCCTTGGAAGTGGAAAAGAGGTGCAAAACCCACCATGTTTCTTTTTTTTTATTATTATTTTTAATGATCCAGGTTAACCAATATTCATGGTTTTTATTTCCTTTTGCAAGAAATCAGAGCACATGTGAATTTAATTCCACATAAGGAATTAATCTCTCTGAGATTATTAATCTGATATAATTAATCTACTCTGAGTAGTCTTGATTTTCTCAGTGTTTTGCAAGTGAAATAAATACAACTGCAGCCAGATCATGACATAATTTGGAAAAGAGTTTACTTTACAATTTTTTTATTTGGCGGAATTGCATAGCTCAAGAGAATGTTAATGGGATATATAATCTATCACTGTGAAATAACCAGTGTAAATAAGGTCACCATGATTAGTGATCAGACTTTTTTTGGCATTCCAGTGGGTCAGTGAATACCTTTATGAAATGAGATTGGTCCCAATCCAGTCATAGAGTTTCAATGTGATTTTTACCTCAGGAAATGTCAGCTTTTGCTCACAGTTTCCACCAACAGATCAATGACTTGTACAGTCAATCTGTTTGAGAGAGGAGTTACAGGTTCTGGTGCTGTATCTGTATATAGTTAGTTGTTTTAGGGTCAGCAGATTAGATGTCTTTGGGTTTTGTTCGCTTTTAGAAATGTGTGTTACTAATTTTAAGTAAATATGTGTACTTTTTAATGGTGCCTTATCTTAATTTTTTCTACTATAAGAAATCGATATGAAACAATTTAGTTGCAACTTTATTGCTAACAGGGTTTAATTGCACGCACAAAGCTAATTTGTATTCTGAACCTTCTCTGCTTTTTCTTCTGCTCTTTTAAAGACTTTTGCAGATTTTCAATTTTATTTAAGTTTTAATAATTAGATCCTGTCAAAAATCTTCAGTCAGTAAACTCTTGAATTAGCAAAAGTCAAGACTGTGCATGGCAAAATATCTTAATTACAGGGTGTAAATGAACATGATTTTCCTGAGAATTTTCCTTGGAGATTGGTTTAAAAAAAAAAATTCCATATGTACTATGAGACTGATGAAGTAATATATACTGTGAAGGTTGATGTGAGGCATAATGATATGGCAATTTACTGGATCAAATCTCTGTGGCTTTTCCCACACTGTCTATTAATTCATCAACAGAGAAGATGCAAATTTAATTTTGCTTGCCAGAGTCTGAAGTACCATCTTGTACTGCTTTCCTGCTACCAACTATTCTAGACAATAAAATTGTGATATTTCCTAAATATTTATAGCAATGAAAGACTATAATTTACAGGTTAGGAGTAGATAGTTTTTATTTTGGATAGGGACATAAGCATATGAAGAATGGTTGTTTTTAAACAAAATGTTCATGAAAAATTAAACTCATTTTGCATTTAGTTTATTCATCCCAGGTAAGAGATTAAAAATCTAGAGGTTTGTGAGTTTGAAAAATGATGTTTAAAAGCTCATTAAAGAGTACTAAATAATGTATCCTTCCCTCCAGACAGTATGTATAACCTTCTGTAAGCAAATATACTCACTACTGGCAGTTGCTTCATTGCTTGTCATGTGATGGAGCCATTGATTCTTCCACTAATACTTTCATCCTAGTTTGGACAACTCTGCTGTGCTCATTGAAGTAGTCACCTTCATGTCTTAAGAAACAGTTATACAGAGACATCATTAATAGTTGTAAGATTCTTCCATGCAGGCATAATAGACAGGTGATTTGGTGGAGGGGACTTTATTGCAATATGTTCTCCATCTAATTTATTGGTAATTGCAACTTACCTTAGGACTTTTCAGAATATAGTTGAGTAGAACAAATAAAAGCAAGGTAATTGTTCTCTTGTGTATGGTAAGTATGAAATGTTTTTAAACGCTGTGCTGCTGGTTCCACAAACATGTATTGTCCAAGATAATGGATTTCATTGTTTTGGACTGTGCAGAAAGAATTTTAAAGTTCGATGGAAGCTCCTCTATTAAATCTTTCTCCTCATACTCCATATTAGCATGCATGCCTACTTCCTTGGTCTGTCTGGTCTCTCTTTTTCATCCTTGATTTTCAGAGATCCTAGACTGACTTTATTTCCACTAAAAACTTCTAAAATTATCACAATAAAATGTTTGATAACCATATTAAAGACAGTACCTCCAATATTACTTTATATTTCTTTTACATGGTTTGTACCAAATCTTGCGCAGTATATGTGTGTTGGCCAACAAAACCTTGTTCCTAAGTTGATTCAGGCCTGTGTAGAAGCATACAGTTAAACATTGCTTTGGCCACTTCCTTTTAAAACAAAATTGTCATTAAACTGGGTATGCCATAAAGTTCCATAACATCCAGGACAGTGATTTGATTTTTTTCAACATCCATGCCATTCCATTTTGTGCCAATAAAAACTTACCTTCATACCTATAATCATAGAATGGCTTGGGTTGGAAGGGACCTTAAACATCATGTAGTTCCAACACCCTGTTTTGCACAGGGATACCTTTCATTAGATCCAGTTTCTCAGGGTTCCAGCCAGCCAGGCCTTGAACACTTTGAAGGATGGGGCATGCACAGCTTCTCTGAGCAACCTGTTCCTGTGCCTCACCAATCTCACAGTAAAGAATTTCTTTCTAATATCTAATCTAAACCTACCCTCTTCCAGTTTGAATCCATTCCCTCTTGTCCTGTTACTACATTCTCTTGTGTACAGTTCCTCTCTAGATTTCTTACAGGCTCCTTTTAGGTAATGGAAGGCCACAATTAGGTCACTGGAGTAGAGGGAGAGAATCACCCCCTTCAAGGCAGAGGCATGGCTCGCCATGCTTCTTTTGATGCAGCCCAGGATGCACTTGGCTTTCTGGGCTGTGAGTGCACTTTGCCAGCTCATGTCCAGCCTCACAACCACCAGCACCCCCAAGTCCTTCTTGTCAAGGCTGCTCTCCATCCATTCATTCCCCAGCCTGTATTGATGCTTGAGATTGCCCTAACCCAAGTGCAGCACTTTGCACTTGGCCTTCTTAAACCTTAGGAAGTTCACATTGGCCTACTAATCAAGCCAGGTCCCTCTAGATGACATCCTATCTTTCAGTTATGTTGACCACACCATTCAGCTTGGTGTCATGTTTAAATTTGATGATGGTGACTTGATCCCTTTGTCTATGTCATTAATGAAGTTATTAGGTAACACTTACCTCAGTACAGACCCCTAAGAGACACCACTTGTCACTAATGTCCATTGGGCCTCTGTGCCATTGACCACTACCCTCTGGATGCAACCATCCAGCCAGTTCTGTATCTGTCTAACAGTCCACCCGTTGAATCCATCCGTCTCCAATTTAGAGAGAAGGATGTTGTGGGCAGCTGTCAAAACCTTACAGAAATCCAGATAAATGACATCTGTAACCTTTCTCTTTTCCATTGATGTAGTTACTCCATCGTAAGATGCCACTGGGTTGGTCAGGCAGGACTCACCCTTGGTGGAGCTGTGCTGGCTGTCTCAAATCACCTCCCTGTCCTCCATGTGCCTTGGCATAGTTTCCAGGAGGATCCGTTATGTGATCTTCCCAAGCACAGAGGTGAGGCTGACGGGTCGATAGTTACCAGGGTCCTACTTGCTCCCCTTTTTAAAGATGAATACAGTGTTTCCTTTTTTCCAGTCACCTAGAACTTCATCTGACTGCCATGGCTTTTCAAGTATCATGGAGAATGGGTTGGCAACTCTATCAGCAAATTCTCAGAATTGGTATGCATGTCATTGGGTCCCATAGACTTATGTACATTCAGGTTCTTCAGGTGATCATGAACCTGATTTTTACTTACAGTGGGAAGAACTTTGCTTCCCCATTCCTGTCCTGCTGTCTGTCCACTTAAGAGGTGTGAGAAGAGAGGCTGCCATTGAAGACTGAGGCAAAGAAGTTGTGCAGTACCTCAGCTTTCCCCTCATCCATTTCTACCAGTCTTGTTTATCAGGGTGAGGTACACCTTCTTTGACCTTTCTTTCCTGGATCACATACCTGGAGAAGTCGTGCCTTGTGATCCTTACCAGGTTCCAATTCGAGCTTCACCCCACTCCCTGCACAACCAGATTTCATGTCTGTAAGAGTCCAGGTTATCTGTCCTTGTTTCCACTGCTTGTTTATTTGATTTTTTTTCCCCTTACTTTGACCAGCCATTCCCTACTCAGCCATGCCAGTCTCTTGCCTTCCTTGCCTGATTTCCTGCCTGTGGAGATTGCGAACTGCTGCACTCTGTGGAAGACCTCCTTAAAGTTCTGCCATCTCTTTCTCACCCCCTTGTCCCTGAGGGCAGTCTCCCAGGGGATCTTGGTGACTGTCTCCTTGACGTGCTGGAATTTGGGTTTCCTAAGGTTAAGGGGCCTAACTTTAACCCTTACCTGACCCATATCCCTCAGGACTGCAAACTCCACAAATGTGCAGTCACCTCAGCCCAGGCTGTCTCTAATCTTGATGTGTCTAATTAGCTTGATTATATTAGTGACTACTCATGCTTTCTAGAAGTCTCTTGGATTGTGTACAGCTCATTGTGTTATTTTTTCCAGCAGATGCTCTGGTGATTGAACTCCCCCAGCATGAAAAGAGCCTGCAAGCATGATAGCTTCTGCAAATGGAGTGGGAAAGCTTCATCAAAATAGGCTGCCCTTGATCAGGCAGTCTGTAGTAGATACCAACTACTAGGTTCTCTTTTTTTGCCTTGATCCCTGATTCTTACCCACAGGCTTTTGACCTCCTCAGGCTGTTCTTCAGAGACAATTCTTCACACTCAATCCAACTCTTGATGTAGAGGGCAACCTCTCCATCTCTCCTTCCTCCCCTGTCTCTTCTGAACAGCCTGTAGCCATTGATAGCCCCACTCCAGTCATGGAAGTCATCCTACCAAGTTTCAGTAATGACAACAAGGTTGTAACTTTCTAACAGCACAGTGGCTTCCAGCTCCTCCTGTTGGTTGTCCATGCTGCGTGTTTTGGTGTTAAGACACCTCTGCTGGGCTGTTGGCCATCTTGCCTTCTTAGAGGAACACCCCTTAATTCCTTCGAGATATTTCCCTGTTGTTTCCTTGTTGGTTTCTGTTACCTCAGGAGTCCTGGATTTATCACCATAAGACTGCAAGGGTACTTCAGTGTGGCTGGAACAGTTCAGAGTCACTGGCAGAGGACCCTCACTAGTATGCTGTCCCACAATCCTTTGTGTCTCATCTCACAGCTTGCTGGAGACAAACCTGATATTATCCTGCTTTCCCCCCACATTTAGTTTAAAGCTCTACCAGTGGACCTCATTAGCTCCCAAGCAAAGATTCTCCTCCTTTGCTGAGAAAGGTGAGTCTGATGCCAGCATGCCTGGTGCTTCCTAGGCCATTCCATTGTCAAAAAACTCCAAAATTTTGGTGGTGACACCAGAGTAGAATATAATTTGTGCCCCAGGTTCTCTTACCAGTCATCCCTAAGACCTAAAGTCCTTTTTGATCATCCTCGGACTATGTGTTTCCACTTCATTGCCTGCTGTGTAGAAGATTAGTAAGGGGTAGTAGTGAAAGTTTCCTGGTGACTTAGTTAACCCAGGCCCCAGGGAGGCAGCAGTTCTCCCTGGGTAGAACCCAGTTGGTATATTGGGCCCTTTGCTCACCCTAGAACAGGATTGCCCACTGTGAAAGGCATAGGTACTCCCTACAGCCGGAAACATGGATGGTCACATGTGTTTTTGGGAGCTCTATCTGGGTCACTACATCCTTTTTGGCAAATGTGGATGACTTGGCTCCCTGTTGAGTGGATACTATAGCAGAGCTCCTGCCGAGAGGACAGTGACACAGATTGAGCTCTGGAGCCAGTACGGTATCCACAACCTGCCTGCACAAACTGCTTACAGGAACTGCCACATGCTCAGTTGCTCACACTCCCTGGGAATGGTTTCTGGGTGAGGATGGATGCATCCCTGCTGGCACCACTCACACTCCTGTCTGCTGGGTCAGAGCTACCTCCAGGTCTTGACTCTACCACTTTCTGCTCAGGAGTGGGGGGTTGGGGTGCCTCTCTCTGTTTCACTGTCGAAATCTTGCTGGGCAGGACAGCTCACATCCCTCCCTTGGCAGGATCCTCAGCTCCAGAGCATTTTTGTCTCTGCAGAATATCTGAGAGTCTTCACAAAAGAAGGCTTATTTATATAATAAATATACCAATTGTGATGCGCTCAACGTTTTTGGGATAAAAGGAGGAAATCATACCTACCTGCCAAAACATGTAAGTCTTTATACACAGAGCTTAAGTAAATTACAGCAGTTCAAGTCTATAACAACATGGCAGGAAACGTTAATCCACCTCTCTGTGTAGTACTCTGTCTTGTGGCTGCTGTTATTGGGCTATATTATTATTCAGATTTTCAGTATAGTGTATAGGAGTGAAATAAGGTTTATTTATGCCATCAAGGCAGATTACTCATAATTTTTATTATTTATTTGTGACTTAAGTTGCAGCTCATATTGTATGATATTTATGATTCAGTCATTATAGATCTGAAAAAAGCTATGGTCATTTTCTTCAAGAGTTTGCTCATTTCTTTGAAAAGATAAGGCTTTTATTTTAAGTCCTCCATGTGGGGATAGTCTTGCAACTATTGAGCTTTGGAAAGAGAAAGTCAAGGCCATGCAGAATGAAGGAATCAAAAGTCCTTGAGAAAAACTTAGTCTTCTTTGCCTAACTAGGACATAGGAATCTCTGGGAATTGCCAGTTGCAAGTATCTTCTGCGAGTAAAGTTCCTTTTTATTGCAATAGAGTGGAAAATAAAGCCTATAGACAGGGCATTGAAGTGAACTTCATTCCAGATAGTTTAAATTATTTTATTATTACTCTCGTATTGGAGTTGAAGAAAAGACTAACTAAAAAGTGAGAGCCCACACATATGGACAATCATCTCCTAATCAATGTCAGAAGCAGGGGAGAATGAAAAGCAAGACAGGTTATTGTGGTAGTGGAAATAGGATGAGTAATGGCTGAATTACTATTGAGAGATGCAGATTATGCTATGGGGGATCAGGCTGCGGAAGACAGAGAAGCAGCTGTGAGATAAACTCCTCTTTATATTACTTTTATGTATACACAACCACAGTGCAGCTGCATTGTGGAATTTTTTTAATGTATAACCTCCAGGCTGTAAATACAAAAATAGTCTTATCATGAAAACTAAGTCTGAAGGATAAAATCATCTTTAAAAGAAGTGTTCATCTTGCAGTATGTAGCTTTTCATTGATAAGAAATTGTAATTAACTAATTTAAAGTGTACACTAGAATAAAATGGTAAAATGGATATCGAAATTATGAGAACTTCTGCTCTCAACAGTTACCAAAGCACAGCTGCACACAGTTCACCTACTGAGTGCCTTGTGTCTTTTTTGTGATTTCATCGTAACTATTTTTGATCTACCTTTCAAGCTGACCCTTTTGTGGAGCTGTATGTTTAATGTACATTTGTAGGCATTTCACAAGTGGCTTACTTTGTCACTGGAATCTGTGCTACTGTTCTAATACGTGTGTTTTTGTGTTGTGTCCACAACTGTGAACTACTTGTTTTTGAAAGGCTTCATGTTAATAAAACAAAGCAGAATACAGGCTAAGCAATTGAATATTCTACTAAGAAGCACTTTGTGGTGGTGGGAATTGTGGGGGTTTTTTTAATTGGAAGAGGAGTGCTGAATAAAAGATGCATCTCTGTTTCTTAGAGGTGCTTTGGACTGTCATCTCCAGATGTTGTCTTTCAAGAGCCTTGACTTCCAGCTTCTCAATGTCAGGCTTCAGCATTACAGCAGGCTCAGTCTTTGTTTGCACTCAGTCGTTTCTTGAGGCCTTATTGGTCTTGTTTTGCTCCTGGTGGTCCATTTGGACTCCATTCTGCTAAGAAACACACCATTTAAAAAGCAAAATGGGATATATCCCTGTTGCTCTGCTCCTGACATTTATCCAGTTCCCTATCATCAACTCCTGAGTAAATGGATGTTGAGAGTTAATGGCCATGCTGGTAGGAAACATGTTATTCCTGTACAGTGGAGCTGTTAAGTGCAGAAAGCTCTTGATTATTCTGTCACAGATTCCCAGACAGAGAATGTCTGCTACTTGTCCAGCTTCTGGTAAAAGATGGGTACTGTAATTTGCAGAGAGGGTTCTGATTATAAATAGCACTCTTGTATCAAAATCAAATTCATAACCTGTGACAGGGTATCCTGAAAACTCCCATAAGTTTGAGATAAACAACTGAAGTTTTTAAATCAAAATACTCCAAAATGCAAAACTTAGAAATTCCACAATATTTATTGAAAGCCATCATTTATTTTCATTACATAAAATCTTAGATAGAATGGTGTGGATCATTCAGGAATGTGACAGTTGAGGATAGAAGTATTTTCTCATGAGAGTATAGTAAAGCAGTCGGAGAAGGAAATAAGGCACCTGCAGAATTCTGATAAAGAAAATTGTATATATTGATGATTGTAAGTCTGTGGAAAGAGCTTGTCTAATCTATCTCAACAGCCACTAAAGCAGCTGAACTCATTATTGAAAGGTTGACCTATCTGCTGTACAGCCTATTCAGTTCTCTGTCTTTCAGGAATGGCTTTTAAAGGATCATGGATGTGTTCCATATCATATGCTTCAGTCTCAGCATCACTGGGTTTTTGCTACAGCAATTATGACCAAAAGACCTAAACCAAAAAAATTTAAGTGCAATTTATCTCCTTCTGTGAAATTCTTCAGACACTATTAAAAAAAAAATAAAATTGCTGCCCTGACACTAATGACTCATTCACTGTTTATATTTGCTCTGTCTATAGTTCTTATTGCGACTACTAGTGCATGTTATTTACACTAATGTACATGCAAGTAACAATATCAGTATTTTGGTGTTTGAAGCTGGTAAGTTTTTGGTTTAAAATATACTAGAAGTTGTTTCAGTTAGATCAAATTCTGTCAGCTAGATATCATGCATCTTCTCTTGTTATTTATTTATCTTCTTAGGTATAAGCACATGGGAATTTAATCAATCTCAGACAGGATCATGACATCCAGGTCTTATCTGGGAATCATATGAATTAAATTAAGACATTTGGAATGACTGTTTCAACTCTAGAATCTCCTTGACTAAATATATTTCGATTTTATTTTTCATATTCCAGTGTAAGCAGTATGATGTACAACATCAGAACAGAGCTGAACAAAATTTATTTGAAAGGTTAAAATGGTTCATTTTGACCACCTGACCTCACAGCGCCCTGTTTTGGTTTTTTTTTTTTCCCCATTTCAAGCAATCTGGAATTTCTTTTATTTCGGGCAATGAATGGAGAAAAGAAATGGTTGCCATGTTTGCATGCATGGCTGTCTATATTTTCACACCACATCAGTTGGGGATGGGCATGTCAGGAGTAGGAATAAGAGTTTCTAGGTCAACGACAGAATAATCTCAATTAGAAATAACATTCCTGTAATGTTCTATTCTGTACTGTCATCACATGTAGGGCATATTCTTTTCTCCTCCCTCCTCCCCCTCTCCCCACTCCCCCCCTTTGCTTTCTGGAGCATCCACTGCATTTGGACTTCACTGTGGAACCTGATCTGCTCACTACTTATATCATTGTATTACAGATGTGAATAATGCTTGTGAGCAGTGGGGAATTGCTGAGGGTATCCCTTCACTTTCTGTTGCACAATTAGCTACTAGGCCCTGGTATGGCTGGAATTAGACAGAGCATGAGTTCTGAGACCTTAGCATGTCCAGGGAACTGTATACTGCTGCATGATTTTACCATGCTTGCAATAACAATACACTGTGCCCTGTTTACACTATATCAAATTAAACTTAAAAATCTATGACACAGTGAAGGAATATCTTATTTAACCTGTCTATTTAGGCAAAAGCACATACACAGAAATTAAATATGGACACATAATGCAAACTGGTAGTGCATTTAATATTTATTATAGTCAAAAAGTATATTTATGACTGCTTGCTATTCTAGAAATACACATTTTTTGCAGCAGCAGTATTCACACTTTATTATCTTTCTTCTCCAAGACTTTTTACAAGGGCAATTTATGTCAGGAGAAGGGTTAATGGCTTTACAGTGACAGTGGGTAGGTTTAGATGAGGTATTAGGAGGAAATTTCTTTCTTTGCGGGTGGTTAGGTACTCAAACAGGTTGCCCAGAGAAATTGTGGATGCCCCATTTGTGGAAGTGTTCAAGACTACTTGGGTGGTGTTTTGAGCAGCCTGGTCTAGTGGAAGATGTCCCTGCCCATGGCAGGGGAGTTGAAACTAGATGATCTTTAAGATCCCTTTTAACACAAATTGTTCTATGGTCTTAGAAAGGTCATGTACTTGTCTCAGTGTGTAAGATTTTAATAACACAAGAAAGCTATCATGCTTCAGTTTTAAAATGCAGTGGTGCATCATCTATTCTTGCAGAACTGTAATGTGTATTTCATAGTTCCATAAGCATTGATCATGTATAGATTTTTGTTACTTTACAGTTTCATTTACATCCCTGTAACAAAATCTACCAACACTGAATGTTTATAACAAGTAATTCACCATAAACAAAGGTCAGACATAACTTGAAAAATATTTATATACATTATGTATATTACATATGCATATGTCTGCACAGGCATCTTGTGCTGCTTATAAGCTTTAGACACTCAGAGTTGTTCACGACAGTTTGGAGGAAGAGCAAGTGGACAGGACAAGATCTGCTACACAACTACACTACACAATAGTCCTAGCTGCTAAGCCATTTATATGGCTCCTGTATAAAAGCTACGAATCCACT
>JAWWLZ010000139.1:35858886-35871838 GCA_035041345.1 Poliocrania exsul
TTTTCATGCAGTCAGTTAACTGTACTTCGCAGATATAAAAGGGTTTTAGTATTTTTCATGATTTTTAAGTGTTAATTTTAAAACAGAGAAATTGGATGATGGAATGTGACAGCTGGTATTTGACTGTGTTATGTTAACACTTTGTCCAAGCAGTGGTTTTATTACATGTAATACCCAAATTATTAACACTTTCCATGAATGGTGGCCAACTGTCACAGAGTGGCCAGCATCTTCACTATTAAGTTCATGGTCTCCAAAACAAGACATCTCAATGAATAACACCAGATGCGAAATGATGCTTAGGATATGATGACTGCAGAAATGTAGTCTAGTTGGTAAGGAACAAAAGCCATTATGACAGGGATCATTTTAATGGTTCTCACTTATGAAAAGCTATGTTCCCTGGCCCAAAGTTACTCCAAAGGACTTTTAGAAGAGTTAGTATAGGTATAGCTTCTCATCTTTCATAGGCTGCATTCTGGTCTGTCAGATTATTACCCTTTTAAAAGCAACAAATTGTGTCATTTGTTTTTATGTAGTGCCTGATTTAGTAATATCTCTGGTATCTAGACCTTTTTGATCGATGACAGGTTGTTTCTATACTGACTTGACTTACATGCAGTGCAAATGATTTTTCTTCATGATTTTCCCTTCCCTTGTTGGTTTTATTTTTGCCTTCTGCTCCCATTTTTTATGACTGAGATGTATTTTGGCAACCATATTCTGTCATGTCTGATCTTCCTTTTGCTTTTTAGTAGATAGTACTGCTTGCCTGTAGCCTTATATTTTCCTCGAAGAAATACTGCTCTTTATGGCATTTGTTTTCAGGTATGTTCATTTAATTGAGTACATTACGGTCTGAGCAGTATGGTGTTTCTCTTGTAAATGATTCGTGTTGGGTCCAGAAGTCAGGTGCCTGTGTGGTTTTACCAGAGGTGCTTTGAAGAAGCCTCTAGGTTGCTGTAAACTCAGGTGCATCACGAGCCACAGAAAATTGACTTCCATCTATTGTTCCCCTCATTTATTTCCCCCCAGGTTTTACACATTTCTCAGGTACTAAGTTAAACAACCAATTTGAGCAGATGATCTCCTATGGGCCCTGCTGGGTGTTGGGTTTGTATTACAGATCCCCATGTGCATGGATGGCTCTTGGTCCTCAAGAACAGCTTTCTGGAGAGAAGTTGTGACCTTTTCTTAGTTTCTAGGTCACAAGGATGTGTGTTTCTAGGTCCTGTGGTGGTGGTTGGGTGGCTGCAGGTGTTGACTTTTTAGCTGAGTTTATGATGTTCTTACTTCACATTATGTAACAATTAATTAATGCAGTCATAATTGTGCTAAGTATTAATTAGCATTATGTAACGATCCCACTTAGTGATTTATATTTCTGGGGATAATGTATCTCCAAATTTCTGGTGAGTTATGTATTTTTTAAAGGTACTCCCATGCCTTTTGAACTTGAGAAGGTGAGTAATATTTTTGGTGTAGGACCAGCCAGAGCAGCAAGTGCCCAGCTGTAGGGATGGGCCAGTCCTTAGGGTTAGGTGGCACAGTTGAGCCAGGCCACCAGCACACAGGTGTGAGGGTCTGGCACGGGGAACCAACCAGGATGAGATGCAGCCTGGATAGCCAGGCAGGAACAGGGGGATGAGCAGACAACCTGTGGCTTGGGTCAGGCTCACAGGCCTATGGATGGACCCAGTTTGGCATCAGCAGTCACTCGAGTAAGGTATGGGTCTCCCCAGTGAGACCCTAGAGGGGGAGATGCTGCAGTCTGACAAGATTATTGTATTCAAAGTACCTTACAAAGTGCAATTTTTAATATATTGATTCATTCTATCAACAGTGAAACATTTAAGGATGACTGTAATGTGATTATTTGCCACCAAGTTACACTTGAGTTGAGGAACTAAGATACAGTGTTTGTGAAAAATATTTCAGTATAGCATTCACAATGATTACATTATGGTTATCTAATTTCTGTTTCAGGAATCACAATTTTTTAGATAATACAAATTCATTGACAGAAAGAAAAAACTATATGGAAATACAAATTCAAATTAAACTCTTCCAAATAGATTTTTTACAGTGAGTTTTCCCTTTCCATATGTGCATTAGCTACAGGCACACAGTGATCGATCCAAGGATAATTCCATCCTTTAAAGAGATATAGAAAATGTTATTGAATGAAAAAGAAGTTACAGCCAGTTGCTGCAGAAATTGAATGAGTCTTGAGTTGAATGAATTGCTTTAGCTGAATTTCTTATTGAATGAATTGCTTAGTTGCACTGCTACAGATATTGATAGTAGACATAGATTAGAGATTATTTTTCATCTCAGAAGAGATTGTTAGCAATAACTGAAGAGGCTTTTGCCCCCTGTAGTATGGGAAGAACTGGGTTATAGCTTCTCTTGAAGCTTTTAATTCCACTTTAGGTGAGGTTAAGGAGAACTATTCTCACTTATAGTGAGAAATGTATGTTGAACTGAAATTGCATAGCAGAAACACTGAAATGAAACTGTTCTTAAATTATTTTGGTATGGTTTTGAATACAGATGATCTGACAGATGACTGTCTGAACACAGACGAATGACAAGTGCTGCCTTAATCAGTACTGAATGGTAGTGAATCCAGAGCAGCTTATGAAAATGAAACTGTGGGCACAGGACTGCTGTATATTTGCATGCCAGGAGGTATGATGGAGGACTTCTCCAAGTCAGGATATGTCCTAGGGGAGCTGTTGCAGTGTCCGAGTGATGCACTTTCTGTAGGATTTGCATGTGCGATGTGGTCTTGATACAGGCAATCAGTGAAAAATATGCCTAACCAAGGGCTATGTCATGCACAGGTTCTCCAGGAAGAGCAGAGTGGCATGAGGCCTTTACTGACAGTACAGTTTGGTTTATCCCTTTTTCATTAGTGTCATGTCCATATGAATAAGATAAAGAGGCATGGGGGGCAGGCAGGAATGCATGAGTCCAGCTGACTGTGTAAAACCCAACAGGCATGCTTAATGTGCATGAAGAAAATTACATCTTACAAAAAAATCAGCAAGATAAAGAGTTATTTCTGTTTTAAGGATAGTGTATGATATCTTATTTGAAGACAAATTGGAAACATAAGGCTTTTTTTCCATATCTTTAGGGATGTGTAACCTTTCCTACTGATCCATAGAACTGAGTATTTGTTTGGGCATCAGCATCTCAATTACTGTTGTATCTTTCTCCCTGGAATTGACAAAGAACGAGGAGAAAACTACTGCCTTGACTATGACACATTGTTGTCCCTAATATATAACTTGAAGCACTCTTATCTTGATTTTAATCCCCTAGTGATTTGTAAATCACTTCATCTTGTTCATTAGGTCTTGTACCAACTATCATCAGCCCATGGAACTCAGGACCCTGATCTCCCTTTTGTGTAGATGCCTGGGAGGAGCATGACATAAACTCCTATGAAATGTAACTACCCCTTAATTAAAAAGACAAATACTTTGTTGTGATGACTGATTATTGAATTTAGTACTAGTTAGGTTCAGAGTGCACTGAAAATGTAATTTTCTATGCTGAATAATACTGTCTCATTGCTTATATTTTTCTCCTCATCTTCTTAGGCTTTGTAAACACATTTTGGCAAAAACTGGAATTTGCTGCTGAGCACAGTTGACAATGTATAATTCTTAACTAGGGTTGTTAGGCGCTGTCCTACTGAAGGATCTATAATAAAACTGTTCTTGATACTGTTGCTGAAACTTTGCCTATGGTAAAAACTTAAGATTGGCTAGTACTCTGAAATTCTGTTTAAAAAGAAATTTTCTGTTCAGCAGATTTGCTTTTAGTATGAATGCAGAGGTGAGGGTGTTTAATTTAGTAGCAGAGCTAGATCCCTTTCTTTTCCTTCTGTTAACATTGTTCATGCTGAGCACAGCTAAGAGTATAACTTCAGTTTATTCACTTTCCTTCACTCTGACTGGGTTTGATAACTCACCTGCAATTAGAGGTTTAAGAGGCTTCAGGGCTCTAAACTCAGGGAGGCACATGTACACAGGTGGCTCTGGGGGTTCAGTTGTTGTTGCTCAGAAGATTACTTGGATGAAAATACTGTCAGAACCTTGTTTCATTTAGAGTTCATGATGACCTGATCAACTTTATGTGACAGGCTTCTTCAAATGACTTTATCCAAGATCTAACAGTACAGATACTGATACCTCTCTTTTGAAGGTACATGTATTGATGACTGTTAATACGGTGATAGATGCTGTAATATAATAAAAAGACCTTACTTTATATCTATCTCTAAATATATATCTGGGATATTTTACTATGTGTTATTGAGCCATTCATATTTCATTGTATGGTCTGTATGTCAAGACACTGTATATCAGAGTGATAATAGGAAAGGTACTGTATATCAGAGTGATAATAGAACATTCACAAGTGAAAATTTGCAGTTAAATTTAAACTGTTGGTGGCATTGAGAATATACTTTGCCAGGCATCATGCTTGTAACTCTGATTTTACAGAATTACATATTTAAATGCAACCTGGAAATGCAGTTCTAGTTGCTAGGTAAAGTTAGGGAGATGTGTGCCTTTCAGTTTTGTTTTTTGTCTGTGAAACATCTAGTATTGAATTTTGCTTCAGTGTGTTTCTGTCCAATGTGCAAGAATCTACCTCCAAATACCGAATATCTCCGAGACTGGTTTTTATTTTGTAACTAGAAATTTTTGTCTTCAGGGTGAAGTAAAGGAATATTGGCTTTTATACCTGTAAGGAGGGGTTGTGTGTGTGAGTAAATAATAGAGGAAAAAAGATAAATTAAAAATGTACCAAAAATAAGCTGCTACTTGGTTTACCTATGATACTTTGATTTCCTATTTATTTTTAGATATTTCTTTCCTTGTATTTTGTGTAGGATGTCATGCAATCAGTACATATTACTTTATCTTCTTGCATAATCACCATGTGTCTGGGTTTTTGAATTGCTGTGTTTATAGTTGTAGACTTTCAAGTCTCCGAAACAGGAGGCATGGAAGGAACTCAGGAGATCTGGATGTAGCTATTACTATGATTTTTGATTGTGGTTATGAATTCTTTAGTTTAAGGTTAGGCATCTTGCTCTGTGAGTTGTTCTAAAGTCACCCAAGAAATGTCTGTGGGCTCTCAGTTTGAATATTATACATGAATATAACTACGCATTTAATTAATTTCCATTTATTTGTGTTTTACATGAAAATTCTGCTTGTGGAAATATGTATACAATTCTCAATAGCCCCTTTAAAATTAGGTTTACTTGAATCTCTGTTTTTCATCTATTGTATGTTCTGGTTTTAATGGTAGTTCTGTGGTTTTGACCTTTATTAACTTCCCTTGTGAACTTTCTTCCTCTGTATACGAGCTAAGTCATAGCTCTCTGATGTTTCACTAATGTCTTTGTACTTGAGACCTCATTAATGTTTAATATTCATAGATGGAAAGTGAAATTTAATGTCTCCATGGATTCTAATATATATTAAACTGACAATTTAATGTATTTCCTTTTTGACTCCTCCCTAGATCTGAGGCATTATAAAGTTCAGGGTTTTTTCAGTATTTAAATATTCAGCTAATAGAAAAAGGGGAATAATAATATTAATCCCTGTAATTGTAACAGTCATCAGTAAAAAGTCAGTTTTTAAAGAACAGCTACTTCATGGTCCTAGTTGCGATAATACTGCGTTTTTTTCTCTGTGTCTACATGGTAGTAATGGCCCTGCTTGTAAAGCGAATTGGTCTTTAAGGGAGCCCTGGAGCTTGACTTCGAGCCATTGAAGCATGGCTGGATATCAGATCTGCTGGGGAACATAAGGATATTGAGTTCAGCCAAGGTAGTGTGAAGGGAATAAGTGTTTTATGTTTATGCATAGAGACTTCACAAAGACAGAAGGGAGACTCTCCTAAGCTCTCAGCCAGAAGGCCTGGTGAAAGCCAGCCTGCAGGCAGACATGGACCTGCTGGGATGAAAGTCTCCACAAGGGCCAGGGTTAGCTGGCACTGGAGCTGTGACCCAGCACGAGGCTGACAGGAAAGTCTGTTGCCTTGAATTTACTGGAAACCTGCCCTCAGAGAGGGGGATTATTGAAAGGGTCTGAAGACCTTGCTCTGCAGCACCTTTTTTCAAGTGTAAGGGCTGTGGATAGTGGAGTAACATTTCTTTATTTGCCATGATTTCTGCAGAATTTAATGGCTCCTTGAGCATAGACTTTGCATGAATCCCTCAGTGCAATGCCACAGGAAGATCTGAAGTACAAGATGTTTAGGTATAGTAACTAACATTAACGTAAACTTAAAAGCTGACATTACTAGGAACTGTGGGTACCAATGAAAATTAGGATGCCTGTATTAATTGATATATGTAAACACAGAATTACTACCTAACTTTGGACATGGGATGAGTTCTAGTTCTTAGAAGACTGAAGGTCTTATTTTAATGAACTGAAATAGTGAACCCACACTACAAGAGAATTATCGTCTTGTATTCTAAGGAAGACTTTTTCAAAAATCTATAAAAATAGTCTGTAGTAAAGATGGATATCAAGTCTTCTGCCAAAAGAACTATGATAATTAATTTTAATGCTCATCTCGGTTTGTTGTTGTGGGTTTTTTGACATGAAAACTTTATGCACAGCTCCAGACCTATCAATTTTTTGTCTATATGCTACAGGAAAAAAAAAAAATAAAAGGTCTGAGAAAAAGTGAAGGTCAGCTCTTTGAAGCTACATTTGAGTTACAGTAGCTTACCCCATTTGATGATGTGTAACCTTCAATTCCTACCAAAAGAGTGGGAGACAAGGAATTGGAAATTAAAACTCAGTGTATCAATCAAAGCTCACTTTCACCTTACTTTAATATGCTAGTCACACATTCTGGTTGTTGATAAAATAGATTTTACTAATCAGAGTACTCCTTTTAGTGAAATATACTGCGATTGCTTCTGTAATTGAAAACTATTGGCATAAAATGGAAAGGTCATTTTAAATAGCATTGGGCAGAGGAGATCGTCAGTTTGTCCAATATCAATGATTTTGGTTCAGAGGAAAAAAATGAGGTCATTGTTTGAATTTGAACCTCTCATAAGTCTTCCCTCCTTCCACTCCTGTTCCTATTTTCCCATTTGGGGATGACTTCCTTTGCATATGTGAATTCTTTAAATACACTCTTACTGCTAGGGGAAAAATGAGGCACAACCAGAAGCATAAGACCTGTTAGATCATTATTGCTGGTAGTTCAGTAATTTTAAGTATATGAATCCTGTTGAACTTTAGTGTCTTTTCAGGTTTAGAACATAATGTAACCTTAACTGCCTTAATTATGTCTAAACCTTTCAATCATTTGTCCGCTTTAATTAAGAGAATTCACTGCTACTTTACAAACTAGTGAGGTTGGGTTGGAAGTATGAAGAATATGAACACACAACATTCATGTTTTATTCTCAGGGAAAAAGCATGTTACAGTAGATTATTTCATCTCTCTTAATTTTAGGGAATGCTAGCCCTCCTGGTACTTGTCTTAGTTCTTTGTCCATTTAGTAATCATGTTCCTTGTTGATTTGGTTGGGGGTTTTAATAAGGAGTTTATTACTTGCTATTCTTAGCCTTTCCCAATTACTAAGAAAGTAATGCTGTTGTCCTTAAAGTTTCATGTACTCCCAGGGTCAGCAACAAGATCTGAGAAGTTGAAAAAATAGGAGTATTTAGTATAGGGGAGAAAATAATTTTCATGCCCGTGAAATGTAGCTGCTGGAAAGGAAATATGTTATTCCTGTCCCTGGTGAAAAGAACAAAGAAATAAAAGGCTTAAATTATGGCAAGTAATGCAGGTTAGATGAAAGGGAGGTTTTCTAATTGCAAGAATAATGAAGTTTTGATGGAGAGGGCCTTGAGTGATTGTGCAATCTCTGCTATTGGAAATGTGCAAGGGCAGATGTGATTTAGGCATACCCAGTCCAGATCTGAGGTGGGGCAATATTATGTCTCAAAGGAAGTTCCAGATATATTTTTATAATTCTGTGACTGATTGTTGAATTTCACACAAAAAAAACCCTTAAAACTTTCTGAAGTAGTCAATTTATTTTCAGCAAAAATGGACATGACAGGGTAGCAACAGGAGCTGACATAATACCTTGGTATTAAGATGTTTCAGTATTAATTTGCCAGTTCTTGCAAGGAACTGGATTCAGTTAAAGGTGAGCAAAATCTATTTTAATTTGTTAAGGAATTCATTATGTTCTTAGGTTATTTTTCCACTGGTAGAAACTAAGAATGAAAACCTGTATCTCACATGAAACATTATGTAAACAGTGCTTTTTTATCAAATCTCCCTCAATTTACCTCATTTTTAGAGAGTTACCTATAAAAAGCATATGCATAGGAATACTTTGACTTAAAAACACTCAGAAGGAGGGAAATTATTGTGGGAATGAGTATTAGATTGAGAAGGAAACAAGCATAGAATTGTCACATGGAGAAAGCATGATGAGACTGAAAAAAACCCCCACAAAAATTAAAATCAATTTATTAATAGTAGGAAAAAGGGTTATAGTGCAGACTGGGGAAAAAAAAAAGCTGTATAAATGCCATCTGACTTTGCATAGGGAAGTGAAACAAAGTCTTAAACTCAGAGCTTAGGAACTGTTTTAAGTGGATGAGCCTCAGACTTCACTCATTATCAACTGTGAAAATGCACAACCAGATGTGCCAAAAATGTTAGTTTCTTTAGTTGCAAAGTTCATCATGCTGGAAATACTACGAAGACCATCTTTGATCTCAGTACACCTGCACTGAGTTCATGCAAAGCACAGAAATTGTCCTGCATCCAAAGACCTTGCAAGAGGTCTCCTTATCAGCTTTGAGCTGTTTTAAGAAAGCTGAAAGAGAATGAAAACCTGTCAGTTGAGTTTAATCAGCTTGCTTTCTGCAGCAGTGTGTGGACTTTGTTTGTAAATCTCTTAGACAATGGAAATTACTATCCAATGCCCACCATAAGAAGAGAATTCTTTGAGAGATCAAGTAATACAGCATATGCTGCAGCATCAGAAGCCTGCTGATAAGAGTTGTCTCTCTCATTTGGCAGATTAGTTTGATTTGAGGTCTTTAGAGTGCAAGATAATAATTCTTTTCCAACATGGGTTCACACTTTAGTTAACTAAACATTGTTGTTTTTTATTTCTTAAATCCAGTGTAACCTAAACTGCAGATTACAAAATCAGTTATTAATGCCAAAAGCTTTAGTATTAGCATGGATCAGCAGGAAACTTCAAAAATACTGTTTAAACAAATCACTGTTTTCCTTCTGCTGTTTCTAAAAATGTGCAGGTAATTGTATAAAATAAAAAGTCACTGTATTTCACCTGTATGCAGAGCTGTTTCATTGTAAGCTAATGTAACTGTAGAGATTATAATTAAAAGCTCATTAAAATACTTGTTAAAAATCTATTGTAACAATTTTTAAAAAATGTACTCATAGAAGGCTTTTAGCTTTTACAAATACTTCGACAGGTCAAGCTAAGTTTTACCATATACTCCAGTCAAAAATACAGAATATGCTATCTCATTGCTACAGAAATTGATGTTTTGTACCAAATTTTTTGTTTGTCTCAAACATTCCAGGTGGCAAATTTGGCTAAAGTTACTTTCTGCATCTGACCCTTCTCTTAAAATGTTTCTATTACAACAGAATGTGCAAACAAAAACCAAAAATCCATTTCTATTGAAAAGATTGGTCAGCTTGGGTTATTTAAGAAAAGCAGTAATAAATGGTAGTTATCTTTTTTCTAATATTACTGTGTCTGCTGGATCAGTGGTTTCAGATTTGCTGCAGTGCTGTTATCAGTTGTATCAGAGAGTTGAACAATGTTACACTCATGAAGCAAATTTTATTTTTATAAATAAGAGTTGCACCAAAGGAGAAGAAGGAAATAGAAAATGCTTCTGGAATTACTGCTGTTCTCATGAAGCAACAAATAAGTTGAATATTACATGTGAGGGATAACTTAACTGTAGTGAACATTCTGTACTGTTTTATAAAATCTGTTATGGAAGAGATAATGCACTTTTAGAAAAAAAATGGGCTTTTATTCAAAAGCAAAATTACTTTAGAAATTATCATAATAAAATGAAATTTTAATCACCATCACATCAAATAGGTATCTCAAAGTGAGAAATATATTCCTACTTAAAACACCTGAGTCAAATATAAAAGCGCTTTATGTGTCCAGTTGGTCCTGTGGCCAGTGCGAAACAGTGTGACATTTCGCACAGTAAAAATCAAAAGACACTTTCCTAGATTTGAGGAAAAACGTGTATGTGAAAAGTCTATAAACAATAAGCACTCTTGTATCTTTATTATATTCATCCTTGCAGTGTTGCACACTGCAGGTAGTCAAAATCTTAATTAGTCCTCAGACTGTAAATAGATGTCTCTCTGGTTTTTGTGGTTTGTTTTTTGGGGCTTTTTTAATTAACTTTTAGAAATTACAAAATTACTAGGAGTCTGATTCTTTGCCATGAACACAGGGTTCTGTTTTGGTTTTGGAGATTTGGTGTTTTGTTGGTTTTGTGGAGAATATTTTGTGTGTGTTTGTTTTTCTGTTTGTAAGGAGAAGAAAGCTGTTTATATAAAAGAACATAGTTAAAATTTTCTATGACTGTGGGGCACGTGATTAAAAACCTCGTAAACCTAACATATAATGAATTCTTTCAGAAGTCACTCAAACCATTGGTTATGTTGTTCATCCGAAGGGTCTTAGATACCTTTTTTGGCTCAAAGACCAATACTGGCAAAAATCCTGCTTAGTCTCTTCAAACCCCATTCATATCTTTTGATGTTAAAAATAATGTTAAAAAAACAGTCATTAAAATATGCAGCATCAGGTATGATATTTAAATTTGCTGAAAATGAAGAGTTGAATATGGATGCAGGCTCTCCTGCAAGCTTATCCTGTTGTGCTGCCAAAGCACTCTTCATTTGAAAGAGAAGACCTGGAGAAGCGTACACTGTCAGCATGCGTTCATTTAGATCTGTCATAGATGCTTGTATTCCTTGAGTTTGGTTGCTTTTCATCAAATTGGAAATAAGTCAAGTGAAAATAAAAGGATTTGGGTTTATATGTTTTAGTTATTGAACAAATCCATCAGGAGCTTTGACCAGAAAGCAGAAAGAGATGGAAGTTGCATGATCTGAGGATTTATTTTTTAAATTATGCCTTCTAGACTCTGTCTCTTGTCCTACAGTCAGTTCATATTGTCCTTTGAGAAGCCAAGGTTCACTCCCAGACCTTGTAGGTCACCTTTGACAACTCATGGTGTTTCACATTCAATTAATATGGAGCCCAAAATCCTCTGAAGTTCTATGTATTTCATTCCCTGTCTGTGGAACTAGTAATACCAACACCGTGCTCCAAAGAGATTGGAGCATATGTCTTCTGGAGAGAAGCTCAGGGAGCCAGGTCTGCTTGGCCTTAACCAGAACAGGTGTTCATATGCATTTTATTAGTGGGTATAAATATTTGTCCATGAGGAGTAAAGAAGACACGGAGCCAGACCTCTTTTAGTGGTGCCGAGGGAGAGGGTAAAATGCAATTGACACTGACTGAAACACAGTAAAATCCATTTAGTAGACATACTGCGATGTGCCCAGGATAGCTACTTGGTGCTATTCATTTTCATTCTGCTGTGTTCTTTGGGGGATTTAGAGTACTTTTGCCTGTGTCACCCAAGTCATTATTATCAGTCAGGAAACACAAATTTTCGATTGCTTCTCCTTTATAGTAATATGAGATGTCAGCATGTAACTCATTGTTGATATGACAAATTAACTGAAATTGCCTTAGTCCTTTCATCGAGTTGAGAATGGATGTTTTGAAGATGTTAGATATTAAATCAGAATTTTTTTGAGAATATTTTCAATAGCTTTTAGGATAGATAAAACAGAATTGTTAAGCTCAGAACTTTCATGGGGGTATCACCTGATGTAGTCAACACAGGAGTCCATGAGCCCTTTTCCTGATAGCTGTAATATACATGTGTTTAAAATTCTGCGTCCTGAATGACAGTGCATACTGCAAGATCTTAATCCATGGATGATGGATGCAAGACAGTGTCTGTGCTAAAGAAGCTGTTCATCTTTTTATGCCAATGTATATTATTAAACATCTGTAATCCTCCATAACTTGACATGATAAATCACAACTTTCCAGCATGCAAATGCATCATTACAGAGTTCTCATTCACCCAATGCTCAAGCACTCATACACTGGGTCAGTAGGAAATTCTGAAGTTTTTAAGACTCATGTTTTAAGTTAGTTTTTTGGCTCCAGTTTTGTGACTTTAAAAACATAACTGTAGTACAGCAATAACAGCTTTTATAGCTGTCTATAAAAAAAATCTCAGTAATGAAATGCTTGGGAGCTTGACATTTTCTAAATAACATTATTAACAACTTTGATTTGGATTTGATGGCATGATGCTACTGGGTAGTCCATGATAATGTAAAATCTAAAAGCACAAAAAGTCTGATGTAAATGTTTCAAAAATGAAATAAACTTGAGTCATTCAGATGTCACAGACTAAATCAAGTGCTGCCCTTTTTTTGATATGCTGGGCTAATTATTTCTACTAATGTAAATGTCAGTGCAATGAACACTTATTTGCTGTGGCATAACAAATAAATGGCACAGGAAATCTGAGCATATGAAGAAATTATCATGTCCCAGAGTCTCTATTACATAGCTTCAATCTAAGGATTTAGAAAAGAATTGGGGTTCATATTTTTAAAAATATTTTAAAAGCATATAAAAATGCAGTAACAATAAAAGGCAATAATTATGTCTTAATGTGTTCTAACTTTTTCCTTATTTTTGAAATATTTTAGATTTCGAGCCTTTACCACCTTCTCTTGGTAGCAAGTAGTAGTTTTC
>JAWWLZ010000139.1:35871938-35885077 GCA_035041345.1 Poliocrania exsul
TAACTTTTTCCTTATTTTTGAAATATTTTAGATTTCGAGCCTTTACCACCTTCTCTTGGTAGCAAGTAGTAGTTTTCCACATTTTACTGAACATAATTTGCTTCATCATCAGTGTCTCCCAACCTAATGAGGATCTATCAAGATCTGCAGTAGTCATTCATTTGAAGTGTGTGGGAGAGTGACACTGCAGGATGAGGTCCCACAAATGTCCCCCTTGTGCTCTTGTCTCTCCGGTTCTATGTGGGGATGTCTCATATGTCTCTGAAGTGCCTCTCTGGTGGGCAACAGTTTTGGCAGGCAGTGGCTGGCCAGCAGCAGTGCAGGACCAATTGGAACTGTCTGAGAATGGCATCAAAAGATGGGTGCCCCAGTGTGCAGGGCAGCTGCTGCTTCCCCTCAAAGTGTGCCAGTGCATGTACTGCAGCCACTGCTCCCTACCTAGAGGGACAGAATCCCAGAGAAGGACCCTGAGAGGAAACAGATAGTTTGGGTGTTCAAAACTATCAGCTGATATTTTTAGTCTGTGTGATGCCTTGCTCCTTCTGTCTTTAGGAAAGATTCATAATGGATCCAAATTACTATCTATGATATTTTATGGTTATGGGAACCTCACAGGTGCTTAAGGACTGTATTGTACCTGTTCACTGTGCATAATACTTGTATGCAGATCTCAGTTCAGATATAGAGTCTTTTTTGTTTTTTAGTCTTAACACTGAAGAGATACAGGAAAGGAGAGCCACAGGGGCAGTGTTCAGAGCTTAAAGCATAAAGGTGTAGAGATGAGATGTGATGCATGGAATTTATACCTTTTCTATAGACCAAGCTGCCTTGAATCAAGCACATCCTTAGAGCAAATAATACTTTGGGTTTTATCTCTAAGATCCTCTGCCAGTCACTGTATGAGAATGGATTTTGCTTGACTATGGAAGTGAGAGAGCACTTGACTTCAGATTTGGGTGCCATGGTGCTGATTTCAGTTTGATGGTCTTGTGCTAAAATGTAGCATAATCAGAAAAAGGGGAAATCTTTTAAAATGAATAGTTTTCATGACTGATCCAGCTACAGGAGAGAAAGCTTCATGAGGATGTCTGTCTTCATATATTTGTGATAATACTAGAAGAGAAATTTGGGTAATGAAGATATTGTGATTTTGCAGCTGATTTATAATAAATATATGGTCATATATCTGGTGACACCACTCTTTAAAAAGTCATCCTTAATTTTATTCTGATAAAAGAATGAATTTAATTGCCCAGTGTGTTCTGATTTTTTTTGGTCTTGTTATTGGTCAGAGCTTAGAGTCCTGAGAGTGATCAGTATTAACAAGGTAGAAAAAAGAGTCATGAATTACCTGTTTTACACAACATTGTTTACAAATACCATACAGAATCTTTTATTCCAAGAACAAAGAGGAATCAAAAAAAGTTGTTTTTATACTTCTTTTGAAACATCCCTAGAGTTGTCCAAGCTCAGTACTTATTTATGCCTTTATTTCCCATGTGCATCTTTTCCTGTGTGTGAATAAGTGCTTATATTCTAAGTAAGATTATTTTCTAAAATTTGTTAAACAATTGGAAGTGATTATGCTGATTGACATATGATATTTTGTTAGTGCAGTATTCAGTTGTATATGGATGTTTAGTAAAATAACCCTAGAGCTAGTGAGCAAAGCTTCAGTCTCAAAGTGAATCTGTAATTTTATCTTCTTTAAAACAAAACAAAACAAAAAAAAAAAAGGAAAGAAAAAGGAAGATGCATTTCCATTGCTATATCCTCTTCCCTTGAAACAGTCACCTCTAATTGTCTGCCTCCACAGAGTGAAATTAAAATTAAATGAATTATTCAATGAAGGTACTTGTCTCTGAGTTGGAGCTTTCAAATGTCACAGCAGAGAAGCTTTTTTTCCGTCTCTGAGGGATGTAATAGTCTGTGACTGAGTTTTCGGTAATTGTGCTATTTTTGGAGCTTATCATATTCTCTGTAATTGTACCAGATGTTGAGTCTTCTCTGGAGGAGAAAAGTCTTCTGAGTCTATGTAGTAGTGCATCAGTCTTCCATCCCAAAAGGTTTGAGGTAATGTGAAAATGAAATAGTAAGGCAGTTGCTGTATGTAATGTTCCTGTAGATAGGTAATTTCTTTTGGACTGAAACACTTAAAAATGTGCAACACAAAGGTGCATACTACATGTTAAAAATGGTTGGATGATACATTGTTGTAGGATTTTTGACAGTGAGTCAAAATCTAAGACTTTGTATGCTGTTATTTGCTATTATAATAGTTCTGAAATTATGAAAATAATTTTTGAGTTCAAGAGGCTGTAAAGGCATACTGCACTGTGTACGGGTGACTTACAGACATGTTTTGGAGGCGAAAATCCTGAGTATGTTCGGGCTCATCAGCTGAGCTTGTTTCTCATCTCTATATCAGCTCATGGTTAAATGTGTATTCAGCAAAAATTCGGAATCAGGATCCATTGGCACACTCTATAATGTGATGTCATACTCACCTACTCAGAACTTATCTTTCTGAGATGGACTGTACAGGTTTATGGGCTTTCTTTTCTGTCCTTACAAGTAGAAACACTTGGATATTATTATCTATTATTATACCAGAGAGTCAACCTCTGTATAATTAAACCTGAGCTCATTCTAGTTTGATGCAAAATAGAAAATAGTTTAAATTTTCAATGTATCCAAAAAGATGGAGAGTTTTAATTTTTTTCCTTCCTTCTCAGCTAGAAATGCTTTAGAAATGGAAGCTCTTCCTGTCATTATCATCTGGAAAAAAAGAGTCATGTGAGCATACTTGATGTTTTACAATGGAACTTTTTAGCAGTTTTAAACGTTCCAGAAACTGTGTTTTCAAGTCTTTCAAAATGCAATTGGTTTACCCTTAGGCAGAAGTGTTTTTGTATCTTGCTAAACAATATAGCAACAACAGCAACAACAATTTTTTTTAAAAAAAAACCCCTTTCAGTTGCTGACAAGGGACATATTTAGTGGAGAAACCAAAGGCAGTTCTGATTTCTTCAGACCTATACAATTTGCACAGCAAAACTCTTGCTCTTTCCAGAGAGTTTGGCTGTGAAACTCGACATCCCATCCTAAGCCCTGTTTCATGCTCACTGCAGAAGTAAAACTAGCGTGTACACAGGGTGAATTTCATGAAGTCCAGTCCAGTCCCTCTAAGGGTCTCAATGTTCAGTCCTCATTGAGACTATGCTGTCTGAATACTAGTCTTAAGAAGTGATATGCAAGAGCATTATATTTAATTCCCCTTACATTATAAGGGTGTTAGAGCTGAAAAATCATCGTGGTATGATGTGAGGGAGTTAAGGGATTTATTACCAAAAAAGCCCAACTATCCAAACAAAACTCAGTTCTTAAACAGGGACTTACGATGGCACTAACACTATGGTTTTTGATTTGTTCTTGTCTTATGTCCTCTTAGGGCAATGTTACCCTTCCAAAATATAAGCCACAGAAAGATTTCTGTTAGCTTTTTGTGTATCGTGTGATATTTGGATTTATATTTATCCTTTTACTAACTTTCATGGCTATATTTATATTACTATATTATGCTTGCAAGAAGGCCTGCTGGTACATGAGACTTGTAAAAGTTATCAGGTAAAGTAACTACGTGTAATTAATATTTTTTAGAGTAATGGCATCAAAATGCAAATAGACAACAGGAAATCAGCTCTAAAATGTACTACTCAGCTTTCTTTCAGTGTTCTGCAAACTTACCATTAAATCACCAATAAATCACTATTTTTAGAGATAGAAGCTAGCATAGAAATAAAGGGTCACAAAAGTAAAGTTTATCCTGCTTCTGATAGTTTTGATAGTCTTGATTTTTTGAGACCAAGTGATTCACACCAGCTGTACCCATACTGACAAGAGCTAGAAGTTTAATTGAAGTGAATCTGGCTGGCGCTGACTTTTAAAGAGCCATCTAGTGCCTCAGAGTAGATGGTTTTTGGAATTTGGACTCAAGAATCATGACTAATGCTCTTGCAGACTGTGTTCTACCTTATGCTTCTTACTTTAAAAAACAGGCAATTTCATATTACTATTAGATCATTAGCATTTTTTGAACTCAAGAATTACTGGATTTAGTAAGTTCATTTTAAGGACATGAAAGGTTAGATATTTTGAGAACCTGAAATATTTTTATCAGGATATATTAAGTTCTTTGGTTCTTGCAGGTGTGCATCTCTGACCTGTACGATGTTAAAATAGAAAACCAGAGTGTTTTCTTGGAATATGTCTGCAAAAGTTTTAATAGAAGGGTAAACTCAGACTGGATTGCATTTTGATATTGTGTAACATAAGTTACCTGTAATATTAAGACTAAAAAATGTAGGTCGTGCAAGCAGAATGTTATGGATTTTTTTTAGTATCTTAGGGATTTATTGGCGAGCACTGAGCTCACAACACTTTGTCTTGAATATCCAACATTGTCAGCTAACCCAAAACAGATTTTCAGCATGAATCTTTGTCAGCCAGGACTTCTAGCATCTTTTGCTTGAAGGTAACCAGTAATGCCTGGTATTCCTGACTTCTTGCTTAGAAATTCAAAAGCCTTAGAACCTCAGTTTTAAGGATGGCTTAGCTACCAGATCTGCATCATGTAGCTTGGCAAATATTTGTCTGGCCTAAAAAGAGAAACCTAACTGAACATATTGGGACAATTTCACTTGGAGCCTTTGTGTGTCGTCCAGTTTTGTAGTTTTGAACCCAGTAGTGTAAAATCAGAAAGGGAAGATGGGTGAGTCCAACATTTGGTGGGTTTTCAAACAATACATGAAGTGCAAAGCATCACTGTTATATATGCATAAAATTTTTGTAGAGCTTTTAATATTTCCTGTTAGAAGGATGATCAGATGTTGCATCCCTGGAAGAATCTTTGGGGTGTGTTTTCACATAACTTCGATAACAGCATTTGTAACATGCATTATGTATATGCCCTTTGTACTGAACATCTTGCTGATTCAAACCTTCTGATTCAATCATCTTTGCTTTTCAAAATTTGGTCCACTTCCTTTACCACATTTTTCTGTAAATTAAGCATTTAGAAAGAGGCTAACTTTATTTGAAACCTTCTGAAGCTTTGTACTACTTCCTACAGATCTGCATTTCATGTACTTCTAATGAGACTTTTCAATTCTTAGTTTTCATAAAAATACTAGCATTTGACAGACACAATGATGCAAAAAAAAAAAACAAACAACAAACTAAAAAGCTCTAGAAAGATAATTTTGCATAGAAGCAAAATGCAGTTCTTAGCTTTGCCCAAGAATTTAGAGTCTGGAAAGGGGAAGTCAACTCACCAGCTACATGTATGGAGGTTTTATGCTGGGTATTTTGTATTGGTGGTAGTGCGGGTTTAGGTTTTTTCCCCTTATTGCTTATCTTGAAGAAAAATCTAAAGGATTTGAAAGTGTTTAGAGGACCTCTTTGCTCTGTGCCTTTGATACAGGCCTTTGACCTTGTGTGAATAGCAATAATGCAGTAGTAGCTATTAAAAATATTTTAAAAAAATATTAAAGGGGACCATTGAAAGGTACAGAGTAACTATAACTCCAATTTTGCACAAGTGATAGTTTACGGAAAAAATCAAGGTGTATTTCATTGTTGGAAGATGAAACATTTTTGAAACCTGTTCAGTTTTAGTGGTGTTTTTGACTTCCATGAGCTTCTTGCCAAGCAGTCATGTCAGAACACTGCTGGAAAGAGAAATGCTAAGCACGAGTTCTTTGATATATTTCAATTAAGTATTTGTCAAGAACTAAATTCACTGTTTTCTCACACTGTTTAGAAAACTGGCTTCCTTTACCACAGTAAAACTTCAATATTTGCATTGAATAAGCTGAATGTTTTATTTGCTTGTGCCAGGAGAGTTCCTCTGTAATAATGCAAAACACATGTATGTATATATTTATTTGTTCATTTCTTTACTGTTTTCACAGACACTTCCATTGGGGCTGGGAGATGGACAGCTCTTTACCTGGACTGATGGCTTGAAAAGGAAGGACTGGCATGATTATGAAAGCATTCAGAAAGATGCTATGCGTTCAGGTATACATGAGTTGAGAACAAATTAAAGTGGTTTACTCATTGTTTATCTATATGGTTATTTTTTCTTTTAAGTCATCTAAAAGGCATTCCTAGCAACCTCTTTTTTTTTTTTTTAATTGCAATATCACAGGGGCATAATGTTCTGAAATAAGGGGTTGGATGAAGCATAAATACCTTGTCTCTGAAAAGAGCCAGGTGATAATAAAAATTACGTGTTTCATGCTAATTACTGTATAATGATTTTGCAGTGGGCAAAAATGCTATAAACAAAATATTTGTCATGTTGAAATCGCTTGTTGGATGGTGACCAAACAGGAACAAATTGTTGGTTTCCAAAGGGACATTTAACTAAAGCCATGTTGCCGTTAAATCCATGAATAATACCTGAGTTCAGTGAGCTCAGTAGCTATAACTGCCAAGAATATCTAAGTTTATCTTAGAAGAAAACTTTTGACACTTTTGGCCTTGTCACACTCCAATCCTAAATGCTAAAGCTACTTCACTTCATTCTGACAGTCTAAAATTATTTGAAAATAGGAGAAAATTGTATTTGCAGATACACTGAAGGACACTTTGTTATAATGAGTAATGTAATTTTAATGTACCTTCATGTGCTGCATGCCATAATTGCAAAGGATGGTTTATGTTCCTCTTTCTGTCATTAGAGTGTTCAGATTTGAATTCTTCTTTTGTAATATAATGTACAACTATTCAACATAAGATGAATTAAATTACAAGAGAGGAAGGGAAACAGCAGTTGAATTGCAGCTTAATCAGTGTTTGAAAGTTGTTATTTTACAAAGGCCATCTACTATTGTAAAATAAATTATGCTGTCTTGTTCCCACTCTCTTGAGACAGCAAACGTCTCCCCCAAAATACCTCTATAGCTGAATCTAGCTAACAAATTCATAAGACTTAGTAAGTACTTAATTTTGCAGTAAGTACAAGGAAAACAAGTAAAATATTGCAAATGTAGGTCAATTTTGTAAGCTGCTTTTCCCTTTTTCTATTGTCTTTTTCTCCCCCATGTGCTTAGCTTAGGAGGTAAAAAAGGTGAGGAGGAGTAGGAGGAAGTTGTTTTAGGCAACCTAAAAGTTATCAGATAAATAAGTATTCTGTTCCACATTTCTAAATGTAAAATGATAAATATCTAAGTGAGAATGTACAAAATAGAAGCAACGTGTGTGTAGAAACTCACACATATGTAGGCAATACTCTGTTTTCTAGTTAGAATGGACTTTTTGGAGGAATTTGCACCAATGCTTTGGCAATGTACTTTTAATTCTGACTTATTTATCTTTCTAAATAAAAATATGTATTTATTTTACTGAGTTTGTTGAGTTTTATGTTTTAAGAAACATACTTTAAATTATTTTTGTCATTTTTCAATAGATTAAAATAACTTCTAATGCTCTCTTTTTTTTGGAAAATCACCATATAGTAATAAAATACAAAGCTAGATTATCTCAGTGCACTATTTTGGGGCATACCATGTAATTTCTCTTCCAAACAACAAAGCAAAATATAGTTGAAATGAATTTATAGTTAAAAATCTATCTGAAAGCAGGAAATAACACCAGAGAAAACATTTCTCGGGACATTTCAGGGAAGGCAGTCAATGCTCATTGCATAGAAAAGAAGAAAGGATTGGAGTATTTCTTTTAATTCAGTCTAGCTGCTTATCTGTAAAGCTTACAACTTCCTAAGCACTCGGAACATGTTTTTCATATTTTCTAATTATGGAGAGGTACTAGTTTCTCCTGACTATTTCTTCGGTTTCACAGCCGAATATTTTGATCCCTTTTCATTTCATGAAATTGAAATCTATGTTCCTGAATTTGCATGTTCTCTCCTCTTAAAGCCAAGGAGTAAAGCCATTTGCTTTATGAATATACTACTTATCAGTACAGAACAAATGTGATGAAATTAAGATGATGTCATTCATTCAACCCAATCACTTCCATTTTTCTTTGAATGTTATTCTGTCATTAGCTCAAAATCAGTGACTGAAATATAGGAAAAGGAATGCAAACATTTACCTTAAAAGGAAGTAATTTCTAAATAAACATAGATAGTTTAGAAGGAAATAAAAGGAAAAAACAAAGTTTAATTGCTTCCATTTTCTGAAGTGAGCCATTAAGTCAATCAGATATTACAATGGAGGGAGAAGGAACAAAATAAGCTAATCAGAAAAACTGACTTTATTGGAGTTGATATGTCATGCCATCTTTTTTGACAAGAAATCAGCATTTAAAATAAGAGCTTTTACTATTGATTTATTTTCCTTTGGGAATACAACTGATGACATGCCTTGATGAAGAATATGCTTAATTTGCATTAAAAATATGAGAACTGTAAACAAATGCAAATCTTACATCTGTCAATTTTTGTTTCAGTAAGCAATAAACAATGTCTTAAGTATGTATTGGAAGAGTGCTCTTGCACTGAAGTTCAGAGTTGTGAGTGCACCCTGCATAAACACAGCTTGCATAGCAATAACCTAGGTAGCTGCTGGGGTGCATTATTAGTCCAGCTCCAGCAACACTGATTGTATCTTGGCAGTGTAAATCTACCTGCATCTCTAGATAGACTGGACAACCTGCATGCTGAAGCCCCTAATATTGCCATTAGTCAGCTACTCTAGTTGTCACTTCTTCATTTCATCAGAGATTTTCCTACTTCCCTTCAGTTGTCTGGGGAGGACCCTGAGGACTTCTCTACCAATATGTTCATTTCAGCCTCTTTGGCACCAGCAGCCACTGGTTTTCCAAACTTTATGAACTAGGAATTCGAGATCCCTGAATGCTCCCATGAGGGATGAGATTCACAGGAGAGAGCCATGAAAGCCTAAGGCAGTAATTCAGAAGTATCCACGAGAAGAAATTATGTTGGTTTTACCTCTGTCTTTATGTCCTGGATAGTAAAACTAAAAGTCCTCAAGAATTGGTCAGTGTCATTGTTCTACATTTCTGAAAGTTATTTTATCTATTTCACTCAAAAAATTCTCAGCTCTACCATCAGTTCCAAGTAGTAATTCCAGTAATTATGAATTATAGCCCTTTTCAGGTAAAAGTATGGATTCATATGTGTAATTCTTGGGCTTTTAAAGAAGTACAGATTGAATGTTTATATTTTAATATGATGCTATTTCTGTTCATGAAAAGCTATTTCTTACTACAAGTGATAGTTTTCCCAATGTAAATTACTAGAAAAAGGGAACTAAAGGATTAGAAAAAGGGAGAATTTCCAGCTAGCAGAACTGATGGAAAAGAAAAAATAAGGTTTAATTTCGGAAATTGTTTTATCAATTCTATTAGTTATATTAATAGCTATAAGATAGATATAGAAGGATTGCATAGTTGAAGTTCCGTAGTGGTTTTTTTCATTTTCAATTTCTATTTTTTAACTACATTTTTTTTCTTCCTTTATAATGCTTTGGAGATATTTTTGTCTGATTGCATGTGCATGCTGAAATGATTATTTTCTGTGAGGTTCACTGAAAATTTAATGTCATTAGCAAATTTCTGAGAGAATGGTCACATGTAAAGGGCTGTGTAAATATAAATTTATAAAAACCTTTTTCTTCAAATGAAATTAGTTAAGGGATTGATGAATTGAATTCTGAGATGTGGCTGTCAATACTTTTGTGTTTGACTATTGAGCCATTTTGCTCGTCTGCTAATAAGATCTCAGAGAAAAAACCTTTTAGAATGTACCATAACAGCCAATGGTTATTCCAGCAGTTATCAAGCCATTTGTACAGTCTTTTTTCCTCCTATTTGTATATTGACATAGTACATCAAAGCATGTTATGGAGGGAAGGAATGAAGGTTTTAATTCTTTCCTTTGTTCAGTATTGTTTTTACCTTTCTGCTTATTGAAAATGTTACCTTGACTGGGAGAAGGGGATTTTAAAGATCTTGACCTTTACATGCCTCAGTGCAGGCATTTCCTAGAGATTAGTTCTATAAACAAACAGACAGTATGTTGTATATTTCTACAAACAAACATTCATACTGATTAGTTATATAAACAAGCTAAGCAGAGATATTGATAAATAAGTGAACTGTACATGTTTATGATGGAAATGGAAATAGAATGAAGCTCTGTATTCTTGGGGTGGAATGTTAAAAGGAAGCAAAAGACTCTGCTTTTGTACTGAAGTAAAACAAGTAGTGAGCATCTTATATTTGTCTTCAATGTGATCCAAACAAATTGGGCAGTCATGATTTTTTCCCAACAATTCTCTTCAAGTGTTTTTGAGAATAAAGTGCAGTAATAATCCTCCCAAACTTCTGTGATTAAACCTTATAATTTTTAACAGTGCCCATTCTTAAATTCAGACGAACTTGTCAAGGCAAAGCCTAGTGCCAGAGTGCTTCTAAAAGGTATGAGGCAGCATGATACAAAAGCAAAATTAAATTTAATTCCCTATTGGTTATGGAAAACTTGGTTCTGTGATACTTATACAGGTAAATGTAACAAAGGTTGTGCAAGAAATGACATGTATACTAAAATACAAGTCTGACATGATTAAAAAATTCTAAACTGTAAGGTTAATCACAGCTTGTAAAAGAGATGGCACATAAAAATATATGATATGAAAGATATTTGCAATCTACTGCAGTTACATAAAGTATTTGAAATATTAAAATGCATTTGCTCTGTAAATAAAATGTTGCAGACTGTGATGTGATTTTACCACTCTTAATGGTGTGGATATCCCACTGAAAACAGTGAGATCAGTTTGCACCTAGGTGCCAAGCACAAAACCCCATGTAATATACTCTCAAATAATGATTTGGAAAGATTTTCTTTTCAGTGGTGCCTTCTTCAGAAGTTTAAACCATGATATCTAGAAAATATTGTTTGATTAGTTTCATTTTATTTTTTTTTCACAAATGCTTATGTTTTTCCCTGGGTGACTACAGACTGGCTTCCTCAGATGGTTATATGGCATATCACAGCATTATTCAAGTGGTAATTTGGGTTACTAGACACCTTCACTGGGTCTCAAGTTACAAGTTAATATTATACTGCTGCAGAAGAAGCCAGGAGGGTTAAGGCTGTCACTGTGTAGAATTTGTTTCTGTCAGAAAAGTGTGCATGTAATAGAACTAACTCATGCCGCTAAAATCTCTGCATAAGAAAGAGTTTATAGGTATTGTAAGTCATAAGCTTCTGGTTTGAAGCACAATGCCTCTGTTGCCTTGGCTAGATTTAAGGCACTTCTTGTAGTTGAAGTTAATTTGATTCTTCCCCTGCTCTTACCCATCTGTCCCCCCTACCCCCTACCCCCCACCCCACTCCTCCACACACTTTGGAAACTCGTCAGTTAAACCACTTAAATGTAATTGATGAGCTCATTTTGTAGCGCTAGCAGAGAGGCTAAGGCAGGGGAAGCAGACTTCATAATAGCACTCATATTATATAGAATACTGAAAATTATCTTCTGCATACCTTTCTGTGCTGGCCATTGGCATGTTGATTTTGACCATGATAGGCAGAAAGAAAATTGTATTTCCAGAAACTTGTCAAGAAATGTCTATGGCTATGTGGGAAATCAAGTATACATATCCAGCTTTCAAGAAGTGCTCTCTTATAATCTTGCCATTTGCTTGTGATAGTCCCAAGTATGTTATTACCATTTCTGTATTAGTGATCAAGTGCTGATATTACTGAACATGTTTAATGTGTAATACTTGTAGGTTTAATAGAACTGCTGCCTGAAAAATAAAGGAAAACTTGATTTTAGACATTTTGGGGATGGGTTTTTTTGGGGAGAAGAGGAGGTCTGAGCTAAAATGGATCTTTTAATTTGGCACTTGCAATTTAGAAAGGTGGTTTGGGTTTGGATGCTATTAGTTGTCTTTTTCCTTGTGCTTTAACTTTTTCATGACTAAATGTTATTTAGTAGGAGTTCATCTGTAGATACATGGCTGTTTGGGTTTTTTGATTGGTTGGGTTTTTTAAAGAATATTCTGCAGTAATTCCAGAAATAGAATTTTATCTGGATTATCTTTTAAAATGTGTTTTATTTGTGGGGAGAATTTAGAGTGAACAGCTTAAAGACCTTCAGTCTAGACCTATCTGTGTGTAAGAAGGAGAAGAGCTCTCTAGACCCTCTAAATTGAGCTTGTTGTCTGCTGTGATAGGTGTAAAAATAATCAAATTTGTCTGTTCAGGGCAATTACTCCTTGAGGGAACAAAGAAATATTGCTTGGTTTACTATGAAAACTCAAATTCATAGAAGAAGGAAATGAATCCTGACTAAACTGTAGTGAAAGAGCTTTAACAAGTACTTGGCAGCAATTATAGCATATCAAGACCATGCTTTTCAGTTCAGATGAGATGAGAAAAGGAAATTTTTCCTTACTAGTTTTGTGTCATCTTTTAATTTTAAAACATAGATTAAAATGCTCTCAACCACTTTTGAAGTCTATTTCTTTAAAGATTTAAGAAGGACATTCCTTTCATCTTAACCCAGGTCAAAACACCCATAAGAAAACTTCAATTTTAAAGGTTTGCCAAATGAGCAAGTCTCTTTTTTGGTCTAATCTACATGGTATTTGAGTACATTTGCTATCAGCATTTTACACTAGTGCCTCATATTGCTTGCACAATAGTCAGTAACCATGTTACAGACTTCATCATCTTGAATAATCATGATAATAATCACAAGCAAGCCATTCCAAAGACATTAGAAAGCTCTTTACACTGTAAAATTCATGTCTTGCTTTCCCTAACATTGCAGTGGACTTGCTACTGTAAACTTAATATTTTCATATATATGGAAAATATAGTTTAGCAGAGGTAATTCAATTCGCCAACACATATTTGGACTCTTATTTTAGCCTTTTGGCCTTCAAAAGGACAAAAAAATATTTGGATTCAAAAAAAAAAAAACAACCCACAAAAAACCAAACCAAAACAAACAAAAAACAAAACAAAACAAAAAACACAAAAAACCCACCAAAAAACAAAAACAACAAAAACCCAAGGCAAACAAAAAACACCAACCAATAAATTTTGCCTGCTTTCCTATCATAGCCTTTTT
>JAWWLZ010000139.1:35885177-35987312 GCA_035041345.1 Poliocrania exsul
AGATAGATGATAGATAGATAGATAGATAGATAGATAGATAGATAGATAGATAGATAGATAGATAGATAGATAGATATTGCAATGTGTGATCTGTGACCAAGATTTGGAATCCGGCCCTCAGAAGACCTGCAAATATTCCAGCAAGATTACTAACACGACACTGTAAATACTGCTAAGCATTGCCCATTGAAGTTGTGCATGCCCCATCCCTGTAAATGCTCAATGTCAGGTTGGACAGGGCTATGACCAACCTGGTCCAGTGGGACGCATTACTTCCCATGGCAGGAGGGTTAGAACTAGATGATTTTTAAGATCCCTTGCTACTCAAGCCTCTCTATGATTCTATGATTCTAAGCATACCAGCCAAAGAAAAATGTGGCACTTAGTCTGTTGATCAGTACTGTTGCAAGTTATTGCACTTTGATCACAAGCATAATGGAAAATGAGAAATACAACCACCATTCTCAGAATTCAGTCCAAAAAATATTTGTCTTGCAAATGACTTTTCGGAAACTTGAAATATGATACAGGGAAGCAGATGACAGAATGCATTTCATCAACATAATTTTCTACTTGGATATCTTATGTTAACCTCAACACTGGTTAATCTTACAAGTCCAGAGAAAACAAACTGTCTGCCATCTTTATTAAATGTTTCTAAATACTTTTTTTGCCACCAGGTGTCACCACAGGTGCACAGACACCCCAGAGATCCCTGAGAGGCCTCCTCAGAAGCATTGTGCAGTAATGATAAGGTTTCATGGCAGTTCTCATGCTCCTGAAAATATTCTCCACTTTTTCTTCCACCGTGGAAATAAATAAATAATTAAAAATAAAGGGGGGGAAATCACAGAGAAATAAATAAATAAAGTGCAAAATATTATATGGCTTAATAATCCTTTGAGCTGCCTAGTCTACACCAGTTTTGTGTATTTCAGATATTCTAGAATTGCCTGTTCTACACACTCTAGCATCTCTACTTATCCTCTTCTCTGCTTTACGAGTGGTCACAGAGGTAGAGTATCAGATTTCAGCCTCTAAACTGAATATATGAAGACAATGAGGAACAAGGAGAAAGGAGGGATCATTATCAAATGATGTGGAAAATACAGCTGAAAGACTTCACTGATCACTATCCTGCTTTTTAAGTCACCAAGTGTGTCATTTCTAACTGTTAATAACACCTAGCAGTTATGTCCCCAAACCTCCTTTATGAGAAGGGGGTCTTTGGTCCTTGATGAAAACAACATCCCAGGATTGCCCTGCTAAAGGCAGTATCATAAGCTGGACTTAAATCAGTCTTTTTTAATATATTAATAGAATTTCTTTTGTCTTCCCTCCAAACACTTGGGCTGCAGGTATTTTTGATCAGAATTTCCTTACTGCAGCTCCAGTGCCCTGAGGAAAAGAACTGTCTGTCATGTTTTTAGCAGACTTCTTGCATTGTGTATTTTCCTATTCCAGTCTTTTCACAGAGGTCATTGTAGCTTTAACTTCACTGTGATGGGGATGAACCTCAGTTTAAAATATTTAGTTCTGTTTAATGTTAAAATGTGTTTTTAATAGAAGGAGACACTTAAATGAGTATGAAGACAAATATAACAATAGAATAGTTCCATGACTATCACAGAACCTTCTTTTAGTGAAGAGGAAGCTCTCCTCAGTGAGAGGAGCTGTTCTTAAAACCAGTGAGATACAGAGTGCAATGATGTGAACATAAAGTTTTGTTTCAATACTGCACCAATAAATCTTGCGTAAGAGAGGAATGGAAGAACAGGCAGATAGAACTTTTCAACTATTTGCTTCAAAGAGCTCTGCAAATTTCCTAGATATAACTGGGAATAGAGCAACATGACATGTATTGTCAGCTCAGGTTGGTCTCCAGGGTTTCTCCTAGCAGGTGTCATAACTGTTGTGGTGTTTTACCTGCTTGTCTCCCCAGTACACTGTATTTATCATTGTTTATCACCTCGGCACCTTAGTGATTTGTAGTTTGTTTTTCTGCAGGGTATTTTGACTTGTTTTATAACTTCTCTTTGACTCTTTAACTTTGTTTCCTCCAGCAGTTTAAGAGATGCAGCCCTGGAGCTCCAAAGTTTTACATGACCTGCAGAGCATCTCTTACTTTTTACATTTTCAGTGTTCTGCAGAGACAATGACAGAATTTTAAGGCTTAAAGATCAAGATTTCTGGAAATGATTGCCTTTTGTGGTTGTTGTTGTTCTTGGGTTTTTTTTGTTGTTTTCAGGGTTCTTTGAAACTCTCAAATGCTGTATGTCTCCTTTATCAAGCTCTCCATTAAAAAAATGTATTTTCACCATTTCAAGTTCTAAAGTATTCATATGTTTCTGTGTCATTTATATGATTCTTGCATCAAATTCTGTATAAATCTGCCAGAAAATCACTTGCTCGCTCCTTCCTTCCTTCCTTCCTTCCTTCCTTCCTTCCTTCCTTCCTGCCTTCCGAATTCCTTCTGAATTCCTTCCAAATTCCTTCCAAATTCCTTCCTTCCGAATTTCTTCCTTCCTTCCTTCTGAATTCCTTCCTTCCGCCCTTCCTTCCGCACTTCCTTCTACACTTCCTTCCGCACTTCCGCACTTCCTTCCTTCCACACTTCCTTCCGCACTTCCTTCTGTACTTCCTTCTGTACTTACCTCCTTCCACACTTCCTTCCACACTTCCGCACTTCCTTCCTCTTCCTCTTCCTTCCTTCCTTCCTTCTTCTCTCCCTCCCTCCCTCCCTCTTCCTCCCTCCCTCTTCCTCCCTCCCTTTTTTCCCCCATATAGTCCACGTCTGAGGATTATTTATCACTTGAGCTTTGAGCCTGAAGACATGTCACCATGTTTATCTTTCTGTGAAACCCTTACATAGACCTGTCACAAGAATGACACCTTAGGCACTTACGATGTGAATGACTTGTCTTGCCCAAGGCCATTTGATATCTTTTGATATTAGCATTGAAAGGTGTTTTGTAAGTCACCTGGTTATCAGTGTCTCATTTGGTGAAGCTGTTTGCTGCAGCACTGCTCTGTTACCAAGATACAGAGATATGACTAATTTCTCCCATAACTTGCTATTCCAGGAACTTTTCTCAGTCAAAATTCTTATGGATGGATTTTTGACAACATTATTTGAATACGTTTGATTTCTTGATTTTAGGCAAACCTTAATTCTCTCAGTGTCAGGAAATGGAAATTTATTGCTCAGAATCAGATGGTTGCTGTCAGCATCTGTCAGTCTTTGACTCCATTCAACACAATACCAGTTTTCCCTCCTTTAAGAGGGACATTTATAATGGCTTATCTTAAAAAAACACCCAACCCAATATTTTACTGGTATCATATTACAATCAATAGGGATCTCCCCTTTCAATCTGCAAAATTGATTTAACATTTAACATGCACATGCTGTAGTGAGACTCGTCTCTAATTTAAAGGATTCTCTTTGCAGTCCTAGTCCATGTTGTCACTGTGGTTTACTGACTGAAGAACACTTTTTTTTTTTTCCCCTGAACTATTTACTGAAGTGCTTGCTGGTGGATTGAGCTGATTAATGCACAGTATCATATCCAGCCCAGAAAGTAGCTGAAAAACTGAAGGATATTCCTTATATCACTTATTGACTTCCCCTGGTTGAGTAAGAACAATATTACTGTCATATTTACAGTGTTGGAGCTGGAAGCACCTCTTGGGTCAGGAAGTACAGCCTGGGTAAATAACATATATACCTGTTGTACCATGTCCTTCCAGACCAGTTTCCATTGGAAATTAACTTGGCCATGCAGGCAGATAGGAAACTAGAATGCACAGCCACAACTTCAGGAGTGGCTTCACTGAACATTGCCCTGCTGTTTCCACGTAATGTATCTTTATTGCACAATTTGGACTGGAGATGTTTTGCTGCAGAAAGTAGTAATGATATATTGCAGTACTTCCTTTCCTTCTACATGGATTTTGTTTGATAAGGTACTCATCAGCTGTGCTGGGAAACATGAATAAAAAGTACAAATCTTTGCTTTTAAGGATCTTCAGCAAATGTAATTTGTCTCTATACTATTCTGCTGGACAGTCTGATATTCACACAACCAAGCTCATTCTGCCAGCTACTGAATTTGGCATGTGGAAATCTGACCTGCGGACCCCAGAAGATACATCTCTTCAAGACACTGCCAAAGCTGGCTTTGTACTACAACCTATATATTCTAGGATTTTCCTGGCAATAGCTCAGCCATTTATTTAAAATAAGATTTGATCCTATACCCACAGATGTCAATTTAAAGAACTCCCATTGATTTCCGTAGATCCATCTCTTCCTTTTTGGAATTACCTCTGCACTGAGTGGCACAAGCTCATGAACAAAGGGATGCCAAGCAGGACACCAGAGCCACCCTAGCTTTTCCCACACAAAGGAAAAATGTCCTGTTTTTAGGAAGAACAAGAGCAAGACAAGAATTCAAAAGTACACTTCTTTTCTGCCTTTCAGTTTTAAGCAATTACAGCACTGCAAGTTCCTATTATTGTACCATATTGTGTCATCTCAATTTCCAATTGAATAAAGGGTCTCTGTGAATTCAAGTTACTTTCTTTTGAAGAGTGGCATCTAGAATATTTACATATTTTAATCCTGACTCACAAAGAAAATTGTACACAAAGGATTCACACATCATATTTCATATTTACTTAATGAAGTATTGGCATTCTCAGGCAAACTGAAAGAAAACAATATTTTGCTAAAATCCGTATTAAACTATCTTGCATCCCCTTCTCATTGTCACTAATTACTTGAGTATGCATGCAAACAGAAGCTATCACCCTTTTTCTCTAATTGAAATTGTATTATAGGCAAACAGAATGTGGGAAATTAAAAGTAATATATATGCATGTACAAAAGCACCGGAGATCAGTGCCTTGCTGTAAAGTAGCCTCTCTTTCTTGCATGAATCATCCCATAACATTGCAGCTCAAGATTAGGAGCTCTCCATTGTGGCCACAGTTATGAAGCACCATCTCTTTCCTAAATAAAACAGGGAATCGAGGTCACAAATGGAAAAAGAAGAATCTGATTAACCTCAGCTGCACCTTTCTACCATTATTTCCTCATGCTTCTGTCTGCAAAAGAAGCATGTTCAATTTTAGCTGTATCACTTATGTGCCAGTTTCCCTTTCACCCCAAATCCTTTGGAGGCTTGTAGTATTCACAGCATCCCCAGACCTGATTGAAACTGTGTTAAGATCAGGATTCCTCATCCCCAATAGCAGTGGTCCCCAGTTATGACTCAAGTAGTGCCCTATCTAGAAGGTTCTAACTTCATATAGCTTTGTGTAGCACTGAACTCAGAGAAAGCTAAGCTCAATGCTTTCTGTGATGCCTTAAGTGATTAACAGAGTGGTTCATAGGGCAGTGATGATCAGGGTTCTATAGGGATTAAAGAATAGCAAACTATATTTCCTAATTCACCTTTTAGACCGTGCATAATACAGCACTTAGCAAGACTCATTTCTTCTTTCTAAGTGGTTACAAACTGACCTTTTTACAATGTCCATATGTGAAGTGAGTGAGGCTTTAATAAGACAATACCATGTGAAAGACTGTGTCAGAAGGATTTAGCTATTTAAATATCCTCAAGACTATCCTCTGTACTGCAACCTATACATACAGAATTAATTTTATTCATACTGTCAAAAACTTTCACATTCCAAACAAGGCATTAACACATAAATTGACTTTTGGAATTAGTCCTTACCCATTTTAAATCCCCAGCCATTTTTGTGTACTTCTTGGGAGATTATAAATTTACTTTGTCCAAAAACATATCATTGCTCAATTCGGCCCTGGTGTGAAACCAAATATAAGGTCACACGGAACTGGACCCAAGATGCCGTAAGAATATAAAATATTTTGCCATGTAAAGATAAATTTTATCAGTGGTTTTATTCTAAAGAACTAGGATATAACTGCTTGCATACAGATTAAACAACTAAGTTATTTTGGACAATAAAATGTTCCCTGAAAACCCTTTTCGGCTATATCATTTAGTGTTGACTTATGGCCAATTCAGAAGTGCTTATTCAGAACCTTCGTGACTGACAAAGAATCACCATGTATAGCACTAACCACTCAGAAATTCATTCCATTGTAGTAAATTATGCATTTCTGCTGAATAGTGAGCAAAAAACATACGTACAAATATCAAAGACTGAGCATGAATGGACTTGAGTGTACAAAATTCATGCATCTAGTCTTCATGATAAATGAAAGCACAGGACAGAGCCAGAGAAAAGGGGGTTTGTTTTAACTGGAAAAATGACTCCCAGTACATCCAGGCTATTTTTGCAACCAGGAGAACAAGCACCACAATGACAGAGATACTGTGTCTGCTGATATTTTATTGAGGTTAGAACAACAAACCGTCACCTTCTGTATATGCTTGCCTCCTAGCAGTGGATTCCTGGTTTAATTTTAGTTTGCTTTATTACTTGCTGGTGAGAACATCAGGCAATACTAAAATTGTTATTAAATGCAATCTGTCTCTTTAATAACAGTTTCAAAATTAAAATCATAAAGTTGATTCATAAACCACAGAAATATATACAGTAGTTGGAGTAACCTTCTTTCTGGGGCATTGTTGGAATGTACCAATTCAATGGACTTTATAGAAATAGATTGCAATTACTGTTGTTGATGGGAGCAGGGAGCTTGTAATAACCCAGATGCATGTATAAAGTGTACAACATAAATTTGAAAGAGGCTGCCAGCACCAGCGGACACTGGTTCTTGTTCAGTGGGTTAAGAGGGGATAGCTTGCTTTTATTAGCCCCTAAGCACTGATGTAGCATTAGAAATGGTCAGGAGAGTACTGGAAACATGACTGAGCATCAGAGTGAGCATCAGCTGCTCTTCCACCATCTTATATTCAGATAGACGGTGGCTAAGCTGGAGTGCATGTAAAAGGAATTTTGCATATTAAATAAAATATATATTTTAATAAATGACAATATAAGCCAACCTAGAGATATCCAGAAGTATTCAACCTTATGCCTTATGCCTCAAAATTCCTCTGCATTTACTCTTTTTCTGGGTTCTCCTATGGCTTATACAGGGAGAGTGTCACACAGCTGTGGAACAGACTTTCAGGAAACTTCTTGGGGCTTCTTTTATCTAGATTCAGCCCAGGTTGTTTATCTGTAGCCCTGCTGGTTGAGAACCTGTCATATGGGACAAGCCTTTCTTACAGACAACCCATGCTTTTTAATCTTGTTAAAGAAACATGATACCCAGACCTTAAAAAAGCCAGCAGCAGGCCAAGTGTCAACAGTTCTCTATCATTCATAGCAAAGCTTGGAATTCCTCAGTGTTTTCCAAAACTTCCAAAGACTTGCCCAACTCTTGATTCACAGCTCTGTTAGTGGTAATAGCTGACAGAGAGAGAAATGCTGGTTCCGCTGTGTCTCTGTAGATGTTAGAAGACTGACAAACGTGAAATAGGATGCAAACTTTGGAAATGCTCAGCTCTTCCATGCATTCAAATGTGCATTTTCAAGTAGTCAATTTGAAACCCCATATACTTAATTGATACAAATCATCCTTATTTTTGCATTCCCACCCTCACTGCTATGTATCAGCCAGCTGTTTAGGGATGCAACTATATATTTTGGAGAGTTGGAAGAATCCTGTTATTCTATTTTGCAGAAAGGAAAATTAAAGAAGCAAGGGGTTTGACCAAGATAAAATTAATTACATCTATACAAGCATATTAAATGTGCCTTTGTATTCCAAAACTGCTCTCATACTACCTCCTGGGAATAGTCCCTGGCCTATTCTAGTTCCTGAACTGTCTGGAAACTCTTAAGGAGGAAGTTAATCATGTCAGAGAAGAGTCTCACAATAGAACAGTTAAACTGTTTCATTTTTCATAATCATTTTCCAAACAGGCTGAAATATAAAAATAGCTTGATTTTGGAGCTAATGAACATCTGAGCTTATGTTGAGCCAGACCTGTAAATCGCTAGGAACTTGCTAGTAAATTTTCCAGCACAGATACAGACAAATGTCTGGAAGATACCTGATGTTTAGACAATAGCTAGCTTTTCAGGGTCAGGTTGCATCCTAAGTCATCCAGGATTTGCCACTTTTGGAGGCTTAATGTTGTCTAACTAGAGCCAGCATACTATATCTTTATGGGCTTTCTGCCCACATCAGTTGCAAAAAGTGCTTGAGTTTACTGCCACTCCAGTGATTTTTCAGATTTTAAGTATCTTCTTCACCAAATGTCAAAGTTTTCATCACAGTTTTCCATCACTTGCATTTCCAGTTACTTCCCTATTCAGGATGTTATCAAAAAAGCATGGAAAACAACATATAAGTGAACAGAGAAGATATGTAGACAAACTGACTTTTGAAATGGGTTATTCAGATGCAATCACATGAAATAATGCAAAAAGCACAAACCCCAAACCCTAAAAAACCAGATTCCTTAATATCTGAAAGCTCCAGACAGCTTTAAATAGAAGGAGAATGAAGATACCAACAGGAAACCTGTCTCTTAGAGAAAAGATATTTTCTTCTTCTTTCTTTTTATCTTTTTTGCCCCCTCAACAGCATTTCTAGACTCTGGACAGATAAATATATCATTGAACATATTATTTCCACAGTGCCCTCTTTTTCTGAAAGCAAGCAATAAAACTACTTAAGTAATATTCTAGTGCTAAGGACAAGCAAATACTGCAGGTAGTGGAGGCTATCTTAAGCATCATAAAGATTTGTAACCATTGTATTTCTTCTACCACAGTTTCCTTTTTTTTTTTTTACCTCTTTTTTTAATCTTCCTTTTCTCCCATCCCCACCACAGGAGAATGCAGTTGTATTTCCTGAGACACACTTATCCAATTAAAATGGGGGGAAAAAAATCTAATTTTGTTCTTATTTGTCTTTCCTATTTCTTTTCTGTCTCTGTGGCTTTTATTCTCCTCACATGGGATCATCTCTAAATACACAGGGAGCCATTTTCAGGTTGCTTGCACCAATCCTATTATTTAGCCACTTGTGCTTCTATCTTTTGTACATAGGATTCTGTGTTCACACTCTCATTACAGTCATTTCTCACAATTATGTTCTTTGCTTTGGTATCAGGAGATTGCAGACTTCTCACTGCACTTGTAGTCTATACGAGATTTGTGGGATTGTGTGTTGCCATTTACTCTGTTCTTTTCTATGATAGTCTTTGAAAGGAAAACAAGGCATCTCAAATATTAACACCAAAAAGAGTTTGCAAAATAAAAGCTTCCAAGCTTTCATTTGAACTGTACAGTTTTTAAGCATCTGATATCCCTATCTGGCTTTAATCATTTATCCTGCCCAAGAAAGAGAGACACTCTATAACAAAGTGATTTTTGTCTGTAGGTTGGGGAGGTGAAGATGAGGTAAAATATGCTTCTGTTGGTTTGGGATTTTTTTTTTTTTAATTTTCTAATAAAAAATTCTATTACTTATTTGCCTATCTTTGTAACAACCTATCTCCTTCCTTGGAAGAATGTTTCACCTCTTTTATAAGACTGAGACACAAAAGTACAGTTCTGCTCCTCTGGACAGGGGGATGAGATCAACACTCCCTTGTTATTAATAAAATAATCTCAGATTCAATAGGACATATAATGGCCAAAAAATGAGGAGAAGAATGAAAAGACAGTCTAGCTTGTTCTACTTAAACACACTTGGCCAAAAATTTATTCTGTATCTAGCAGAAAGTTATTTGCTGAGGATACGTTAGTGTTTTGGAGCACTGATATCACTGGGAATATTATGATATCTTAGGAAAAATACATCTGATTCTTGGACAATTTTGGTGTGCATAAGCTCATCAACATAGTCTCAGAAATTTAAATGAGCTGGACATGAGACTCACTTGTTCTAGTTCAACACTGCAGAACAGAAAGGTCACATTTAAACACATATGGGCTTTTCCAATGGCCTGAGTGGCAAATACAGCCTCCAGCAAATTAAAATAAAATAAATAATTTTTAAAATCAATAAAATGGAAGTATTCCAACTTTGATGAATTTAAGTAAAATTAATGTAGTCACAGCAGTGTTGTCATCCTGGGCCTATCAGCAACCAGGATCTAAGGCCCCAGCCAAGGCTTCTCCGACTGTGTATTCTCCTTCATGTACTAATTCTGCTTAGCACTTGCACTGAGACTTTATCATTTAATGCTGAACTGCTGATCATTTTTATTTATTGCAGTGTCTGTCTGAAGTAATGAAACAAGTAGATGGAATGAGAAGTCATGGGGGTAAAAGAAGGGAGGAAAGAGAGAATCAGAAAAGACATAGAAAAGAGATGAATAGTAGCAGAGAACACAGTAATGTTGTTAATCTCAGTGCATGAAATTCTGTAATCTGTGGAAGGTCTTTTAACTGAAATCAGTTAAATAACTGAAAAACAGCAAAATGCTATATTTATTTCCACCACCTCCCACCCTGCCCAAGGCTTCCATTGATAACATAAGAGAGAAACCAATCTGTAATCTTAGCCACATGATCAGGTCTATTGTTATGAAATAAAAATGTAACCCAGCCTTTTCCATAGAAACACCTGTCACTGCCCAGTTAAAAATCAAGTTGGACTTTCTATCTGTTTATGTTTTAGTGTCTGTGATTAAATTAAAGACACCTATTCTGATTTATAGTTTTAACATTTCACAATGGTTTTCAGTTTTATACAGTCCTTTTTTTTTGTCTTTTGTTCTCCTCAGATTTGTTCTCCTCAGCATTTCAAAACTTTCATCCCCAACTGCTATTAATCCATACAGGATTGCTGCTGATCTAAGTGACAAAGCAGGTTTGTAGAAAATAGTATAGAAACAAGAAGGGATGTTTAGAATATAAATGTCAGGTTAAATTTTAAATTACAAGAAATTTTATTGGAGATTGTTGCAGTTTAAGCCCAGATGGCAACTCAGTCCCAACAGCTGCTTGCTCACTCCCTGCAATGGGATAGGGTAAAGAATAAGAAAAGCAAAAGTCAGAAAACTCATGGGTTGAGATAAAGACATGCATAAGCAAACAAAACAGGGGATTCATTCCCCACTTCCCACCAGCATGCAAGTGCTCAGCCATCCCCAGGAAAGCATGTTTCCATCATGCATAGTGGTGACCTGGAAAGACAAACACCACCACTGAACATCCCCTCCTTCCTACTTCTTACCCTGCCTTTATATGCTAAGCATGATGCCATATGGTCTGGAATACTCCTTGGGTCATTTGGGGTGAGCTTTACCATCTGTGTCTTCTCCCAACTCCTTGTGCACCCTCAGCCTCCTCACAGGCAGGCCTTTATACTGCTCAGCAATAAAGAAAACATCCCTGTGTTATCAACATTGTTTTCAAAACAAATCCGAAACACAGCCCCATATCAGATACTGTGAAGAAAATTGACTGTCCCAGCCAACACCAGCACAAGACTCAAAGGTCTCTGGTGTAACTATTATTGTGAATGGGGAGGTCTGCTGGAAAAATTGCTGTATGGACTCTATCTATTTATCTAGTCTGTCCAAATGTTCTTTATTGCTACTCAATGAAGAATTCCTAATTTGCCTTGTCCAGGAGCCTGCATTATACTCTGGTATTTTCTTCTGGTGCATAAACTGTCAGCAGTTACCTGTCCCAATGCTCTCATTAGTGTCATCACCAGGCAATCTATCATATAACCAACAAGAAATGTTTCTACTAGGACAGTACATTCTGAAACAAATGTAATCTTACAGCAATCGTGAGAGAAAATGTTTTCTAAATAAGATAAATAGAACTGTATGTTAAATGGCCTCAGGTAAATATCTGATCCCAAAAATGAAAGTCCAGGAAAGTCTCAGGGAAAAGAAAAAAATCAATCAGTAGGATGATATAATGACAGATAGGAAGAATCAATATTTTGAAATTTATTTTGCTACTCTTGAAAATTCATGGCATGAGCTAAAATTACCACCTGAGTGGAAGATCGGACTTCTTTGGTGTTGCAACATGTTTTCATCCCATAACTTTATTGTGACCTGTTGTATGTAACCCAATCAGCAGAATAAAGAGTTTATCATTCTTTTATGTACACGCAAACCCCTATTTTATGATTCAAACCTGGTTATTGAGTTAAGGATAGCTTATGTTTCTAAATGTCCAGCTGAAAATATCTCTCTAAGTAAATAAGAATTGAACATTCTTCAGTCAGAGGAGCAAAGTCAAGACTTGACTGCAATTAGCTGAAACAAACTTTTTTTATGTAAGACTATACAGCAAGCCTTGGAAACACTGGGATTAAACTGTGTGAAAAGAACATATGTTCCATACAGAAGATGATATAGCTAGTGATAACAGAATGACCTTGTAGTCAAAAAATAATGCCAAGTGAGCTACATGCCAGAAAATGGGCTATGACAGTCGCTTCATAAGAGAAACTTAGGAGATGACTTTATGAAGAAAAAAAATAAGCTGCTTTCATTTCCTGTTTGGTCATTGGAAGATACCATCTGCTATCCTTAGTCATAATGATTTCTTATTTTTTAAGTATTGTTACATAAATAAGCAGGGTTACACTCCGAGTAATTTTCTGAGTATAAGCATCAGAATGTAAGCTGATACATACTGCCTGTTCTTTGCTACATTCATTCACTTCTGTTTCCTTTTAAATCAAACACAGAAAGAGAGACAAGAAAAATATATGCTAATGTCACTTATGTAATAAGTGGGCTTCATACCTGGCATATTTTCATTATTTGTTTCAAAATGCCTATTTCTGTAATAAGGTAACCAGACATGCTGAATATTAATTCATTCCATTAGGTTGCAATGTCCAGATCCAGATTAAGTCCTTGTTTTGCCTTTGATGGGATGGAAATAAAAATAGCTTACTTTTTTTTTTTTTTAAACAACGCTATTGTCATATGGTTTAACACCTTTTCTGAATTGCAATTTAAATTTAAAAGAAACATGCTGCTTTAGTGTCATGCCTCATAATATAAAGGACAAACTCAAAAATAAGAAGAAAAATGGCCATTTTTAAAATAGGTTTGAGCAAATATAAGGAAGGAACTGGCTTTTAGTACTGCTTTTAGCCATAAAATTTGTGATTAATTGAAAAAAAACTTGGTTTCTAGGAAAAAAAAAGGCAGGATCTTATATCCTTAAAATAAACACAAAAGTACAATTTCTTAAGGTGAATATTTATGATTTTCTTATTATTCCTTGTGAAAAAGCTGTGAAAATGTCAACAATTTATTTGCTTTATTTATGAGAGCAATCTTATAAAGATGACTAATTTCCTCAATAAAATAAGCTGTTCCAGCATCTTGTGGCTTGTGGGATGTGAAAACACCTGGAAAATACAACTGTTCTTGTAGCTTCCAGGCTTCCAGTTTGTTTTGTGTATGTTGCATGATCGGTTCTCCCTTTTTTTTGGCTTTGAACCATGTTAGGAAAGCAGCTTGATTATAATCAGGGTGAGAACTTCCTTGGGTCATTTATTCTCTTTCCAAGCAGTTGCAGAAGTGACTAAGAATATCTCAATGAGATATACTGAGTCACATCAAAAAGGATGCTTACAATCTTTGAAATGTCCATTTAGCCTTTTGCAAATGCACAGGTACCTGATACTGTGGAATGGATCAAGACTGCACATCAGAAATCACTTCTTTTGGAACTGCTATCCAAATATATTTCCTTCTTTCCCATCTTCAGGAACTTCCAATTGCCATCCCTACCAAAACAGTCTAGAGTGCCCTCGTAATGACACTAGCCCTCAGCACTCATGGGTGTGTCTCATCAGGTCCCATGAACTTGAATATATCTATTTTTTCACATGTTCCATAACTTGAGGATGTCTTCCTTATTCCAGATCTTCCACTTGTCTGAGGGCAAGACCTAGAAAAGAAGGTCATTGAGTACGCAGGACTTTTCTACATCCTTTGCCACCAGGTCCCCTGTCATATTCAGCAGTGGGAACATATTTTCTTTCCTTTTCTTTTTCTTCCTGAAGTTCCTATAGAAGCCCTACTTTTTGCCCTTCAAATCCCTCACTGTATTAAACTCCAGGTCAGCTTAGGTTTTCCTAACCCCACCCATCTCACACTCGATCAGACTATTTGTCCTGAGTGACCTGTCCTTGCTTCAATTGAATGCTTCAGTTTATGAAGCATATGTTTGATTTTAATCAGGAGCTCCTTATTCATTCATGAAGGCTTTTTATCACTTTGCTTGACTTCCTACTCATTAGGATGGACCCTTCTTGAGCTTCTTCTTCTTCCAGCTGGGACCATATTCCATAGGATTCTTCCAGGCAGACACCTAAACAAGTCTGCAGTCCTGAAGTCTATTCAATTCATATACCTTCTGGCTTGGAAAACAATTGCTTATGTTTAGTTTATATCATCCAATAGGATTAGATGGGCATTTTCAACCAAGGACACTTTGTCCTTCAAGCAGCTGTGCTATGCAATGACTTACAATAAAGGTATTGACGTTCCAATATGAGTCTATCCTATGGGCTGCAATTCTTCACAAACTGCGTCAGTGTGGATCCCCTCCACAGGGTGCAGTCCTTCAGATGGCTCCAGCATGAGTCCCTCATGGGTCACAAGTACTGCCAGAAAACCTGTTCCAGCATGTGTTCTTCTCTCCCATGGGTCCACAGGTCCTGTAGGAGCCTGCTCCAGTGCTGGCTTCCCAAGGGATCACAGCCCTCTTCAGGCATCTACCTGCTGCAGCATGGGGTTCTCTATGGTCTGCAGAGGGACAGCTGCCTCACCGTGTTGAGCACCACAGGCTGCAGAGGAATCTGCTCTGATACCAGAGGGATCTACTCCCCCCTCCCTTTTCCACTGACCTGGGCATCTGCACAGACGTTTTTCTTTCATATTCACACTCTTTCTCCCTCTCCTGTTGCTCTACAGGATTTTTTTATTCCTTTTCTTAGATATGTTATCCCTGAGGCACTACCACATTTGCTGATGGACTCGGCCTTGCTCAGCAGAGGATCTGTCTTAGAGGCGTCTGGCATTGGCTACATTGGACATGGATGAAGCTTCTGGCAACTTCTCACAGCAGCCACCCATTGTAGCCGCCCCCCCGCCCCGCCGCTACCAAAACCTTGTTGCACAAATGCAGTACATGTTTTTGCAGCACAAATTCAAAACAAATCTTAATATCAATCAGTAGTACATTAACTAGTGCTTGTATATTTTCCTTTGACTCTGTTTTGCAGGAAAATAGCATCTTCTCTGATGCCTTGACTGTAACTGCCTATACTTTTGTCCCTTGAAGCAGAAACCTGGTTAGTTTAAGGTCATTAGTCAGTAATATTGTTCAATTGCTCTGTTAACAAATACTTTAAAATCTACTTTAAACAAAGGAGTGATCACATACATGTATTGTACTAACAAATAATTACTTTCCACAAATATTATATTTACTTTAAAGGACTAATGAAATAAATTCATTTGAAAGTGCATTTCAGAAAATTAAGCCCGTTAGCAAGAAAATAAAGTAACGTAAGTAGTGCAGGTTTCTATTCTCAATTCTTTTAAGACAGGCAAATAGAAATCTAGAGTCCTGCTTTCAAAAATTGCTGATAGGGGATATATGCAATTGAGTGGAAGGAAAGAAGCATTTCCTTTGTGTATTTCATTTGATAGCTTTTAGCCACCCTAAAACTCTGTGTTTCTCTTCCCTAAATATATTGAACTATCTCAATGAGATAGACTTCTTCACCTTGTAAATCTCCATGGCAAATTTGAAGAATTAGTACCAGGCAAAGTATGTCTGCAGCTCCCTACAAGAACACCTCTCCACATGCTTCAAGCTTGCCAGGGATGAGGATGATGCTTCCAGTAACTGCACCATCCCAACATAGTGTCCCTGCTGACACAACAGGCCCTTTGGTAGCAATTCTCAACTGAAACACCTCAAGATACAGATACAGATCTGTGGCTTTGTGCTTACTGTAACTCTACCTTGCATCCAGGCAAGGGAAAGAATTAGCAGAGAAAACCCAACTCTACATTTAGTTTTGTACATACTAGTTGTCAGAAGGACTCAGACTGCTGAACCAAATGGACAGTTTAGGGAAAACTAACTGCTAATCACAGCCTTCCTGTCTGTGTGCAAGACAGAAGGGGTCTTGAGCCCTCTGACAAGTATCAGGGAGCCTTCAACTAGCATTTCTTTAGAAATACTTCACACAACCCTGACAGCAACAGTGGTGTCTAAAGGAGAATCTGAAGGCTTAGATCCTCCTGAAGCTGAGGTTAACCAAGACTAATCTGGTTGAGGTTAATCCAGCCACTGTGCCTCTTTGACTGCTGTATGATACAGGAATATCTATAGGCAGTTGATTTCTCCGGTGTCACAGCAATGTACACATCTGCTTCTTTTCACAGCGTAAGAATTTCATCTATTTCTTTTACCAAAGTGTGTTCTGACTTGCCAGAAGATACTTTGATTTATAATCATCTTCCTCCTGTTGCCTGCATGAATATATGGAGTGAATATATTCTTGCTATATCCAGTGGTTCTCATTGAGATTCCTAGCACATGTAGAAGGAAAGGGCTGGGAAAATAGCAATGGTCCATGCTACATCCAGGATAGTCAAAAAGCATCAGTGATTATGGTTAATATCTGATGCTACTGTACACCTTAATATGACCTGAGATGTTATTTTTTGCTATTAAGGTGCTCCTCCCCCCCCCCCACCCCCCCAAAAAAAAAGACAAAAAATCCATATGCATTTTTCCATATGCATTTTTTAAGTGACTAATCCTTTTGTACACTTTTGTATTTCTATGGCCATACCTTTTCTGAATCAAACTGCGCACTCTTTCATATTTCCTTTACATATCTAGAGTCCTTGCAATGGTAGCTAGGAAGTATACTTTTATTTTTTTTCTTTCATAGTACTGGGACCTGTTGTCCATGTCCACTCATAACTTAGATAGGTATTTTCCTATTGTAAATGAGTTTACTTTAGCTTTATGTAAGTAATTGATAATTCTTTTTGATTCACAAACTCAACTATTTTTTATTTAAAGCTTTGATGAGTTTTATTCCAGGAATCTATACATCAAATTGTTCTTAAGGAATCTAATAAAATTGTTGGAACTTGAAGAAAAAAATTGCCCAAAACCCTGTAAATCATCCTGCAATGTAGATACTAATGCCAGTATACATTGTATTTACTGAGATGATTACATCTGCAGTAATCCCATTTAGGTTGTATTCATCATTTCTGAAGAAAACTGGTCTCTTTAGTATAATTTTTCTAATCCATTGTAAACATATGAATAACACTTTAAAATTTTCTGCATTTGTCATCAACTCATTACATCAGATTATTTCATCTTATTTCTGTGGATTTGTTAACTCTATCTTACTTTATCCTCTTGTCCAGGTTAGTTTATAACTTGGAACACCAGCATAAGGACTATTTACCTCTCTACAGAGATTCTTTCATTTCTCTGTATTTTCTTCATTAATCTTGGAAGAATAGGCACCCATCTTGCCAGGCAGGGCTGGAACATCATTAGAATTCTCTGAAACAAAATTTCCAGATTGGGTGCTAGAAGTAAAGAATATTTTTCACTTATTCTTTTTAGTGTAATGATACTCAGAGCTAATGACACAGAACTCAGGCTGTCCTGCAACATGAAAACCTTCTGGATTTAAACCTCTTCTTCCTTATTTTAGGTTAGTATATATAATATCAAAGTTCTTTACAGGAATTTGGAACACTGCTGTATCTTTCAGGCTTGCCAAAAAAAGCTTAAACATAAAAAGAGATGGTTAGAGGGATAAGTACATCTTTTATCAGAACAAGTTTCTGTTTTAATGGATTGTCCATGAAAGTGTTCCAGGTCAGGCTGGATGGGACTCTGAGTTACTTGGTCTTCTGGGTGACACCCCTGCCCATGACATGGAAGTGAAGCTATATGATCTTTAATGTTCCTTCTAACCCAAACAAGTCAACAATTCTGTTCTATTACATGAATATTTTTTTATGCCTTTTTTTGCTGTTTTTCTCTATTGGCATTGATAGCTGCAATAGAAGTTTTACCTGACTGCTTTAGATTCAGATCCTCTCTCTGATGCTGAAGTGTCTTGACAGTCCACTTAGGAAGTGAAGAAGCAGAATATCTACTGCTGAGTGTGACTTTATTGCTGCTGGTCTTCAGGTCTCAGCCCCTCGCAACGCACACACCACCCCCCTCCCTGCCTTTCCCACACACACACACTAACCTGGCAGATGTATTTCTTAAGGGAAAACTAATGTTATCAGAGAATAATTTAGGTTTCAATTTAAGCCAGCTTGAGCTTTCCAGACATTTGCTGTGGGGAATTCTCCTTTGCAAATCCTCAGAGTGAATTTATAATCAAATGAGTGTTTGGTTTCACACTACTGCATGCTGAGAAAGAAGTCTATCATGGGAACAAATATCTGCACTAAGTTTTTTATGTCCTTCAAATTAAAAAGGAAGAAGGAATAAACTTTAACTCCTGTGTTCTCAAATAAAAAAGACAAAAAAATGTTTTGTGGATAGGTGTACCTAAAAAGACTGCAACATATACCTTGATCATAAAAGTAGTGACTGTCCCATTCTTGAAAGGGTTCCAGGTCAGGCTGGAAGGGGATTTCAGCAACCTGATCCAGTGGAGGGTGTCCCAGGCCATGGCAGAGGTGAGAACTAGATAATCTTTAAGGTCGCTTCCAATTTAAACCATTCTATAGCACTATGGTGAAGGAGAGAGAAAAAAATATTTTTTTTTCTGTATTATAGGCATAGAAAAAGTCTGAATAATTATACATGATACTAGACATGGAAAACCTTGTATAAGCTCATGACATTAAGTACTAAAGTGAACTGACAGGCTGCAGTTGAGCTCTGTACCTTGCTCTGTGGTTGTTTAAGGGAGAACTACAGCAGGGCCTACAAAACAAGAATAGTATCTGTCATCCCATCCCTTCACAAATAAGTCATGAAGGAGTCTCCTGTTCAGACCTTTCTGTAGGCAGAAAGACAAGAGAGGACATGGGATGATGTGATGTTGTGAGTCTTCAGCCTGCAGGATTTCATACCAGAAGCCATAGCAAACATTCTGTGATGCATTCAGGTCCTTTGTCTGAAGTCCAGTAAAAATGGGTTCAATATTGCCATTGTCCAGCAAGATGGTTTCAGTATTCCTGGCTGAAACTAAACAGTAAGATCCATTTTTTTTTTTTAATAAATATGCACACTGAAATTATGTGTATTATATATATATTTCCTGGAAGGCAGATAAACACATTAAGACAAAGAACTCCTGAGACTGATTAAAATAGTCTTTTTCTTGGAACTTCTGAATCTATGTCAATTTTATATTTTTTTGACAGAAAGCGTACAAACTGTCTTAAAAGTACACATAAGTGAAAAATTCCCTATAGCGCCATTGTTTGGCATTCTTTCCCTTCTTTTATTGTATTGAAAGATTTCCTTACTTCCCTGGTTTCTGCAGAAAAAGGACTGACCATAGGAAAGAGCTGAATGCTTTAGTGCATTCATGATGTTAAGATAAATTATGGTTGCTTTCTGGAAGATAACTTTTTCTCTAGACCAGAATCATCATAGTCTCCACCAGATAGAATTATTTTGTAAATATTAAATATAACTTTGACTTATTGTACAATAACTTATACTGAACTGTGAAGTGGAAAGTTGTGATCAGTCCTACCTACTTAGGCTTCATATGTCTTTTTTTCGGCAAATATTCCTCACACCATTAACGCATCAGGTCTTTTCATTCCAGAACTTGAAAATGTCTGTATTCAATAATACATGGCTTTTATTCACAGTTTTCCTTTTGCCAGCAAACCTTGTATATGCTGCAACATTATGAATATTTTTGCATGAACCCCTAGATCAAATGCAAAATAAAATCTGTCTCTTTCCATCTGTGTTGCTTAACTTCTCTAAACAATGGGGTCTCAGTGTTTGTTGTAGTGATGCAGGAATCAAGAAGGGTAAGATTGATTACAAAAAGAAGAAGCAGTTTTTTATGTAATGCCTTAAGAGCTCTTGCTGTTAATGCTAGAATATTTGTGTTCTTGCGTAATAAACCTGAGAGTTATATAGCCTAAGAAATGGTTATCACCTCATAAACAGGAAGCACCCTCAAGGTATCATCCAAGTAATATAGGCAATATGATCACAAAAATCTGTGTTCCAGCTTTGCAGCAGTCCTATATCCATTCTTTTATGGCATCATTATGTTAAATGTTTTTAATGCAGGAATATTTCAGAATAATAGCAAACTATTTTCTATTTCACTGCCATTTCATTCAGGTTCATTAATGTGTGAACATGAAATAGAAACAGAGACTAAATGACTTGTCTAAGGTCTCAGTGATCTACTTGGTTAGATAAGAGAAGAGTGACAGAAAACGCCTGACATCTGATATTAGTTTGATTTGCTGTAGGACCTCATATGCATAACTTGCATGAGGTACTTATGGGAATCATTAGAGCAAATGTGAACATGTATGTCTAATCTGCTTGGTATATCTATTGTATTTACTCAACACTGAAAGTGTATAGGAAAGGTTAAATGTGATTGTCCATTTTCACTCAAAGCACTAAACATCAATACAGTTGCCAAGTTATTGTTAATCTAAATCTAATGTTTATGCATTATATAGCCTATATACCTTAACTGCATGTTTAGTTTTCTTATTGTCAATGTGTGTAAAAATACTGATCTCTATCATGAATATATAATATAACAGATTTTGTAACCTAGGACAGCTTTGGTCCTGGACCAAACTATGAGGTCATTGCTGCTTAACACAATTGTTCTTGAAGAACTAGAAGAGCAAAGCTGGCTGGAGCATCTGTGCACTTCAATCAGTCAGTGTAAATACATTACTCTCGGTAGTGATCAGGGACCTGATATAGGCCCCGGTGTGAATAGAGCTACCAAAGGACACTAATGGTGAGACAGAGTATGGAGTTCCCCAGCTGTACAATATACAGAAGCTCTGTGGTTTCTACACTACTTAGAATCAGAGAATCATAGAATAGCTTGGGTTGGAAGGGACTTCAAAAATCATCTACTGCTAACCCCAGTGCAACGGGCAGGGACACCTTTCACTAGACCAGGTTGTTCAAAGCCCCATCCAACCTGACCTTGAACACTTCCAGGACTGGGACATTCACAGCTTCTCTAGGCAATCTGTTTTAGTGCCTCACCACCCTCACAATAAAGAATTTCTTGCCAATAGCTGATGTAAACCTAGCCTTCTGCAGCTTACAGCCACCCCCTTTGTCTTATCACTACATGCTCTTGGGAAAAATTGCTCTCAAGCCTTCTTGTATGTCTCCTTTAGGTGCTGGAAGGTTTCTAGGCAATCTCCCCAAAGCATTCTCTTCTTCAGTCTGAACAGGTTGCAGTTCTTAGTGACACCACATTTGCTAATATACAGCAGACTTGTTATAACAGGAGCAGTGCCTCTTATTATTTCCCCTGTGAGCAGCAAGACAGCAGGAAGGGAATTTATTGTCCCCTAGCCATTATTTCGTCCTGACACATTTCCCCAGGATTTTGTTTCAGAAGGAAGTAAGGTTCATACTAATTCTTTAAAGTGGTTTTATCTCATAGATGCTGCAGATTGCACAGTTAAACAGTAGTATTTTGTGGCAGTACTAATGGCTGAAGAAGAGCAAACAAAAATTGAGCTGGTGTCCTGGCACTGCGGTGGAAAGGGAGAAAATACTCAGTGGTAAACATAGTGGCTGCTCATCTTTGCCTACCAGGACACTCACATTCTGAAAAATATCAATTTCTGTATTCAGACATCTGCATATGTAAGTGCCACATGCAGATCTCTTGCTTTTCAGACTTCAAAAACTGATTTCATACCCTATTCTAGCTATTTGAGGTCATCCACACTGAGAATAAGAAGCCTGACAGTTCTTAACGACAAAGAATACAAATGATAATCAGAGTGGATAATCAGCTGTCATAAAAAAAAAAAAAAACACAAAAAAAACCCAAAATAAAAACCAAACCAAACCAAACCAAACACAAAAAACCCACCAAAAAACCAAAAACAACAAAAACCCAAGGCAAACAAAAAACACCAACCAATAAATTTTGCCTGCTTTCCTATCATAGCCTTTTTCTTTTGAGGATATGAATTAAGTTTGCAAGTACGAAAGTCTAGTATAGTTATCTCAGTGTAGTTTATGACTGAAATATGTGTAAGGTGACTTTCCTTCTTTTCTTTCCTGCTTTCTTTAAACAGGCTGACAGAGGAAAATTACTGGACTGGTGAAACAATTTGTCTCACATCCATTGAATATATGTGAAAAGGCAGAGATATATGATTGTTTTGCTATAATTTGCTTTATAGACACTAGCTCATCAAATGATGCTCTGTAATCACTGCTTCTCAAGGAACACAGCTACCTTTTGGATGTTATTATTTAACACAAAGTCATCTGCCCTCCATGCTTGCACTGAAGTGGTGTCTGGGGGAATCTGTCCTACTTCTAACAAAAAGAAAGTAAAAAATGAAATGACATGCTAGGAGGGGCATTTTGTTCTGTCAACCCGTGTTAAAGTTCTGCTATCTGGAAGCTGGAAATAAACATTTTTTAGGCAATTCTGACTAAAGGCTCTATAGGTGATATTGAAACATGAATAGCAAAACTTGCCAGGAAATTCAGTGGAAAAATGGTCAGATTAAAAAAATCCAACAAGATACATATTTAGGTTGCATTATGGGTGTTCCTTAAACATGGAAATAGTCTTCCTTTTGGGGTATACATTTTGGGATACATTTTTATATTTTTAAATGCTAGCTAAAACTAATTTCAGGTTACTCTGATTATTACTTCTGTTTTACATGCTAATTAATTGGATAGCTTGTATGTATTTTGGAAACTATGGTCAATGTATATGAGACTGCTGATACATGTATTTGCGTCTTGCATTTTTGTTCTGTGGCAGCTTACAAGAGGTGAGACTGATCCTGAAACACAGAAACTACAAACCAGGGAAGGAGTCATCTCCAGAGCACAAGTGACAAATGCTAAAAGGATACTGGTTATGTTGTCCTCCAAGGTCTTCTTTCCACTCCTGAGCAACTTTGTTTATGGAATGCTTCAACGATTTTTTATTTGAGAGACTAATCTATTTCTAGTATTGTCACACAAAAAGAAAAAAAGTCTTTAAATAAATAACTTGTTGTTTTATTTTGAGGTTTTTGATAAATACTTTTTTACCAGCTTTTAATTAAGTTCTGTCATTTTGGAAAACTAAGACTGTAATTTTAAAATGTTGGTTTTCAAAATTTTATTTTTCCTTTTCTTGTTTCTACCCAGGTATGGAAAAAAGTTAAACAAACAAACAAACAAACCAAAACCAAACAAACAAACAAAAAGAACCCCAGCAAATACTTTTGACTGGAACTAAATATTAGTTTTCAGCAAGTTAACTTTTGCAAAAAAGTTGCCAATGGACATATTAGTTTCCTGCTGAATTATGCATAAATGTGGCCTTGGAATAAATACTTAGTTGTATTCTGTGAGTGATGAGTTGTCCTTTTGAACAGAAAATATTTTAAACTATTTAGTGGAAAATCTGTTTGGTTCATGGCTGAAGGTGATTCTTTGAGTCTCCACATCTGCTTTTGCCTGATTCCACAGCATATATTGACTGGGAATTTCAGTTAAATTTAGTACAGGGAATTTACTCAAATTTGTGCCAGGCATTTGAAAAACAGTTGGCCTTAATTAGACTTGTGTTATTCAGAAAGACATGAATCAATGGCAAGGGAAGGAAAGGACTGTGTAGAGCTGTGCTCCTAGCAGGTCAAGCATTAAGTTTAGCTTTCCTTACCACAAGAATGTCAGTCAGTCATAAGGTTCTTTAAAATAAAGAATGCGTTTTAAACCACAAAACGAATGATAAAAGACAATGATTTCAGCATTAGTGGTATCTTTTGTAAGAAAAGGGAAAGTCAGTCACTGGAAAGTGCAGTAGTACTGAGTATATGCAGCAGTTATGTAGCAGTTTTCACAGGAGTAATGTGTCTGATTTGAAAAAAACCCAAACATGAAAAGGGGAAGACTGTTGATATTCAAAGTAAAGCAGAAGGAGTTAGGTAGGCCAGTCCCAAGAAGATGACATGATTTGTTTCAATTGTATCTGCACCTTGCTATATCTTAACATGTTAGTACACCTCCCTGGATCTATATTGCTTTCCTGGAGAATAATTCTTGTATCTCTGAATTTGAAGGGGTCTCTGTTTTTTTTTCCTTTAACTGAAGTAATTATTTGCATACCCAGCTTCAGTTTCATATTAAACTCATTATTATCTGAGAAATATGGCACTGTATTGTATAATGTATAGATTCAAAGGAACCTGAAAAAGCAATAAACCACTTATAGACTACCTGAGGAAATTGTCCTGAGTGTAAAACTCTACTTGCTTATAGACATTATTCTCAGATTTACAGAATGAAGAAGTTTGGCCTTATCACCGAGTCATCATGTGGGGAATCAGGTGGCATAGTTCTGCTTCCTGGGTCTGCCTCAAACTTTAACTGTGAATATTTGCTATCGTCATATTTAAGAATGGATTTTTGTGGTGTGGTTTTGTTGGTTTTGGGGTTTTTGTTTGTATAAAGTAAATGGCATATGGTTATAACCTGTCTTAGAATGAAGAAAAATAGAGGAGGCATAAATCTGGTGTTAACTGTAGCTGTTAGAACCGCATCATTTCTTTTGAGGGGGTTTCTGAAACACCACCTTTCAACTGTAGTTTTGTATTAATTTTGTAGAGCTATTTAATCCTTATATATAACCATGTTAGGAACACTTTAGTTTGAGCTTTTTCAAGATACTAGTTTGACCATATGCTTTGATTATAGAAGACCCACTGATCCTAGAGACCATTGCAATGCCACTCTTGATGCAGGCTGTGTGTGTTAATTTATTTAAGTACTGAAACAAACACCTTACCGTTATTAGTAGATTTTTTTCCTAAGTAATCTTGTTCTGTAGTAGATACTTTTTATTCTAGCAGGTTGTTCAATTACTAAATGAAGCTGTGAAGCCTTTTTTTATGGTTGAATTCTGTTTCTCACATGCTTGTTCATTGGGTATTTGGCTCTGATTAATGGTCTACACCCAGTCTGTTCCAATGTTAAAAGGAAAAACATTCTGGTGGCTATGACATTTGGTGATAAGTAGTTAGACTAAATAGAAGATGTACTGTGCATCCCTTGGCTACAGAGTTACCATTAGATTCAGCTCAGCCTGCAGAATGCTACTGAGGATATTGCTGCTCTGCTGTAGTGATAAAGCAACTCATATCAAAACAGCATATGTTACTGCTTATCTTGTGTTGTACACTGAGGCATTCTAAATACACTGGACAAACCAAATAGTATGGTCTATTTTTTTCTTTTCTGTCCTTTTTTTTTTCTTTTGCTAGACTTACTAACGTGTGAAAGGTGGTAGAATGAGTCTTTCCACCCCCCAAGTCATTGTGGTATTTGCAGCATTTTAAAAGCCATAGATTTTTTTTAAAAATTCTATTACTTATTTTTGTATTTTTGTTCTATTAGTTTTATTTTTGTTTATTCAAGCCTTCAGACAATTTACTTTTCAGAGTTCATATGCAGTCACTCTTAGGCTAAAACAAAGTGATGCCACTGGCTAACCTCATGATTTATTTTAAAACAATCACTTTGCCCCTATAAACACACTGTGCTTATACTCTGCAAGCTGTATGTTGGAAATTTAGAGGCTGCATTTTTAATGTTTCAAATTAATGAAAAAGGTGAGGGATGCACTACACTAATATTTCATAAAGCACAGACTATAAGATTTAGGAATTATTGATTAAAAAAATGCACATATTTAAAATCAACCACATTGTCTTGCTTTCATATTACTTATTTCGTGATGGTTATTTGAAAGTTGTAAGATGCAGAGTTGGATTGTTCCAATGGTTAGCTGTATAATGCAGTTTTTCTGCCAGTACACCACTGCCAGTAGCAAAGGCCAGGTTTAAATTTAAAGTAAGATTAGTAAAATGCCTAGGTATCTGCAAGAATTAATCTCAAGAGCACTGAAGTAAGTTTTTTTCTTGCAAATGAATTGACTCAGCAAATGATATTTTATTAAAGATAAACAGATAACATATAAGGGCTAATTCCTGAAATAAACCAATTATAATTTTGCTGTCCTCTTTTCCAAGGCAGCAGCTAGGTCAGCTGGTTGTTCCCTACTCCTGAACTAAAGCTTTCCTTTGTTTTGGGAACTGTGGAGTCCTGCAAGGCAACAAGCCCCAGCTGAAGTTGCCGGAGCTTTGTGCTGTGATCCGTGGCTTTTGATGCTTTGCCAGATGCTGCTGTTCATTCCTCCATTTGCTATGCTGATTCATTCTTGTGCTCACTGCCACTACTGCTCCTCATTTTTGAACTGTCCTGCCTCACCACTGGAATTTTCTAGTATCTGCTCTTGTTTCAGCTTTGAAGAAGTGCTCACTCATGAAGTGTGGCCATGTCCTTGATGGGTACAGAATATTGCTAATCAACTTCTCCCACTTGCTGTACTCATAGAAAAAAAATCTTATGCCATTTTTAGCTTACAGTCTGCCACAAGTTATGATCTTTATATTAACATGGGGAGTTGGCCTAGGAAGACTGTGGAAATCTGGAAATTATGTCTAATGCAGTTACAAAACTGTATTTCCCCCCCCCATTTTTATATTAATTTCTTTTTACAGAAATAGTTCTCAAACATCTGTAAAATAAGTGCATTTCAGAGGTTCCCATTTGTCTGTCTTATCTCCTTACTCTCCAGGAAATGCTCTTCCTTTACCTACTTCCTACCACTATGGGTTAAGGAATTGGGAAACACATCACTGCTAGAAGAATAGATCTCATTTTGTGTTAGTAATAGGTTCCTTTCATTTTTACCTCACGTAAATGATAAGCAAACAATACTCCAAAGATCCAACTACAGTACATTATGTATGTACCCTTTTAAATTTTTTAAGGAACGCGTTCTTCTCTCCTCTCTGTTTTTGTTTGTTTGTTTTTTCCTTGGGGTTTGGTTGCTTTGTTGAGGTGTTCCATTTTTTTTTTAGTTCTGGATGTGAGCAGGTAGTTTAAACAACAAAATTTAAAGATATATGGGTTTAGTTCCTTTTTCTCCCAATCTGTGCTATTTGTATAAAGCCATTGCTCAGGAGTGAAGCAATTCAGTTCATATTTCTTCTGACAACCATCATATTACTGTAGCAGCAATCTGGAGAACAAAGCCTCATATTTGTTCCCAGTACAATCTCCGTACCACTTACCAAGGACTACATGGTCATTGAACAGAAAAGCTGTATACACTGCTGTCATCTGAAGGTGGATAAAATAGTAGGGACTTGAATACTTCCTACCAGAAAACTGAGTTAATGTTTGATTGTTGTTTTCTGTAGTTTGATATTGAAAATGTAATAAATAAATTTTGTTGTATATTTATAAAGACACCATTTATCCTTGCTTCAAAATATATTGTTAAGGATTTCTTTGACAAGATTCTTATTTATCCCAATTGCATAAGTATGATTTGATTACAACTGTGTCTGTAATGCTAAGTAAAAGCCTTTTATATTGCCTCAGATCTTGAGGGAGTTATGTAATAAATAGTTTAAAGTGTTGTAAATCTTACTGCAGTGGCTTTCCAAGCTGTTACAAGGTAGACCAGAAATAAAATAATTTTTAAAAGGTAATTTTGATCCCTTTTTCATGCTGTAAAATCAATTTGATTACTTTCCTACTAATTAGACTAATAAAATTTTACAACCTAGTGACATACTCTGAGAAGTCTGGAAAAGTAGAACAGACTTGAGATCTATATATTTCAGTTTCTGATGCAAGTATTATGGACTCTTATGGAACATATTGTCAATTCTCCTCCTGTTTCTCATAGTGTTCATAGAAATTTAAGGTTGGGATCAACTGCAGTGGATGACCAAAACCGATCATCTCTCTGAGGCATGGTATCAGTTTTTGCTTGCTTATATGTAGATTCTGCAGTTTCCTGGTTTACTTACTCCATTTTTTCACTACTCATACAGTTAGAAAAATGTTCTTTACTTTCAATCTGAAAAGCCATTTTATATATACCTACATATTTTTTGCAACTTGATAGTTTCATTTAATATGAAGGAAACTACATTAATGTGAGAAGTGCAGTTTTAATTTTCTGTCTCGATAGCAAATTGGAAAAAGAAAAAATATCCTTTGTGAACTTATTAAAGTTTTCATATTTTTTGTTGGAAATTAACATAAATGTGCAAAACTACAGAAGGCATTTGCTCAAAGCATGCAATTCCTCTCTAATTATGAAAGGGGAAAGTGATTTGATATAACAAGTTTCTTTTTCTCCTTTTTTCCCAAGGGCTAGTCTATACTAATCCCTGATTTGCCTTTTAAACTAAATTTATATTAAAATTGTTCACTTGTATGTCGTCCTAAGGGTTCAACATATAAAATTTGTGAATAGGATGAGAATTCCACCAAGTGTAGATACTCCAGGTGAAGAGATGTATACAGTCAAAAAAAAAAATTGTGCATATATCAAATTATGTCCCTGTTAAAAATAATTTAACCAATTTTTTAGCTGATGTACTGCATCCTGCTCTCCTGTCTGTGAGGAAAATGAAAAATAAGCAATACAATTATTTTCTTTCTACTCAAATGGAAATTTACTTCCTAAAGAAGCAGAATGTGCTGGCAGCTTGAATGGCTAATCTATTATACTTACCAGTCTAAGTAACGTGAAACTGATCTCCACAGCACAAGATGGCAAACTTGTATACAACTGTGCATTAGGGAAATTCAGAAGTTATGTAAAAAAAGCTACAGATTGCCTTAAACAGAAGTTTTGCCCTCTGACCGGGCCAGTTACCATATCAGGAATCAAAGGTTATTGTGTAGTTTATATGGCAAAAAGATACAAGGGGTCTGATTCAATGTTCTTATTTTTTTTGCTGATCTTTATTTACCATTTTACTTATCACATGCTTTTTTTTCAATCTGATGTGTGACTGCCTTCATTTGGAATTTGTGTTTCTCTGTCTACTCTTGCTAAGAAATGCAATCACTCTCCTCTCATGGGACTTCAGTTCTGTATTGACATATTGCTCTTGGATAAACCTGGATAGCTGTTCTCACTTTGAGAACGTTCATGAGAGAGAATGGACTTGGAGTTTATGTGTGATGAGCACAGACAAGGTTGTACTAGATTCTCAATGGAATGTTATAGAGATAGTAGACAAAATTCATAATATATTTTTTAAAAAATATCAGAATTAACTTATCCAAAATAATAAAATGCACTATAAGTAAGAAGATTTATTTATAGATTCACGCATTAAACATCTTGTGTTTACTAAAGCTTTTAGCATATGGAGAATTCATATTCCCTTATACAAATGTTATTGAATTAAAGGATTCTTGAATTAAAGGGTGTGCTAAAATACTTTCATGAATTATAGTCTTGACTTGATGTAGCTGTGTAGTCATGCCTGAGTAAACTAATAGCAGTGAGTATAAACAGTAAATAATTCAGATTCGTGCACAGTTCTTCCCCACAGACACTGAGTGGTTTGTGTTCTTTATCCACTTGGTTTCCTGTGTTAAGATGTCAAGTAATTGCTTAACTTCTTGGACCTATGTGGCAAAGGCAATCTTTTTTACCATGCCTTTTGAATTATAAATAATGTTCATCTGAATTTTATTTAAAAAAATAATGAAAACCCAAAAGACCTTGAAAAGAGAACCTGTTGCCATGTTTTTTATTGGGGTTTTTAAAGAAAGGTTCCCTATCCATTATATAAGAAAGTAGCGCAGAACTCCACTTCTGTTGTATATTCAAATTTATTTACAGCTGATCTATTTACCAATGATATCCCTATTCTCATTATAGTTATAGTACCTGGAAACTATACCAACATGGCTGATCTATTATTGTGAAATTAGACTTTTGTACCAAGTATACAGAAGAGTTTTTTAGTTTCATGTTTCACCCTAATCCTCTTCCCTTTGTGCCATCTGTTGAATAAGAGGATTTATTCTCCTTCTGCTGTGTCTGCATTATAAATAAGCAGAAGATGCTTTAACTGAGGTGCCCTTGAACTGTCAGTTACCACAAGTTGTCAAGCATAAAACTTAAAATCTTTAGGGCTAGGTGTAGAGTGTATTGTTCCTTTGGAGACAGTAACATCCTTGAGAGGGCCTAAAACAGCCTTATATAGCTTCTAATATTTGGCCAAGCCAGTAATTTATCTTGATGACTATAATATCTTTAACTTTTTTTTTTTAATCTATCTACAGAGAAGCATTTTGAGATGGTATATTAAAACTCTTAAAATAACATAATACTAAGCAATGTAGAGATATTGACTTGAAAACCATCATGTTTTAAGAAAAAAAGCATATTTTCAAAATGTTGCTTATATTGAGTACTGAGTTAAAAATCAGTGTGATAATTCTGTAATCACAATGATTAGACAGCACTGTATGAATAAAATGTTGATGTTAGGCTTCCAACACAGTGGAGCATTCTGATGGGATTTTGGGGCCCAGGTTGCATATATTTGCCATTTTTGTGCTCTTGGGTACTTTCCCTCCTTTCTCATGTCAAAATTCTTATCTAAAACTTCTTATTGTGCTTAGTTTCTTGGGTTATTTTTACTGCAATTGTAAATTAGCCTCAGAGAAAGTTGGTATCAAGTCATAGTGCTGGTTTAGTTCTATTTATCACATTTGAGTGAGCCTCCTTTTAGATGCAGAGAGGCCAGAAAATTCACCATCAGGCTTTTTTGCTCTCTGTTCCTATAATACTTTATTGCCTTGGTGCACTCTCTGTATTGCTGTTTTGCCTTCAGACAGAACAGACAGAGTATAGGAGGGCTTGTATCTGTCAGTGAATTTAAACTGGCCTGCTGTAGCCAGTAATGGAACACTAAACTTATTTGTGATCCTTTTCACCAAAATTTTACTCTTCTTGCATTGTGAAGTTTCCTTGTCATCCTGGCATTTAGGTTTACCTCCAAACCAGTGTGCAACAATAGCAATTACTGTCAGTCATCTAGGAAAGTAAATCAGTGGCAGGAGAGTTTGATGTGCTTATAATAATTTTTAATGTTGAGGAGACTCATACATGGTACTTTTCTGTACAAGGGAAACCCTTCAAGCCTAATGATTACCCAAAAGTTGAACCGATTTTTTTTTAATACTTCTCTTCTAAGTTCTCCATTTTTCTCCTTCCAAAATCACTCATAAGTAGTCGTCTCTTTTTACACGAGCTCTTTTAGAGAAATTAGCAAACTGCTTTCAGCTGGATCTTGGTAGATGACCACCCCAGCTGCAAGCAATCAAAAAAGCTGAGGGAAGTATTTGTGAGATTCCTAAAGAAGTGCAAGATTCTCTTTATGCTCTACAGGTATGTTTTAATATAGTGCTAGGAAAAAGTTATGCTTCACAGCTTTTAGTGCGCCTCATAGCTCAGCTTACTGCCAAAGTGCAAATGCAATTTATAGGCTGCAATTAGACAAATACTTATGCAGCATAATATGAGAAAGTTCAGCCCTTTCCTCAGTTGCTCTAGATGACAACCCTATGCACAGTGATACTCCTCCATATTCAGTGGGGAAAAATGGAAGACTGTTTTAAAAATACTTATCTTCAGTTTCACTAGCAAGGGACAGTATGAAGAAACTAATGCTATGAAAAATACTCATCTCCTGAATAGCCAAATGTACTCCTTTAAGAAAACCAAAACAGGAATCTACCTTTCTTTACACAGGGTCAATAGCTGGAATATAAAGAAAATTTTATAGTAAAAAGAAAAAATTCCTAGCAATAGTATATCTCATCATATAGAAAATTTATTCTGGAAATTCCACAGTATTAGTAGCCAACTTATTAATAGCCAGTTAAAATAGTTATTCTTTGTCTATCTAGAATATTTGCTGAAAGAGAGGGGCTAAGATTTCTGTGTCTTGGGAGTTGAGTAATGTTAGCTTATTGTTACTTTATTATGAATCATATTTGATGCAATTGTACTATTGAATTTTGAATAGTACTTTGACTCATCTGCTGCTTCTCTAATATCGTGATTCCTCCTCATATTTAGTATTAAATCATAAAGACTCACATAGAGGGTTAGTCTCAGATTTTGTACTATGTTAGTATGTTGTGTGTGTTTGGGAATGTTTGAAAGTAAAAGTGACAAGCTACCTGTTAGTAATGAAATAGCATAAGCAAAGAGCATTTCATGATACAAACTAACTTTTTTTTTTCCCCTTGTAAGTAATACCGGTTTTTATTAAGAATTTAAATGAAATTGTAAATACTTGCACAAAGCTTGGAATAAAAAAAAAATAGCTGGAAAAATATAAAATTGAGCAACTACAGCACTTGCATATTCTATGTTTTTAATGTCTTTTGCTTGTGCAATATGAAATAAACAGAGCAGTAAGAGAGGCTCACAGGCTTTAAGGATACCACTGGATGTTTCTCTTGGCTCCCAATTGCTTTCCTCCTCATCCCCTCCTGTAGCTGCTCCTGATTAGTTGAGGATCAGGTGCCCTTGGGCACCTACTGAATCCAGCTGGGAAATTGATTAATTTCTCTATAAGAGCCCAGGTAAAAGAAGGTATTTTTTTATGAGTGGGCTCAGAGGGAGGACAAGAGAGAGGTTATATATAAGCTGATCAATTAGATGTAGTGGAAAGCATATTTTCTTGAGAACCTGAGTAGGCATAAAGGGCTTTGAAGCTCTGAAGGGTACATTCTCTGCAAGAATGAGAAGAATAAAAATAGTTGAGAAAAAGTGAAGGTTTTTTTTATCTTCTGGTTATCTTTGAAGTGGTTTTGTTTGTTCTCTGCTCTCAAACTGGAAGAGTTAGAGGGATAGTAGCCTGAGGTAGGTACTAAGCAAGTCGAGTGACTCATGATGAGAACTAACTTGGGAGTAAAAGGCCTGAATAGAAAGTCCTTTGCCATGGATCAAGCCGATGATTGCAAAATCATCAGTGAGGAGTTTCTGAAACCAGATCAACCGTGCTCTGACATTAAAAGCACTGAGCACATCTGGCTTGTCCCTAAGAGTGCAAGTGTGTTCTAGGAGCCTAGAGCAAAACATTTGGTTTCCTTATTGTTTCTTCTGGAAAGTTGGACACCCTAAACTTTAATGCTAAAGTTGTTTTCTGAAAAGATGAGTCAGTGCTAGGTGTGTTCTGACTGCTAAAAAGTGAAGTAACTTAGTAACCTGGTTCCTCATATTAATCAAAAGGAGTATGGCTGGAACTGATCCATTAGTTCATAATTTTGCTATCAAAAGTTGATTCTAATGCAAAAACATCTTAGCTTAGTTTCCAGTTAAAATTTTTCTGTATAAGATGCTTTAAGCTGATCGTGTATCTGGAAAGAGGAAAGCCAGATGAATTGTGTGAATTCAGAAGAACTACTGACTCTCACTATTTATCCCTACTTTGTGGTTTTATGTTGGAAGTAACAGGAGTGTTCCAAAAGACATTATAAGGTGTTTCTCTTATATGTTCCAGGCACAAGGTACTAATTTAAGTTCAGTGTAATTTACTGTTCTCTTTGTAGTCCATTTTGTGCTGTGAGTTTGAGGCAAATAAATGTTTTGTTTTGTTATAGGGAAAGGTGAACATGGAAAGCCGTACCCCCTTACAGAGGAAGACCATGATGATTCTGCTTATAGGGAAAATGGCTTCAACATATTTGTTAGCAACAATATAGCACTGGAACGATCACTGCCAGATATCCGCCATCCGAAGTATGTAAATTGTTTCCTGGACTATTTAATTTTTACGTTTTTATCTTTTGTATATCTCTAAATAACCTGTTTTTCTGGAAGGTCAAATGTGAACCCTTAGTCAACAGAAAATGAGAAGTTAATTAAAGAGGAAATGGAAAATTTATCACCATTGTTACATCGCTTCCTCTATCTTTTAAACTGACTTCTCATCTTACTAGTAGGACATTTAGACTATAGAAGGGCTTTTTTCCTTACAGAATGATTTTCATTAAATTTCTGTGTAGGGTTTTCTTCTAAAAAAAAAATTCACATACTTTTTCATGTGCTCATTTGGTTACTAGCTGCAGATCTTTGGTCTGGGGAGCAGAGTAACAAGTTGCATACAGTTTATGGCTAAAGGTTTTGACCCATGTTTGCAAAATGTTCATTCTGATTTTGTGACATAAAAAGTTAACCCAGTCCAATAGCTACAGCTTGTCAGGTGGTGGTACTACAGCTGATTTATGAAGTAGAGAATTATGTAAAGACAGAAGTGCACAATGCACTTCCAGAACCTGGGGGCACTGGATGATGGTATTGCTCCCTATTAGCACTAATATAACACAGAGAAATAGGATAAAGATTATTCTGGGAAATAGCCACTGAGATAAAAATGGTCATACAGTTCTCAGCAAACTTGCTTTTCATGTTCTGTAATTTTTGCATCCTTTATATGAAGAGTAAAGTTATTATATAACAGGGAAAAGGAACACTTTTGCTTTCTAAAGGTCCAAGTTCCATTCCTCTAGAGTCACTCTCAGCTCTGATTTGTCTCTTTACCTGGCATTTTTCCCCTCTTTAATTAGATTTTATACAATTGGGGTGTGGGAGAAAGATACAAGAGTAAGAGAAAACTAATTGTTTTCTTATTATGTTTGCATTTTCTTTCAGATATAATTCTCTTTATTATACAACTTTTCATGATAAGATATCTACTCATTTCTTAACTTAAAAAATTTTGGTGTGTGAATTAGTTTAAAAATTTCCAGGGAACAGAACTTCAGAGTTTGACAGGAGTTTTTGGTGGAGGGAGAAAAAATATGGCAACTAATACTTCTTTTTCTTTCAAATGTGAAACTGTCTTTTTCAAAGAATGAATAGTATATAAATGTTTGCACAGTAAGAGTTTAAAACCATAATTCACAGTGAAGGAATTAATCTTTTGTTAGAGCTGTTTCTAATTTAATTTTAAATTTTAATTGTCTAATTTAATTGTTGTGTTTTTGAGGAAAAAAACCCAAACCTGTTACTCCTCTAATTTATATATATTAGTATTGTTTGGATAGAATTAAGTCAAAAGAAATAACATTTTATAACAAGCTGTATGTTTTATATACTTTCTTTGCTTTCTACTTTACCAAGTTACCTGAAATTATTTGTATAAACAGTACTTCCAAGAAGTTTGAGTTCTAATGTACAGCTGTACAGCATTAAATATGTGGTAAATTATGTTGTTGGTATAATAAATATGTCCATCAAGTATTCTCTGTTAGCAAAACTGCAGAGGGCAATTAGTAAACACAAAAGGAAGCTGTCAGGTTTATAATCCCTTTGTGTTTTTTTTTAAATTGGTCTTTTGGCAACTTGTTTGTTAGTCGCTGCTGTCCACACAGTCAATGACATCTCCACGCATGTTCCCAGAAGCAATTTGAGTGGTGTGTCCTCTGAAGTGACATACTAGGAACAAATCAATGCTACACCAGCCTTTTTCTGCCCTCCTTCCCCAAGCACAAGTCCTTTTGTGACTTGACTTAAGCGTCTCCCTTGGGAATGTATGGGCATTATTTCTGTGTTCCAGCTAGGTCCCTGTGGCATTCAGTGAAATCTTGTGTGGTGGAGGTTTTAATAGTGTACCAAGTGAACTGACTTTGTCATCTCCTTCTAACCTTTCATGTGTTAAACACTAGTAACACCAGTGGTCCATTACTTCATTAACTGTATCACCATCTAAAGAAAAGGAACCAAATATGCTTGCATTAAAATTGCCTACTAATTAGTATGCTGATTAAGGTGACAAAGCTGAGCTCTTTACTTCTGATAGTTATACCTTGAAACAAGTTAATTTCTTGAACTTCCAAGAGACACAGAAGTCTGAAAATGCTTTCTGACGTACTGTCAGAAACAAACCCCTTTCTTGGCTGCTCTGTGTTAAATATGGCTAGTCTCAAATTTCACTTCACTTTTTGAAATATGTCCTCTCTTCAAAAGTGTGTATGAAATGTGAAGTAGTTCATATCTGATCGTGCTGCTTTTTGCTGGGTAAGGTTAATCTGCTTTGCAGATTTGCATGTTGTCCTTGCAGAGGGGACATGCTAGAGGCTGGGGTTAAACTGCAACACTCACAGTTGATTTCAGAGAAACTAATTGGAAAATTATGTCATTTCTACGCCAGAAAAGGGTGTTCTTATTTCAATAGCATTACAGTAGATAAATCAGGTGAGGTATAGCAGGCAAGATCTGGTTTGTTCAGTTTCTGAACAATTCAAAGGGCTTTGGCTTGGTGGAGCTTCTAAACTGCCTTGAGGCTTTTAACTGTCATCATCTCCAAATTTGTGGGAGATGCTTTTACTATGGACTTGGAGTCTTTGATCCTCTCTCTCTATTCTGTGTATACCATTTGCACAGGGACTCATCTGCTGAAGACTCATGTCCTGAAAATTCTGTCTACGATACATCTTATAGAACTGAATAGAATTATTATTGCCATCAGTAGAGAAAACTCGCAAATTGAAGCTTCAAATATGACAAAAAACTGAGTGATGAATCCTGTAACTTGAATCAAAACTTATTTAAATCAAAAAGCAGCTACAGTAGTTCCAAAATTTATCTGAAATAACTTCAAAAATATTTTGGTCTGTAGGTAGACCAAGGAAATTTCAAGTACCACTTCCAAGTGTTTGGTTTTATGGGAAGTATGAAAAGATAGCAGATAACCAAAACTTGCTCTTTTTAATCCAAATAAACTTTCTCCTTCTGAGTCTCTTTGCAAACTGGGCTCAGGATCTGGCATCTTCTAGTAAGGGGAATGGATGGAACTAAACAAATGCTTAGATGATCGAGCTCAGAGAAATTATTCTTTTTTATAATAGTCTTGTGGTTTTTCTCTGATTATTTTAAAACACTTCAGCAGAATGTGTTATGATTGATTTTTCTTTCCTTTTTAAAACGCCTAAATGTGTGTACTGTAAAAATCCCTAGAGAAATTCTGTTCCAAGGCTGACATAACAGCTGTTCTGTGTCCTTAATATGTTTCTATTGCATCCCACTATTATCTCCTGTGATTTCTTTCTGTCTCTCATAGCTATGGTCTAAGAATATTTTTTCCATTTCTGAGTGGTCTTTGATGTCTTATTTCTGTCGCACTCTTGTGTGAAAGTCTTTGCACACTGGGTGCTCTTGCCAAGCTACATTAATTCTCTGTTCTTTGCCCAGTCACTCCCTGGTTTTAAGTTTAAACAAACAAAACTTTTTTTTACCCCTTACCTGTAAATTAAAGTCTTAAACAAGATTATCATCTCAGTTCATTGTGTTTTAGTGAAAATGAGAGTTCTGGTCACCTAAAGTAGAAGGTAACATTATGACCTTTGGATAGTATTAAGTGAAAGCAATGAAATTAATATTTAGGGGGTAGAAATTCTGTATCACTATAAAAAGTATTTCAAAACCTGTAAGAAGAGTGTTTCCATTTTTTCCTTTTCACCTGCTTCATGATACTTTCTGTAGTCTGGAATATGACAAACCTGCTAATTCTAGGGAAAGTGTTGCCTGTATTATTTTCTATTGTAGAAAGAGAAATACTACTTATTCAAACTATTGAATGTATCAGTTACAATTAATTCTTATCTTCTCCACATTATTAAGTATTATACCATTCATACCAGTTTTGTTCAAACAAATAAAACTGAATCTGATTCAGGTTTTGAAAAGCATTCTAAATGTGATTTTAATGAGGGCTTGGGGGAATGATTGCAATCATCTAGTCTGAACAGTGAATATAAATTTTGTGATCTATCCTGTTTCAAACTCTTATGTCCTTGTGAACTGGAGAATCCATGTTTTTTAACTTTTCATTCTCAAATCAAGGAATTCAAATTAGTTCCCGATATCAGTAGATTTGTGACTTTTATAAATTAGAATCTTTGGGCTTGGTATGTTTGTGCAGCTTCATTTTAGCAACAGGACTCCTTTTATCTAAAATTTGTAGACTAATTGCAGATAACCCTATCCCGGATATGTTTGAACAATTCTCTCATGCAAACACTGTGATTCTTGATGTTCTCCTGTGCAGGGCCAGGAGCTGGACTCAGTGATCCTGATGGGTTCCTTCCAAATCAGGGTATTCTATGATTCTATATGACTTGTGTAGTCACAGATCAGATGTGCAAATCCTTCTTAGCTTGCCTGAGTAACCTATCATGAGAAATCCTATCCTTTTAAGGTTTTCCTGGGCATAGATATATGCATTTTGTACTGAAAATCTTATTATTCTTATTGTACGTTAAAATGTCAAATGTTATTCTTGTGATGCCAGGTTTTTATGGCTGGAGTCAGTGTTTCCAAGTATTGCCTGCTGGTCTTGCTATTGCTAAGTGAAGTGCTGGCCTTTCACTGTCACTCCCAGCAGTATTCCTTTTTAGAAATCCCAACTATGCTTATTTTTCTTGCACATTAAATTTTTCACAGCCCTCAGAAGAAATGCATTTTCATATTCAATGAAATATGAGTGTTTGGCTAAGGGCTGTGAGATCTTCTTTGTCCTGAACGCTAATGAGATTTTATTTCTATTTAATAATAAAACCAAATTTCACTCTGTGGATTCTGCATAACTGAAACTCTTCTTTTTAGCAGCAGAAGCTGAGAGAATTCCTGAATGATTCTCTCCAAATATTTGAATGTGATGTGGTCGCTCTCTGTTGTATTTTTAAAGAGGCTAAAATGAATATGCAGTGGCATTTCTCAGGGGAGCATGTTTTTTGATTGACTGTATTTTTATATGTCTTTAGAGTAGTTGCAGAGTTAACAGAGTTGGAGTTACTGTTTATTACTATGTTTTAGTAAACTTTGCAAGAACACTAGTATTAAGACTCACATGGGAAAAGGGGTATAGTTATACAATTGAACAGTAGTTCATATCTGACTCCTGTAAAAAAGTAGTTATTGTATTTGTTACTTTCTATTTATAAATACTGTGCAGTTGTCATGGTCTAAGCTAGGTATATTATTTCTAAAAATAAAATTTAAAAATTCATCTTTAGTTTACTAGTCTCCAAATCTATTCCAAAATAAATTCCGATTAATTCCTTCATCATTCTATGATCTTGAAGACTGGCTGCCCTGCTTCACTAAAAGAAAAATTATTTAATCTAATTTAAATGTGCTGAACTTCATAACATTTAATAAAGCTCATGGAAATAATTAGTTGTCGGGATTGATCTGTTGAATTTTTGATTATATGTTGCAAGAAACAAAGATATTAGAAGGTTTCTTTCTAGTTCTTATTCATTTTGGGAAATCAGAAATGTCTTCAGACATGCTGCATTGCCTCATACTGCTGATTGCTAGTATTAGCCTTACCTTTTCTGGCCACAGAACAGCTGCTTAAACTCCAATTGTGCTTTTAGTGGGTAGTGAAAAAGCTGGAGGTTATTACCATGGCTGCTTTTTGAAGTGTTTTGTGTAGTTACTGAGTAAGGCAGTGAAAGTGAGAAGTCATGTGGTCCAAAACATGATAGGCAATGTCCCCATTTCCAAGTGTCATTGGATTGTTCCCTGCAGTTGCTCCAAGGCATCCCATTTCATGTGCATCACCTCAAAACAGGATCAGGAATATTTTATACTCAAGAAACCCTGTGGTTTTCTGTCTCTGTCATGCCTGCTGTCAGTTCCTTTGCAGAATACGCATAGATAGTAGCAAGTAACATGGAATAATTCCCAAGTGCTTTCTGGGTGCTTTGTATGTCTTTTTTTTTTTAATGGCAGCAACAGCTAAAATGTGGCTGAAGACTGATGATTCCCCTTCCATCCTTGTGTTGAGAAACAAGCTGCTTTGTTACATAGTCCAGTGAGGAGAGTCCAAGCCTGATGGGTTTGTTTCTGTTTACTGAAAATTATTTGATAAAAGAAATAATCTGCTTATACAAGTAGGGAAATGCCTTGCATGTTACTTAGAATCTAGTAAAGCTTCCCATGCTGCTGTGAAAATAGCAAGCTGCAGTAAAAATAACTGTGAAATCTAAACTTAATGGGAACGGGAATTCTAAAGCATATTTATCCTCCAGCCAGTTCTGTACATCTGGGATAGCCAAGTCTATTAGCATTTGGCAATGATTGAAGCTTGAACTTTTAACTGTCAAATAATACAGTAGTAAAAGTGGAAAGTATATCTATCTTTGTTAAGGTCTGTGAGAAAGGTGAGATGTTCTGGTGTTTTGTGTCTTTGGAGTTCATAGGTGAAAGTGATGATATATGTTGTTAATTTCACACTTTCATGAAAAGCCTCATTCTAACTTTTTCTCATAAAATCCCTTCTTTCTTCCTTTTTTTTTTTCTTTTTTTTTCCATACAGTTAGGTATGTATCTGATGTGAATTTGTATGGACTGGATACTCCTTAAGTAAGAGACATTCCAACTCTGATGTTAACCAAAAAAAGCAAGTGCCAGCAGTACCTTGGCTGTTGCACCTCATCTAATAACAAAAGCAAATGTGCAGCAGTGCTGGAATGGAAAACTGACTTCTATTTTGCCTGATTTGATTATGAATAACCTTACTGAGGTCCACTTTTCTGAAGGCTGTGCTGGCCACAAGATGTGGTAGTAGGTATGAGAACTTACTGATCTTGTTGGCATGTGTAGTCCACGAGGCCCAACAGCTGCACTTTCACATCATTTGCTCCCACATCTACCACCTGTGATTTTGGTGTTATAGACACTGGTCAGACCTAGTAATATCTTGCCTGTTATTTTATCTCTTTTATTGCATAAAGGCAGTGTTGTTGAGAGGTGTAAGGCTGACCACATATTGCCATGGAAGGAAGTGGAGAAGAGATGTACCTAGATCACAGAAAGACTGTCTTTGAGAATTAAGTATTTTATATGTAAGCAAACTGGACGTGGTAAGGTCCATGCACCCTGATGGGATGTACCCATGAATGATGAAGGAACTGATATCTATTTGAGGCCACTCTCAATGAGTTTTAATCAAACACAGCAATTGGGAGAGGTACCTGAGGACTGGCACAAAACTGGAAGTGGCCAATAAGCTAGAGGGTTTGTAGGAATCCTACGGGATATCTTTGGAATATAAGGACAAGTGGTTAAAGGATAACTAGGATTTCTGGAACAGAAGTTAATGGGTAGTTGAATGTCACAGGTTGGTCTGTTCCTGAAGTAGCATACTTAAAATGCATTTTGAAATGACAAAAACCTAAATTCTAATCCTATTCCTTCTTCTACCAGGAAAATTACTACAGACTCACAATAGAGGCTTTTTATTGATTGTGTAAAGGTCTGCCTTATTTTGAGAGACAGTCAGATAAATATGCCAGGTTTGAATGAATGAATTTTGAGTACATTGATATTTCTGTGATCTTCTCTCTCGGAAAAAAAAAAAAAAAGGTGGTTTGATGGTTTTTGTATGTATTTATATAAATTAAAATATGGTCTTGCCATCCTGGCATCCAGTCCCTTCAGATCTCGGAAGCCAAGCAGGGTCAGCCCCAGTTAGTACTTGGATGAGAGACCTCCTGGCAATACCAGGTGCTGTAGGTTCTAGTCCTGAGGACTTCACTGTCACTGTTCAAGCTCTCTCGGCCATGTCAGATGAGCTTAGGAGTTAAAGGGTAGAGCCAGTTTTGCTCCCGTTGTGTCTTACCTAAAAAATCCACTGTGCAGTCTTGAAAGGCACACCCACGTGGGTAGAGCCCTTCCCAAATCTGCGTTCGGGAAGCCTAACCTAGCCATATTATATAAATTGGTCTGCTGGCTGTACTTTGGAATTCACAGGTAACAAAGTGCAATGTTTAAGGTAAAATGTAATTAGAGTACTAAGATGCCTGCTGATGTAGGCTTGGTTGTGAGGAATTTTGAGAGGGTATGAAATGACTATATGTATTTTGTTTCCGAGCATCCTAGATTTAATACATATAGATGAATAGATTAATTTCTTAAAATATGTTAATGATTTTTAGGGTTTTCTAAAAAGATCTTTTAATAAGTGATGATGATTTTTTAACTCACTGTCTTGTAGAAGAAAACTGCAACCATAAGTGTGCCTTGTGTTAATATGGTTTATCTCACTGACTGTTCCCTTGGATAGAGAAACCTTTTGGTTTGAAAGACAAAGTGATACAAACTCACTGACTTTGATTTCTTGAAAGACATACAGTGCTGCTGCAGAGACTGTAATGACAGGCCAAAATGTTGCAACTTGAGATAAAGTAACAAGTAACCTAGTTCAGTTCTGATGAAGTCGATGCTGAAGGAAGCGTACATAAGGAGCACAGGGCTTTGCCTCTTTAGTTTCCAAGACATGATCATTTTTAGTGCATTTAATAGCAATAGTACAAACAATTTCTACTGTACAATTTAATCTTTTTGCTTTTTCATGAAAATAGCACTCGTGTTTTGGAGAAGGTTTATGTGTTCTAGTAAAGTGTTGTGACATTTATTGAGGCCCGCACCCAGTGATGCCTGCTTGTTTCCCAGCTGCAAGCCACTGTGAAAATAAAAATTCCTTTCCCTGCTGTCAGCTCACACCCAAGCTAATTTTACAGCCCTGTCAAATGGCAGAAGAAATTACTAGTTATCACTGCTTAATCAGGCTCAGTTGACAAGGCTAGATTGGAACAGAAACACAGTGTGACTGAAGCTTGTTGCTGTAAATTGAATACTTTGACATGCTAAGACAATTACTATGTAAATCTTCACTGGAAAATGTTTTGTCCTAGCAGCTTATAGAAGTCTTGTCAGTAGCTGGGAGCCCAGTGATGCTGTTGTTTCTTTCAATAAAGAGAAGGAAAAGGTCAGATCTGAAAAAGTAGTTCAGCTAAGAGAGCGTGAGCTGACAAAGCCAGTGGGGAAAAATCTCTTTCTGTTTTGCTTTAACTTTCCTTGGCACTTCTGTAAGAGGAGAAAATCAGAGGTGGGGTACTTTTATGATCCAGAAATTGCTGCTACCTTGCTTCCTAAATGCAGCAAGGGGATGTCTGTGAGACACTTAACTTTTGCCATGTTGTTATCTCTCAGAAAGGGCAGATTACAAGATTGTTGATGTGTCTAGAAGGCACAGAGCCTGGTAACTGACCACAGCATTTCTAGTGGTATCCCTTAATGTGCATAAAACATGGTTGATATATCCACAGGGTCAAGTAAATTGCTGCTTTTATGAATTGGCTTTTGCTGTCAATTGCCTGAAATGGAGCGAGCCTTGCTCTGTTTTCTTATGATTTTAGAATCCTATTTTCTTTAGTTTTGTCCTGTACAGAGGCAGTAGATTTCTGCATGTTTCTCTTAAAAGAGAAGCTGCAAAGATGGAGAGTTTGCAAGTTCTGCATCTTTTCTTAAGCTGGTACGATGTTGTAGAACATTTTTTTCCCTACATGTAAACTCATCAGGGAATTAAACAGAACTATCCCTATTCCTTGAAGTAACAGGATGCTGTTTTATCTGCCCAGTAGAGTAAGCTAACCTACAGAATGAAATCATAATAGTCTTAGGACTCTTAGTAATGAGTAAGAAAGAAGTGTAATTGTAACTCCTTTTCACAACTTCTCTGTTTATGAATAGTCCTCTTAAAATTGTATTTTATTAGTGCCTGCTGCAGATTCCTTCACAGTGTTTCTGTGACAATTTTTTTTCTTCCTCAGACAGGTTAATATTTCAGGAATACAGGAACCTCTTGCTGTTCTCTTAACCTTCTAAAGGTCTCCCTGCAACTTTGGAGCCAACTCAAAAATTGTTCAGAAACTCAGTTTTGATTCATGTTTCAACTCAGTAGAAGAATTCTGTATCTCAAAAGAGTAATTAAGTCAATATTAAGTGATTTAAAGCAAGTTAAAATATGACAGTGTATCATTTTTATAAATAAGCCTTGAACTCCGGGAGCCAAGTACCCAGCTCCAGTAACAAATTGTAGGAGCAGCATGCCAAATACAAAGCCGGTAGAAATTTCCACTTGGTCAGTTATGTATATTTAACACATTTTACTATAGAAGTTATTTGCAAATGAATTCTACCTTACCTTTTTGTAAAAAAGAACTTTGGTTTCCTTGGTAGCCATTTCCTGGTGACTCTGTGACAAGTATGCATAATAATCAGTGTTGTACAGCTTTCTGACTTTAGTTTTTCTAAACGCTAATAAATTATGTACTGTGCTCATTATTAGTGCTTAGTAACGTATCTAATAATGAAAGGGAGAGAGAAAGGAAATTCTTTGCACAGAGATAGTGAAGTTGTACCTAATGCTTTGAAAACTTACATGGAAACAGCTCATGGACTGATAGATGTCCTTTGTTTTTAAAAATCTCATCTGAAAATCTCTGAGGGATAAATTAGTGATGAAGTGTTAGTTTTTAGTAAGAAATTCCAGATACTAAATTCTGAAATATAATGGAAATAAAGACAAAATAGATAAAGAATAGCAGTATTTTAAAGCATAATACAATGTTCATAACTTATGATTAATTATAATCTTGAAGATGTTATTATATCTGATTCATTGACAAATTTGTCATTTGATGCCACTTTTTCATAGATACACAAGTGTTGGCATTTATAGCTTTTTTGTTGTTGTTAAGTCCATATTGCTAGTGTTATTTCATAATTCTGAGTATTTGTGCAGGGGCAAAGTTCACTGAGAGAACACAGTGGACATCCACTTCCCAGTTTGCCTTTATGACAGTACCAGCATGCAGTATATATGCAGTATTATACTGCAGAAGGAAATTATTTTGATTCAATAGGTAACTTACCATATGAAGTAACGGTAAGCTAGTGTTTTTTCCCTTGTTCTTTGTGATCTTCTCCGACTGAGTGCAAGCAGTTAGTGTGTGTGTGTATGTGTGTGTGTGTATTTAGGGGTGGAGGAGATTCCCTTAGGAATAACTTATTAGTTATATCTTCAGATTATTAGGAGGAAAGAGAATAGTCATATCAGTACAGTGTGCATGTCTGATAGAAACACTCCTGCAATTACATAGTAACTAGAAACCATAAGAGCTCAAATGGGTGTCACTGTGAAAGTCAGCAATAAGATGGGGTACCTGCCTCCAAGAAAGGAAGTATTTGTAAGGTATTCTGTGATAAAAACTGAACATGATCAGTAGTATAGGCAATATAGTCCTAAACACTGAAAGCTGCTGTCTTTCAAAGCTCTTAAGAGTTGGCATGTTACTCACATATGATGAGACTTCATGGCAAAAGAACAAGAGAGATTACATTCCCATATATTGCTGAATTCCAGCCCTGGCTGTTAAATGGACAAGCTGTTGAATTCACCAGCCTAGTCTGGCAGTCTATAAAGGTAGGAATAATCAGAAATCCACCCTCTTGAGAAGACTGGAGGCATGGATCTATTCAGCTAGGATGTACCACAGGATGTGTATGTGCTTACTGTTAAACTGCGCTGGGTGCTGATGACACTCCAGAGATACGGCATGTATTTGAGCTAAGCTGACTGATCAGGATCTTTCAGAATACTCTGGTGAAGAAACCCTTAAACTTTGAGCAATTAAGCCTCCAGTTCTGTAAATAATCACTTACTCGCCATTAATGAGAAGACTGGATTAGTCTTGTAAGTGAAGAAGGAAAGCTGAGGAAGAGGTGTAGTGTGAGGTTTTGGAGCAAAGTGAGTAAGTGGTACCACAAATATTAAACGTTAAAAATTCTACTGAACTGAGATATTTGGTTGTTTGAAGAAACACAAGTATGAAGGAAAGGATCAAAGTGAGAAAATGTGTGATGAAAACAGTGGGAAACTAGTAAAATACTGTGCTCTTAACATCCTTAAATATTTATCCTCTTATCAGTATGGGACTGATGAGTATACATACATAGCTAGGACTGATTACTGAGAACACTTATGAAAATTATTGTGATCAAAGCCAAAGTGAAAAATCAGTTTAGTATAATAATTTCATGTAGACTGATTGAGTTTTCTGCTCTCAATCCTGTAGGTAAAATTATAAAATTACATGGCAAGTTTTTCTTCTGAAATTTTGTGTGTTTACGTTAATATGTATTTCATTCAAACCAGACATTGTACAACATATACAGATTAAGTTATCATAGTCAAGTGACCTGTCTTCATTTACCATTTAAATCAGCCTTGTTACTGCAGACTTCTAGTGTTATTTTACAAATTAATCCAGAATAAAATAGCTCTAGGGGAAAAACTAGTCCTGATGGAAACAAGCTAAAAATAGCAAGTAATACCTTGGTATTAAAAATTATTTTGAAAACTGAGTAGATGTACCCTTTTCTCAGTTACCCACTGATTTTTTTTTCTTTTTTTAATTCCTTAATCAGAATATGATGTGATACTAAAATGCTACATTAATACATTTCCCCTTATTGGTTGCGCTATGATTTGATAATGAGGAGAGCAGAAAATAATGTTGATTGACATCAGCTATGTTGCAGTCTTTTCTGTGCTGAGTTAGATCTTGGAGCAAACGCTTAGGCTAAACTGCCTATCCATCTGTCTTAAATCTACTAACCTTTTCTGAGTATTGATTTTAGGATTTATTTCCAGGCCTGTATGGTTTTCTCAGTATTCCAAACCTCATTGAAAGTCAGTGTGCTCTTTGGACACTTTATTCTGCCATTCAAACTACCTGAATAATACTGACTGTCCAAGTAGCGGCTACAGTCACATAAAGTGCACGAGTAAGTTGCAGTGCTTTAGGCAGAGGCTGATGGTGTGCAAATTTGTGTGCAAATTTGCTAAAGCAGTACAAGTTTGACAAAATTTTTGCACTGCAATTGGAAAAAAAAATGGAAGAAAATGCTGGTTTGCTCAGTCGTATTTTAAATATTTCTGTTGGAAGACAGTTCAGTTTCACTTTACACATATGCCATAATTAAAAAAGTTTACCTAATGTATTTGAGGTTATGGATACATAACTTTTATACTTAGCATTTTTCCTTTCTACAATAAACCTTACTTAATTTTTTTTTTAATAAACTTTGGTGAGACTGCATTCTTCAGGAAATATGAAAGAATCTTGGATTACAATTTCTTTTTTCTTTGGAGAATCAAGAATCTCACTTTTAAAACAAGAAGCAGTCAGTATCTGTGCTTCCAAGTAGTCTTCTTGCAGCCAAGGTTTTTCGCATCACTTCTATAATACAGGACATAAAGAACCAAACTGATGAACTTAGAACAAACTTTGAACAAACGATGCATGCATATATGACTGTTCTCTTGGTAAATTGAGTGTCTGTCACGTGAAAAGGGGAGAAGGGCAGAAATGCAAATATTTTTAGTCCTATCTGTATTAATATAAAGTCATTAGCTATAAACATCCTCGGAACAATCAAAGCTTTATGAACCCAGCACTGCCTGTCAAACACTAGACAGAACACAGGCTGGAAAAATTTTTGACTTTCCTGTGAGGACCACACTTAAGCCAGGGAGAACTTAATAGCTGTAAGTGTCTCCAGAAAGTCAGAGTCTTATAGACCCAACACTGCCTGTCAAACACTGGACAGCACGCAGGTTGGAAGGCTCTCTGACCTCTGCTATGAGACCACACTTAATAGCAAGAAAAGAACTTTCTCCACAACAGCTCCCAAAACAACATTTATTAATACAAGTATGTGACAGTTATTGTGGGGTTTGTGTTGCCGGTGATAATGTTTAGCTGCAGGATTGTATTTAATTGCTAAAAAAACACCCCAAAAGAAAATAGCATACCAAACTTAAGTTTCAATATAGCAGTGTATCCGATTCCCACACAGACAGAAACTAACAACAGAAAACTACTAACTAGAAACACAACAACTTAAAACACATATCTAGACCCCCTCCTTGGTAACACAGGGCAGCAAAATGACTTGCACACCACTTTCTCTGTAACACAAAGCAAAAGGAAAGAATAGAGCTGTTTCCCATTAACACACATGTTGAAAAGGAACTGCACACCGTAAAGGAACACAACAATTAATATAAAATAAGATGTATACCTAGTAAGTTGCGAAGTGTAAGGCAAGTTATTGTTACTAATATTAAATTAGCAAACACAGTAAATAAGGTGCTTATAGAGTAAGGATCAAAGTAGCTGTAACGTAGAAGTAGAAGCATATTATAAGGGTATAAGGTACTTAATAAGGTGTAACGTAACAGGCATAGTATAAGATAGAATGTATAAAGTGATAGGCATTGTAGGAGAGTAAAGTATAAGACATATAGTATAGAGAGCACATGGTTTCTCACCTCTACATAGTCTGAAGAGGTGGGAGGAGACAGGGCAGCTGCTCTCAGCTACCCCTGCAGAGGTGATGATTTCTCCCCAGTTTTTGTTCATGGCCAATCTCTTTTTATACATTTTTTTCCTTTAGGTAGGTTGAGTGAATATAGTCAGTACTTTGGGGGTGACTTTGGTGACTCCTTGGGTCTCTGAAGGCTGTCACAGAGTGTGGTGAAGAAAGGCTGTGTCATTCCCATAACACTCCATTTTTCGGTAACCCCATCAACGTGACTTAAGCACTTTCAGGGAGACACTGAAATCTCTTTGTCCCCTAACAATGGTTCCTGCAAGCATCCCTCCAGGGGGTTGAGGCATTTCCCTCAGCTCATATCAGGGCTATCACCCCACAGTGTCTCATCTGTGGAGGTCTAACTCCATCTTTATTGCTATTCTTGGGCCTTTCCTGAGCATTACAGCTATTCATCAGGTCTGTCCTGCAGCCCATCACAGCACAGAGCAAGCTATACTCTGCTATAGATATTGTTGAATAGGACTTCAAATAAAATTGATTTCATGTTGAACATTTTAAAGCAGTGATCTTCTGTTACAGTTAGAGTCCCATGTCAGAGAGCAAGGGGCTAAAAATGAGCAGAATTCCATTTGCTGAAGAAAGGCAAGTAAGCCACTTCTGTGAAAACCAGCAGACTGTCTTAGCAATAGAAGATGATGAAATTTAAGATTTCATTTTTATAATTTTGAGAATCCGACCAGCTTTTTTTGAGAAAAGTAGGAAAAGGGCATTTTGGTGGTTTGTGGCTCTTACTAAAAATCAATTTGCATGTAGTCAGATACCTTTGCAATGACAATCAAAAGTAAAAGTAAATATAAATGAGGATTAAAGGTCAAAATTGAATGATAGAGTCATGTTAAGAAAGTGTAAGATACTTTCCTCTTCTGTCTTTTAAGCATGCCTCTCTTTTAGAGCAATCTGTTCAGCAGGAAGAATTGAAATAATTTTAAACTAAATCCATCAGTGTTGCTTTTCCTTCTTCTCACTCAGAATATGCAATTACTCTGAGCTTGTCAATGAGAACATCCAAATCCAATTACCTTCCCCAGAAGTATACACATCTGGTTACAATATTGACCATGCAAATACACGGGTTTAAGTACAATTGCTTTCAAAAGGTACATTGTTATAAAGTAAAGGTGAAATTTTAAAAAAACAAACAAACAAAAAACCCCCCCAAAAACAAAAATAAACTCCCCAGAAAACCAGAGAGCATTCTGATCTGTTTGGGTGTTGTGAGCGGCTTTTTTCATCTTACCCTTTACAAGTTGTAGTCTGACTTGAGTGGGTCTCTTTTGCTTGGTGTCGTCCGAGCTTTTTGGTTTTTTGGCTTGGGCTTTTATGGAGATGCAAACTTACTAGTTTTAAAATCATATTTACTGGGATTTGAAAATGTTGAAGGAAAAACTTTTACTTTCAAGAGCACTGTAAGAGTTACATGCACATATGGTAGTTGCATTTGTTTTGGTCAGAGATGTATCACTGTTGGCAGTGTTGGTTTTATAGGTGGTTTTCTTAACTTGCCAACTGAAATCACTGCATACTAATAAGGGCTTCATTTATTGTAATTGCTCCTACAAATAAGAAAAATATGTTTTACTAAATTCTATTGCTGCAGTGGATTTTCTTTTTCTCAGAAAATATATATATATTGAATGCATACCTAGACATTTCTGTCACTTGGTAATGAGCACTGTTTTCTCCAGAACTTTACATTTTTGCTAAGCAGCAGTCCTTTTTCCAGTGTGCATGTATGTTCTACCAACAAGCTGCTTATTAAAAAGTTTTGAAAGTTGTTATTTCTAGAAATGGCTTGTCTTTAAATTGTCATCATGTTTTAGGAAGAAAAGTCTGAATTAGAAATTTAAATCTTTTTTTTTTTTTTTTTTAGGAAAGCATATAAATACTAGGTAGTTTATTCAAAGCTACATAGCCATTAATATTTCACAAATACTATTCCAGTAGCTATGAGTTTTTATTATATCTTTCGAACATTTCATCAGTGTGGTAGCTGTACAATAAATTGGTAAATATTGATTTCTAAGTGACATTTAAAAAGAGGAAATGTAAACTAAGCTGCAAATATATGTAAATCAAATTTATAACCTACAGCAGTGTTTGATATGCATAGCTATTCCTTTTGGCAAGGAGCAAATATGTCTCTACTTCTTTAAACCTAGAAGTTGCAGGTCTAAACTTTTTTCCTATTTTTTTTGTCACATTATTTTGCTTGTTTATTGCAAAACTGACATGTTCTGACTCGTGGGGATACCTTAATCAGGGTGTGACTTAGTTGGTTTTGGGGAATGAGAAATTGTGCAGTTACTTTGTCCCCCGGAGGTGAAAATGCCAGGTTTTCTTAACAACAGAGGAACATGTCCCTTTCTTCAACAAAACATGAAAGATGAGGTCTGATCAGTTGCAGTACCTTAAAATTTAGTCATAAAATATTTTCTGATATTAAAAGAAACTGAATTAAAATTAAGATGTTGAATGTACAGTGCTTCCCTTTGAAAAATGAAAAGTTGTTTACATGTTGGAAGCACTTATCACCTGGGATAATACTGAATTATTTTCTACAGTTTATCTCCTGGTATAGTAGACTGTACAATTTTTGTTTGCTATGGACAAAAAAAAAAAAGGATCATTTAAGTTTTTCTTTTGCTTCATATTATGTTTTGGAATTCTTTCTGGTAAGAGGATTTGTTTTCTGGTAATGAAGTCATAGAAGATATGTGCTCTGTCATTTTCCAGGAACATGTTTCCAGCAAAGGAAAAGAATTCCAGCCAATTAAATTTTTCACTCATTCCACTCTAAGTTTTGTCATTGTTACAATTTATTCTGTGTTGTAAGCAATATACATGTTTTAAATTAACTAGTTATTGTCACATGAAAGTGCTGCTTGATTGTACTGTTGAATTTTTATGCTAGAAATCATCATGGTTGAATGGCCCAAACAGATGATGGTATATGCCAACTCAGATTTTCGTTATGCTTATACAATTATTTTCTTGCCTCTCCAGCTGTAAGCACAAGGTGTACCTGGAAACACTACCAAACACAAGCATAATTATCCCATTTCATAATGAAGGCTGGACTTCACTCTTGCGAACAATACACAGTATTATCAACCGCACTCCAGACAGCCTCATAGCAGAAATCATTCTTGTGGATGACTTCAGTGACAGAGGTAAGGCCCAACCGATTTTGTTTCAACTTTAAATGCTGTGTGGTCTATACAGAAACTAAAAGGAAGGAAGAAAAAGAGAGGAGACCACAGACTTAGTGGACTGCTTGCCTTGAAGTACAGTTTGATTGTTAGTGGGAGTCAACAGTCATAAATGACTTTTGTTTCACTTGGCATGAATACTGAAATTCACATCAAAGGGAAGAGACTGTGAACTGTTCCTTAGCCCTTATTAATGTAGTACTTTGAATATATTATTTCTGAAATTCTGTGAATTTTCATATTTCCCCAGCTCTTCCTTATACTTTCCTTTTATTCTGAAAATGCATTAAATTTGACCATTTGGGATGCAGCGTATTAGACTTTGATCCTGGAATTTTACTGAGCTAGGCAACTTCACATGCTAGTACAAAATAGCCATACAGAGAAATGCGACTTTTTTTAATAGTATGTGAAAAAGCGCTTTAGAATAGTTGATCCAAGTTTACATAATTTATATATAGTAAAATCAAGAAAACTGCAATCACTTAATGGCTTCTGTCATCATTGCTTCTTGAGTGCAACACACAGAGTGAATGCCTCAAGTTACTGAAATGAATTTTAACAATTTTTAGGTGAGATCCATCTGTGATAGGAATATGGAACTGGGAAATAGTTTTTCTTTCAAATTCCAGGGCATGTCTTAGAAGTTTAAGCAGGAAGACCTTTGACTTTTGTTTGGTGTTTGGGGGATGTGTTTTCTGTTTCTGTTGAAACATCAGTTGCTGATGTGTATGTGAGCTTTATTCTGGGTAGATTGATAGACAGCAGAAGAGAGAATTGTACCATTTGTAATGTTTTACTTAAAACCTTTATCTCAGCTCAGACCTTAGAGAAGCAAATTTCTGACCTACTGTTGTGGGAGGCCCCTGAGTGAGTGAGAGGAATATTAGTAGAGCACTGCAGCAGCAGAATCATTTTTGTAAGATTTTTAACTTGATATTTCAGAGTTTCGAAAGATTAATGCTGCACACATCTATCTTGCCCTCTCATATCTTCTGATTTACTTGCAATGCCCTTTGATGAACTGCCTCTTGGTCCGTAATGCAATTTAAGTGAAATTGTAAAGTGAGTACAGTTCTGACTATTCTATGTTGAGGAAATATAGACCTGGGATGAAAGTTTGTGAAACAAGAGCTGCATAATAGTGTGACCATTTTTCTGCAGGCTAACAGTTTCCTAGTAGGAAAAGAACTTAGAGGGAAGTCTGCAAGTTGGTTTTATGAGGTACCTGACAAGAGTCAAAAGTGAAAATGGGATATTTCAGTAACACTGGTATTTTGAATGTAATCATTAAATAGCAAACATTTTTCTCTAAAGTGTTCTGCTAATCAAACTTTTCCTTTTTTTTTACAAACATCTAGGAATTTGTAATGAAATGTCAGTTCCTGTTAAGAATAAATGAGAAAAAGTAGGAAGTTGAAAACTGTGTAAAATATGGAGCTTTTTTTTATTTTTTCTTTTTTTTTTAACAGATGCAAATATAAATACAGAAATGCATTTAGAGAACTTTTGATAACAGGTGATGAAAATGTTTTAGTGAACAGCTAGGTACCAAGCAGTTTGCTGGTTTGTCTGAATTACTTCTATGCCTTCATTTTATTCATATACGCTCTTTTGGCTTTTATGATCAAACCTAAAAACTTTAGATAGTTCATGCATAATATTCACTGTAAATTAGAACATTTAGATGTTATAAAAGTAGAAGGACAGCTGCACCTTTTTTAAATATCAATATATTGCACTTTAGAGGCTTGGTATTGAGAGGGAGGTAAGCAAATGCTATGGAATTTGGAAGTACAATATTTGGTTATGGACAGATATAATGAATTCTACATTAATATAGAAAGTCATCTGTGACAGAAGGAAATGTAGGTTTAAATATAAGTGCACAGAGTTGCACAATTTCTTTATTAATTTAATTTATAGAGAATTCTTACACTTGAAAATGATGAAACAATAGGAAGGAGAAAAATGACTGAATTAGTGGAACCCTGTCCCAACAAATATGGCAGGTTTGATTTACATTGTACAAAACCAGCCAAATGGTGGTGCACTAGTGAGATGAAAGATCTAGAGTTTATAAGAGCTCTAGAACACGTAAAATAAAAACATTGTCACTTAAGAAGTTTTATAAAAGAGAGGCAAGTATTAGACTTCTACTTAGTTTACCTTAGAAAGCTATGGATAAGGGAGCTAGCTGTGCCGTGTGCTGTTGGACACATAAAATTTAAGAGTGTTTTTTATTCTTCTCAGTTGATTTTTACAGTCAGGTCTTCACTAGAGACTTCCACTGAATAACTTAGTCCTAGGTCCAAGTACCATGCCTTTTTAACAAATTTAATTTGTTGGATTTAATTTAACAATTTAATGATGCACATGTTTTTGCATACTAAAGTATGAAAAATATTTCTACTTTGTGATGGATTTGGGATTGAAAATTCCAATACCTGATTCATGTAGCTTGTGCTCCAAATTCTGTGTAAGTCAAAGACTTGCCAGTTTCAGAAAGTGTAATCTACCATGGAAAATGAGGCTTTATATTGGAGGTATCAGCATACCTTTGTGACAGATATCTCTGAAGTGGCTTTGTGTGAAGCTCTGGTTTTGTGATCCTGGTTTCAGGGAAAAGGAGCCTAGTGGAAAGTGTTTGGTTTTTTGTTGTTTGTTTGGTTTTTTTCCAAGAGAGTTTGACCCTGAGATTAGTTCAGTTGGTTAGAGGATGGTGTTAATAACATCAAGGCTGTGAGTTCGATGGGCCATTCACTTAAGAGCTGGACTCTGATCCTTGTGGGTCCCTTCCAACTCAGAATATTCTGTGATTCTCTGTGAAATGGGAGGAGGGGGGGAAAGGGGAGAGGATTGGTTTGCAGATGTGACTTTGGGGATGGGCTGTTTCTTATTGACATAGTTTGCTCTGAAGTTAGTCTGTCAACAGATGTCACTGAAAAAGGGGCAAGAAGGAGAATGTGGGCAACAGTTTTAAAGGAAAGGGCAAAATGAAAAAGGCAACATGTTTTCATTGGTTCTGTTATGGAACATCTTGCGTTTATAAAGGAGTACTAAAAATTCTAATTAATGTTCTAAAACTTCAGGGGAACATAGATTTGCATAATTAATTAGTTAAACAGTTCATGTAGGTTGCCAATGTGATAGGTTTGAACATCAACCTTTATTTCTTTTGTGTTTTAATTACTTTATTAACATAGTCAGACCTGTGAACTGTTACTAACACAGTGTGTGCCCATGAATGTAAAATTGGCTTACCAAGTATTTTATATTACTTTACCCCGTAGTTGTTGAACTGGTACAGCACCTATTATAACAAAACAAAACAAAACAACGACAACCCCACAACCAACAAATAAACTTATTAGGAGTAATAATTATCAGATAGTATTTTAGTTGGGAAAAAAAACCATCAGATTTGCCACAGAAAAGAAATATTTGAGAACTTAATAGTCAACAGCTTCCTGCAGAACATAACTAGTTTCTGTCACTGGCACTGAACTGATGTTTGGTAGAAAATAACAAACTGTGAACTTTTCCTTGTGCTGATGAGCCAGTCCTTTCCCATGTTGCTGTCTGTTATATTCTCCTATCTCTGTCCCCTTACTGAGGTCTGTTTGCTGTACTGCTGCTACTCATTTGAGAGTATCATACTGTCCCATATCAAGTACTCTATGCTTTCTGCCAGGTCTCTGAATAGCCCAGATTAATAAAATTGGCGTTCAAAAGCAACCTATGACTACTTGATCAGAGCTCAGTTTAGTTAGTCAGTGAACTTTAATGCCAGTGATGCGCTTTGTTTTGTGTGAACATAGAGGAATACCTGATCTATTATTATCTTTTTTTAAACTGTAGTTTCTGTAAATTATATTAGTCATACAGTAATGATAGGGTAAGGGAATTTATTCTAAAAGCAAAGCAACTCTATCAGAGTATCAAATTGCACAACTTTTCACTGAAGGAATAACTCAACCAATAGCTTGTAAGGTGAAATTCCCTGTAATTTTTTTGTAGACAGTTAGTTTATGTAACATGTCATTGTGATTCCAATTTATGAATGCTTAGCTTCAGGTCATGTCTGGATATAACTCTTCTGATGGAATGAAAGTGAAGGTTCTACTGTATGAATGACTGTTTTGTCATAAGAAACTTGATAAGCGAAAATGCCTCAAAGAACTGCTAAGAGAAGGTTTTTGTATCCGTTAGCAGCAGGTATTTATTTCTGCACAGGAAGCAAGGCAGCAAAATACCACAAAAGCTTGCTTACCCAACAGGTGTCAAAGCGGGCTAATTTATACATTTGAACATGAGTGATTACAACATCTTATTACATTTTGATTACAGGCGGGGTCTGGGCGGAGGTGGGGCGGGATTTTCTTCTGGCATCAGTTCTGGGGAGTGGTCCTTCTGTTCTTCATCCCCAAAAGGAGGGTCCAACTGAGTCTTCCTCTCCTTGACCCAGTTTGCTTCCTTTCATAAGTGACCCAGCCAAAAGTAGTAGAAAAAATCTAGGCTAGCTACCATTTTGCTCTATTCAAATGTCTACCATTACCTGATTAATCGGCTCTAGGCTACGGTACAGAGAACTGAGCAATAACCAAGTCCTGGTAAAGAGAACAGAACATGCTTGGTGATCAAGCTAGAGCAAACAGGCCTAAAACTTGGGGAGGGGATTTGGGTATTGGCCCTTGTTCCTTCTCAAAACCTCTGCTATAGACAGAAATTTTCTGGTATGGTGAAAGCTCATGTCTCCAAAAATTGCCATTTTTTTTTCAAAATTTACAACATTTAAAATGAAAACTTGGAAGAAGATGTTCTAATATTGTGAAAGTCAGCCTCTACCAAAGAAAATGTTTATAAGTTTCCCTTTCCTTAAGTTTGGGAGTCTGTTGTTCAACATGGTGTATAATTGCACAATGACTTTTAATCTGAGCTCTTCAAAGTTGCACAAGTGATTTGTTCTTCTTATATATTAATGATTCATCAGCTTTATATATCAGAGACCAAACTTTTGAACTCAGGTGGCTGCTTATCCCTGAAAATTAACCACCCTTCTCAACAAAACAAAATCAAACCAAAAGCAGTGTGTGCCTGTAGGGATTGGAGCACTAAGGAGAACTTAGAGCGGTGTCTTCTGGAGCACTCCTGTGGAGCTGTGGTGTTGCCGCGGACAGCTCCGAGGTACAGCTGAGCCTGCCAGGGCCAGGTGGTGCAAGGTCTGCACCTTGGCAGATGTTCTCCCAGCCCAGCGGTGGAGAGGTGGATGTGGCAGGCCAAGCACCTGCAGAGAGCTGAGCTCAGCCAGCAGCTGCATATCCCCTTACTTGGGTAAACCACCTCTCCACATTTTGGTTTGCTCCTGTTCTCCCATTGTTATCTTTTGTTTGGCTAGGTGGATGGGAGTGGTTGGCAGGAAGGACCCTCCGCCATTTGTTTTCCCCTTTGTTCCCATGGGACCATGTGATGCAGGAACTCCTTTTTTTGTGGAGAAGCCACTTCCCTTGTATCTTCGTGGTGCTGCAATTTTTTATCTTGTTACTAAACTGTTATTTTTTCACTTCTAAACTCACATTTTTTTCTCGCTTTATATTTGGGGGGCTGGGGAGTAAAAAGGAGAGGGAGTTAATTTTATTGTGGTTCCTATACCAATATTTGTCTTTAAACCAAGACAAAAGGGTATAACTGTAAAGTGATTGGTAACAGCAGAAGCCTGTGCTTGGCAAGACTTGCTGGAAGTCAAAGAGGCCCTAGGTGTAATCAATGGGGTGTGTGTGTGTGGAGGCCACAGTGGTGGCAAATGGAGAGGCTGAGGACCATGCTTGCTCTTGACGTTTCTGGCTTTTGATGGCAGGTGCCTGACTGTGTATGGCTTCTCTGAAGGCTGAGAAACAACTTCTTATAAATACAGAAAAATAATTCTAAGTAATTTTATGGCAGTATTTTCTGACAAATCACTGGGTTTGGGTTTGATGGTGAGTTTGTTTTGGTGGGTTTGTTGCTGTTCTCCATATTTTGATGACTTGGGACATTGTGTGTTGCTTGTGGTTAAAATACCCCTCTGTGGCAGAAAGGGGAGCAGAGTGAAGGGGAAAGTGAAAGGAGAAAGGCTGAAGCAGGAGTACATGCATGGTTCTACAGGTATTACTATGCTAACAATGGGTGTTCCCAGTGACATTTCAAGTATCCAATTTTGCTGAGTAAGGTTAATAAGCCTCGGGGGAAATGCTGCACTTGTGGATTGCTTTTGGAATGATGCTAGCTTGACTACCTCTCTGGCATTCTGTTGGACAGCATAAATATCTATTGTAGGAGAACTGTGCTGGTGCAATTGGCTGCTGCCAACCTAAGATGTCCCATGGCTGGAAGTTTTACAATAGGAAAAGCTTTTGAAATTACCTGCTACACAAGAGGATAGACTGTAGAAATTACTAGCAGTTAAAAAGGAATGGGATAATGGTGCACAGAAATCTGTTGCCTTAACTGAGAGTACTAAACTGAAATAATTCAAATCAAAAATCAAGCCTTATTCTGTTTTTGCTATACAGAGGAAAACAACTTGTTAGTGCTGTAATATGCATACATCAATATTACAATTAAGTTAAGCTGACTTTGGGATAAAACAGTCCTCTGGAGAACAGTAGTAATTTGGTTCAGACTAGAGAGATCTGCTTCATTTTGGAACAGCTGAGAAACTATCAAACTAAGTGATGAACATTGAATTTGAAGCACGTTTACTCTAACAGAAGGCATGAGGAGTTGCATTATCTTCTTCATGAATGTCTTTTGTGTATTGAATTGACAAGAAGTTTGAGATGGCCATTGTTATTCCTATATCAACAGCAAAATCTGAGGGTCATGTTGCAACTTTCTGAAGCAAACTGCTGAGTATTGTTAATAGAAAGAAGCATTGAGGAATAGGAAAAGAAATTGTAATAAAAATCCTTGGATAGGGCTTGGTACTTGGTTTAGTTCCAAATTAATTGATTTTTTTTTTAAGAAAAAACTGTGGGTAATTGTGTGATTCCTTCCCCTCCTCCCCTTCCTTCCTAGATTTTGGGTGTCCCAAAATATGACTTTGACAAAGAAGTGACACTTCATTCTGTGGTGAAAAGCACTGAAGTAAATTTTAAATCAGCCAAAATGGCTAGACCAGATATTGCTGTTTTTTAAAGTAACCGGGGGCTGGAGAACTTGGAAGTGACTTGAAAGGAGCAGTCTGTGCCTGTGATGTAAAACAGGCTTTCAGTGAAGGATTAAGCATGCAGACTCCTCACAGAAGAGCACTCTAAGTGTTTACCATTCCTGTCTCCTTGAAGTGTCTGTCCCTGTGGTGTAGCATCAACAGAAGGGAGACTGCTGAGAACAAGAGGCAATACTGTACCTGTTAGACCACCCCAGTTTCTGCCTCTCCAAGTCAGAATGATTAGTAAGCTGTTAGAATAAGGCTGTTTGGTGACCTGATCAATTACAGCAGGATTCCTGCAGTAGACACAATACGTAGAAGGAGGACTTACAAGTGAGTCGGTGTCATCTGAAAGCCATCTCAAATGTAAATGTTGACAGCACAGGTGGTTGAAAGCTGTAAACTTGTGAGAGCTAACACTGCTATCTTGAAAACTCTTGTCAAGTTCAGTGTGCTCTCACCAGCCAGCGTTGGCAGGTATTTGCAATGCTAGGCGTAACTCAAGTAAGACATTATTTGTAAGAAAGTAAGTGTGAATCCACATATCTGTTAGGTTTATAGATAAATAGTTAGACCTGAAACACACAGCCTTACCAGCTGGGAAACCTATTGCTGCAGTCAAGTAATTATACAAAGGTAAAAATAGATGTTTCTTACTTCCTAAAGAATTTGTGGTGACTTCACACTTGCTTAGTGCAACATCCTGGAAACCAGAGTAAACTGAGCAACTTGAGTTGCACTGTTCATGTCACTGAGAGGGTAAGCAAACCTTTACAGGAGCAGAATTTAATGTAGCAAAGTTTTGAAGTAATGTTTGACCCTAACATTAGCATATTAATGCATGTGCACTACATCAGAAAAAAAATAATCTTAACTTTTAATCCCATATGAAGCTCAGTCTCATTTTAAAGGAGGTTAAAAAAAAAAAAAACACAACCAAAAAACCAAAATGTAAAGGCCAAATAGAAAATGAAAGAAATTAAGTTTCAGGATATCTATATTTACTAGAGATCTAACTATACACAGGATTTACATTTTTGTACTTGGAATCTTGAGCTATAAAATGCCTCTTTCATATCCTGTGCAATGCACTCACGCAGTTGTTTGAATTTAATGAAACTTGGCTTTGCTTCTGGTCAAAATGAAATACACTGTAACAAGTGGAACTTTAAAGATATCTGACCATGAGTTGGATAAAACTAATTTGAATCTATAATACCATACTATTTGAATCTGTTCTTCACTGTACATTCTCAATTTTGATTATAAGTTTTGTTATAGGGTTTTTATTCTTAAATTATAGAGTACATGTCTTTGCCTTCAGCTCCTTGATGGACCTTGCAATAGCAGTTTCATTACTGAAGGCACTCTGACTTGACAGAAGGCTTTACTAGTGTGAAAAAAAAAACAGTTGCCCTGAGGTTGGGGAGACTTCAGCTTGAGGAATATGGTTATCTTGAAGGCTACTACAGCCCCTCTCAAAATGCATTTAATTTTCTGGAGTAAAAGAATGTTTTCGTGTTGTGAGAAAAAGAAAGGTGAGAAGAACTTCAAATAGTTGGAAGTTTACACTTTACCTAGAAATAATTAATTGGGAATGCATCTGCTGAGGGAGAAAGGAGTATCCCCACATCCCAATGATGTCTGCACTTGGGCAACTCAAATAGAACTGTGCTGTAAAACTGAAAACCCCAGTGATGAAATATCAATATGAAAACTAATTCTTACATTTCACATAGTTTGTTGAATTGCTTATAATGCATAAGTAATTTCACTTCTGAGTACTTGTGGAGTCAGAATGCAAGGTTTGTGTTTCCACAAACTGTATTGGTCACTCTCTTTACTTGCCCACCCTGTGAAACGCTTGCTGGGTCTGCATCACACCTACAGCATCCCTTTTGTGTGTGAACATGCAAAGAATTTTTGAGATGGGGACCAGTGGGCATCCTGTACTTAGCATGATGGTGTTCTTTGTGTCAGCTTCTAAACATGTTGTGCTATACTTGTTCTAAGTGTGGTTCATGAGATACCTGAAGAAGATTTGGATGTAAAACGGTATAGTCACTCTGAGTAATCTTAAAATGTTAGAAGTATGTTTATTCATGTGGCAAATCAAATGCATTCTTGTTGTGTTGGGTTTTCATTTTGTATTTTCTACTGTGCGTCTCAGCTTTGTTTTACATTTCCTTGGGGTTAAATTGAATTATAGCTGAAATTAAATTATTTTAAAATTCATCATGTGGAATACGCAAATGTGTTCTCATAAACAGGAGAGAAAATATCTAAACATGAGTAAATGTTGGTTTCTACATTGGCTTTTCTCTGAAACATCAGTTGTTTACTTTCCACTTGAAAAAGCATTATTGTATTACAGTAATACACTAAACAACTTGACAAGAGACTTGAACAATTAGCTCAGGATTATCTTCTTCAGCTCCAGTTAATGAACTATGGAAAATATCCACATTAGTTTTTGAAAAATTGGAAAAGATATAGTTCTTACACCACATTTCCCTACATTTCTAAGTTCCTTCTTAAGTTTTTATTTTTCTTCATAAGTTTCAAGATTTTATTTATTTTTCATGTCAAAGTAAATGGTGTGAATGAGGTGATCTTGGTAATCTTATTTGCATTAGACAATTCTTGATTCCATATTCCAAAAGTATTACTTCCACAACTTCACTGAGTAGTATAATGAAAATGTTAATTTTTACATCTTTGGATGATATGTCTCCTGAATAAAAAGGATGAAAGTCTGCAATCAGATTAAGTAGGATAGCAGCTCAAGTCTGTTGATTTGGACTTCTTGCAAGCATTCTATTTAAAGGGATAAAATTTTCTTCTCTGGATGGTTCTTTGTTATTCGATGTCAGGAGAACATGCCTGAGCTATTAAATAGTTTTGTTTTTTATAAGCTAACCAACTAAGTTGTAGTATCAACATAAAGGGTTTTTGCCAAGTATTATTTGTCTGTTACTTATAATCTTTCTTTTCATTTAAAATTGAAATTTATTTATGATTCTCTTCATACATTACTGTTCCTTATTTAAAATTACTCATCTCCTCATTGTACACAGAAAGAGCAACTTTAGGTTTTCAAAGTTAATTGCCGTGTAATAAGGTGTGATAATTTTTTGAATTCATGTCCAACTACCATCTTTCCTAAGATGGTAGTTTGTTACAGTCAAGGTTGCATAATTACAATATTTGAGTTCACCTAAGTAGACTTTATATTTCATGAACATAGATTTTCAAGTAAGCTACTAATTACCAAGCAAAATAACAACATCCTTAAATAGGTGACAAGAGCATTGTGCATCCAGTGAGTTACATTTTATGCATCTTAAAGAAAATAACTTCAGAAAAACTTTACCTTATTTTACCGTATTATAAATACTAAGTATTTTGTTTTGGCCTTAAAGAGAGGTTATTTTCCTGTTCATTCATACTGAACTTCACATAAAGTATATAAAAAAAAAAAAAGGTGGATGGTATAAGGAAAGCCGTGAGATAACCAAAGAAGGAAATTGTGATTTTCACTTGTAAGAGAATTTTAAACCCACCAGTGTTCTGGTGGTAAAACACTGTGTTTTACTAAAAGGCCTGTCAGATATGGGGTGCAGATAGTATCTAATAATTTTCCTGTGAGATAACTGGGAGAATGTTGATTTGGTTGCTAACTATGTAATTTATATTTTTTCCCCAAACTAAATTCTGATGTTTTTTCTAGACTAGTTCTTATATGTAGGATTGATAGCGAGTGTTTAGTTTTCAAATCTTAACACAGACTAGAGAAGGAAATATCCTGTAATGAAATTAGCAAATGAATGCTTTCAAAGCTGTATATGTGAAGAACAAAGGTTTATTCTGTACTATTAATTTGGTAACCATAAAACCCAGAAATGTTTGAAGAATTCTTATAAGTATTCTGTGCTTACTTCACTGATAGAGTAAAACAGATAATTTCCATTGATGTTCTGGTGTATTCTATTCCTATGAAAACCGAGTCTTTCCTATGAGTATTAAGAGAGCTGCTACTCATCTATATTAATTTAATCTTCATGCTTTTCTCTTGAGATAACACAATATATAATTTGACAACATTTGTTTCTGATGATTCTTTCCTGGATAATGGCAAGCAGTTACATCATTATCAGTATTTATTTATTCAGAATAAATGATGGCCCTGTTGCCAAAAACATCTATTTGTTTGGTGTTGTATATATTTATGCAAAATTTTGGTTTGTGCAGTCAAATATCAAAAGTGTACTTATGTGTGTTTGTTCATTGCTCTGCACATCTTGAATGTGTCCCAGGAAGCATTCATGACATATGGAATTGTCTCGTTAGAAATCTTCTTCTAAAAAAATACAGTTAGAATTTTGATTATATTGTTTGATTATTACTTGAAAAGAAATGTTTTGTTGCTCTCAGAAATAACTATCCAGACATTGAGTCAACTTTGGGAGCTTTTTCATATGTGCTAATTTCCCAAAATGAACTGATGCATCTTTCAGACAAATGGACAATTTTATGAAGTTTATAAATTACTGAATGCTTTAATTTCTCTGTCATGCAGTTTGTTTTTTAAATGTTACTGATTTATAAACATCAATAATTTGTATAGAGGAATTATAAAGAATTTATTCTAATAGGACTGCTTTGAACCAGGTTTTCTAAAGCAGAATAAGTTCCACATGCAGTGGAAGATGTCAGTAAAGAAGAGTATGACAGAAGCAAGATTATTTATTACATGCTAAGAGCTTTTAACACTCCCCCCTGCCTTCCCATGTCACAGGTATAAAATCATTTTACTTGGGATACTCTTCTTTTTTTCCCTCTTTTTATCCAGTCATATGCTTATGCATTGTGAGAGTACACACTTCAGTTTTTTCAGCTTCACAGGGCTGCTGCATAATTTGATCAAGACATGCAGCACACAGAGGCAAACAAATATGTTGATTTCGTTCTTCCTCAGTGACTTAGCAACCTTTGTTCACCAGCTGTAGGAACCCCCATATCTGCTCTCCCCACAAATTCAAGAAATATGCCTTAGGACAAATAAGAAAGGTCAGATGCCTGCAGTATTTGAGTAAAGCAGAATTCACTACACAATATGGAAAATCCTAGTCATTTAGCACAGGTGATTGCTGGGGATTTTATGCAGTGGAGAAAACCCTAATTACATTGGTAAAATGTACTGCAAATATGTGCATGACATTCAGGGATGAAAACTTTCCAGTCTCCGCTGATTTCTGACAGTTAAAGCTTGAGTAAGTGTTGCTATCATCAGAGGGGTGTGTGAGGGTTTGGGGGATTTTGGTTTTGTTTGTTCAATTTTTTTTTAAATTTTTAATCTAATTTCTTCTACTGTCACATCAGGATGTTCTTACAGAACATTTTCTGTGTCTGAAAAACTAATCATAGGGAATGCATAGTATTAATTTGCAGACAATATATTGATACTTTACTAGGGCCTTAATAGTTCTTTAATTGGTAGAAATCTCTCAACAAATCTAGAAGAGGATGTCTGGCTGAAGTCTATTTTCCCCTTCATTTGGAGGGCAACATACTGAATTTAGAAAAGAGAGTTGACCTTCTTTGTAAAGATACTGTTTGTGCACATCTATCAAAATAGCAAAACTATTGCTTTAAATTCAGAAGAATAAACATGAGATTGTTGTCTTACTCCATTTCTTCCTCATTTAATCACAGAAGATATCCAAATTAATTGTTCTTGGTAAGATCTTTGCAGGCAGTTTTTGCAGGCTGTCTTTTGAAGACAGACCTCCCATGTCCTGTGGATTTTTCTGATGTTCTCTGGCTATACTGAGTACAGTGGTTTCCTGTTCAGTCTAGTATTTTACTGTAAGAAGCCTAGGATTTGATTGTTTTTTTCCTTATGAATTTCTGAATGCTCTGATCAACTACTTAATTATCATTACCTATAGGAATGCAACCTGTACAGCAGCTGGGTGAGAAGGGAGTGTTCTATAAGAGTGGGGAACCTTTCTGGATATTGGATGTATCCTGCAATCTTAAAATTCAAAACACCATTAAAGTTTTATTTGTGATAATAATGAAATTATATGTCTTCCATTTTAAAATCTACATGTTACATCATCCCCCATATTGAAAATCAATACTGATGGAGAAGGGGGCTTAAATGACAATTAACAAGGTGTAAGATTTGTCATTTGGTGTTTGTATAGCAGTTGTCTCTGCTGCAGCTCCACGGAGTAGCTGTGAGTAACTTTCCTTTGCCTATTTGCATCATTTTCTGTATTTGTGATACACTCTTTCTAGTCAAAAAGAAAATCTGCTTAAGACAAAATAGTAAATATTCTAACTACACAGACTTTCTTTTTAAATCTGTGCTATACAGGTGTAGGGAAAAGTGACGATGCTTTAAAACATGTTTCAAGTACAACTAATTCATTTAGATAAGAATTGAGAAAAAATTACTCAAGGACTTTAGTCCTGTAGTCTGTTGTATAAAGAAGTTCCAGGTGTGTAGAAAGACATACTATATACAAACAAATGTAATAATATTGAAGTCAATATCCTTTAGCACTACCAAGCAGTACAGAACAGATGTTAGTCTTGTTCTTGAGTGGTTTGCCTATTGCAATGACAGATCATGCTAATGATGGAAAAAATTAAAATAATCCACACTTATATTTGAGTCTAAAGCTATGGCAGTTCTTGAATGTGTTTCAAAACTGAGCTGAAGTGCTTATTTTTCATCTGCAAACCTTGTTCTTCTCTTTTTATATTGGCATTTTGATATTAATTACAAGAAATAAGTTTTGGGCTACAAACTGTAATAATACATGAACATAGCATTGAGGTGTGCTACATGGCAAATTCACGTATTTGCATCTAATCAGAGTGTTATTTACAGGACCTTAAACATCCTTTTTTTAACATTCTCTCTGGTTGTATTTTTTTCTTTGAAGGAAAGTTAAATATGTTCTTAACCAGTGAGTGACAATCTGGATGCCAGCTGTGAATGTAAGGGCATGAAGTGTAAAATAGGTTAATGATGCCAATTATGCAGAAGCTCTTTTTTTAAATGTATGTTCCTGAAGTACAGGTGATTAAATTTTGAAGGTAATTGATGATTATTATTTCTGAACTGAATGGATTATTTCTGTAGAGTCTTGTAAGTGTTGCCAGTTGAGGTAATTTAACTGAATTTAGAGCTTCACAAAAAAGTGTGAGCTAATTTCTTTTTCCCCTTTCTCATATCCGTGTGTTCATTTTAGTTTTTTTGAGGTGTTACATATTTCAGCTTTGTTTCCTTCATGGAGTGGGCAACTTATGCTGTACCTGACAAATGTCATGCATTCTAAAATGCTATGATTTTGAATGACAGTGAAGTAACAGTACTTACAAAAATTCAAATAAAAGCAAATTTCCTTTATTTCAATGGGATAGAGTTTGGCAGCCCTTCAAAGAGGTATGAGATTCTGTAAAGTATATGCAAATATGAAGTAGCAAAATATTCTATCACAGTTGTTGGTAATGATGTCATCTTCATTTTTTATATGAACAATCGCTTCCCTTCCTCTATTCTTTTTTGTCCCCTTCCGGTATTAGAAGGCATGAGTTCACAGAATCACAGAATAAGCTGAGCTGGAAGGGGCCCACAAGTATAATCCAAATGCTTCCTGAAAGCTGTCAGGCTTGGTGATTACTTCCCTGGAGAGCCTGTTCCAGTGCCCAACCACCCTCAGGGTTAAGAACCTTTTCCTAATATCCAACCTAAACTGCAGCGTCTGAGAAAAACGCTGAGGACAGGCTTCTGTGGTGCAAGCAGGCAAAACCATTTATTGTATTTCTTCTATATTTATCCCATACAGATACTGATCTGAGCTATGAGGCCAAACAGGTACCTTGGCAAACCATTCACATGGAACGTGATTGTTTTCAGTCACAAGACATGTTCTCTGTGCAATCATACCACAGGCGGTTTTCCAGCCCAACCTTTCACTACTCCCTTGCACACAAGGCCTGTTTGACTTGCTCAAGACCTTGATATATGTCTTCTTGTTTTCTTCTAATCTTCTTGTTTGATTATCCAGGCATTTCAGGCATCTGGAGCACAGCATTCTGTAGCTCCCACACTAAATCTCCCCTGACACAACTTCAGACCATTCCCTCGGGTCCTGTCACTGGTCACCACAGAGAAAAGATCAGTGCCTGCCCCTCCTCTTCCCCTCACAGCGAAGTTGAAACTGCAGTGAGGTCTCCCCTCAGTCTCCTCTTGTCCAGGCTGAACAGACCAAGTGCCCTCAGCCGTTTCTCATATGGCTTTGCCTCTAGGCCTTTCACCACCTTCATTGCCCTCCTTTGGATGTTTTCCAATAGCTTAATATCTTTTCTATATTGCAGTGCTGAAAACTGCACACAATATTCAATATGAGGTCACACCAGTGCCAAGCAGAGCAGGACAATCCCCTCCCTTGACCAGCTAGTGCCCCTCAGGACACAGTTGGCCCTCCTGGCTGCCAGGGCACTGCTGACTCGGATTGAACTTGCCACCTACCAGGACCCCCAGGTCCCTTTCCATGGCACTGCTTTCCAGCATCTCATTCTCCAGTGTTATGGGTTTAGCCAAGTAGGCAAAATTCAGCACTTTCCCTTGTTGGACTTCATATGGTTGGTGATTTCACAGTCCTCTAATTTGCTGAGGTCTCTCTGCAGGGTCTTTCTGCTTTCGGGGGAGTCAACAGCTCCTCATGGTTCTGTGTCATCTGCAAACTTGCTTACCATCCCCTCCAGTCCCGCATCCAAGTCATTTATCAAGATGTTAAGGAGCACAGGGCCTAAGAGGGAGCCCTGTGGAACCCCACTACTGACAGGTCAGCAGTGTGATGTCACCCCATTCACTATTACCCTCTGTGCTTGACCCATGAGCCAATTGCTCACCTACCACATGCTTGTTCTAGTATAAGATAATTATGCTGACTGAAAAATGATTTTATCTCTTTTATGCTATCTAATTAAGCTGGCATATACTGAGTTGAATTTTAGCAATGTGCTTTAGGTCAAAAAATATGAAACCTATCATGTGCCCAAGAACAATTGCCCCCCAGAAACATGTACCCAAATCCCCCCCACCTCTAGAAAAACACCCTGGCATCTGCATTCTATATTATGAAAAGATACTCATTTCGCTTTCAGTCTGTTCTGTAAACAGTTTATCTTTAGACAGGTGACATTTTATTTTAGATAGAGTCACCTTCTCTCTTCCAAGACACTGGCTGCCTCAGTAGTCTATCTGTGATGGGAGACTTGTAACTTGTGTGGCACTCCTGTATTACAGGAGCATGAGCTGTGGGGCAAGTAAGGGTACAGCAATTTATCTGCATACTATTTGGTATGAAATAACTTTTAACTCTAAAGTGGCAGTCTAACCTCTATTGCTATTATAAGCCATATTGCAGATGCATAGATTTTTTTTTTTGGTAATGCATCCTTTCATTGTTTCTGTATAGTCACTTAAATGTGTATGCCTTCTTGTTGTTAGATGGTAAATACAAAAGAGGTAGCAGAATCCTGCAAGTAAAGTTGCATCCTCACATGTATACAAGACACAAATGGTGGTGGAAAACCAGAATTGTCTCTCTTTAACTGTCTTCACTCTGCTCCTTCAGGCTGTGTTCTTTAGCATCATGGGAAATGGATTTTCTTGCTTCTTTTAGATTTTTGTTGAAAACACAGTGTCCCTGAAGCTCTAAAGCCCTGCATAGCTATGGAATGGGATACCAAATACCAGGGAACCTGAATGATTCCAGTTTTCAGTAGTTGGGAGGAAAGTGTACAGATGGGGATCAAGGGGATCTTGTTCAGTACAATCTATGGGGAGCTGAGGGGCGAGAACAAGAGTTTGTTTTGCAGAAGATGCGGAGGAAGATCATAGCAGAAAAGAATGACTGACAGAAACATAGACAGTCAGAAACAGAATTCTGATATATTCATTTTCAACTTTGAGGAGCATTTGTTTTTCTAGTTTTTTCTTGCTGCATAATGTTGCATTTTAAGATGAATCAGCAGTATTTTTCTTAATTTCTTAAGAATAAGAGAGCTGGAGCACCTCTCCTATGAAGACAGGCTGAGAGATCTGGGGTTGTTCAACCAGCAGAAGCGAAGGCTCTGGGGAGACCTTATAGCAGCCTTCCAGTACCTAAAAGAGACCTACAAGAAAGCTGAAGAGAGAGTTTTTATGTGGGCATGCAGTGAAAGGACAAGTGGGAATGGCTTTTAGCTGGAAGAGGGTAGTTTTAGATGTTCTGTTAAGAAGAAACTCCTTCTTGTGAGGGTGGTGAAACACTGGAACAGATTGCCCAAAAGTTATGAGTGACCATCCCTGGAAGTGTTTAAGGCAAGATTGGATGGGGCTTGGAGCAACCTGGTCTAGTGGAAGATGTCCCTGCCCATTGCAGGAGGGTTGGAACTAGATGATCTTTAAGGTCCCTTCCAGTCCAAACCATCCAGTGATTAATCAGGTATCAATCAGACATCTAAAAGGAAGCTTCCATTTGCTGTAAAGGTTAAAGCAGATTTTTCTGAGTGTATTTATGTACAAATACAATATGTAACTAGAATTCTTCCTGTCTGCTTTAGATAGCTGGACAGAGCTCTGAAATCATATGATTATGTTAGTTTTCTGATTAGTATGTGATACATGGATGGTTTTGATTCAATAGGTCTAACATATTTGTGAGTATAAACAGAATTATTTCAGTATTACATGTAAATATAAAAAATCTAGTAAATTTAGTATTCCCAGAGATGTATTTCCGAAAAACAAATCCAGAACTATAAGCAGTGTTGGTTGTCTCACAGTAGTACACTCATTTATTTGACTGTTTTATTCAAAGCTATGTTGTGAGAAAAGTATTATATAATGCTTTTTAAATCATTCAAAGAGTATCTTGCCAGAAAAATGTTCTTATTAAATGTTCAAATAGCACTTTGTGATGTGTTGCCAAATGTATATATTATTTGAACTCTGTTGCTCTTAGAATTATTGCACAAGGAAACTGGTAATACTAGGTTTATGGAAATTGTTCTTGAATTTAATTACTATTTTATTGGTTTGTCAATGTATAAATTAAAAAAAAAGGTTACTATGTATATTTTTTGAAAGAATAAGTTGTTTTAAAACTACCAACATGAGTGTGCCTCCTCTGTGGCGTATCAGTTCTCTCCTTTAAATTAGTTTCAGGAATGCAATGTGAAGAAACTCATTAAGGCTTTTATGAGTAACACAATTCACAGAATCACAGAATGGGTAAGGTTGGAGGGCACCACAGTGGGTCATCTGATCCAGCCTCCCTTCTCAGGTAGGGTCAGAAATTGCATCCACACAGTTCTTGTTTCTGCAGTGAGGAAGATTACACAGCCTCTCTGGACAGCCTGTTGCAGTACTCAGTCACTGCAGAGTAAGGATGTGCTCCCTCATATTCAGGTGGGACTTCCGTACATCAGTTTCTGCCCACTGCCTCCCGTCCTGTTGCTTGGCACCACTGAGAAGAGCCTGAATCCATCCTCTTGGCACCCTCCCTTCAGATACTTACGGTCATTGATGGGGTCTCCTCTCAGCCATCGTTCTTGTGGTGGAACAGGCCCAGCTTCCTCAGCACTTCTTTTACCTGCCTTCATAAGAAGTATTACTGAAGAATACTGAATTGTACACTTTGTATTCTCTTTCATATTTGTATTTGGTTTTATGTGGCAAGGTTTTGTAGTGTGAGGGCTACAAGGATGTCTTCTGCCAGACGATTCTCCAAGTGTAACAGAGACAATGCCAGCCAGCTCCCAGATGGACCTGCTGCTGGCCACGGCTGAGCCCATAGGTGTTGGTGGTAGTACCGCTGGGATAACAAATTTAGTAAGTGGAAAGAAGTTACTGTGCAGGAGCAGTTTCAGACAAAGAAGAGTCTATAAAGTCAGTGAACAAGGAGGGGACGGAGGTGCTTCAGGTACCAGAGCAGGGTTCCCCTGCAGCCTGTGGGGAAGACGACAGTGAGGCAGGCTGTGTCCCTGCAGCACATGGGGGTCCACAGTCTACAGATATCCACATGCAGCCTACGGTGGAGTCCCACAACAAAGCAGGAGACTGGCTGAAGGATGCTGTGACCCAGTAGGAAGTCTGTGCTGCAGCAGGCTCCTGGCAGGACTTGTGCAGGGGGGTGCCCACACAGGAGGTTTGCTGGCAGGACTTGTGATCCCATGGAGTACCCATGCTGGAGCAGCCTGTTCCTGAAGGACTGAACCCCATGGAACTGACCTCCTCTGGAGTAGTTTGTGAAGAACTGCAGCCTGTGGGAAGGGCTCATGTTGGGGAAGGTGGTGAACCTCCCATGGGAGGTACCCCACACTCAAGCAGGGGAAGAGTGTTAAGAGTCCTCCTCTGAGCAGGAAAGGAGTGAGTGGCTGAGTCATGTGATGAGCTGATTGCAGTCCCCATTCCCAATCTGCCTGCACCGTCAGGGGGAAGGAGGCAGGGTAAATCAGGAGTGAATTTAAGCCTGGGAAAGGAAGAGTGGGGGGAAAGTGTTTTTAGGATTTGGTTTTATTTTCTCATTATCCCATTCTGACTTATTTGGTAATAAAATAATTTCCACAATTTGAGTCAGTATTGCCTGTGACAGTAATTGGTAAGTGATCTCTTCCTGTCCTTATCTTGACCCAGGGACCTTTTATTATATTTTCTCTCCCCTGTCCAGCTGAGGAGGGTAATGGTAGAGCATCTTTGATGGACATCTGGTGTCCGGACAGGGTCAGCCTGCTATTACTTAAATAGAACTAAGTTGCTTCAGGACCAAGGTCAGTATCTCTGACCAGGAGTTAGCAGCTGCCTTGCCATGTGCCATGAAAGAGATGGTTGGCTGGCTGGCACCTAGAACTGGCCAAACATAATGAATGCAGAAGGAAATGGAGTAAAGTGATTCATAATAACGACCTCTAAATCTGTTTTTTGTTCTTTGTGTAAGACTCGGAAAATGCAGGGGGTAATTAAAATACTTAGATTAAGCCATGAGAAATCAGAGAAATGAAACGACTCATTTCTGGGTCTGATGAAGCAGCTCTGGAAAGACATAAAATGCTATTCTTTGCTATTTTACTGCATGGCTTAGGGGACTAGTAGCTGTCAAGTAGAATTGAAGTAGAGTGATTGATGTGTTAAGGTAAAAAGCTAGTGATGTAATCTTTATCCCAGAAGGCATGTTGTTCCTTGGTACATCACCTGTTTTACAGGGAAAGGCTTAGAGTGGATTGATTATGTATGAGAAAAGTAAACTAGAAGAATTAGCCAAGAGAGCATTCATCTAGGCAGTTTCCTTCTTAAATTGAACAACAACAACAAAATCTATGCAAGTGATGATAATGAGAAGCAAATAACCTTAGGGTGAAACATAAGTAAGAAATCTATTGTGTGGAGGGAAGAAGAAATAAACTGTCTTTGTAATCATTGCAACAGGAATGTGTGTTTCCAGTTACATGAACCTATCTAATGCTTGTCTCTTTTTCTCTTGGGAAACTTTGTAGGGAACACTATTAGATAAGGTGGCATCTAGGAAAAAAAACACATTAATAAAGTTTTGTTGCTTTCGTGTGTATTTCTCATGAAAATTTTCATTTTAATTCTAACTTCATAAATCCAGGGTATATGCAAAGGCATCTAATGCAGCATCATGATTTTTATTCCATGTTCTTTGAGTTTGTGTCTGTGTTCCAAGATTTATTTGTGAGGTTTTAAAAAATAAAAAAAATAAACCTTGGGGTTTAAAAAAAAAATAGGACTAATACATCTTATTGATGCTTTTGTTGATTATGTTTGTTTTTTTCTGTTTGTTAGTGGACTTCTGTTACAGAAAGCATTTTAATTTTGTGCTGAAAGCTGGTGAGTGATGGGTGCTTTTGCTAAATTGTATCTACTGTCTGATAAACAACTAAGTACTGTGGCTTTTGCTGGTTTAGGAAAGATAGAGTTGACCAAAAAGTGAAATAGAAGACGAAATGTAATTAATTTCTGGGAAACCATTTTAGAATTTCTCTTGGATCTTGCAAGTTATCTCTTTTCCACTGAGAAATCTGGTATAAGAAACTTATTTTTAATTGGAGCATGTTTTAGAGGAAGAAACAGTTTTTATACTTTAATCCTGTTTCCAGCTTTTTTAATTATCTTTAATATCTGTCTTGATTTTCTTTTCCTGATGTTGGACATCTCTGAACCTACTTAAGTCCAAAGTCATTCTGTCTGGTGTTTGATATCATGCAGTAAATTTGCTTTGCCAGTGTAATAATCTAATTTTATTTTGTCTATTTTGCAATTATTTTTCAACAGGGAAACTAACAACATCTTATCTAATTGAGCAGAATGAACTTAGCCTCCTTAAAATTTCTGTTGATTTGTATGATAGTCTCATACCAGGGAAAGCATCTCATTCCCTAGTTTGCTCAGCAGTACTTTTAGCCAGCTGGAATACTAACCCAGCAGATAAGATTATGCATTTGAGAAGCTTCATGCCAAACGAGTATCTCTTCTGGTGGTATCCAGCAATATTCCACAGGCACAGAACATCTTACGTTATCATCTTATTGTTAACATAACATGAGCAGGGAAAAGATATTTGCTGTGGGAGCATTCTCAGGTGGGCCTCAAGATTTGCATACGTTTATGCTTGTTTTGTGTTTTAAACTTCTATGCGATTCCCTGGCGCTCTGATTAGATCTCTTGCCTTGCCAGCAGTTGAATACATTCTGTCAGTGGGGCCTCAAAGCACATGTTAATGACTCCAATGTTTGAACAGTAAGACAAATGTTTGTTGGCTGTGGGATGCAATGAAAACAAGATGCGTGTAAAGTGTGGTGTACTCTAGTGGCACAACACAAACAATGAATAATGAGGAAAGTTTAAATTGCTTTTTGCACAATTTGTTGTAGAAGATTAGTGTCTTCCCCCTATGCCCATGTTCTGTTACTGTTGAATATTGCGTCTTGGGAATGCAACTCTTAGGTGAATGACCATGTATTTCTCTGTTATTACATTTTCATGTCCACTGCAATTTTAATGTCTGTTTCAATCTCTGTTCTGTAGAAGTTGAAAATTATTTTGGGTGGGCAATGTCTCAGGTAGGTCCTAACAGGAACCAAAGCAAAACATACCTTTTTTCTTAAGCCTACGTTGAGCAGAACGAGACATCTAGGGTTGATATTTTCCCTACAGTTTGTATCACCTTGAGGGTCACTAAACTGCTGTTACAGTAACTAAGTACTATGTTTTAGAAAAAAGTTGACAGTATAAATGCTTTTAGACTGATAAAACTGTCCATACTGAAATGAAACAATCTTCTAAATGGCTTTCCTTAACTGTTCAATGCAGGATAAACACTGAGGTGAGTCAATGTAAGGTCAGCAATCGTAACATGAAGTGGAAGGTCAGCATCTATGTAAAGCAAGTTGCTTCCCCAACTTGGCTGGCCTTATTGGCATTACATTAATGATTTATTTCAGATTATGTCTACCTTCAGCATAAAAGTTAGGCTTGAAAAAAATTGATAAATCATTAAAGTAGTAGATCATGACTGAAGAATAACCTTATTTTGGTCACGGGACTGTAGTGGAGCACTGAATTTGGTTTTAATAGAATTATTCAACTATCTGTTTAATTTTTCCATAAAGTGAATGTTACTAAAAGTGACACTTCAGGATATTAGTCAATATATCGGTATTGCAGCATAGCATAAATTACATTATAAAGTAAGAAAATAAATGAGGAATTTCATTTGGTACACTTGACTATTAAAACGAATTATCACTCTTTCAATGTTACCTCACTCATTTTGAAAATCCCTTTAACTCAAACTTTTCTTCTGAAAAGTTTTGTGTATAAAATTCAGATGGTGAAGATTAACTGGAAGGAGTTGTCTGCAATGGGAGGAAGGGAACCAATTATTCTGAATGCCCTCCCGTTTCTTAATGCCCCAACAAGAGGTTCATGTCAGGCTCTGCTTGCTTCTCCCCACCTTGCTAGAACTTCCTTGGTTTTGTTTCTTTATGGTAAGACTGTACTGTGATGTAACAGACTCTAGAGTTTTTTAGTAACAAGCACAAATTGCTCCCAGGGTGACAATAAATTGTTTGTGTGTTTTCAGTGTTCCTGATTGCTGCTTTTGCAGCCTTTCCACAGGGTTATCAGGTGTGACTTAAGGTGACTGTAGGTCATGACTGAAGCAAGAAAGACAGTGAAGAAGTAGAGGACAAAAAGACATAATGAATTCTTGACGTTGCTTAACTTTCATCTCAGACCATTATGGTTACTTAAAACATCTTAAATTTAAAGCACATACTTAAGTAGCAATTAATTATATTCAGTGGATGATGTATAAATGATACTGTAATTTGTAATATATTGCTATTTTAAACACTGAACAAGAAACTATATGTGCATTTCTTATATATCCAGCATCATATAAGATGTATAATTTCTGCATTAAATGTGGTCACACTTCTGGAGTCTGCCGCCAGAGAGATGATCATGAACAACCCATTTGCCTTGGGAGTTGAATCTTGATTTTAGCTGTTTAGACACTGGAGTCTTTCACTGTAAACCTATTTTTCCTTCCTTTCTTGAAAGTTATGCTCTCTGTGCAGTTTCTAAAGCTTTAAGAATATCGTTGTTGTGGGTTTTGGTTGGGTTTGTTTGTTTTTAATTGCATCTATAATGATGATACAGTGTTGCATGTGGAAACTAAATGCTAGAAGCTTTTGACCTGACCAGATTATAAAGGAGAAGAAAGTAATCTTTTGAATAAAATACAGGTTTTATTCCTTTCCATTCCTATTTGCTCTTTAATACTTTTGCAATAATGCTAGAGATTGAGACAGTCTTCAACGTGTATGTCTTTGCATAGACATTGTGACAACTGTGAAGAGTATGTCAGAGAAGTTAAAGAAGATAATCTCAGAAGTCTGTATTCAGCACATATATGGGCACAGTTATCTTGGCTACCTTCTGACTTAAACCTAATTGCTCTTACATCTCAGAAGTGCTTGTTACTTTAGGGATAACTCAAATTTGGATGTTAATGTTTTTAAGAAATTATCTACTGAAACTTGAAACACAGTGTCTGTATTCACTTTATATTTTTAGAGACATTTTGTGTTCTAGGTAGTTCTTAGCTGCCCATTTATAACAGCAGGAAAATTCTTTCAATAAGGGCAGAAATGATGACATCAGGGAAACTTGTTTGGTTGGGTTTTTTTAGAAGCACACTGTTAAAGTGTTGTTGAGATTACATTTATAATATTTCCCCAACATTTTTTTAGATGCGCTCAAGTATCTAGTAAGTGAACAGATGCACATCCTGCAGCAGCAAGGTAAAATAAGAAAAGAAATGCCAATGGCTCCTTTAGGGCTGAGTTTCTTCAGTTGTCATTTTATTCAGTTGTCTGATTCTGCAGTCAACTGTAGGCTCTCTGAAGCAAGAGCTATTTTGGGGAGAATGTGTCTGTGTGTGTCTAGCATGGTTGCAATCTCAAGTGGTGCATGTAGGAATTACTACAAAGCACATTAACAATAAAAAAAAATGGATTACCTCATAAACAATTAATATTAATTGTGTCTTTTAAAGGTAAGTAGTAGTGATGGCTTGAATATTAAAGAACGCCTCAGGCTGAATGAAGCTTGCCATTATGTGATGCAGGTATGCTTTTCTCTTCATGAATTATTTAATTCCTTTCTCTTTTTATGTGACAGGTGGTACCTTCTTGGAAATGCTTATAGTTTTCCATGGAAATAGCTTGCAAAATTTTCCATCACTACATATTCCCAGAACTATGTTATTACAAGTAGTAAATGATCATTTAAAGCAGTAAACTGTTCCTGCTTCATGCTAATGTGTGCTATTAACCTCATGCTCTTGACTCACTTCCTAAAGTTTCCTTCTAGAGTGTGAATGTCATTGTGAATGCCATCACTCTCAGTACTTCTTAGAACACTTTTGTTACAGTTGGATCATGATTTGGAAACTTCATTTAATTTTAATTAATTACCCATTCAGCAATGTACAGACTGTAACTCCTGGACTCCTTAAATCAGTAAATTTTGCTTATTTTGTCTTGTCATTTCCTAGGATAAATCATCACGACCTAGGCAACCAAAATTATTCCAGTTATGAAAGATGAGTCAAACTTAATTTCTTGAGGTGAAAACCAATAGTCTATATTAAAGCATACTGCCACCTTCCTCTCTAGTTAGCAGTTTCATTTGCACTGTGAAGATGGCAGCCAGAATGGTTAAAACAAATTGCTTGCTTTATGATATGAAATGGGGAGAGAATTACTTTATTTCTTATATGAAATTGGGAGAGGTAAGGCATGGAAATGTAGTAGCACATTGGTGACATTTCACAAAAGAACTCAAGAGAAACTTCTGTATGTTTGAAAAACAAAACCAACTTAAATCTTCTGGATGAATTTACCCAGAAAGTAAAAACTGGAAAAATGCAGACAGCTTTCTTCAAAACTGCAGTTGCATTAAAGGAAAAGGCAGTAATGAAATGCAGTTTTAATGTAATATCCCTGATATTTGATAAAGAATACAATACAAAGTAAAAACAGAATTTATTTGAAGGTGGTATGTGTGTATATGTTTTACTACTTCTACACCTATCCTGGCATAGACAGCATTCTCACGATAAGTGCACAATATACACACTTTTTTCTAATAAATAAAGCTCTTAGCTCTGTTAACATTTTTCTCTGTCTTTTGCACTTCCCTAGGTCCACTCAGCAGCCTCTGTGTTTCTACTTGCCCATATATTTATTGAGACATAAACCCAATCTGTGAGCAGCAAACTCTTTTCTTTGAATAGATATGTTATGATTGTATCCCCACTGATGCTTTTTATGGTTTTTAGAAGTATTTTTTGGGAAAGTAGTAATATCTTTATTCATCTTCATAATGATTTAATTTATGTAACTCATAAGTGTCTGTGTATATATTAAATGAGCTCATTATCTCGTATTAGTTGATCTTAAAGTACTTTATCGTGCCTTCTAATCTGCAAGCTTTAAGTTCTAGTTGAAAGCAAAATAAACAAATTCTCTGCCCCACTCTCCCTTTGCAATTTTTTATCTTTGAGCAATCTCAAATATGCAGATTTAAGATCTCCCAGGTCTGGTTGTATTGCCTCAACACAGCTGAATGTTTTTCACTGTTTGTATTCTGATGTATTACTGACCTAAATAGCTCCTTAAAGTTTACTCGAAAAAGACTATAGACTGTGTTTCTACAAAACACCTTAAGTAGCACATTCCTTCTGTGAAACACTTAAGATCTTTATTAAGACAAGTTTTTTCAGGAACTCAGTAATATTACAGGTGGGTTTTAAAGACAGCATACTCTTACAGAACTGTTAAGTTGATTTTCTTTCATATTGAGTTTTCAAAAAAGTTTTAAAATGTTTGCTTCTTACCTGAGGAATGTAATAACTTATTTCATTGTAGTGAAGTGAATTTATCAAGAGCTGTTATATTTGTGGCAATTATGCAAAAATAGCAAAGAAAAATATGGATTTCTAAGTAGTATAAACCACCCAATAAAGAAGTATTTGTATCTTTAAAACTAACTAGAATTAAATGTCTAAATGCTTATGAGATTAAAAGAATAGAGATTTTCTCAATAACCACTAATGTATCACCAACCTGTGTAATATTAACAGTGTAAGCTTATGTCATCATTGTCATCATCATTATAGTATTCTTCTCAAATTTTTTAAAATATCTGTGTCCAGAACAGTGATCTTTTATCATACTGTCAAGATCAGCAGTTCTCTATATTTTGTACTAATCTGGACACTGCACTCAGAACTTGAATTTTACACAAAACAGGTGGTTACACACATCAGACCTTAAACTAACACATTAAAACAATCAATGACTTCACTTTTCCATTTGCATAGTATTCAACACTATGATAAATTAGGCTCTCTGCAGTGCTAGATGCAGTGTTCAATCTGACTTTATTGTGAATATCTAAGCTAAAACTTAGAAGAGTACTAGCCAGATTTATAGGTATAAGGCAACATTATTGCTTGCAGTTTATCTTTCAGTTATTCTGAAGTAACTGGAAAACTGATAAAACCTGCTTTCTCCTTTTGAATACCCACAGAAAGTCAGCAGTCTTCATACAAATTTTTGTTCTATTTTTGCTGTTGTGGTAATATGATCCAGTTAGTGAGAGATGCCTCTGCCCGAATTAAGGTGCAAACAAAGCCATACGCCAAAATCAATAAAACAATAACAATAAATATGAGGTACAGAGATAGAAAAAATAGGAAAGAGTCAAGAGGAGAGAGAGAGATCAAGCAGAAGATAGTGGTGTCCCATTGGTCCTTCTTCACCCTGGGGTTCTTGGTGGTGGGGGTTCTGGGGATGTTCTTCTGGGGGTGCCACCTTTATACAGTCAAGTTCCTGGTATCTACAGTGTGGTTGCAGATATTCCCATAACTTGGAGTTGCATATGTATGAGTTGCTTCCTTTGCCATGGTTTGCCACCATGGGAAATTTTGTTTGCATGCACTAACCAGGATGTGCTAAGCAGATCTCACCTCTGCCAGGCGTGGAATCAGCACCTTCCTGTTGTAAATTTCTCCCATCTTTACTTATCTCAAGTTCCTGCTGTAGTGGCCCTTTTGTGGCCTTGACATTGTTTTGAGACAGGCAACTGTGATTTGTAAGTCCTTACAAGTGACAGGATGCCATTGACCAAAAATAATGGTTTTCTATTATTAAAGTGGTACTGGATGTCTAGGACACACTTACTACTTAATTCTGGAGGAATATAGGGTTTACCATATAGTCAGAGCAATGTTCTGCGTCCCATTCCCACGAGGCTCATAACGCATACTTGAGAATGAGTAAAACAGGTCAAAAAAGTAGTGATGCTTACATGAAATACTGGTCAACAACCTGTGGCTTAGTAACTCTTTGAGTCTGAAGTGCTAATTTCTTTATTTTTAGAACTTTGTAGCTTTTCCTCCCAGGATCTTTTGTCATTTTTTTGAACAGTGTTTTGTGGCATTGAGCTCTGTTTTTTTAAAAATGCATGTAGTGTAGAACAAGTACCTGTTTTGTTCACTTGCATTTGCTTTCCTACTTGCTGGTTCTTCCAATGTAAGAATCAGTAAAAAGAAGCAGGGTTATCTCTCTTTTCTCCATCATTCATTATTTCACAAGTAAGGCTTGCCTTCGGTCCTCAATCACCTCTTTTGTATACTGAAGACTCTTGCTCCGCCTACCATTTCTATAATTTCTTGTTCAGAAACACTAATTTTTACCATTGTTTTGCTTTTTCTTTATTTTTAGCTGTCCTAGACCTTGAGTGAAGTCAGAGGGGTGCTGTAGATAACACTGAAGATCTGGGCACACAGATTTGAGTGGGTTTCTATTTTCCTTGCATTTTGTTTCCTAGTGCACTAATGAACATTAAGTTGTCATTTCCACTGAGATGTCTATATTTATACCTATTGTCAACATTTTTTTCTGTGTAGTAGTTGTCAACTCGGGCCATCACGTATTTGAAGTTAGTCTTTCTTTTCCCATGTGAGTTAGTTTGTTGATCTACATTGAAATTCATCTGCCATCAGTTATCAATGAAAGAATTTCATCTATTTTCTAGCCTTTTTATCACGAAAAAAAGTCATTTCACTTTTAACTTTTCTGTATCATATAAATTGAAAAGCAGTCATTAAGTAGATCTTTGTGGAATTTCAGTATTGTTTTTCCTCTGATATGAAAACTTAGCATTTGCCTACGATTAATCTTGTGATTAGTCATTAATCCATTTATTAAAGGAATTTTTCCTCCTTAATGTTTCAACTGCTTTCTATTTTTATGTTTGGTAAAAACAACAAACATTCTGTTGGATAATATATTTTCCATATGGGCATTAATTACGTATAATTCTGATATGTATATATGTGCATTAAATCCAATAATTAATTTTCCTCTTTTTGTCAGTTTTCTTTACTGGTGTCAGACTTCAGGAGCTGTAGTTTTCCAGATCCTGCAAGCACACTCCTATTAAATACTGAGTCTATATTTGCCACCTGCTGTTTCTCTAATGTCCAAATGCTAACTGATAGTTATGGGCTGGAGTTGCATTTCAGCCGCTTCATTCTAGAGTTCCCTTAAATTTCAGGTGGGATAGCCTCTGCTTCTGACATTATGAATTTGTTTTATAGCTGCTTCTACTAAGATAGATCTTCTTCTACCTGAGATAGATCTTCCACCATATCTGTGATAAGTAGAAGCTGTAATGTGAAAATCACCACAAACTCTTTTACAGCGTATGCAGATGCCACTTACTGTACAAAGATTTCTGCTCTGTTCATGTTGGATTGGTTTTACATAGTAGTCTTAATGGTTTTGGCAAGCTTCTCTTTTTGAAAAAGAATTTATTAGGCATGTATGCTTTTGCAAGCTGTTCCTCAACATTTTTTTTCTTTTTTGTCCTACCTTCATGAGGTAGGACACTCAATTTTATAGCCGTGAGGGTGTTTTTAATAATTTAGATTTGACCTAGAGTATAACCTTATTTTAAACAGGCTTTGATGCCTTATTGTTTGACCAGGCAAACTTCTCACTCTCTCTTTTTCGAAACTGTTATACATTTATTGCTCAGAGACAAGTATAGACAGTACAAAGACTATGAAACCCAAAAGTCCTTCACTGCCTCAGGGATGCTTTTTACCTTTTCTGATGCTCCTCTTAAAATTCTCTTACTTTGTTATTTTGATGTAATTCTTGTTGGGCTATCTTACTGCCATCTTCTGCAAAAATGTAGAATATAGGAAATTTCAAAATCTGAATGGAAGTTGTATTAAATTATTTAAAACATCTTGAATATGCTTAGGATAGAGTGAAAACTCATTTTTCTTTATGTACTTCACTGCACTCTCTGCTGACATATTTTTTGTGTTATCATGAATAAGTCTTTGAAATTGTGTCCTGACCTGAACTTTAGATAAATTGCATTGGTAATGAAGTCATTGCTGATTTAATAATGTTTTCTACTCACAAATGTTTCTAATATCCATTAGCATGTCAGTTATTAAGGTCACCATTTAATTTGTTGCACAGTACGGTTTTTCCCTGATCAGACCAGAAGTGTCAGTTCATATTTACTGTCTGCCAAAAATCCCAACCCAAAAAAATCCCAAAGTAAAACACAAAAAAGCTCCAACTAACCAACGAACCAAACCCCAAACCCATAAAAACAAAAAAAGCAAAACCAAATAAACAAACTAGCATAATAAGGGACTTTTCATGTACTGATGAGTGCTAGATTGACGAACACTGAGAAAATTGGAGCTGTCCAGTTAAACTGATAAAGGTCTTCTCTTTAATATTAATGAAAAATGAACACTTAGTGGTGCTCAGCAGCTCAAATGACTGTCAGTCGTTACAATTTGTTTGATTTTTTTTTTCAAGTAATATTTAGTAATCTTGCCACATAAAGGAGGGTGACTGGTAAAGTCTTGCTGAAACAGTGGAAGAGCTGATTATTCCTCATCGCTGCAATGAATATATCAGGCTGGCTCATATTAGCAAGTGCTGGAATTGTTACGGTATTTGCCTCTTCAATATCAGTCAATATAGGATCTTGCAGACATTTAGATTTGAATCTCATCCATTAGAGTAGCATAATATTAATAATTACACCTGACTGTTCCTCCTTTTGCACGTTATCATGTATTCCCTTTCTAACATTTGGTGTTTGGTTTTCCTTTTGATCTTAATATGTGTCTAGTAAACAACTAAATGTAAACCAAGCACTGTGTCTTCCAGTATCCTGTTGCAGTCTAGCCCTAAGTGATCATGTAAGGGACAAACTCATGTTCATTAACCACTCTATTTAAGCATTTTTATGACACTGAAACAGTCAAATTTATATTGATACAGTTGAATTTCCCCTCTTGCTTTTACTCATCTGAGAGATTGATGTGAAACCATATACCTAGAAAGGTGTAATATTTCTAAAATGTTTTATGAAATGTAAAAAGCAAAAATTGTTAAATTTATTTTATTAAGGATATACACAAACAATGACATAGTGAATATCTCCCTACTCCTTTTGATCTGAATAGACTTAAATTTTCAGTGATGACTGCAGAATAAATCATGATGAAGCAAAAGTTGGCCTTTTGGAGTGCAATTTTAAGTAGCTTCTATATGTATTGCTAGGTGTTATCAACATTGCAGCTTCAGCGTATGGAGGGTTTGGGGCATATAAATGTTGGCTTCTTTTTTAATTGCAAAGAATTGTGACTATTATGTAGCTGATCTTGCAAATTCAAAAATATTCAGTACTTTAATTATACTTACTTTATTTAAGTGCTAAAGGCCACAGCAGGCCTGCAATTGCTAGCATGCTAACAGCATATAATACAGCCAATTGCAAACAGCAGTCTAATTTGTTGATTTCAACTGAGGTGTAATTATATTGCTTCATTTGCTGAGCAAATCATATGAGAGCTTCTCTAAATCAGCCTGATTGTGTAATGAAGAGCTAATTACAAACAACAGTGTTCTTGCAGTAAATTTATGGTGACTGCTAATGCCAGGTTGGCACCACTATGACAATGGCTCATTAGTACATTTACAAAAGCAACAGTGGAACTCTGCCCAAAGCACAGCAACTGTTCTCTATTTTGGGAAATGAGAGTGATTAACTCTCTCCCTTCCATTGTTACTACTTCAAACAACAAAACAAAACCCCACATTTTTGTCACTCCTTGGAAGGAATTAAATACCACTTCTAGAAAAGTTCACCGTAAGACAGAATGACTTGGAAAGAGTTTTTCCTAACATTTAAGTCATCTGGTATGTCCTTTTGCAATTTCTCTCTCCCCTTCTGCCTTTGCTGCATGCAGTCAAGAATTGTCTTCACAGTCACAAGTCTGAAAGAGCATGTCTAACAATGATTTTTGTTTCAGCCCTGTGATGATTCCAGGTTTTGAGATTTCTGCACTTTAATTTTTTTTCTGTTGAAGTTTATAATTAGTGGTGACCTGATACAGCTTCTTTTCTTTAATTCTCAGTTGTTTAGTGTCAGACCAACCAAATCAAGTGAAAAGATGAACTGGGCACTTTACAAATTCACAGCAGGATAAGTTCTCTTTTTGAAATTTCCATTAATCTGTGGTGTTTTATTAATTTCTTTGAGTTCCATGAAGCATACTTTCTTATAGGTACTTTCAAGCAATCAGAATAATTTATTACTGAATTAGATGTGTGTAATTGCCTGTTCGATTTTAAGCCTGACACCCACAGTAGATTGAATGCTATTTTACACAAAGGCTTCTAATCTATTAAATGGTGCACTGGGACTGATTTCCTATGAAATTGTCTGAATCACTTTCTCTCTTGGCACAATAGCATAGAATAAATTTCTTCCTGTATATTTCCATCTTGCTTTTTTTCTCCTGTAAAACAGAACAATGAAGCTATGACCTTTTTTTATTTCCTCTGTAATTCTGCTTAGTTGCAGGTGGCCCTTGTTGAGTGGTTTGAATTGGACAACCACCTCGAATATGGAAATACTTATTAGATCAACAGCAATGGACTTGAACTTATAGGAAGCAGACTTCTTTGAAAAATATTTTTATATTTAACTCAAAAAAAAAAAGTAAGTAGTGTTTTGGGTTTTTCCTCTACAAGCTCCAAAGTAGCTGCTTACTTTGATGCCTTTAAATTTTGACTGCTTTTGGAGCTTGTATATATCATGAAGACGATCCAGGCTAAACTTCTAGATCAACACTTTGTGGCCAGTAGTGAATTTGTGGAGAAAAGGTATAAGAAAGCTAGTAGAAAGAAAAAAGTAGTCACTGGTAGCTATTGACTCTATATGGGCATGCATGTGCAGTGTTATTTTGAAATTCCAGAGGGGAAAGAATACATGAAAATTTCATCTAATTATACATTTATTTAGGCATAGGAAATGCTTTGTAAATAGTGATTTTTTTAAAAAAGGTACTTTGCCTCAGTCTTCTGAAGTATACATTCTCACTGAAATATTATACATGCTCTCTGTTTTAGCACTGTATTCTGATATAAAATCTGTTTCACTAAGATCATCTTCTGCTCCTAAGCTAATATAGCTGTTAGTAAGACTAACAAAAGAACCATATTTTTATGTTTCATGAGACACAGCCAAAATATTGAAGTACAGAATATCATGTTATTTTTTATTTCCCTAATTGTTTCTTTGTTCTGTGGAGAATATGGGGAGAGGGGGTCCCAAAGGCATAGCACAAATAATTTCCCAAATTTATTCTCCTGGTTTTTTCAGACTAATATACAAAATAATTTCAAGAGGACCCTGTCATATTCAGGGTCAAATGGAAAGAAAGAAGGAAAAATGGAATGACATGGCAAGATTGATTAATGATTTGGCCCACAGAGTAGGCTTCATTTTTTTCCAAAGTCATAGTGACTCAGTTGACTGAAGATGATGAACAGATGTTAGATGCAGGATTATTCTGGGGCAGCAATACTATTTTAAAGGTATTAATGGAGATTATGGATAAGTATGGATTTTTTTTTTTAGGAATGCTGATACTATATTTTGTTTTGCAGCACTTTACTAATTCAGTTATGTCTGTTTGATGTCAGTGAACTAATTTTTTTTTTTTAATAACATGAGAAATAATTTGCAGTAGTGTTTGAAGTGTATTTGGGGCATAAGAAGTAGAAGGTATGACTTCTGATTGTAGAAGTTGTATGTTTGGATTTGGTTTGTATTTGAATGTGTATGTATGCATGCACAATGCATGCATTTGTACACCACATCTTCTGGATTGTACGATATTATTTAATCTTAACTGTCTTTATAAGTATTAGGTAGGTATCTTGCTTAGTGCTTTCACTTAAACAGCAATTTTCACTGATAGAAGTGTGTCTCATTTTAGTTAGCATATTTATCATAATTCTGACTGATATCTTGCACTCACGATGCTTTTGTGGAACTGTTTGGTTTGAGGTCTCCTGAAGCCAGTTGTACTTCAGTGTTCCCTACAGGTGTTCGAGTCTATCTTTTAATTCTGCGTGTGTCAACTGGTGCATTTAACGTTAAGAGTTAACTATTTATTTCTGTTTATCACTTCATTAAACCCACTTCATGCTATCCAAAATCATCCCAGTTACATTGATTTCATGCTACTAGTGTCGTGTTTCAATAATACTTACTGCGATTCCATATTGTTAGCTGAATCAGTTTCCTGAGACTTCTTAATAAAATAGCCATCCCAATTGAGCATATCCTAATTAAACCAAGTATTTTTTTAGCAATGTATTACACTTGTGCAGCAGTTCTCTTGAAGCCTTTTACAATCACATATTGAACAGCTCCTGAAATGGTAGAGGGCAGCTATTAACTGAGGTTTTAGACAGTGGAGATTAATGACAAGAGGAGAAAGTTCAAACAGTTACGTTAAGGCAAACATGTTATTTTAACATGCAGTACAGACTCTTCAGCATCAGTTCAGTTCAGTTCAGTCACTGCTGAAGCTTTAGAACCTACCTGAAAACCCTTAGAATAAATGATCTAAGACTTTGTCATTGAAAGATGTACTCATTTTCCTGTTGCATTCACCAAGCTTTGCACTGGTCTCCCTTGAAGGACTGGAAATTTTGTTTTATTTGAGAAGCTGTTTTGCCTTGAGACTTATTTGCAATATTGTAAATAGACTACTAGCACATCTTTCTGTGCTATCAAAGTACTGAAAGCACCTCTGAAGTACTAATAACTTTTCATTCAGTTCAAGTTGCCATTTTCAAAAGGAATATTGACTGGATTTTGCTCCACACATCCCCATCTTTCACAAATACTGGCAATAGCCTGGCAACTGGCTGTTTCTCATCTGCATGTCTTTAAAAGACATATTTCCTCTGCTTAGAACAAGTTATAGATTAATATTAGTAATAATTGGATATGGAAATATGGTCATAAAAATCTCTTGGAAAACTATTTATATTTGTCCCAATTTCTGATTGAACATGGTAGAAACTTCCTTCATCAAGTCTTTTCTGCTGCCTTCAATCTATGAATTATTTTTTTCTTTCCAAGGAAAAGGAGTTTTGAGATTGCATCACCTTAAAGTATAAAGGTCATATATAGACTCCAAAGATCAAGCCCATTGCAGAAGTTTTGATATCTTGATATTCATTTGCAGTTATTTTTGTGCATAATAAATATATCGCTGGTTGTATTAAAGCTTTCTTCCCATTTCAGAAATGATAATGGGTCACTCACACCAAAATGTCTGTGCTGAAAACTGTCACTGAAATGAGCAGCTGAAAGCAATCTGAAAGTGTCCAATTTTCACAGTTTAGGAAACGTAGGATTTCATAGTTAATGAAAACTAGTATTGGCAAAAGAGAATAAAGGAGAAAAAGTGGGGGCAGGGGGCAGAAATTAGGTTTTTCATTAACAGTTTGTGTTGCAGCTGCAATGAAATTATGCTCTCCAAGGAAATCAGATAGCTCTAAGCAGAATTCAAGTAGGGCCTATAAAAATTCTTCTACTCTTCTGCAATGTCACTCACAAATTTTTATGGTACCATCCCAATAGCAGAAAGGTATTGTGTTATCAATATCATGAGGATAGACGTTGAGGGAAAAGGACTCAGAATTTTTGGGTGAGCTGTCAGTTCAGCCTTTAGGAAGTAAAACTGAAAATCACATACTAGTGAAAGGGAACAGATAAGCGTACAAAAATTTTAAAGCCACCAAGTGAGACATTCTGTGCATAAATGTCACATAAGTTTTAAAAATAATACAGTTAGAGCAACGAGATGTAACTATGTTGCATTTCTGAAACATCAATAAAATTATGTAGTCGTGTCCACATCTCATGTATATGAGATTCTTCTCTGAGGGACTGAAAAAGCAGTTGTTGTCAACTGTCATTTTCTCTCAGAATGCATGAGTTGCAACCAAAATTTTCGTATATATTTAGGAAAGTACTAACTAGGAAGTGCTGGGTTTGCATTATTTTTAAATGAATGGTAATTTATTAAAGTATTTGGATCAAGGATTTGTAGATGAATAAAAGACAAACTGTACAAAGGGTTTCAAGTGTTAAAAAGATGATACTCTTTAGTCACAATTCCATGTTGTTTTGCTATTTTGCAGTATTTTAATGCTGGCTCCAGAGCATAAATATTAAAACATATCTGAACTTCAATAAGAAACTGTCTGAATTATGTAAAATATATTTTGAGCATGCTTTTCATGAATTTTCTAGTAAATGGGTTTACTGATGAAAATAGTTTTAAAAAAATTGAATGTCTTTAAAAATATTGCTTGATTAATCTTCTTAAAGGTTTCTTAAACTATAATTCTGAGGAAACTAAAAGCTATACTTGCACTATTTCAGATTTGAAGCTTTTTATTTCTGCTCAAGTTTGAGTATTTCAATGAACCCACTACTAAGCAATAAATACTTGTGTAACTTGATTAGCCAATTGTTATTAGAAATCCATACCTGGGAGTCTTGATAAGTTCACAAACACTACATGAGCAGACTGAGGGAAATTACAAAGATCAGTTACCACCTTTCAGAATGTTTTCAATGTTAGTTTGATGGCATATGTAAATTATAAATAAATTATATCTCTAACCATTCAAAAGTACATTCCTTAATTACAGAGAGATTGCAGTTAAATGTTATAAAAACAAATGGCCAATATTTATGATGCATTAGTTCTCCTCTAGTATCTTCCAGTCATTCCATATGGACTTGCAGTCTGACTTCATGCCATTATGTATTACTTTTTCATCAAATACCGCTAGGATCGGACTATGGGCAAAATCCTTTTTCTGAAGCTAGATGCATTCTAAATTGGCAAACATCAATTCTTATAAACAGGAATTCAGTGCAGCACTGTCTAAATGCTTATTTTGAAGAAGCTAGCAAGGTATAATCTGCTGAAATGGAAATCAATTTTTTATTTTTCTCTTTGTTTGGCAGTAGTGTTGGTTGAAGGAATCCCCAGTATTATTTTACATTTGCATGCACTTTTCATGGTGTACTCATAATATTTGGCTCTGACAAAGTGTACTTCAAGCTACTGGTGAGAAGTACTTTCCTGGGGAGGCGAGTATTACTTTCTCAATTCAGATTGAGACTAGGAGGCACAAATATAGTCACCATTTATCTGAAGTCACTAAAAATTGCAGTTACAAGAGAGGGAATATTCTCAGTTCTTGAAACTTACAGAAAAAAAATATAGTCAGGTCCTGTTTTACAAATTGCATAGTTTGGAATCTTCTCGTGGCAAATTGCTGGCTTAAAAGCCTTGGTATCTGATTTTACAGTATAGGCAAACTCTTCCAACAAATAGTACACCTTCCTGTCTTTTTCTTTCTCCTGATACAGTATTATATAAAATAAACTGTAAAATTTCTCATTTCATGTTTTGCCATTAATGAACATAGTATTTTCTTTAGTGTTAGAAATTTAGTTGGCCTTTACATCCAGGTGAACTCAAATGCTATGTTATTTTAATATAGCTTAACTAGGTGGGGTGTTTTTCTGTTTTGTTAGTCCTACTCAGTGCCTGTCAGCACACAGCTCTGTTCATTGGAGCCTTAGGAAAATCCAGTTTAAGTCTCAGAAAGTATTAATATGGACCGTTTTCTGCAAACAGACTTGATTTGACAAGCAGCTATTGGAAATATGAAAAGTTTTAGTTCTTTGCAGCATCCAACTTGTGTGCAAGTCAGCTGGAGAGAGATAAACTCTGCATCTAGAACAGGAGATACACAGCGTTGTGTGTCAGTATCACCTGAATTCTGTTTCCAAGACTCACAGCAGATTGTGTTACAACTTTGGAAACATCATTCAATTTGTTTTTCTCATCAGTATAGTAGGAGAGTATTTACTTTTAAAGCCTTTGTAGGGCAAGCGAGTTATATGCAGAAAATACTCAAGGCATTTGAATTCCTATTCTTTCCTCATAGGTCACTCTTAACAAGTATTCCTTTACTTGTCTTCAAAATTTAAATTCACACTTTGAAGGTTAATTTAGCTCACAGCAGAATTACATTGGCAGACAAATGTGACAACACGTGAATGTTCTCATATAAGATACCCTACCCTTGACTCTCACATTTTTTAAGCTACATGATAGTTTAGTGGTGAACAGTTAGAGCCATCTGTGAAGGTGGCATGTAGCCCATTTCTAATAGGTGCCAAATAAACATATTCTTAGATGGCAATCTCGTGCAATACTGCAAATGCCATTTCAGCTACAGAAAGGTCATATGTTGTGAAAGTTTTGCCAAGCATCTCTTTGCACTTCTTGATACTTATTGACATTAACAGGCCAGAAAAAAATGTTTTTTCTTAAAAAAGTAGCCACCTGTGCCTCCCCACAAGGAAATATAACTGTAGGAGTGACCTTGAATAACAGAATTTGTCAGAAAATTAATGTACAAAACTCCTGTAGCAATTCTCTATTATTAATCTAATTCCAGAATGCATTAGTAAATTAAAGAACATGGCACAAATTTCAAACTTTATGAACAAATTGGTAACTAGTAATGAAAACAGAAAGTACTTCCTCCCACAAACTGTCATTGTTGAGTTTTGGTGTTGCAGTTAGATGAAAAACCATCTTACAGATTTGCCATTTGTCATGATGTCTAGTCATCTTTCTTACAGCCAGCTTAATTAGACTCTTATTTCAGCTCAGAAAAGTTCTGACCTTTGCAAAATATCGAATTGATAAAGTGAAACTTTCTGCTTTGTGTTTTGTTATCGCTTTTTTTTATCCTTAAATCCTTGTCTTACCTGCCTTTTAACACTTCACAAGGAATTACATATAAAGTGTCATCTGCTGTACTTTTCAGCACAGTTCACTGCACAAACTTGCAAACAAGGTGTATTTAAAATATTGAATTTTCATCACATGGAAGCCTTTGAAGAAATTTTGTATCTTAAATATACATATTTAAAAAAACAAACTAGGCAAAAACCTGTACTGGATGTGTTTAGTATTTGGAAATTTTGCTTTCATGAAGAAATAATATATGTTTGAACAACCTGATCTATAATTTAGGCCATGTTTTGTCATTTCAGAACTCATCAAAAAGTTTATCACACTAATTCCCTCTTTAGAATTTAAATAACAATTTGGGCATGTTTATACCCAGAAATTATCTTAGGTGTAGTTACTCTTAAGAGTACTGTTTGAGCTAATTATTTCTTTGTGCACCATTAACATCATTAGGATTCTGCTTTCTTTCTTTTGCCTTTTTTTTTTTCTTCCCTATTGTAAGAGAATGTAAGATTTGGGAGAAGAATCAGGGGCATAAAAAAATGTTAATGAAAACATAAATAATTTTCTTGTGATGTTACTATTCCCCACTGCATATGCATATTTTACCATGGCTGAAGTACCAGAAGAAAGGATTAATTTACCTAACTTGATTATCCTAAAGAGAGTGATGTAACTCACAAAATTATGAATCTAGTAGAATAACTGAAATCCAATTTGTGTGACTTACTCATAAATCTGAGTGAATGATAAATTCATTTTATCTTGGACAGAAAAAAATGTGTTATCCCTTCCAGAATGGTTCAGTTTTGAGTAGTGAAAATTAACAGTATAAAAATGAATGAACTGATTCATTATTTGTTAAAGTTTCTGCATTGACTAGTGATGATCCCAAGTTGCTTTTCATAGCTGAAAGGTATTTGTACAGGTGCTACAAGATCTGCTCTTATTTTTCAGCCAAGGATATGATTATGGTGCAATGTAATCAGTTCTACTAGTATCATAAACTGCAAGGGCATAATTTGTACCATCTATTGAATATCAGCAATTATAGCAGAGTATTTCTGCATTGGTATGCAGTTGGAGCTAAGGTATTGTCTTCCATACTTAGTACAAAATAGCATTATTTGCCCTCAGTTACAACAACAATTTATGATACTCGGTTACAGCAAGTAGGGTTGTTGCAAAATCACTTCAGAGAATGCCCATTACTAGCACAGAGGCTGTGGATGCTGATGAAACACAGAAACAGAAAAGAAGCCTAAAATGCAGATTTGTTTTGGTTTGTCTCTTGCTGCAGCATTTGATGAGTGAGAAGGGTGGTCCTTGCAAAGAGCACTGTGGTTGCATTCAAGTGACTCTGTGCAGTTGTTACTTCTGCCACTGACCTGCTGAGTATATTCCAGTATCAATATTTTATCTCTTCAAAAGCCATTCTTTTCTGATGAAATTTCATATTAGTAGACCAGGACTGTTTGGTACTGTGTATAGAGCCTGGTATAGCATACTCTTAAACTTGATTAGCTTCACCTTATATTTTACACACCCCAAAAAAGTTATGCAAGTCTAACTGATGGGGGGTTTTTGTCACTTTTCATTACTGTTCAATGTTGACACCACATCATTCAAGGATTTAAGTTCAGAGAATTAATATTTTGAGACAGTGTTTCTGTCCTCTCTTCATACAGATTTTACATGTAAGTTCAAAATAACTTTTTTATTCTTATGTATATAACTAAAGTTTTAGTAATATGTGGTCTGTGTTTAAAAAATTTTTGAGCACCAAAGTGCTAGATATGTAATGAGTGAAACACGATGAAAACTGATATTTAAACTTGTTGAGTTTTTTTCTTTAGTGTTGGTGGTTGTATTGTTCCCATGTATGTGGCTCTATCCACATTCTGTTTAGTGCAGTCTTCAGTCTAAGACTGCTCAAAAGCATTTGTCTGTTTCAAAAAGGACTAGTCATTCATATGATTGTGATATAGACTTCGAGAGTCTAAGTATATGATCAGAATTAGAGCCAAATTTCACTTAATGTTCCTTCTGTTTGTCTTTACTTTCATTAATTTCACCACCACTCCATCATGGTTGAGAGGCCTGAGTCATAATTTTTTTTTTCATCTCTAATACATCTTTTTAACCCCAAGGAGACAGTACATTTAAAAGTTAATTAGTTTCCTCGCAAATGTGCAAGTCAATAAAATTGAGTTATGATCATTAAAATCATAAAAATTACATCAGTCTTGCAGATCTGGAGTATTTTTGAACATGTATTCATCACATGCAAATTTCATTGGGATACACATCATCTGCCCTTCAGTCCCTGACAAGACAATATGCCAAGACAGGGATGATCTCAAAAAAAAATCCAAAAACCAAAAAAACCCCAAACCCTCATAGTCATGGTTAAAGAAACAAAGGAGTGAAATGTTAACTGATGTTAGCCTGTACAACCTTTCTGCTATTTGGACTCTCCTTTTTTTTCTTTCACTCTTCTTTCTTGGTTCTAGTTTTCATTTGGATAATTTTGGGAGTGCAATTAAGTTACTCGCCTGTGTAAGTATGCTGGTAATAACAGGAAGGTAAATGCCTGATCTGGTAGTGAATAATTTAGCTACAAGTAAAATATCTGAAGGGAGAAAAAACACTAACAGGAAGTAAGCAGCAATTTACCGGAAATTTTTTGTGTCAGATACCTTTAAGTTCCACATTTCTCTTTTTGGCAAACATAATTTTTCAGGAAACTCAGGGTTGCGTGTGGGAAAATGTCATTTAGTGTATGTGTCCTACTGTGTAAATAGTATAAGTCAACAGTATATCCAGTGGCTGGGGCTATTGATCATTATTCTTCATAGTGCAATATGAAGACCTTAAAAATTGGTTTAGGAATTGAACATGGTTACATTTTTTGTAAAGGATATGAATATTGTCTCTTTTTTCTGTATGCTACTTTCTTTTGCATGGGATTAAGCTATTTTATTTTCATGCCTTATTTCTGGCCTAAATATTTCTGAAGCTGCTGCTATCGGTTTACAGTTTGCTACAGTTTTAGTACCATTTTTGATATGGATCGTTTCCATTGTGGCTGAGAATGTCAAGATGTGATTTTCATTTTAAAAACTCATAAATTATATTTGCATAAATTAGTGACTCATAGGTGAAACTACTCTAGTATGTGCAACTGTGCTTAGAGTGATTTTTAGTGTCTATGTAGGCATCTGTATGTCTATCACCTACATGTTATATACGAGACACAACATGAAACTAAAGCAGGCAATGAGTCAAAAAACAATACAAAAATGATGCAAAGTACTTTTTCTTTTACTCAGTTATACTCTTCACAAACCTTCACAAAAAACAGAAGCTTGTAGATTTCTCCCTAGCTTTTTCTGCTAGGGATTTTTCTGCTCTCTGCTGAATGTGAACTGCCACCATTTCACAAGGGTTGCCCTTTGTTCTGCCATGAAGGTATGAGGAAAATTGAAAGAATCCATCATTTTCTGCAAGTACAAGATATGTCCATTTTTTTACAGTGTATATCTACATTTTTCTTACTGTACTTGTAGTATGGACTTTAAAGTTAAGAAAGAGCCAACTCTCATTGTATAATCTTTATATTAAATATTTTAACACAAACACTAAAAATAAAGCTGTTCTCAAATGTGTCACACCTATGCAAAGCTTACTTCCCTTCATTTATTTTCTCTTCCTGACAGCATAATCTTCTATTGATATGCAATTTCTATTAAATGATACAAAACAAGAAAACAATTTCTTAATATAACAAGGAAAAAAACTGTTCATAAGTTTATATGTTCAGAATAAAAAGACTTTGTTTTCATGAGAAAAGCTTTATGCTTTTTCATTAAATAAGGCTTTTAAATCTAGTATAATAGTACTTGATAATCTCACTGAAATACTAGCATCTGTACTACGAGTAATAAAGGTCAGAGAAGAGACTTGGACAAAATGTGACAAATCAAAATAGCTTCCACAAGTTTTTCAGGCTTTCCCCAAGAAAAATAGCAGTCTTGTAACTAGTGACAGTGAGTCCTGATATGGGAGGTTTTGTGAGATATTGCTTAAATAATCTCCTTTTCCTTAAACTATAGTGTGTAATTTTGAGTTCAGTTTGAAAGAGATTTTTTCATAATAGAAATATTTCTCATTCAAAGAAATCGTGCTTTCTGAACTTTCCATGAGAATGGATCTTCAGAGATTTATGTGCTTGATAGTAGCAGTCAACAGGAGCAAGAATTTTCATTTTGTTTTAAAAAAAAAAGTTGTCCATTTTCTGCTGAAGAAAGAATCACAGCATGTATTTCACTGGTCTTTCAGTTCTAACTTTGAACAGTTGAGATACAATAAAAATGCATTCCTCTGCTGATGGACAAAGACATTAGAATATCTCCAATTGTATGCTGGATTTTTTTTTTCTTTTAAAAGAGAAACTATATGGAGAATGTTTTATATCACTGATTTTCTAATACATACATATATATATATAGGCTTTCAATTTTTAAGCTATAACTGCTAAACACTTACAGCATATAATTTATTAAGTGTATTTAAGCAGTTATATATCTGTTCTAAACTTTTTAAAAGAGAGAAGACTGAATGCTATGGGCTTTTTCCCTGTATTTTGCTCTGAAGTACTTTATTTCTGTTTCATTTTCAATGGCAAGTTTTCCTGGCAGTTCAGTAGCATCCCTCTTGGACAACAGAGCTGGCCAGGTATCCCTTATAATTATGTCACAGTCTTGTGTGTCAAAAATCCTAGTCATATTATAACTATGTACTTTGGAAGTGGATAGTCTAGTAGTATCAGTTCACAGTTGTATAAATTGAATTATTGTAAAAGGAAAATCAAATACTTAGAATTGAAATATTTTATTAGATGTGTGTAAACTTATGCTCTCTTTCCTTTTATCAAGTGAGTTTCTCAGATTTATTCTTTATTTTTTTTTTGTCTTAAATTTTATTGATCAAGAAAGCAAGATAATGCAACAGCAGTACAAAGGATGTAACTGTTGTTGTAAAACTGTAATCATAGATTTATTATTATGATACAGTCTTGTACTTCAGGCTCATGAGGTTATTTTCCTGTGGCAAGACTTTAAGAAAGCGATGAGACATTTTTCAACAGCACCAAGAATTTTTTTTTTAATTTTTTGGTAAGAATATGTTCAAAATCATATAAATTGATTTTGATATTTGTCTTAACTATTCAAATCACTTTAGCTTCTAAAGTATGTCTCATATTTCAGGCTTCCGTGTGCTCTGCTTTTGACCAGGGCAGGTTAATTTTTGCAGTAGCTGGGAGGGGACATGGCTAAGGCCCAGGTATTTTTCTGTGCTACCTCAGGATATTGCCAGAGACAGGGGAAAGGGACTCTATCTTCTGAGGAGAAGTATGTTCCTTCCAGTTGAGAAACCATAGCAAGGTGTTTTCCATGTAAATAATTTCTTTATCTTTCACCTTTTTGGTACTAATACAGTTGCTGTTACAGTTCCTTTTCTTATCTCATTGTTGTTTCCAGTAAATTGTTCTTATCTCAACCGGTGATCTCCACCTCCAGTTCTCTACTCCATCCCCAGAGCAGTAGTAAGGTGAGAGGAAAGGGAAAGCAAGACAGCAGCAGAGTAGTTTGGGAGAGTGTCAGTGGGGACACTAAATTGGGGAGTACTATTCCTAAACCATGACAGCATGTTTGGGTAGAATTCTTTAGGACAACTGCTGTACTATTCCTTATTCTAACTGAATTCCTGTAATTTCTTTTGCATTATTTTTTTTAACATACTGATTTATAGTTTGGGATTTTTCTGTTTCAAATGTACTGTTATAAGCATAGCTTGATGATAAATAGATATCACCAAATCCAAGCTTGCCTACCAATAATTAGGCATACTCACATAATCCTCGCATGAATACATTGGGAATATATTTAGCACCCATTCTTTAATAAACATTATTTATCTTATGCAATAGAAAATATCAGTAGAATCTGGTAGAAACTGGTTTCTAAAAAGCCAAAGGAAGGGTAGCCTTTTTATGAAACATAGGTTATGCAGGTGTAGAATTCAGTGGGCAAGACTGTGTTTGCTACAATGGAGGCACATTCAAGGGAAGATTGGAAAATTCATTCAGCAATACATAAGAAGACAGATAATCCTGAAACTACCTTTAATGAAAATGGTTAAGAGCACTGGGGGAAGTATCGTGTATATGTGCCCTAATTTTTTCTTTACTTTTCCCCGGCTTTTGGAGACAGGATAGTTGAATCGAGTTGTTGATTAGTTCAGTCCTGTACACCTGTTCTCACATTGCACCATGAACCATAGCTGAGTTTGCTTTTTCCTTCTTCCTTGCTCCCTAGATTTATTCATAGTGTGAAATATTTTATAAAGGGTCATTGCACAAAAAAGGCATGTAAAAGTTCAGTATTTGATTTTGATCCAAATGAAATTGTTATATTAAAAGGAAGTTGATTAGAAAATCAAGGTTCTTGTTACATCTGTTGAGAAACAGTAGAAAATTTACAAATAAAATTTGAAATACATATATATTATATTTTGCTCCTAGTGTGTAGTATATATCAGAATTTTGCTTGACTAAACTTTCACTGGAGTCCAGAAGGTAATTCCTGACTCTCTATTGAAGCACAAATGTTAAGTTACAAAGTCAAAACTTTAAATAGACCAATTAAAAGTAGTTAATTTTTTATTTTTTTTTAGATATAGTATGGCAGATACTCCTTTAAGTCCATCAAAAGAGTAATATGTAAAATGTTGGTTTAATTGTAAAATTACGTGCACCTATATTTTGCTTTTTCTTGTGTATGAGATTCCTACAACCTATGTCTTTTTAATTCTTATGATTTATACTGTGATTGTAATAAAGTGTGTTCAGGCATAATGAGTACAATGAACCTTACGGAATAACTCATGTACATGTAGCTGTTAGGAAAAGAAAGTATCCTTCTGAGTAATACAAGTCTGAATTAATTGGAAAAAAAATTAATTCTCTTTCTGCTTCATGGGAGAACAAAACATTCTTACGGAAGTGATGGTGACAGGAAGAGTTTGATCATTTTATATCCGTATAAAACAGATAAAAAATAGATAAAATTTTAAGTTCTTTTTCATCATTTTAAGAGATTCAACATCAGAATCAAGTATATTAGATGTCAATGAGGAAGGCTTTTATCCTGCAATAACTCCGTGGTCCATAAAAAGAATAACAGGATCCCAACAAAACATTTTAAAAATTTAAGAATTGTTTCAAGCAAATGTTTCATGATGCATTACCTAAATATATATCATTTAGATTCCAATGGCCTCAGCTACTTAAGAAACACTGGATTTAGAGTCAGTAATGTAGGCAACTAACTAAAAGATAGAAGGTACACTGATACTCATTTCTTCACATTATGGCAAAAAATGTCATTAGATTTCATCTTACATAGGAAAGATATCTTATTAAAGAGTAAATGGAATTGGGATTGCTTGCTAAATAAGTGATGTGCAGTTGAAAAAACAAAGAAACATAAAAACCACCTGTAGCAGATCTTGCTGATTTTCATTCACACATCATATGTGTGTGTAAGTGAGAAGAGATCTGTTTTAATGTAGACCTGGACTCAGAGATGATTTACTTTAGCTAAGCCTACTTGTAGTAAATAGAAATTTCTATGTGACTGTTAGTAGCCAATTAGTTTCTTTTTATTTGCTTTTATGCCAATCTTACAACTTTAATTTTATTGAAAGTGTTCATATGATGAGTAAATCTGAATGGATAGTTCTATTTTGTTACTGATTTTTTACTAAATCAAGGAGTTGCAAAACCAGCTTGAAAACCATTTTTTTTTAAACATGAGTAAAACATTACATTAAATTTACGTCTTTACTCTTTTTCATTCTTAAAGTAACAAAAGATAACTCCAAATCAAGAGTTGCATGTCAAGTATTTTAAATGAAAATTATTACTTCAGTTTTTGTTACTTTAATCAGAACAATTTACTAAATTTCACATGAACTTCTGTTCAACCAAAATGCATTGCTCAGCAAAGAAATTACTTTCTACATTTTTTGAGATGTGGTATTGAGTCTGATTTAATTATGAGAGCTGACATGTTAACAGCTACCATCTGCTATATGTAAACTGAAAAAGGGAAGTAAAAAAAAAATGCAAGTAGTTAATGATATACCCCTCTCATATACAAGACTATGTGTTAATTACTTTATTCCACAGTTTGGTGGAAAAGAAATTTAGATCACAGGTATTAAAATTGTTCATATTTCTCACACTCCAAGTTTGACATTCCATAAATGATTATTGTCTCCTGCCAATGCCAGTTTCTCTATGTCCTTTTTAAGGGTTGTTTTTAATTTTATATATATTCACAAATGACTAGATATACCTGCTTAACCTATTAATTCTTTTAAAATTCTATTATCTGAGCCTTAAATTGATTGTGAGTGAAAGTAAAATTTAAGTACCTAGACTTTCACTGAAAAAATTAGAAATTGAGGTTTAAAATATCATTAAACACATTCTTTGCCATGTGAAGAGTCATTATTCATGTTATGCCACTTTAATTTTGGACTACACTTGGAAATAAGAACAGAGGGGAAATCTTTACCATGTAGAGATACGCAGGCTGTGAGACTGCTAAGCTGCTGTTGTCCAGTAGATGTGAGTCTGCTTTTGTCAGACCTTCTGCTCTTGAACCAGAGTTATGCATGAATCTCTGAGAGCAAAAGAGCATAAATCCAAAGGACCAAGTAGTGTGCTTGGGATTTAGTGGCTTGTTTTATTGTGTATGTACTTAATCCAGTGAATTACATCAGTTTATAACATCTGAGATGTATATTTGGATTTCTGGCCTTCTGGCTGCTTGAGACAGACCTGTGAATAAACTACACAGACATAGCTAAATTTTTCTGATTTCCTTCTTTCTCTATTTGCACATGACCTTCATCATATAAGGTCTTTTTCTCAGCCCATCTCATGGTTATAAGTATCTGCAAAGGAAAGGAGTTGACAGTAACAGTACAAGTTGCATAGTCTGGACTAGAACTCGAGACCAAATGAAAACTTCTCTCAAGATCAGCACCTATGTTTATCACATTTCAGAGACCAAAATTAATTTTGTATTTATTGAGTGAATTCTAATATGAAATTTATTTCAGAACCAAATAGGATATGGAGAGATTATATATTCCCTTACTTCTGTGTTAATAGGCTACTTAATCATTTTTCAGCAACAGTGTCAATAAATATCAAGATACTCTTTGTGTTAATGCTGAGCCACTCTTAATTTCAGTGTAGACATAAAACAGTTTTTTTGTTTGTTGTTTGATGTACTTCAGTGCAATATAGCAAAGTAAGATCTATGCAGAATCTGTTCTCACTGGCAGTAGTATGGAAAGGTGGTCTCCAAGCCTCAGTTACTATTTTTTTACCACTTCTAAGCTAATAGTATTCCTTCCTGTAAGCTTAAGTAGTTGTTATGTTATAGCTGTTTTACTGAGCTTTTTCTTCTGTTTTTTCCGCTTTTTTTTCTTTCTCTTGCTTGTTTATAACTTATTGATTTCTGTAAAATTTTATTTGTTGAACGTCATGACTGTTGTTAATAAAGGTTTTCCAATTTCTTCAGTGGTTTTGGTTGATACCAACAAATTCACTTATAATTTAAACATCTATTCCACCACAATGAAGCATGAATTGAAAACATGACACGGAAGTCAGAGCAATCATACCACCTAAGAGCTTGCAGTTGTATTGAATGCTTCTAGACAAACACCATAGGTTAAAGCTTTCTTAAGACTATTTAACTCTCTGCTGAACAGTTACATGAGTTATAATTATACCAATGACTATTGAACAGCCCTCATTTATAAAACATTCAAATCAGAAATGTTGCTGATTGTAAAATTAAAGAAAATCAATGAAAGAGTTTCCAGATTTTAAAACTGAAGTCAAATTGAGTACTTGAATTAGTCAAATAATTGTGTAATTTGGATGTTGGTTCTTGGGTTTGGTAAATTTGCCTTAAATATGTGTCTTCATTGGTAGACAAAGGAATGTGATTTCTCACTATGTGTTATAAGCATTATTGTGACATGTTTATTGAATGTCAGTGGATTAAATCTTATTGAATTTTGATTGCCTAGCAGATTTGTAATGGATTGCATAGCAAGAGTCATTGGCTTATATTTACAGCTCTAATATACTACTTAAAATTCCATTTCCTCATAAACAATTTCATTTAATGATTCTGTTTGACATATGAGTCAGCAATGAAATGCAAGAACTTACCTATTGCCTGTCATAAGCATGCTTTAATAGAGCAGGAAAATAAAAATGTGAGGGTTTTTGTGTTTGAATGAAAGGCAAAATCTAATTTCATTATGACTGACTTGTGTGGTTAAATAAAGAAAATGTCATATTGGGAAAATGGCAAGGTCGGATAAAGAAGAATTTAATTTGGGTTTTTCTTAACTCTTTACACTGTGAGACTAAACTTGATGAAGAAAAGCTTTCCCCTTATTTTCAATTGACTTTTGATCTATGTGTATAATAGCCTGTTCCCAACAATGACTTTATCAGGAACCTTTTACTTAGCACAAAATTTTATAGCCTCATTGACCAAATACACTGTGCAAATGTTTCTACTAAATCTTTCAGTGATAATTTTTCAGTGGGTAAAAATATATCAGGTAAACATACATTGTGGGAACTTTTCAAAGATTTCTTGTTTGTACAGAAAAGGTAGAACAACTGAGGCATCACATGGGGAAAAGTGAGTCAACAACTGCAGCAGTAGATCTGGAGGGAGACCATCACACGTACCACAGATTTGTGTAGGAGGAGAAATGCAGCTACGCTCCTGGTTTGGTAGCCAGAGTGCCTTGGTAGTCAGATCTGTCCATACTTGCTCTTTTCAGTCACTGCAGACCTGACCCAGCAGTTAGAAACAATGCTAAAAGGTAAAAGTGTTATGTCACAATGTTTTAGTGTCTCTCTTACTAAGCTCTGAAATAAAAGAACTCATTGTCAGGAGCTGACAGTTTTACCAGAAAATATTTTGTCAGCATGGTATCAATTGTGTATTCTACTTCATCTGCCTTCCCTCTGGTTTGAAGAAGGAATTTTGCTGCACATTACAGGTCTAGCAAATTCGCTTCCTATTGAGATATGTATTCTGATTTTTCAGCTGTGTAATAAGCAGTAGCAATGGACTGCTCATTGACCTTGAAAAACAGTCTCTTAGTGTTTTGCTGTATCTATAAATGTTCTTTTAAATATTCCTTATCTTTATTGTGCTGGTATTAATAACCCCCCAAAAAAAAGAAACAGCTACTGCTTCTTTTTTTTTTTTTTTTATAGAATCATAGAATCATAGAATCGATTGGGTTGGAAAAGACCTTCGAGATCATCAAGTCCAACCCTTGGTCCAA